>CM062823.1:1048148-2248148 GCA_031772345.1 Himalopsyche anomala | reverse complement strand
AGCTTTGACTTTTATTACCTGTGATGAAAAATATTTAATAGAATACAATTTAAAAGATTTTATAATGTATAAAATTCAACACAGCTGTAGATGCCACAATGAAAATCATTACTGTATTTTTTTAGTATCAATCTTATTATATATAACTAAAAATTGGTATAATTGTTGCATGATGTAATAATATTAATACTTAATTCCATTTACGAACATTTCTTTTCAGAGTATTAAAAAAGCTGATTGAAAGATAACTGTTCAACCTGAAATCTAAGTTATGGAGTAATTATTGGCTAATCGCTTTTACCCGTGTTCAGATCGTACAATAGGTTGCTGTAGGATAGGTTGAAAAAACTTTTATAGATACGCCGGTACTTACGAACTTTTAGAAAATTTATCTGCTGTGTTAATTCAAAGCTTGGTTAGCAGAACGGAAGGACAGAGCGTTACCTTTTGGCTACAGTGGTCTGCTAGGCTCACGAATTTAAGGGGGGGGGGCTAATATATAAACGCTAGACAAATAACTATTATATGTATGTTGAATCCTACTAAGAAAAATGTTTGTGTTACAACATATTGCTTTTCTTAGAGCTATATCATGAAACTTTCCGTCAGCTTAAAAACTTTTGAATATATCTCCGATCGAGTATCGAAAGTATAAATACTTTTACAAGTTGTCTTCCTTGAGACCAAAAAACGATCCTGAACTTTGGTCGCTAGTCAAATCCGGATTATAAACAAAACATTAAAATAAAAATGAAAACAATAAATAATTTACATTGTTCTTAATATAAAATTTTAAATAACTTTGATTATTTCACGTCTTGTGCTACTAACTGTGACACGTGTTTCGCCTCTTTCAGAGGCATCTTCAGACTTACTATCGCAAATTTTTCGTAAGTTATGAAGCAATATTGATTTTAAAATTTTAAATTATGAAATTACAAAATGGTTTTTTTTTCCTTTTAAGTGAAGCAAGGAGGGGGTGATAGAATCGAAATAAAGCAAACAAATAATGATACTAATGAGCTGCAATCAATCAGATTGGGATTTTTCCTTTTAAGGGAAGCAAGGAGGGAGTTATAGAATCGAAACAATGCAAACAAATATAATCATACTACTAATGACGTTAAACATTACAAACTATTAAATTTATGAGCTGCAATCAATCAGATAGGTCGGTGACTACTCTATTAATTGGAAAAAATGTAAGTAATGGCGAGCCACCTGTCCTATTAAGAATATTATTTAATAATATTTCTTTGTTGTTAAAAGTTTTATTCATTTCTAAAAATAGATTGTTCTTATTGAAGAACACAAAATATAGACAAAATATTTTAGTCATCCGTACCTTTGGCGGATTACCCTATAAGCAAATGAGTTCCGCGCTTATGGCCTTCGAATCTAATAGGCCTTTAAAATAGCTTATATAATAGAACCCATATACTTTTTGTTTTAATTTTTTATAATTTTACTTGTAATTTCTTGACGTTATGTTTTACGAAAGACAGGGTCTCCAAATATTATTACGCCTGGGGCCTCCCATATGCCTAACCTGCCACTAGTAAGTACAATCAATTGTCAGTAGGAAAAGAATCATAGACGTGCTTGCGTTTTAATTAATAAAAATTATAAATAAATATCATTATATAACAATAACAAAATATTATTCTAATCTACGTTTGCTATTCGGTCAATTTAGTTAGAGTAACGCTGGATCCATTTATTTCAATACCAATTATTTTGTAAATTTCAATTTGAAATGTAAATTTCCAATAAGCGGTGGATGTTCTAAATTGTCTATAAACGTTGTTTTATATCGAGAATGAATAACTTTTAAAAAGATAGTCAAGGCCTGTATACTTTTTAAGTGATGGATCATCATTTTTATTACACTAATTTATACCCAGTAGTATTTTATTCAATACACATGTAACACGATTAATTTATGAATCTTTTTTACCGTCCTGCTTCCTTATAATAATGTAAGCTCATAAATGGATTTTTCTTCCAAAAGTACCAGGTTAACATTGGTAATTGGTTACATTACATAGTATTTATCTTTCCTTATCAAAATACCAATTGTTACGATAAAACCTTTAGCAGCCTTGTAATCCGGCACTAGCTGCTTATTTTCACATTATGATAATTCACTCGTTTTTAATGCTTTTTGGTCGTAAATGCGTAATGTAGGTAAGAACCATATGCCTGTATTAAAATATTAAACATCGGTTGTTTTTACAGCATTTCCAAAATTTTCAAGGTAGATAGTTACACTAAAGAAAATTTTACCTTCACCAATAATAATTATGATAAATACTGAAAGTTTTTTTAATCATGTCTGCTCCCATATAATAAAATATATAATTGTAATGAATCGACATTCATTTTATTTTAATATATTTTTTTCCCAAATTGTATTTTTTAATTTATTTATTGATCCATCGCCGTCGTTAAAACCCCTAATGTAATTAATAATAAATATCAATATAATTTTTCCTAATTTACCTTGAAAAATCCCATATTGCTTATTGTTTTTCGAAACACTAAAGCCATAGTTAATAAATTTAATGTAGCATAATTAATAATAAATATCAGTTTAAATTATTCTAATTAATGTTTTACCCTAGACTGTTTATCGTTCTTTGAAACACTAAAATCACATTTAATAAGTGCAATATTGTAATTATAATTTGAATTAGTATGTTAGAGTGAACAATATGATGCATTATGTATCTCTTCTTAGCCAGTATATATATCTGAGCAAATTTACGTTTAATCATAGTTCTGACGATGGCGAAAGCCGAAATAGCTATCAACGCATAAAATATAAAAAACTATATAACGTAAATACGTTGATATTTTTACCCTTTTAGTATTTTTCAATGTTTCGGACGAACGGCTTAACTTATATATTCATTTTCTTATATTTTACGAATATAATAAACATTTTATTATAAAAAAAAACGTTTTTTGTTTTTAATATATTTTTTATTACAAAAAAAGTAAACTGTCTATCAAAAATATTAATATCTTAAATATAATAAATATCTTTAAAAATTCATCACATAAATAATGAATAAAAATCCCTTTGGAATAAAAGCAATATCCGGCTAAGCTGATAAAAATACATTTTAAATTTGAAAATAAATCGGGATATTTTTCGATTAGAAAAATATTTACTTTAAAAACCCTTTGGTGGTATGTTTTTTTTTCATTTTCCTCGATAACAGGCGAGTGGAAATTCTAAGATAAGTTGACGTTAAAGTGAACATTTTCAGCAACGATATTTGTGAACTGTTTGTTAGGTTTTACTTTTTTACTTGTTGATTTTGTTTGTCCAAAATATGTTTATATATTGGTGTATTATGTACTGCTTTTTTATTTTAATTATATTTGTCAAGTGCATGGTGAATTGACGTCAGCTGTTGTGCCATGTACTGTACTTTTGATTTGAAACAAAACATAAATAAGGTGAAAAAAAACAAAGTAATTTGGTTGTACGAAAATTATTTTATATGTAGTTGATATATATATAGGCATCAGGCCTTCATCAGAACTATAGTTCTAGCACCTTATTACTATTATTAGTAATGCTTACTTAGAACTTTTACATTGTTTGATTTTGCCAAGTTCCGTTGATAGATAATCTCCTCGATTAGACATATTCTGCTGATGCTTCAAAGGCGCTTGGATCCTGACTGTCTTTTCTTTCAAACTGATTGATTCTGTTACATTGTAAGGCTACTATCAACATAAAACATAAAGATGTGGAACGTTGGCATTGTGTAAAAGAAAAAAATAGATTAACAGGGAATGATTAATCTTGGAGGTACCGTGCAGTCTTGGATAATATGTATATTTAAAATATTTTTTTAATTCAAAATGAAATATCTGATTTGTAAAAAAACATACAGTTATTGTTTTACATAGATATATCGCTACCCTGTAGCAACAATGAGATAAGTCGAAAATACATGTTTCGAGATAATTAAACTTTAAGGTTTGTATTGTACTTTTTAAATAGCGTATTATATATAGTCTTATTTAATTTCTCTTCGGTTTATGATAAAAGATAAAGTAGTTTTTTTAATAATATGATCTGTATATAGTTATTTTACTAATCTCGCTAATGCTTTTCAGTTACAGGGCAATATCAATAATTGTAAATGTTAGATTTTTCTTTTCAATAAGAATAATTCAAATCACTTTTAGGGTGTTCACTGTCAATACTTGATGGAAAGGCATTATATAAATAAAAACACAATATTCCTTTGTACTTCATTCCGTTTTATTTAACTTTTCCGGTTCTAAGCTCAAGAAATGCGACCCCAATACCCAAATTTTCTTAAATATCTATTTTAATATGGGTGATACAATGTTTATAATTAAGGTATTATTATATCATAGTTTTTTGGACCTTTTGTAGTTTATATAAATACGCGATGCGATAACGGGATAAGCGCCCGCTTATCAGCGATCGTTCGTAAGATAACTAGGCTGAACCCCAGCTGAACGCGTCAGTTGCAAATACATATTTGCACTGGAATGACGTCTTTTTTACGCGCAACTTAAATTTTTATTATAAAAAAAAATGTATCAGGAATGATGCAGAGAGATATTTAAAAGCCCTTAGACTATTTTTTTTTTTAATTCTTAAGAATAAGGCCAATAATAAGGAAACCACTGGGGTCCCTAAACGACCCCCATCAGCAGAGAAGTATTTTTCTAGTCTCCGAGCCGTGAGAGTTAATATGTCAAGATCGGTTTCGCTCATTGCGAGCGTTGTCAACTGACTGTGTTTTTATTAAAATAATTCAAATGTTTTCCTTTCAGTGATGGACTATTTTCAGTGATGGTAATTATCTTAAAACCGTAGTTTTTCACTTCATCTCACTATTGTTTTATGGTCACGATATGTTGGTTTCGAATTCATGTAACCCGTATCTAAATATTTAACTTGAGAAGGTAATGCTTCAATTATAAAGCAGTACAAACTGCCAAATTTACGAGCGGTGTAAGGTGGGAAAAGATGACAACGTAGCAGACACCCGTACCCTTGAATAAATTAAATATTATAATGGTATATCTATTTATGGTAGAGTATAGCAGCATGTGTGGTCGAGTGGTCAACATCGTTGGCTACCGCTACGGTGAGCACGGGTTCAAATCCCAGTATGGGCAATTTTATAAATTGATTTTTCAATTGATTTATGAATTTCTGTTCAAAGGCATGGATGTATGTGATGTCTTGAATTCCCCCTTCCCACCCATCTTATCATATGAACGGGGCGTATCGAGAGCGATTAGCTAACCACTAGTCCTGTTCTAGCCTTTTCTTTCTATTCCTACTCTCTTTGGAAAAAAGAGAGGTAGAGCAACTGAGTAACAAGCAGTTCTCGTAGAAACATTTCTGTTGAGATAAACTCCATGAGGAGTCCATATGTTCCATATTGGGAGCGAACATGGTAAAAAAAAAAAATCTATTTATAACTCGAAAATATATTGCATATTTGCTGCCGCTGGATTCCACCGCAAATGGCGAAACTGATACACGCGAAAGAAACAATAGCAAATCAGCAATAATATTGGAAACAATTTACTCTGTGAAGGTTGCAATATGCAATGTTTTTTCGATGCAATCAAATAAAATAGCTAAATGATTGGAACACAAGATTGGAAAACAATTGAACAAAACGTTTCCACTGCTTGGTGGTAATTTTATGTTTCAGTTCTCTACGTCACGACAGTTCTAGTTAAAAATATATATATAATAAAACTAAACCGCCTTGCCGGCTGCGTGGTCGAGTGGTCAACGTAGTCGGCTTCGGTTATGGGCTCAAATGCCAGTGTGAACTGATCATTTTTTCAATCGGCTAAATAAATATTAATGTGAATAAAAATAAAATTTGAAATTTTTGATCGATTCTACTTCTTTTAACCCCCCAATACAGTTACACCATCGGTAAAACCAGTAAAATTTGATTGTTTATTGATTTTAATATATTCTAAAAATCGTTAAAAATAGTTTATTGATTATTTCTTGATTTTAGCATATAATAATACTGTATCCGGCACGACACATTATCGACATTATCGACAAACAAATAAATATAATTCTTAAAACAACTCACTACTCAAATCTTTGGGCATTCCCATGAGCTTATCCTTTTCGCCAGCAATGGCTTTTGACTCAGTGATACATTTATTTATTATATAAACACGAAAAATTCATTAACTAAGCGTCAGTTCAAGTTAATCCGTGCACTTGAACGCCTGAAGATGCCGAAAGGCGGAACCCGGGTCTTTAGTGACAAAATCTGTGGGAGTGTACATAATTTGAACGATTCAAGTTTGATATTGAAATTCCACCAATCACCTTCAGTCGAAATCTTAAATTGGACATTAATATTTTAGATAATGAAGAAATAAACAACAACATATAATAGTGCCTGTAACAGATAACCGGACACTTTCAACACCCTGAAAAATTAGCCAATGACTTTGCTCGCAATTTTTCCTTTCTAGGTACTTTTGCAAGACGTTAAATATAAAAATAATACAACGCTTTTTTACTAATTTACTATATGCCAGCAATTTCCAACATGGAAGTAGTGGACTATTGCAAAGGTAAGCGCGAACAGTCCAAAATATTTATTAATTCTTTAAAACGTGTCTTTATTACTGTATGAAATAAAGGATGGGGAGACGCAAAGATATTATTTTCTTCAAAGGGAGGCGCAGTAACGTAAAGGTTGAAAACCACTGCTGTGTGCGATGAACGAAGCTGGTTCTGCTAAATAAGATGAAATTAAAATAAATAATTAACACCTAAAAAGTGAATAACTTATATACGTATTTGCGGCCGAGTGGTCAGCATTGTTGGCTTCGGTTACGGAGGGCACGTTTTCAAATCCCGGTGCGGACAGTTTTATAAATTGATTTTTCAATCGATTTATGAATTTCTGTTCGAAGGCATGGATGTATGTGATGTCTTGAATTCCCCTCTCCCACTCATCCTATCTTATCAACGGGGCGTATCGAGAGCGATTAGATTACCACTAGTCCTGTCCTAGCCCTATCCTTCTATCCCTACTCTCTTTGGAAAAAGAGAGGTTGAGCAACTGAGTAACAAGCAGTTCTCGTAGAAACACTTGTGTTGAGATAAACTCCATTAGGAGTCCATATGCTCCACATTGAGAGCGGACATGGTTAAAAAAAAAACCGACTGACACATGAACAAAGTAACACTCACATTGTTTTGAGGTTCACGAAAACTCTAATTGAAAATTTAGTAATTGCGAGAAAAAATAGTCGAGAAATATTGATTATCCTTTTTAATAAATACATGTACCAAAATTTTATAATTTTATCGTAAAGCTACAAGTGTGTCCAGTTTTAAAAAAACGACGCACAAGTCAATCTAGGTTTTTTCCACAATGCTTACATACTGAGATAGAAAGGTTTGGCATCACTGTTTTAAAACAATAAAATTGTCTTACCCGAAGCATAAAACACTTAAATACTCTTGATACAAAAATACTCATCTTAAAATAGTATGTAAATAGTCATTGAAACAAAAAGTTATCTTACCTTTCGTGTGTTGACGTATACAGACAGTAATAAAGTTTAATTGAATTCTCAGTCCACAAAATTTACTACTGTTTTTGTCACATATTTACGAATAGATAGTTTAAACTAAATTCTAAACGAATAAAACAATTAAAATCTTGTAAAGTAATTAACGTAATCGATCACGTATTATTATTAACTGTCAATATTGTTCAAAAACTAATACCACATCACAACATACTGGCATTTATCATGTACATACATTCGACATATACAAAACTGTCATCATAAAAATAAATACCACCATACGTCCGCGAAATAAATTAATAATATCTAGATTAGAATACTGAATTAAATGCACAAGTTTACTGGTCTAAAATCATATTTTTATTGATATATTTAGCATGTGCGTTTTGGGTTTTTTTCCCAAATACAATAAATAGTAAAAGATTCCACAGTGTTTTTCCGAATGAATTTTCCAGGATGAGCGTATGGCGCGCGTCCGTTCGCTACAGGCTCTCGTTACAAACTGACGTTGATGCTATCTCACTCTCAGTTTGATGGGGATGTGCTCAGAGTTGCCATGTAAAGAATTTTCCATTTCCCCGATAAGGACATAAAAAATGATGCAGGTATTTACGTAGGAGCGTTGTTATATAAATTATACATTGCCATATAAACAATAAAAAAATATCAATCATCATATTTGTTATATGTGGAATAAAAAATACTATTCTATTTTGCATGCAAATTGACGTATTTACATAAATTTAACTGAAAATAACAACACTTAAATGACAATTCAAAAACAATTATTAACCTTAAAATAATTTTAACAGTGTCTTGAGTTGAATAAAAACACCATGACCAGCTCTATCCAAATCGGGGATTCTTCATTTTCCAAACTCCGTCATGCCACCAAATTCTTGGACTGCATTCCCTCTTACAGAGTATTCAATAGCTGATCGTAATGTTTTCCCTTTTCTGTCAAGTCATACCGTCGCCGTGACCTAACGTTGGTTAGGTTAGGTTAGGTAGATTGACTTTGGCAATGCCATCATCTCGACTGTAGAAACTGCGTTTGTTCCGTCGTTCAGTCCGTAGAGTTCAGCGTTTTATTTGTCTCGAATCTGTCTTAATTTTTTCTGTCAAAAGTATTAACTGACCTTTAAAAAACATTTGATTTCACTTAAAAAATAATCGGTATCTTAGTAATTTAGTTTTTTCGTATTGCTTAATGAGATAATTTTTGTTAATGCTGAAACAAAAAAATGCATCTTCGTCTAAAAAAATGCATCTTCGCTATTTTTTTTATTTAAATCATTCTTTTTCATATTTTTTTCAGTTATCTTTTATCGAAATTGTTCTCGAATAATAAATTGTAAATTAGTATGATTCAGTAGATATCTGTTAGTTCTATAAATTTTAATAGAAGATTTGATCAAAATTAGACTGTTTTGTTTGTGCTTTACAGATGAGTGTATAATTAATGGTTGATATATCATAATTACTTTGCATACAGTTGTTTTTTATTATAGGTACAAACATTATGCTCTCACAAAGTATATTTTAAAAAACATTCTACAAAATTACGATTTTTAAAGTAAAAGATTAAAATATAGACAAAAAATGCGACTATAATATTTACGAACGTGTTTATGTTTTGTTTTTTCATATATCAGTTCAGTTCAATCTATAATACTAAAAATCAATCGATTTTTGTAAATTATCCGAACAGTGTATAGGGCGACAAACACACTGAAATTTTATGAAATCCTTATATCGGGAAATCGTTTTTTCCATTACAGTAACTCCGAGGATAACTCCCGATTCAGTTGAAATAACGGCCGCTAGGGGCGTTGCAGGAGTAACGCCCGTTAAACGGCTCGGTCGTTTAACGGATTCACCGCCGCCGACGGATGATGAACGATGTTTTTACGAAATTAAAGCGAAATTTTATGCGAGTGCGGCCGATTTGGTTATCCAAAAACATTTATTCCTGAATCACAAAGGCGTCATATCCTGAAAGGACCTTTTAATTATGTCAGTTCATCTCCTGTGGTACGCCACGGGATTTATTCACAAAATGAGACTGCAAGGGAAGCTCGCGCCTTATTTTACTTTCTAATTACTTCAAAATACGAAATTAATTTGATGTATTTTAATATATTAACATAAATTATCTATGAAGCAAATATATACATAACTAATGAGTAAGCTTTGTATACATTAACATTGTACATTACTCACTATTTCCTTTCATCGATTCATCGCTTTTTAAGGACTTATGTTTGTTTTTTAAGGAATAATGTCGTGTTGTGATAGACGCTGTTTTGGCCGAAACTATACAAAACCACAATTAAATGCGAAAACAATAGATTGGGGCTCTTAAGTATGTATTATACTATTCCGATCGTTGGGATCGAGTTGTATCAGACAGAATGCTATCTTGATGAGAGATTTTTTAAATTTTTATTGCTACGGCTAGGAGGCACTGTAAGTTGATTGTGATTTTACAATTGACACTGGTTTTTGGTATTTATTTTTCTATGATGATGATTTTTGTTTTTTTCTGTATCACAAACATAACACAGCAAAAACACTCTTTCTCTTTGCCAACTGATAGAAGTACATATAATATATTCATCATTGGACACGGTGCGGTTGATGACAAGTTGCATGAGCTTAAAATCAAACCAAACTAATACTGCTTTTTCGGTTAGACTGTTAAAGTAGTCAAGATTCAGAGTATATTCTCTGGGATTGTCCGATGATGTTCATTGAAAGAGATATTTTGTTTTTATCGTGTAGAAATAGCCGTGATGATCCTATCGGACATCCAAATCTTCTACCACCCCCAGAAAATTTATTTCAATTTAAAAAAAAATGCTTCTTCTTTTAGATAAAAATTATATCTTCCCCAACCCTTACTTTTTATACGTAATAAAATTTACTATCAAAATTAGTTTTATTACCACCATTAATTAATTATAAATAATTCCAATTTAATTTTATTTAATGTTACTAATCAAATATAAATGTAATTCGAGAGTATTATTGAGGAGATTTTATCTGCGGTAAAAACTAGTACTTATATATTATATAAATAATTATTTTCGTTTTCTGTAAACATTTTCTGCTTTTAAGGCAATCATCGAATAATTTTCCATTTGGGGAATTGAATTCCGCATTACAGTACAAACGCATCGTTTTACTAAAAGTCTCGATTTTTTTTTTCATGGAAACTATTCATAAAATTAACAATACCGATATTCGCACATTTTTCGAGCGCTTACGGCTTAAAAGTAACACACTTTAAACATGAAATATAAAATCATTTGTTTGTATAGCTATTTCGACTAAGTCCTGTTATCTCTTATTAAGCGAATGTTTCATTTCTGTAATATTTTTTTATCTAAAATACCTGCGCGTGAGTATTTCGTATGAAAGTTGGACAGATAAAAAGAATCATTGAAACGAAATACTTTTTTTAATCGGCCATCAAAACGAGAATGTGTTTCTGGGAAACGGTTTGATAAGCTCGCTACACGAAAACAATACAGGCCATTTGTAAAACTTTTATATTTTTTATATTGTACTTTTTAAGTTTTCTTTTCATTCGGAATTATTTCTTGTTTTATAATCAGAAAATATTATAGGAATAAACACTATCAGCACGGAGCATCACTTCGTAATCCAATATAGGGACTTACCAAGACTAAACAAACATAAAAAAAGAATTAAATAAAAACCTTTAATATTTTACCTTATTTGGAGCACTGTTTCCATTTTTTAAATATTATATTTATCTTGATCATAAAACGTAGTTTTCGTCATCTTTTGAGCTAAAACACACGATGATTCTATATAGACATTAAGGGTCAAAATACACAAGCAAAAATAGCTGCCGGTGTCGAAAAACAAACAAGCAGCCGACTGACTACCTGGTCTGCATATGTATATTGGGTTGGCTGCAGAATGCTGCCGTGTGTGCACCCAATATGAGTTTTATATGAAAAAACGGGGATCGCTGAAATGCAGGCTGTCGACTGCGGCAGCTAAATGTTGCTTTTTTTTTATTTCAACACTTAATGTGCGAAAAAGTGCTAAAAATACAACAAAAAATAATTGTGTTCTTTCCGATAGACGTGTTATCAATTGTGAGCTAATTTGAGGTTAACAAATTGGTAAAATCGTTAATTATTTTCTCATTGCAGATCATATTTACTCCCATAGAAGCTGAATCCGGGCAGTAAGGATTTTGTTTTTTTACACATCTGACGCGATTTTCTAAGAGCATCTAGATTTATTATGTTAGTCCAAGGGTAGACCAACATTTTTCGTTAAGGGCTAAATCGTAAAATAATAGACTCGACGAGCCAGGAAGCAAACTCGCGAGTGTTTATACAGGATAATCTACTTATGTAGCAAAAACAGTTTCTCCTATTTTTATTACGCTGTGATATATTTGAAGTAACATATATTATATATAATGTATTTTACTAAGAGAAACACAATATGTCTTTGTACTTATTTCCACTTTAACCCGTAACATGCCATCCTAAAAAAATCACGTTCCCTGCCATGATGGCATCTCAGTTTCACTGTTTATTGACAGTATTTAAACCTAAGTTAGAAGGGTAAAATATCAAGGTATTTCAGTTCTACAGTTTTTTAAAAAGTTAAAGGTTGATAGCTATTTCGGCTTTCGCCATTGTCAGAACTATAGTTCTGACGATGTACTATGACATAGTTCTGACGATGGCGAAAGCCGAAATAGCTATCAACCTTTAACTTTTCAAAAAACTGTAGAACTGAAATACCTTGATATTTTACCCTATTAAAATGGAGTTCTACCAAGTTAATGCCAAATCAATAAATAAATTAAGTTAGAAGCTAAAAAATATTTTTTAAAATGTATATATGCTAGAATACCTAAAATGATAAATACTTACTGACAATATTTGGAGAAATATTGAGTGATTTAATGGCTCAACTATTTACGATTGCATCATGGGCATGGAGGTGTAAATTTATCAAGATCAGGACCAGTTTCGCTCATGGCGAGCATTGTCAACTAATAAGAAATATAATTTAACAGTGCAAGACGTTTGAAAATATTTTTCATATCATATTTATTGTTTAAATAAAACAAAAGCATCTGAATTCCTTAAGATTTAATGCTGAAGTAATTTTTCATGAAAGTACTTGTAGAACTAAAAATATCCATATTTTTTAAGACCTGATTCGACTGATACAAGTTTTTTTTTTGTTTAAAAAAACAAAGGAACATACGACTTAATGTGTGAAAATTATGTATTTATACTTTGTTTTTAACTAAAAAATGTTTTTTTTATTATTTTTTCCGTTGAAACGTTTGTTTTTTCTATTTTCAAATCTGTTCATGTTCAATTTGGATGCGTGATACAATAATTTAAAAATTCTTATGACATTCAAAATATAATATAAAAATAATGTCGGTTTGTATTCAGCGATGAAATGAGCAACCTTTTTGTTAAACTCGTATGTAGTCTTTAGATATCCATTTGGCATTCGCTTGCAATATTTTACTGATATATTGCTTTTGTTAAAAGCATTTTTATGTGGAACATTATTGAGTCTTATTAGCTTATTTTATGCAGAATTCAAGCCAAGTATGGCTAAAGGCTAAAGCAGGTTATATTTATCAGATACTTTATTTTTGAATTTATATACCTAATAAGATAACTGTTTTTTTTTTCGTTCTTACTGACAGTCAATCTGATTTGCGTTTTGTTTCACGAGTCATTTGTTTTCAGAGTTAGAAATGAAATGACGGCTTGATTTAATTGTCGTTGGATTCCCTTCTAGTCATTTATGTTCTTAGTCTGTCTGCCAAGGGTGAGCTGGAGGGGCTTCGAAGGGGCTCGCGCGACCCCCTTGTTAGATTTTACCACGGCCGGCGAGCCCCTTGTTAAATTAATAGAAAACAATATTCTCAGATCAAACTAGTACATAACTCTAACATATACTATCTACGTCAGCTTCCAGTATACACAGTAGTACATTTTTAGCCATTCACATTGATTAGTTTATGGTAAACTGCATATTGTTGCATATTTTAATTGTATTAATTAACAATCGTTTGCTAATTTAAAATTATTGCATATAATTGCACATGACTGATAAATTACTTTGTTATTAAGCGAGCCCCTTGTTAACGTATTGGCATCCCACCGCTGCTGTCTGCTATTTGCAGTGTCAGAGTGAGAAATGAAATGACGGTTCGGTTCGATTCTCATTGGATTCTCCTCTAGTCATTTATTTTCTTACTTTGTCTAATATTTACAAACAGTGTCAAAGTAGTACAGTAAGCAATTCCCAACAATTTTAATATATGTACCTATAGAAAGTAACTCTCGTTCGACGAAAGATTAGGTCAATTGGACTAGTTTAAAACCATTTTACTGGTATCTAGGATTAGATGAATGCATAAGGTAACGCATGTTTTATCCTACTATAATGAAACTCCACAAAATAAAACCAAATCTGTCATCTGAAAATCATGATTATTTATCACAAATGAATTAATTAAATCTACATTTCAATAATCAAAAATCTACAAAATCTCTTCGCTCTTGTTCAGCTGGTTTTGTATCCATGCAACCAAATACAGTTATTTTAGCGTTTTAATATTTAATATGACGGTGTTGATTTGCTAGTTATGACAGTATGGCTTTAGCATTTGGCAGATACCTGTCAACCGTTGACTCGTTTCAGACTCGAGACAAAATAATAAAACTTACGCCAGCAGACTTCGAATCAAGTTTGTTTACCTTTTCGGTGTTCTAATGATTTGCGTATGAGTCAAACATTATCATTATTTTACAATATTGTATTTCATGAAACAATTTATCAAAATAAGGACTTCCTTTGCAAATAAAAAAACATATTTGATATCATATCAAAGCGTTCAATAAACATTTTCGAGTACGATATAGCAAAGCCCCTACAATAATTATTATACATAAAAAAATTGAATTTATATATTATTAAATAACTCTTTTTTATACAATTGAAATTTATATGTTATACAAATCCATTAACAATATAAAAAAAAGGTTTTATTCTAAAGTTCATAAAACATACTGTAATCAACGAGCGATGTTTTTTATTAAAACTGAAACACTTTTAATTAATCTTGTGGCTTTCAAATAGTTGAAGAACTCAATAATAATATATTTTTTCGTTGAATTATTGGTTGTAGAATTTAACCCAGTGGTTCTTAACCGGTGCACCGCGAGCTTATTGCAAGTGCACCGCGAAAAAATTGGTAAAAATAGTGAAAACCGAAAAAGTCAAAAAAAAATATGTCCACATATTTTTTTCGATATCTTAATTCTGGTGCACCGCCACTTTTTTCCATGATCAAAAGTGCACCTTGACTTCAAAAAGATTAAGAGTCACTGATTTAACTGGACAGCAAAAAAGGAGACAGGAAAAAAGCGGACATAGAAAAACCCGTACACGTAAAAAAACGAACACGGAAAAACCTCATTTAGAAAAATAAATATTCTCATATATTTTTTTTAATCCATATCCACTACTTTTCTTGAACTATATTACGGGGTAAACTTTAGTAGCCTCAGTTAATCTTTTCCGCTTCACTTGGTCCTATAGCTTTGTATAAAAATCGTTAACCTTAAGAGCATAGGTTCCCAAACTTTTTCGGGTGGCGACCCCTTTTTATAAAAGCCATGTGACTAGCGACCCCCCCCCCCCCGAAGAATTTGAAATCCCCGATTTGCTATATTGCTAAAATCTTCAAAATCGAAAAAAAGTTACCGACCCCCCAGGAAACCCTTCGCGACCCCCAGGTTGGGAACCAGTGCTTTAGAGCTTAAAACCCTGTACATCTAGCAAACTACTCAAAGATTAAGACTGGTTTCAAGCATCGTGAGAATTTTTTACTAAAGAAAAAAATACGAGTAAAATCTCACCGATACGTATTTATAGATTTCGACAATCTCGACTACCAAAATTAAACTTTAAATTAGAAAATTATGACTGATTTTCGTTGATATTATAGCTATGGCAAATTTGGAAATAGATTCACATGCTTTGCAGTATGGATTAGCAATATATGCAATAAACGCAATCATTACTTATGCACTAAGTCAATCCGGATAATCGGAGGTAAGGTGCATTTTAACTAATCCGTGAGATTATCCTAAAATGTTGCGTTTCCAATAATAACTGCTCACGGGCCAAGCCTTATTGATCAATGACGGGAAGGCTGGACTCGTAACTTTGATAATGAAACAAAATTGGCAAGCCTCCAATGCCAGCCCTTTATTATTTCTTTCTGCAAAATCCCATTCTTGAAAATATTAATTTTGATTGTACAACAAACAAATATTTAAAAAATTTGATCAGAATTGATGTAGAGTGAAATCCCGTTTTGGCAAGTCTGGAATTCACATTCTGTTACATTTTGGTATATTTATTTTCCGCAATTTTTGTATGAAGTATTTAAAATGATACTAAACATGTGTACATTTAAAGATAAACTGAAGGCTTTTTATGTCATTTTATTATTAATAAATTCAAAAAATATCAATGTATTTTAGTTCTACGATTATTATTTATTACATAGAGTTACTTAGTACTTAACTTATTATAATGGAGTTCTGCCAAGTATGTTTCAATTCAATTAATAGTGTTTTATTAACATTGATGACGTACACGAGTTACCTTGAAGTAAATTCATTGTATAGAACAGGGATGGCGAACCTACGGCAAGCGTGCCCGAGGTGGCTCGTTTGAGAATTTGGATGGCACGCGAACGATTTCCAAGATCAAAAAAAAAAAAAAAATTGTTTAAATAATTTAAATTTTGACCAAATAATTCGGGAATTATTAATTTATTCAGTTTTATTAATTTTCAAATGTTTCCCGAGATAAACAACAATCATTAAAAAAAACATTTTTCATTTTTTCTATTTTGTTAAAATACTGCTTGGGCACGCCACACATTCGACAAATAATATTTGAGGATTTTTGACACGCGGACCCAAAAAGGTTTGCCATGCCTGGTATAGAAAGTAGAGCTTATACAAAAACCGACTTTTGAAAAAACCGGTTTTCAAATATCAATACTGTTTTACAAAAAATGGCTAATTTAATGAAAATAGCGAGAAAAAGTTCAATTTTTTTTTATTGTTGTTTATTTATATACATATTAATAGACAACACGAACATTATTTGGTGTTACTCTTCAGAAAATATGATTTAAGAAATCACAAAGCTTCCAATAATCGTTTTGTAACAAAATTTCCTGATATCGAAAATACCCTTTTGCTGGGTAATGATGTGGGGCATATGGTCTTCAAGCCATCAAATAAAAGATCCAACTTTCTGTCCATTTTCTATAGACACGTTTATGGAAAATTCTGCACAACCGGTAACGAAGTTGAAAAACCGGTTTTTGAATGTCACAAATTTTGGCAAAAAACCTGTTTTTGAAAACCGACAAGCCCTAATAGAAAGAGTTTTATGAACAATCTATGACTCCAACAAACTTTTTCCTATATTTGAATTTATTTCGTCGATAACTTAAAAAACGTTAAAACATGGTTTCACTGTGTTTTTTTTTCAACAACTTTGTTAATATACAATTATTATTATGTAATATTAGTAAGAATACTTCGCACTACCTCTCAGTGGCTCTCAGCTACGGCCATCTTCAAAAGCAGCGCTGTCCAACCTCTTTTAGACCGCGGGCCATTTTTTCTTAAGTAAACATTTCGGGGGCCAAAGAGTATAAGTAAATGAAGTCAGTTAAAAATTTGCTGTACAATTTACAGCTCACGGGCCATCAGTTGGACAGCGCTGTTCAAAATTATACTTATAGCCACAGAAAACAACTTTCGGATCATCAATAACAATTAGAGAATTTTGACATCTTCTCACATATTAATAAGTTGTTCATTAAATAATATCCATTGTGTCTATTTCAAAATTGGAACCATACCATAAAATGGCGTCTACAGACTATGACAGCTGTGAACTTTATAAATAACATAAAGGCGCGAGTTTTTGTACTACACAACAAAGATTCTAAAATGATAGTGTTGATACTGTGTGAGTACAATTTATATAGTAAAGTACTCGTTGGTGAATCTGTAAGTAAGGAAATTTCATGAATTCACGAGTAGCCACTAAACTCTGGGAAGTATTGTCGCGCAAGAAAGATAGTTGACAGAAGTGAGAAAACATAGAACAAAATAATTACTGAGAAAGCAGAGAGCTCGTCGCGTACTCGATCTTCATTATAAAATAACGCCAAATATTTATTTAACACACGATTCATTTTACTAACTTGATGTTTTATAGAATATTGACTTAAATTTTAATAAATACATATCTATTTTATAAATTAAGCTTAAGTCGCAATAGAGAAAGTTATACTAGCGAATATGATTTGTTAAAATAATATGATAGTCAGTCTGAAGGTGGTTTTCAAAGAGGCAAAACAAATGTCATGATATGTGGAATTACGAATCATAAAATCTATGTAATCTAAAATATAAATTACATACCTATATTTAAATACTAGGCCTATCCTATCCTAGGAGTATCCTTTATCGCTAATGTTTTGGAAATTTGTATTCTCTTACCATCGTTGCTGACGGAAGGGCGTGATCGCTACAGAGGTAAGAAACCCATAGTGAAGCCAGCTCACGGAGAGTCCAAACGCATTCATTTACGAATTACATTATATATGCTTCCCTTCATACTATATCCATGCATGTACACGCGCATGCGCATGCATACATATACACATACAGTACACAAGGAAGTCAACCAAAAAGAGTCATTTTCATAATGTTATGTTCGTTCTAAAATAGTTTATTAATTTCAGACGAAACATAAAATCGCTCTAGGTCTAAAACGATTCTCAGGCATTGTCTCGTCATAGTTATGAAGATTAGAGATCGTTGGGTTATAATGTTTTCCTACCTCGCTGTGAAACTTTGAAGTTATTTCACGCGGATGGTAGGTATTTTCAAGTCCCTGTGAAGCAGCGAGAAGGTACCACATAATGACACTCTTTTCGTTGTTAATTATTTTTAAATCTGCAAGTCTTGTTTTAATCGCACCGTCCCTATAAATTTTCATGCTTAGGGGGATAAATGAAACTATAAAATTTATGAGCGCTCTACCGCCATTTTACTTAGCGCAAGACCGCTTCTTTTAGCGAAAGTACTAATAATATTTTTTCCGCATGGCGACTCAGAATATATAATACCTTTTGAATCGAAATTATGTTTACAATATGTAATATATAGGAAAATCATTAATAATTATTGTTATTGCAGGGAGCGGCTGTGTTGCCAACTCGTAAAAATCTCGTTTACAAGTTAATAAAATTTATTTTTGTATCCGACAGTAGATTTGAACAATCTTGAAGTAACAAATATTTACTCTACTGCAGGGTTCGGAAACCTATCACTTATAAGGTTGTCCAATGGTTTTCGAAATATAGATTTAAATCGAGCTCTGATTTCAAATAAACGAATTTGACCGTTCTGCAGCGTTTTGAGAGGCTATATAAGGCTGCTCAATTATATATAATAATTTAATATATAATAATTTAATTAACTATTTATTTATATATATACGAAAAATGGTTGTTAGCAAGCTTAAACATTATTCCAAATATTAAATAATTTACGAGGTCTATTTCTGCTAATACGAAAAATAGTTGTTAGCAAACTTAAACATTATTCCAAAAATTAAGTAAATAACAAGGACTATTTTTGCTACTATGAAAAATGGTTGTTAGCAAACTTAAACATTATTCCAAAAATTAAATAATTTACGAGGT
The DNA here is from genome assembly GCA_031772345.1 of Himalopsyche anomala. NCBI lineage: Eukaryota > Metazoa > Arthropoda > Insecta > Trichoptera > Rhyacophilidae > Himalopsyche > Himalopsyche anomala. Next base: position 2,228,713 of record CM062823.1, on the reverse strand, counting down.
CTATTTCTGCTAATAGGAAAAATAATTGTTAGCAAACTTAAACATTATTCCAAAAATTAAGTAATTTACAAGGACTATTTTTGCTACTATGAAAAATGGTTGTTAGCAAACTTAAACATTATTCCAAAAATTAAATAATTTACGAGGTCTATTTCTGCTAATAGGAAAAATAATTGTTAGCAAACTTAAACATTATTCCAAAAATTAAGTAATTTACAAGGACTATTTTTGCTACTATGAAAAATGGTTGTTAGCAAACTTAAACATTATTCCAAAAATTAAATAATTTACGAGGTCTATTTCTGCTAATAGGAAAAATAATTGTTAGCAAACTTAAACATTATTCCAAAAATTAAGTAATTTACAAGGACTATTTTTGCTACTATGAAAAATGGTTGTTAGCAAACTTAAACATTATTCCAAAAATTCAATAATTTACGAGGTCTATTTCTGCTAATACGAAAAATAATTGTTAGCAAACTTAAACATTATTCCAAAAATTAAGTAATTTACAAGGACTATTTTTGCTACTATGAAAAATGGTTGTTAGCAAACTTAAACATTATTCCAAAAATTCAATAATTTACGAGGTCTATTTCTGCTAATAGGAAAAATAATTGTTAGCAAACTTAAACATTATTCCAAAAATTAAGTAATTTACAAGGACTATTTTTGCTACTATGAAAAATGGTTGTTAGCAAACTTAAACATTATTCCAAAAATTAAATAATTTACGAGGTCTATTTCTGCTAATAGGAAAAATAATTGTTAGCAAACTTAAACATTATTCCAAAAATTAAGTAATTTACAAGGACTATTTTTGCTACTATGAAAAATGGTTGTTAGCAAACTTAAACAATATTCCAAAAATTAAGTAATTTACAAGGACTATTTTTGCTACTATGAAAAATGGTTGTTAGCAAACTTAAACATTATTCCAAAAATTAAATAATTTACGAGGTATATTTCTGCTAATAGGAAAAATAATTGTTAGCAAACTTAAACATTATTCCAAATATTAAATAATTTACGAAATTTCCGCTAATACGAAAAATAATTGTTAGCAAACTTAAACATTATTCCAAAATTTAAGTAATTTACAAGGACTATTTTTGCTACTATGAAAAATGGTTGTTAGCAAACTTAAACATTATTCCAAAAATTAAATAATTTACGAGGTCTATTTCTGCTTCTACGAAAAATGGTTGTTAGCAAACTTAAATATTATTTCAAAAATTAAGTAATTTACAAGGACTTTTTTTGTTACTACGAAAAATAGTTAACAAACTTAAACATTATTCCAAAAATTCAATAACTTACGAAATTTCTGCTATTACGAAAAATAGTTGTTGGCAAACTAGAACATGATTCCAAAAATAAATAATTTACAATTTAAATACTGCAGGGCAGGGCTGTCGATATACGCCCCCAGATATATTTCTTTTACTATCAGAATTTCTGGATTATTCAATAAATAGGTTAGTAATTTATTTTTGACGCCTGTAAATTTTCTGACTACTTAAAAATGCAACAAAAATCAAGTTGAGGTCAACGGGCTTACAGCTAGTAAGTCATTGTTTTTACAGACTGACAAATTGTAGTCCTATTTCTTCCGGTATACATATGAAACTAATAGAAGTCTAAAGCCCGCTTATTATAGTCAGCGGTGGGCTAACAATACGTTAACAAGATGCTCGCATAGTCAAAGAGTGTGTATATTATGGTGTATTAATTTCTTTCTCACCCTTCAATAACTAGGCGTAGTGAGAGCGATTAGTTAACCACTAGTTCTGCCCTAGCATTATTCTTCTATCCCGACTACTCTCTCTGTTGTAAACTGTAAAGTAAAAGTAAGTAAATTCTAATGACAAAATCTAACTGCCCAGTACCTTCCCTGCAAGATTGGGTGACACATTTCATATTTTTGCTTATATCAACCCGTAATAGGCAGAAAATCGTAACTGACAATTTATAAATTTTACAAGAGAAGGTTGTTTTTTTATTATTATGTCCGAAAAAAGAATTTCTTACGTGCTGTTAGTAAACTGTAATTTATGGCCAATGCCTATACTACTATTATAATATAAATGTCTGACTACTTTAGTTCTGTTAATCAGCGTTTCTCAACCGGGGTCCACGTGGAGCCAACTATAACAATTCAAAGCATTAAAATGCATAGGGCCTAAAAAGCTTAGACGAATGACATAACGCTCTCAAATATTTGTCACTGACGCCTAACAATATTGAGCAGTTATTGGGTTAAAATGCAATTTACCGAATTGTGGCACTTAAATTCTTTTGCCGATTATGGGTCGATATGTAATTGCTAGTCTCAGTCCAACTGGGAACTGTGTCTTGTCTTTGTAACTAGTCTTTAAGCTAAACTAGAGGCTAATTTTCAAAAGGAAAACGTATTGTATACGTCTTACAATACACATGTCACATAATGTAACATCTGGGGTGTAGTCATAATAACGCAACCTGTGTTTAATTATCGTTGTTGTTTCCGTTTGGTAAAGCATCCCAAAATTGTGTTGAATATAAATGTCACAATTAAACCTATTTAATGTACCTAATAGCACACTAAAATTGTAAATTTTGTACGCACTATTGAATCGAATTACTTTTACTGTAGGTAAAAATTATCTATCATTGAAATTCATACAGCATTATCAGAAAACATATTGCGTCAAAACAAGAGATGTACAAAATGGCGGAAAATTTTGGAAAAGTGTACAATATTAGGAATTACTTGCTTAAATGATATTCGTCGTATTTTTCGTAAAATTTATGTATATGTGCACACAGTTGTACTTTTCGACAAGTGTCATAAAAACAAGAGCATTTTCTAAAAGGGAACAAATTAAATGGTCATAATTTAAATCAATTTTTGGTCAGAATAAAAATATTATACGGTCAGAATATTTTATAACTATTTTGGTTATTTTAGGTTAGGTTTTTTTAGATTTCATTTAAATTGTGACTATTTTCACTGACCGATATGTTATGGCCATTTAATTTAAATTCTGACTTTCTTTCTTAAATATTTTGTTTCGGATTCAAGTATGCCTAAATGTCACTGGTCTCACTCATAGAAAAGTCATAGACTAATTATATTTTTAACAGCTTTCCATATGTAACATTCATATGAACCTCTAATTTATAAATAGAACAAGGTAAATATTTCCCGCTTTTTAAATACGTTTTGCCAAATGCTAACTAAAAAGTATATATAATACAATTATCAGTTCGATCAATTATAATTACTTTTTCCAATTTTCCCGCCTTGCATCACTAGCACATACGCATGATTTTATTTCCATCGACATAAAAATCGACTGGTTATTTCAATTATTAATGTTAAATATAATATCAACGATCCCTGCTCTATGGTTTTCTCATGGATTGAATTTTATTGCGGAACGCGCCGAACGTCATACCAGACTATTATAATACCAACATTGAAAAAATAAAGAAACGCAGCAATCAATCAATCATTGCGCACGTTAAAAGTCGTATAGGTATGTTTTCCAAAGCCAACAATGTACGCTAAAACGATTTTTATGAAGAACGAAACATACAGTAATTGGCCAACGATCTGTTCTAAATGATCAAAGTAGATTTTTCTCATAAATTCGAAAGCTTTGAACATGACTGAAACGCTAAGAAAACTAGAATGAAAACAGATTTTTTTAATATTGAAATCGTGTATACTATAATTTTCAGTTATCTTAACTTACTAAATAACGTCAGCTGTCATATTTTCAGATTACACTAAAAGACAATCACGAGAGTGATAAGCCAACCACACTTCTGTCCTAGTCCAATTCTTCAAATAAAGAAGAGAGAACAGTTTTCGTCGGGAAACTCATATTGAAATACCTGAAGAAGGCCGCTTGCTCCACATTACGAGATGAAATTTGTTTGTTTATTTAAAAAAGCTCCAAACAGAATTTGTCATAGGAAAAGTTATTTCATTTTGGTCTTCCAATCTCTCTTTTTGAAGAGGTAATAATAGAAGGATGGATAGGGGGCACGAATATTAAGTACCCTCCAACGTATCTGGTGACCTTTTTAACTACTTGTCACTTCTTTTAACAAAAACCTCGCCTTATAGTCGGGGTTGTACTGTAATTAACTGATCGTTCTCGCTACGCCCCACCATCTTATAGGTGGGAAACAGAATTTAAGCATAATAGACATCGATGTTTTTTAATACACATCAATCAATAGATTGAAAAATCAATAAAATAAATCGCTGATTGTTTACGCCTCTACCTTACATGGTCGAAAAAGTTGTTAATGGCATTGAACTGGGACATTGCAGATATAAAGCTTTGGACGTAAATCGATTAAAAAATCATATATAACAATATCGAAAAATTAGGACTGACTGGCGATAGCCTCACAATTTTATTTTATAACTAGTATATGTCAGCGTAAAAAATGTTGTTTATTAAAGTTATTCCATCACTATTCGCATCACACTTTTATCATTACTAAAGTACTTAACTATATACCCGCCCTAGCCAGCACGTTTTTACATTGTTGACCTTCAATCAGTAGTAGAGCAACAAAGGTAAATGATAATCATTACACAAAACTGAAAAATAGACTTTTCTGTATTTATTTAATTTATAATGATATAATAATCGCGTGTATATTTATATTTTGATTATAATTTAAATATCAAATTTACATTCCAAAATTATACAAATTCTTTTGAATTTTATTATATTCTTCATGAATACAGCTTCTCAAAAAGCTTTCCCATCCTAATAACATTAAGTCGCATGTTTTTCTCATTAAAATTACAGGAGGAAAACCCGTGGGACGAAAAAGGAATCTTGTATACAAGATCAATGTCAAAATATAAATAATGTTACAAAGTTGTATTTATTTCAAAAGAGATATTATAACGATACAAGTATATTTTCATATTGTTATGTCGAATGAAATATTGTATCCGAAATTTTTCCATTAACTAAGAACAAAAGTCGTTCGTTACAATCACTTCTCATTATTTTTTTAATGGTAAATTTTCTTTTCATTTTATTATAATATTTTCAATGGGTTCGGCGGTATCTTTAAGTAAAATCATTTTTATTATAATATAAAATTTAATTGAAAACTTTGTTAGTTGCAATAGTTGTGTTTTTAATATTGTGACATTTGTTTCGTTTTTTTGAAAAACTCTTCAGACATTTTTTTTAGATAGGTAGTAATTTGAAATAATTTATAAAAACCCTTGCAGGATTTACCCTAAAAAATAGAGAACTATTTAGACAGCTGGGTTCAAAGATTTCGTGACAAATATGAGGGGGTCAAAAAACAGTAAAAATCGTGTGAAATGTGAATGGCTCGTAGCTTTAAATGTTTTTCATTAACGTCTAAGGGAGAAACGATCCGTATCTATTTTTTAATTCATATAAACTTCTAGTTTTGAGGATGTGGCCTAGAGTTTATATCAATACTTGATTATCTATAATAATTGATTGTTATTTAATAACACATTCTATCCAATCTCATAAACATTTAAACTGTTAAGCCTCATTATGTATGTACACAATTTTTAAAAGTTTCGAAATATAAAATCTATTCATTATCTAGACACGTCCGTGTATATAGAATAGAGCTTCCTTTTCCAAGAGGCCTTTAGGGGGCCTTTTTACTCATGACAACCAATATTTTCAAACCATTTCGCCACTGAATGGGATGTAAAATGGGAGGTTATGAGCATTCCGGCAACAATAAGTAAAGTATTTAAGGCATTTCATTTCTAACATTCTTTTATGTCTCCCATTACGAAGTTGGGTATTTATATTATTATATATTATATACCTATTCCAGCGGTGGGCTGCCAATACTTTAACAAGGGGCTCGGTTAATCTCAAAGCAATTTTAGGCCTTCTGAGGATGAATTGAATTTTTTTATCACTCCTTTGCAATTATATGCAATACTTAAATTAGTAATCAATGGTTAATTAATAATATTTAACAATATGCGATTTACCGTATACTTATCAATCTAAATGGCTAAAAATGCACTACTGTGTATACTGAAACTGTCGTAAATAATATATAAGTCAGAAATTGTAGTTATACACTAATTTGATATATATAGAATATTGTTTTCTCTTAAATTAACAAGGGGCTAGAGCGAGCCCCTCCGAGCCCCCTCCAGCTCACCCCTGACCTATTCCTTTTAATTTGTTCATGTTATCATAATGATCAAAACCGGCTTTGATTTTTATTAAAAAATATGTGGAATTAGTACAAAAAATGTTTTATTCTTAATAACCAATGTAAATAAAATGCAGCTTTCTAGATTGGAAGCTCTTTTTTATTTTTATTTCATAATTATTTGATTAATTCATAAATGTGTCACACTAATCTTTGAACAGCAAAGTGATTATAAAATATAAATTCATTAATTCTTTTCGCATAAACACGTGATTTAACTAATTAATCAAATAATGGAACCTATGTTATATCAACAGATACGTTTTGTGAGATTCTTATCTCTTGTAATGTTGTAAAATTTTCTAATTACTTTTAAGGGTATATCTTCCATTGTTATAAGAACTTAGTAATCGGTCGGAGGATACTGCTAAGCTTGGAGTGCATTGGGGTTGCATTATCGTTGTCTTCAAAAGCTCTAACATTCGAGAAACCTCTAATCGAAAAAACATTATTGAAAGAGACTAGAACACAATAAATAAAAGCTTTTTTTTACTTCACTTTATTACTTTATTTATTACTCTGCACACTATAGCGCATGCACCAAGTCTTGAGTATTTTTTTCGCAGAACATTCCTGGCAAAATTTTGAACACGACTAACGTTGTTACGCTACGAAATACACCCTGTAAAAAGAGTGTAAAGGCGTAGTGGGTGGTAGTGGTTACAACGTTGAGTACCATAAGGAATTAAAAAAGTAACATTGTTTTCTATGAAACAATTGAGCTCTTAAGAGGTGAAGTGAGCCAACTAGTAAAATGGTAAAACTTTTTCTTGGACTTTTAAGTACAATCACGTCTTTATTTGGTGTTTTGGTGGATTGCATATTTTTATTTTACGGAGATAACACTATTGCAATGCAATTGCAATATTAGCTGAGTTTACTTCACTTTTACGATACTTTAAGACGTGTAGAATATTACAACGCATCTAACTTATTTGTTTCTAAAATACCACTTGGCTCACTTCACCTCTAATGGGTCATTTTGTTGTGTACAAGTTTTAGCACTGTGCTTTTCTTATACTAGTATCATGGTTTACCAGTGACTGTTTATCCAATACTTATATTATCAACACTTATCTCACTCAGTTATATAAAACATTTTTTCCTCGTTAAAAATATACTTTAGAATTAATTTATTAGCATACCATATAAGCCTGCTGAAACACAAAATTTTATATAATATAACTGATAAATTAATTCACTAATATTTTATCAAATATCCATATTGGTGTGTTTTATATGACAGCGGTCGATAAAGTGTGGTCCGCGAGATAGTTTTGGCGGTCCGCAGAGAAATCTAGCATTATTTTAATTTTCTCATCCTAACACCAGAAAAAATCATCTGAATCTCGTAACACGTCTATCTCGTTACATTGCATGTTCGGTCTCACTCTCGTATCATTTTTTCTTCGGACTTGTTCCGCCACATTCGAAAAGGAAGTTAAATTATTTTTCTAGCGACAAAATAATCCGAAACTTCAAAAAATTTTGACACTCTCAAAGTTAAATTTCGTTCATCCTTATCATTACCTCAGTCACCTCAGTTTTGACTTTCCACTTGAAAAGTGAATACCCTTTAATAGTGAAAAGGCGATGAAAATTTTAATTCAATTTTCCACAATATATTTACACGAAAAGGTATTTTCATTTGTCACAGTAATCAAAACACGGTAACTATCTCGGCTTGAAATACATTCAGTTGTCCGTTTTGCAGTTACATCATTGGAGCCAAATAAAATATAAAATAAATGTTATCATTTCAAATATATAGGAACATCGGTAACATTACAAATTAATAAAGCTTTTATAATTCAATTATAATTAATAGTTTTATTTTATGAGCTAGTTGCATTTTTAGAGGCACTTGATCACTTTCATTTCAATATATAATATTTAACGCAAAAGTCTAGTTAGTGGTCCGCTGGATTAAAATTATGAATTTAGTGGTCCGTAGGTAGGGCATCCAATCCCGGAATCCGGGATCACGTTCGAATTTCGGGATTGAGAAATTTTGAGGAAATCCCGAAATTGACACGAAATTGGCAAATTGTGGATTTCAAATTCGTCGGTGAGCTAAAAAACAACGAGTTTTTGTAACAATCTGGGAAAAAACTATACCAAATCGGGGATTTCAAATTCCTCAGTGCGCTAAAAAAAAACGAGCTTTGGAGATAATCTGAGGAAAAGGTATAAATTCCTCGGTGAGCCAATCCCAATCCCGGGATTGAAATTTAATCAATCCCGAAATCCCGGGATTCGATACTCTATCCGTGAGCCCAAAAAGTTTGCCGACCACTGTTCTATGGCATAGTTTCAATTATCGATAATCCAAGTCTGACCAGACAAAGAACTATGTGACAAAAGAAACCTTCTATAAATTGAAATCAATATCCATCGATTTGCCCTTACTACCGGGAAAGCTTTCCCGGTTTCCACCCGGATTACCCTAGACATCCCTTTATTTTATTGTTTTCATTCAAAAGGTTCTTTCGTCCTAACGTGCAGGGTGTGTCATATCTAAGATGTGTATTTTTTTTTTCAATTACCGTGAATTAATAGGTGGCAAAATTTTATGTTTGTTTTCTTGTCTGCAACTAGAACGACGTATTGTTAAATTTTACATAATTAATAAATACATATATACATAAATTATTGATTTTGGTGGTAAAATTGTTAAAATGTAGTGTAAACAAGTCTAGCACATGTTTTATTTCTTATGGACAGTGGCGGATTACACCATAATCGAATAAGCGCGCTCTTGTGTTTTTTTTATATTTAGGGGCTTATATAATTACCTTTATTACCTGGGAGGTTGTCTACCGCGCAACACATTCGTTTTTAGTAATGTAAGCAATATGCGGGACAGCGGTAGCCGACTGAGCAAGACAGAGCGAATGTAATACAGTCCTATTGCATTGCTACGGCGCGTACCTGTTTCTATCTCGCTCTAACAGGGAGAGTTAGAGTGAGACGGCTGTAATTAAATCACACAATTTCTAAATCGGGAATTTTTTTCTCAATATGCTTAGAACTCGAATTCTCGGATTTGAAAACATTTATTAGACTAAAAAAACACTCCTTTATATTAATTCCACATTTATTTATTAGCATCAGGACCGGTTTTGCTCATCACCAATTTTCAATTGATTTTATTGAAAATTAACGACTTTGAAACCAAAGTTATTGATGTCAGATGCCAAGTTATACTTTTTAATCTCATTAATGAAATGTCATTAATTAATTATATAATTTTATCTTAATTATTTCACCGCCATCTTAGGAAGAAGTTATGCTACTGGTTTACTAACAGTTATCGTCAAATAAATTACGTTGATATGCTCTATCAAGATTCAATTTACTCCACATTACAAAATCTACTTAAAAATAGTTTTCCACGTGGACCAATGGGAAATACGCTACGATGAGTTTCCCATTGTTTGGAATTATAGCAGCTCTTAATCATTTAAGAAAACATTATTAATTTAGCGACCGCCCTGTACTTTATTGTTTTTTTCTGCGTGGCGCTTATTTATAAAAATGGCTTGAGGCCGTCCAATTAATCTGACGCGATGTTTATCGACTGGCCGGAGAGCAAGTGACGACCAATCGGCCGCTCAGCAGGGATGTGGATTCCACCCGTCATTACTCACAGTCATGTGATCCTAAGTGGAAATTTGTTATGAATGGGGGCGGCCTGGCATCCCAGTCCGGGCCCCTCTTTTCTAAACTGACCGCCTTTTCAGGTGGTTTTTTTTGTCCAGTTATGTATTATTTTATTTGAATTTAACTTTGAAGAACTTCATTATGACAGGATAAGAAAGGAAAAGCAGTGTATTCAGCTATGTCTATCCGAATAACCATTAAAATTTGTAATCTAACAATTACAATCGCCTTTAACTTTTTAGGTGCCGTAGATAATTAATAGTAATTACCTAGCAGGCCGGCTATAATTTGCAACTATTAATTTAATTAGTTATTGACAAGATAACTCGTCTTTGGTTTGTTGAGCACGAAAAAATTTACGAGATATCTCGTCTGTGGCAACCATCGAGTTAATATTCTCATCTTTCTAACGTTTTTTTTTTTCATATAGGAAGATTTTGGTTTTTATAACACCGTTGAATCTCACTATAAGGGACTTAAGAGGGTGGAGTGGTGTCCTTTATAGCCTTAAATATATTTAATTAGGTTTTTCCGAATGCGATTTTTTTATTAAGAAAATAGCCGGTACAATAAAAAGACATTAAATATTCCTTAAATCAGTGATCGCCAAACGGTAACTCGAGCTACTGGTAGCACGCCGAGGCTTTTTTGGTAGCTCGCTTAAGATATTTTATCATATTTATAAATTTCCCTATAAAATATTATTATTGAGAAATGATAAAATAGGCATTTTCAGGGAAAGCAGATTCATTATTTGTGACATTCAAAAACAAATTAGATATAATATCTGCAATCAAATCAACCCAACTCTCTGCCAATACAATAATGAGACGTGTTGAAGTTATGTTTTTTTTTAATTAAAAAATGATATGCAGAGATGTTGCTATAAATCACTCCAGCTTGATAAATCTACCGATGTGATTGACACATCTCAGTTAGTCATATTTGTAAGAATGATCTTCAGCGATTTTACTATAACAGAGGCGCTTTTAAAAGTTATATTTTAAAAGGTGATGTTTATTTTAAGTAATATAATAATATTATATATTATATACCTTACGGCAAGAGCCGATGATGAAAAAACGATAAAGAATGAATATGTATAGGTAGTTCGCCAGACAATTTCAATTTCTGAAAGTAACTCACATCCTTATTTAGTTTGGAGACCACTGCCTTAAATTAATTAAAAATATTATGTGATTTTAAACCTTTTATGCATAGAAAAGTTCAGAGCCTTAAAAAAATGGTGAGGGAAATCACTTCTTGTAAAAACGCTTTTTTTCTAATCCATGTCCGTTCCCAATGTGCATAATACGGCTTTCTAGCGGAGGTATATAGACAGAAGTTTTTTAACTAAAACTGTTTGTTACTCAATTGATCAACATATTTTTATTTTTTCAAAGAGATTGAGGATAGAAGGACAGGGCTGGGACAGAACCAGTGGTCAATTAATCGCTCCCGCTTTGTCTCAATTATTTTAGGATTGGATGGCTGGGTGGAAATATTTTAGACATCACAGACACCAATGCCTTCGAACAGAAATCGATTGAAAAAAATGCTGTTCGTTTATCATTGTATTTTTATAATCAATAAAGAAATGAAATTTTATATGTAAAAAAATGTTTTTTCATACATTTTTGATACTTTTTACGCGATATTTTGATTTTTGGAACCAATTTATCAAATTATATTAAAGTGACACTTTTTTTACACGCCACTTTCTGGAACCAATGTACCGCGTAAAAAAGGTATTGGGTGTGCACTATATTCTCTTTTTGCGTGGCTTGGAAACTGCACGGTCCAATACAACGGAAGATATAATTTACCTTCGTGTAAAAAGTGAATTAAGCATCTATATCACGAAGTTGTTGTATTATGACATTGTCAACATGAAATATATGTGCTATTTGGTAGTCGTAAACTTTTAATTTCATATTTCATAGTCGGTTTCAAATATATACACCTCAATTAATAAGTAAAGATATTGTGTTGCGCTTGTTGTGTCCTCATACATGTGTACGAAGTGTATGTATAATATGTAGCAATAGCGCTTGGATTATCTCGGTGCAAAAAAAAACGGTTTCATTATATTGACACATCTAATACTTTGTTGGTCAGTGGTATATTTTTGAGGTAAATATTCGCCTTCGTGTTTTGAGTTACCGATACCAAAAAGCTCTACTTTTACTTGTATTATCTAGGTCCTAGGAAATCACACCATGCCATATAAATTAATGTTCGTTTAGGTTGGTATATATTTTAGGTTAACAATGTTTGCAAACATTAGTTTATATTAGATACTACCCGGTATCCAGCAAACGTTGCAATATTACTGAAAGAAAGAAAGTGTTTGTGTTTATTGAAGTGCTTTTGGATCCACAACATGTTTTCTTTTTCTGTCTGGTGCGTATAAGAATAAATCAGAAGGTTTTCCAAAGCGTAAGCAGGCCACATACACCTGTTCCTGTAGAAGCATGGATTTTCAAAATTTAGTTTACATCATATTGAAATGCAGCAAGATTCAAATCAACATGTACTGTACGTCGAGGTCGAGTAACTTTTGCACTTTCTCTTTCGATTCTCGTTGTATGTTGTAATAAAAAATTAGCGCTTGCTTATGACCTTTGCGCCAGTGCAAGCAAAAAGTTTGTCAAAGTTTTATTGCAATCGGATGAATGGTTTGGCAACGCATAAAATACGAACAAACATTCATTTTTATATATTAGATTATTCTTTAGCGAAGCACTCTCAAGTGAACAACGCTTTACCAATTACGTAAACTAACAAATACATTAGAACCTTGATTTTCCGGACTAATTAGGGATGAAAGTAGTCGATTACTGATCATTGCTTAAATGTGTTGTTTTTGACTTTACCAAATCTCTAATAGACACATAAGCTGTCACAAGTATAATACAGTCGAACTTGGTTATTACGAGGAAGATGGGACCGACTGAATTTTCTCATTATAAGCATTACTCATTATATCAGAGAATAGGTATTTTTAAATGCTTACAAACATACCCATCACATGAAGACATGGGGTATCTGGAGAGGTCACATAACACACAGAGTCGCAATTCAAACAAAAATAGACAATTAGAATTTATTTACACACCCGTTGCACACATTATACATTTTTCTGTCAATCCACTTTTATTATAAAATTTAAAAATTGATGCTATTTTCATTGTTTTCATTGGCATCTGTCTTGTTAACTGCCCAGTCGGATTTTATTACTTAGAGTCGAAAATGTTGTTTTTAAACGATCGACACATTAACAGTTTTAAGAAATATTTTGACGATATTTTTTCTCGACGATAGAAGAAGCTTGTTATAAAAGTTAATAAATGTATGGAGAAAACCATAAACTAAAATGTCAACGAACTTTCCCTCGTTTCCTCAAGCCCGGGATATTCCAAAGTTGTTGACACATGAACCATGAATGAAATTTAGTAGATAAAAATAAATTTTGGGAATCAGTCTCAAACATGACTTGATAACATCTAAAATATCATTCTAAAGTAACGTAAGATTAAAAATACTTTAAATGTACATTTATTTTCAAAATGAAATTCATGTTTCATTTTTAAATTCGTCATTAAGTTAACGTAATACCATTGAACTTGACAGAAAATAATATTTTGACATTTCATGCATTAATAAATATATTGTTTCTTATTACAAAATATAAATATTTATAAAGCAATAAGGCTACAGCGATTACATTGCAGTAATTAATTGAGAGCGTTGGCGATGTTTGGCATTACTTCGCGAATAAGGGAGACGAGAAATAATTTAATAATAAAAAGAAAGAAAAACAATTCCGAACATTAAAGTGAATGAAGCGAAAACAGTTGGTTCAAGTATGTCAACCTAAGAGGGTAGATAAGATTATAAATAAGAAGACATTTTTTTTTGGGTTGACTTATAAATTGCCACCAATGCAGCCGAGATGGAGACGCCATTTTATTATACTCGATATCAATGACTTTAATTTAGGAATTGACACTATAGTAAATTAATTTTAATCAGATTTATAAAGTCGTGTCCAAATGCATAGACTTAAAAACTTCTACGAGTTGAGTGAACAACTGCACGCCCCGCTTGCAGGACAAATTATTGCAATTAAGGTTCAAAAAGGTAGTGAGGTATTTGGTCAAGAAATTATGGTTTTTACTGCCATGAAAATGGAAAATATACTTGTTGCTGAACGTAATGGGATTTTTTTTTAAATCCTACGTAATGAGAAAGATCAGGTGGTCAGTGGGAAGGTGTCTTTCAGCAAGAAATTATTACTCAGTTGTTCAATCTCTCTTTTTGTTTCGAGAAGAGTGGGGATAGAAAGGATAAGGCTAGGACAGAATAGTCTTTTATTATTTTTATTTTTTTACAAATATAATTCTTAAAACTACTCACTACTCAAATCTGTGGGCATTCCCATGGGCTTATCCTTTTCCCCAGCAATACCTTTAAGCTCAGTGACCGAAACATTCATTTACTAAGCGTCAGTTCAAGTTCATCCGTACACTTGAACGCCTGAATATGCCGTAAGGCGAAACCCGGGTCGTTAGTGACAAAATCTGTGTGAATGTACATAATTTGAACTATTCAAATTTAAATCACCAATTCAGATCAATGAAAGCAAAAATCATCTGGATTGTGTGGTGACTTTGTCTTCAGAGCATCATACATTTGAAGCAGACGTGTATAGTACATCTATCTACCTAAAAGTATAAACATTAATTACCAGTATAATTTTTTCCAAATAAAGCTGAAAATAAATATGCTTCAGCAAAAATTATTGAAATATTTTTTTTATATATGAAAAAGTTCGATTCTGTTATTTTTATAATGAGAAAGATATAAATTTTATGCAGAATACTTGAACGGCCTTCGTGTTTTTACATTGTCTATCCATATTAAAATACCATCCCTTGAAAATTTTACACCCTCATGCCCAGATGATTGTTATTGGAATTGTATACTATCTACTATAAGATAAAATGAAACATTTGTTTTACAAATTGTATATATTACACAAAGTGTAGAAGTCATTCGATACATATTCTATTAGTGTACTTTATCATCATTCTTCGTCAATAATTGACTATAAATAATATAAGATTTATAAAAGTAACAAGTAACCCATGTTAATAAGATGTTGGCGCAGCGGTTAGTGTTGTGGGCTTCCGTGCCAGACCTCAAGGGTTCGAGTCCCAGCACGAACAGCATTTTTTCGATCGATTTATCGGTTAGTGTTCGAAGGCATGGGTGTTTGTGATGTCCCTTCCACCATTTCCGATCCTTCAACAACTGGACGTAGCGAGAGCGATTAACTAACCACTAGTCCTGTCATTGCCTTATCTACTACTCTCTTTGGAAATGAGAGGTAGTGATGGTTACAACGTTTCGTGGACCCTTGAGCCATGCTCGACATTGGAAGCGGACATGGATAAAAAAATCGTCATATTGATTGTTGAACTGTATTAGAACTATTATAGTTGCTATAATTATCTGACGTTATACAGATGTATAAGTATATGAATAAGATACAGAAAAAATAATTGGGAGTAGGAGTCGTTTTCTTTTTACCCGACTCCACAGCCCTGGTTAACTCTCGCGGCTCGCAGACTAGAAAAATACTTCTCTGCCGATGGGGGTCGCTTAGGGACCCCAGTGGTTTCCTCATTATTGGCCTTATTCTTATGAATTTCAAAAAAAAGTCTAAGGGCTTTTACATATCTCTCTGCATCATTCCTCATACATTTTTTTATAAAAATCTGTTTTTTTAAATAAATAACCATATTTTAAGTTGCGCGTAAAAAAGACGTCATCCCAGCACAAATATGAATTTGCAACTGACGCGTTTATCCCAGCTATCTTACGATCGCTGATAAGCGGGCGCTTATCTCGTTATCGCGTTATCGCATATTTATATAAACTACAAAAGGTCCAAAAAACTATGATATAAGAATACCTTAATTATAAACATTGTATCACCCATATTAAAATGTGGGTATTGGGGTCGCATTTCTTGAGCTTAGAACCGGAAAAGTTAAAAAAACACAACATTTTTTACCAATTTTTAAAACCTTTTTTTGACAGTACAAAAATAAATATTATATTAATTTCTTTATTCAAATATGTATACATATTTCTTTCCGAGAATAATGAAAATATCTTGTCAGTGTATGACAGCAATAATCTAAGATGTAAAATTGAAATATTATATTTAAGATGAGCCCGTCTTTGACGTGTTGAGCGCCCGTTTGAAATTCTCTCCGTATATTAAAATTAGCTTTTATGTAGGCAAGAACCGGAGCGAGGAATAAGGCAGCTAATTTTACCGAAGCTGGTCCTGTTTATCTTGTCAGATGCGTGACAAGACGCACGGATTTTAAATAAAAAAAAGGTGTGTTGTAATATTTTTTAACGACAGATTAGTTTCTTAGAAAATTATATTCATTCTAAATACATATTTAAAAATAATGTATATTTAAGGTTTTAATTTTTCTTAAATAATTATTTAACATTAGTAGGGTATTGTTTAATTAATGATACCACAATTTTCTATTCACATTTATATGGCCTGGTTTCATATAATGAAAAGTCAAAAATTTGATGCTTTAAGTTATATTACCTATTATATTCAAATACAACTCTCATTTGGCTTAAAAAAAGAACTAGAAAAAATCACTATTTTCCTCTCGATATGCGGATTTATGCATATGCAAATAATCAAATATAAACAATCTTATCTCATTTTCATAAATGTTTTTTTTTTTTTTTTACCATGTCCGCTCCCAATGGGGAGCATATGGACTCCTAATGGAGTTTATCTCAACAGATGTGTTTCTACGAGAACTGATTGTTACTCAGTTGCTCAACCTCTCTTTTCCCAAAGAGTGTAGGAATAGAAGGATAGAGCTAGGACAGGACTAGTGGTTAGCTAATCGCTCTCGATACGCCCCGTTCATAGGATAGGATGGGTAGGAAGGGGAAATTCAAAACATCACATACATCCATGCCTTCGAACAGAAATTCATAAATCAATTGAAAAATCAATTTATAAAACAGTCCGTACCGGGATTCGAGCCCAGGATCTCCGTAACCGAAGCCAACGACGTTGACCACTCGACCACACAGGCGGCTATGAATATAAAACTTGAAATATCGTTGTACTTTTCGTATTTTCAGGAACTCACACGGTGAAATACTTTTAAAACACTGTTACTTCCTGGTATATACAGTTTAATTATTGAAATATATTCAATGCCAGTTAGTCATTTGGGTGATATTTTCTCATATTCAATTTGGTGAAGCGTGGAAAAGGGATATGATATATGATATAAAAAGATTTCAAGAGATAGATTTCAAGCATATTTGCTTGGCTTAAGTGCAAGAAGTAATAAATATTTAATTTTGCAGTTTGATTGTTAATTTATAAATCAAACGCAATATTTTGAAGCAGCTATAATATTAATAAAAATAGATTCGACTTTAATTGATGTAGAAATACTTGAATGACATTAATTATTTTACGTCTTCGGTAAGTGATTTTCACTATATATCTATGTGACTAATAACAAGTGTAATAAGCTGATATCGTCGTATAATAAGTAGAGTTAAGCGTTGTATCATTTATTCACGTGTATATTAAAAGGTATGATTTATCCCTTTCAAATGTATTTGTTACATGACTATTACTTTACTTTTGATGCGTGAATGTTGACTTATCAAGTATAGTTAATAATGTGCGTTTGGTTCTCACAACATAATATCTCATTGAACAGTGCTTTAGGACGCTTGTATTCGTGTAGCACGTGTTTGATATTCACGCTAGACGCGACGCCCCGCAAAACGCGCTCCGTTGAGGCCTTTCCTATATAGTGCAGAAATGAAAACTATATTTTAAGTGCAGAGTACTTTTGAAAGAATGCCTATATTATCACACTAAAAAAAGAACCATACTAATGTCTGGACCCGTGATTTCTATACATACATTGAAATACTTCTTAACGATATATTAGTTTGTGTTTTGTCATGATATTGATAGACAAAATCTTCCTTAAATTATCTATTTGTCAGAAGAAACGAACATGTAATGTATTATCCAAAACTATTTGCAGGATCCGCCACAATATCTTATCTTATGTACCTACGCACAGATAATAATAAATGATGTTTGGTTACCTAAGCATACCTACATATTACGTGCACGAACAAAATAGCCCGGCTAGTGACCCAAAAGAGCTTTTCATAAAGCTCTGTTGAAACATTCTCACTAACATTCCCATTTGGAAGTTGTCCGGTAATCTAGAATGATGAAGGTCTCTCTCCGCCCCTAACGCTATGTCATCGTGTCAGCACCCGACTTATGACGCTCGTATATTTATAAATATATACGGCTTACAGCGGAAAGGCATTAAGTCATATTGTATAGTTTTAATGTAGTTTAGTTTTCAAAGTTTGAGAGATAATTTATATTCATATACATATGTAGTTTCACCTTAATTTTATCAAAAAACAATATCGTTTTTAATTAGTAATAACGCCCAACATAACGAATTATCTATTTCACGTGACTTTAGATTGATTTAATTTAAGATTTCGGCGTAAAGTACTCGATGGAATTTCAATATTAAATTTGAATCGTTCAATTTTTTCACATTTATATACGTTCTGTCTATTAACAACCCGAGTTTTGCTTTTCGGATTCCAATGTATTCAAGTACTCGGCTGAACTTGAACTGCTGATAAGTAATAGTTTTTATCGTGCTTATACATATAATATAAGAATAATTAAGAGAAAACATAATAACAGAGACTTCAAGTCATTGATGGCAATCCGTGCCGTTAGTGAGAAAACGTATAGAAATGTACAAAATTTGAATAGTTCAAATTTATACTGAAATCCACGATTTGGTATGAGCTTACTGGGCTGCACATTGAAGCTTACTGGGCCGCAGGTTGAGTATGGCTGTTCTAAGCGAATGGTTTTATTATAATACAATTATTGCTTCATTGGAGATCAAATGACAAATATTGATTGTTTTTCTTATAGTAACTAGAGTTGGCAGCAATTAAAAAAATAACGGCACATTTTGGGACGAAATCATTCAGTCATCATTGCATCAAATTTCTACTTAAAAATTCTAACTTCTCTGGGATACAATCATTTGAGTAATAAAACCTAGCAATGCTGATCGAGTAACCGGTGTAAAATTTAATTTATTTTCAAGCTAACGTGCACTCATTTATCAAATAAGCGTTGAATATTATCCGATGTGAATAGTTTGTGCTATACGTTGAGAATAGGGCGCGTTGGTGTTCAAGAACCGTTTTTAAAAGGCTCATATTTTTCTGGTCAGAATTTAAATAACATTGGTCAGAATTGGTCAGCTTAACGACCGCGGACGCGTATTTGAGTCTTTGAAAAACAAAGGTTGCTGGCCGGTGGACTCATAAATGCGAAAAAAGAAAATTAAATTTCGTAAAGATATCTCAATTTTCTTACAAATTATAGTGAATTTAGTAAAATTACAATTTTTGCGAATTTTTCGCAAAATTTTATTTTACCAGGTGATTTTTTTTTAAAAAACGTGCAGTCGTAAATCTGTTAAATGGTCATAACATATCGGTCAGAATAATTAATCATAATTTACATTAGATACTAATTTTAATATATAAATTAGAATTAGATTTAAATATATAAATTAGTCATAATTTAAAAAAAAAACCTAACCTACTCACCAAGATTGTTGTAAAATATTCTGACCGTTCATATTTTTATTCTGACCAAAAATTGATTTAAACTCTGATCATATAATTTGTACCCTTTTTAAAATATAATTTTCAATCAAACTTCAAAACATTCGGACGCTGATTTTTTCAACTTGGTATCCTGGTTTTAAATATTAAAATTAATATTCTATTTTACTTATTATTCAATTAACAGCGATACGTATTTGGTCTTGAAACTGCCTTGGTTATCAGAAAACCGTGATTAAATATGTTGTTTAATAGTCAGTACACACAGGGGTGGGTCGGAGGGGGCTCGTAGGAGCTTGTGCGATCCTCTTGTTATTTTTTACTAAGGCCGGAGAGCCCTTAGTTAATTTAAAAGAAAACAATATTTTCAGACCAAATGAGTACAAAACTACAATTTCTGACTTATATATTATCTAGGAAAGTTTCAGTATACACAGTAGTACATTTTTGGTCATTTACATTGATAATTTTACGGTAAATTGGACATTGTTACGTATTATAAGTGTATTTAGTAACAATCGATTGCTTATTTAAGGCTTGCATATAATTTCATAGGAGTGATAAAAAAAAACTCACTGCTTCCCCAGAACGCCGAGAATTGCTTTGATATAAAGTGAGTCCATTGTTAACGTATTGGCAGCCTACCACTGAGTACACATTAATAAATGGGTTGAAAATATTTTATTAAGGTTTCATATTGCTGCATGAGTTGAGTTGTGCATTTTACCCTGAATGCATTTCTTCAGTACGGTGTGGGTATAATTATTTGTGTACCGCTGAAAAGGAACACAATAAATTGTTTCTCGCCTGCTGTGGCCCAGTTGGTTAGAGCTTGCTCTACCGATCACGCAGGTCTGGGTTCGATTCCCGGTCAGATCACACTGAATTTGAGAATTATTCAATTCAAATCGAAGTTGTGATCGAAGACTGTGGTGTTTGTGATGTCAATTCACATCATTTCTTCTCCTCCCATCCTTCTGATCCTTTAATAACTGGGTGTAGCAACAACGATTAGCCAACCACTAGTCCTGTTCTAGCCTTATCCTTCTGTTTCTACTACTCACTTTGAAAACAGTGAGGTTGAGCGACTGAGCAACAAACAGTTCTTGTAGAAAAACTTCTGTTGATATACCTCCATTAGGAGGCCATATGCTCCAGATTGGGAGCGGACATGGATTTAAAAAAATAGTATCGAAAAAAAAAATCGATATTTGAATTGAGTTACTCTTTTGCAAATATAGAATTATTTTCATGATGTAAAAACCAAACGTCACCTGTGTCTTTGTTTGTTATCCTCTTGTATAACATTTTTTCCTCTAATTTAATACGTTTCTTACGTAGTAGATTGTCTATAAGAGAAACCCGTGTCGTGTTCGACCAAGATTATTATGGAAACGTACATTATGAAAATAATTATAATTTAAAGTTAAATTTCCATCAAGCACCTTCAGTCGAAATTCTAAAATTCTTTTGCAAAACTTCGAAAACCGGTTCAAGCTTAATTTTAGGATATATTTCAATTAGAAAACCGATTTTTTTTCATAAGTCGGTTTATGTATAAGCCCTGCTTGTGAGGCCTTGAATCTGATACAGAAACTGTCCATATAATGTTATTATTGACATCGAATTAAGTGCGCTCACGTTTTCATAAATTCTTTGATATAATTACGTCCAATTACAACCAGGTGAATTACCCAAAAAGGTAACTATCCATAAAACAACTCTATAAATTGGTGAATTCAGGGCGACCACGTTTCATAATATTTCGAGACACTTAACAATATTATGCCGTTAACATCTAAATACAATAACTTCCAATATATTTTTTTTATCCATTTCCGATCCCAATGTAGAGTATATATCCTCCTAATGGAGGTATCTTATCAAAAGTTTTTTTTTTCTATGAGAACTATTTGTTACGCAGTCTTTTTTAAAGAGAGTAGTAGGAATAGAAGGATAAGGCTAGTATAAGACTAGTGGCTAACCAATCGCTCTCGCTACGTCTAGTTATTGAAGGATCGAAAGGGTGGGCCGAGTGAATTTTTAGACATCACAAACAGGGCATCCAATTGATCGGGATTGATATGGTCGCGATCCCGGGATTTCGGGATTGAGAAATTTTGAGGAAATCCCGAAAATTGACACGAAATTGGCAAATTGTGGATTTCAAATTCGTCGGTGAGCCAAAAAAAAAAACGAGTTTTTGTGACAATCTGGGAAAAAAAGTATAGGGAATTGAGGTTTTTAAATTCCTCGGTGAGCTAATTCCAATCCCGGGGTTGGAAAATGACTCCGGGATTGGATACCCTAATCACAAACACCCATGACTTCCAACAGAAATATATCGAAAAAATGCTGTTCGTACTGGGACTCGAACCCGTGACGGAAGCCAATAACGCTAACCGCTGCAGTATAATACTCGATCAATGTTTTGCAACTTTTTTAACAACCTATGTTTTAGTTTTTCATCCGAATTTGACAATATATAAATATTCAGAGTTGCTTGTTGTCAATAAGCTGTAGATAAATTAAAACATTCCAAAATTTCACTATTTCCGCTTTCAATAATAGCAATATTTGTTTTCTCGACATCTGGCGGTGCCTGTCTGTTCAGTTGCTTCAACTTTATATTACGAAAATTGATCAGTCGTTAAAATCCCACTAGTAGTAATCTTATCTCTCTCTGTATCTAAGATTAATTTCAAGCATCGTATAGATATGTTTTGTAATATATATGAAATGCATAAATCAATCAAAAAACATCGGAATTGATAAAAGCTCAACTGCGATGACTACTCGGTTACATAATACAGTGGAACCTTCAATTACACTACCCCGAATTACGCGCTCGCTTGAAATATTCGCCGTAAATCCCCCAATTGCACTGTCGCAATACGAGACGATCGTTTGTGTGGCGCATACAGTCAAATGCTGGCAAGCGTCTGTGTATTAAACACGTACCAGGCTATACACGTATAGCCGGCCTACTGCCTATGTCAAACCTTTTTCGTTCCAAGGCCCACTAAATCTAAAAAAATAATCCGCGGCCCTCCTCAATTGTCTCCGTAACTCGGTTTTTTTTTTTTTTGCTCACCGACGAATTCGAAATCCTCGATTTGCTATACTTTTCCCCCGGAATCCAATTTCTCGATCCCGCATTCCCACGGCGGCCCCCTTAAGAAATTCCGCGGCCCCCAATATGGGAAGCACTGATTTGAGAGACTTAAATATATAGATATTTGTACTTTCTACTGAATTTCGCGAACCACAGGTTGGGAATCACTGGTCTATGTGATGGATTTTGGGGCGCTTAGCATTTTATCACTTTTTAACTAAATATTTCGTTAATATTATTTTTTTTTACAAAACTAAGGGAAATCTTAGTTTAGCATTTTTTGCGGAAAACACCAAATCACTAATTTTGTATGAGATTCACTCCCCCAATTACACTACCCCGAATTACACTGTACCGACTTTAGTGTAAATGGGGGTTTTACTGTATATTACTTTCCTCGGTTATTAGATTGTTTTGTTCTTCTAAATTTACTACACAATCAATTTTATTACAAAAACAAGCAATGTCCCTCTTCGGTTAAAAAATAATTATCTAGTTATGCATTAAATGTTTCTGTACGTATCACTTTTTTCATAATATTTGCCAACCAACTCATATTAGTCAGATCAGAATTAGGTCACACTAAATGTAGATATTAATTATATGTTTTTTTATTCCTATAATGTACGACCAGCCCTCCAATGATGACATTAAGATAATTTTAAATATAATCCGATTATGGTTATATTATAACCATAGTGTCGATTTGCAGTATTTAAGTTTTACACGTACTTTAATACTCTTTAAATCATCGTCACCCTCTTTCAACTCGTAAGCCAATATTTGAAATTACAACTGACGTATTTCTAAACAAAATCAGTGTTTATGAGGTAAATAATATTACGTTCACTTTAATCTATCGATGAATTATTATTTAAACAATAATTTATAAAATATAGTAAACATGTTACGTTTTTAGATCTATAATATTATGTATCGTTCATTACAGTTAACTATGAGAATGATGAAATTACATTAATTAAAAGAAAAATGGGTAAATTTGCAATGATGCATCTGTAGCACTTGTCAACTATCATAATCCATATGTCAATAAGTTCGTATGATGCATCACGTATTAGTCGTAGGATCAGGGGTGGGCTGGAAGAGGCTAGGAGGACTCGCGCGATCCCCTTGTTAAATTTTACTAAGGCCGGCGATCCCCTTGTTAATTTAAAAGAAAACAATATTATCAGATTAGATTAGTATATAACTGCAATTTCTAACTTACAAATTATCATCACAATTACATTATTTAGATTACGGTGAATTGCATATGGTTACATATTATTAGTGTATTAAGTAACAATCGATTGCTTAGTTAAGTATTGCATATAATTGAATACAAGTGATGAGTCTTGTTAATTTTTTATCATGTATTTATTTAACGCAATAAATAGCATGTATTCGGAATTATTTAAATTTAAAAAGCTATATATTATTATATAATACAACTTTCATAGTAAACAGTGAAACGTATGTACTAGAGCTTATACAAAAATCGACTTTTGAAAAAACCGGTTTTCTAATGTCAATATTATTCGAAAACGAGATAAAACCGGTTTTCGAAGTTTTACAAAAAATGGCTAATTCAATTAAAATAGCGAGAAAAAGTTCAATATTTTTATGTTGTTTATTTATATACATAATAATGCACAACAATAAATAATTTGTTGTTAAAATACAATGATTTAAGAAAACACAAAGCGTCCACTGATCGTTTTGTAACAAAATTTCCTGATATCGCAAATACCCTTTCGATGTGTAATGACGTGGGGCATATGGTCTTTAAGCCATCAAATAAATTATCAAAATTTTCTGTCCTTCTGTTTATAGACTCGTTTATGAACAATTCGGCAGAACCAGTTACAAAGCTGAAAAATCGGTTTTCGAATGTCAAAAATTAAGCCAAAAAACCGGTTTTTGAAAACCGACAAGCCTAGTATCTACCGTGTAAATGGGGAGCTCAGTGTATTCAAATCGTTCATAATTATTACAAATATTATAACGTCAAAAATTGTGTTGATATTATAATAAAAACAGTCAAAATAATATGCACACACTTCATTCACCTGGAAAAAAAATCAAATTGATTCGTGTGCCTGCACATCACTCTGGTTCGAAGGTAAAGAATCCAATTCAACTACATATAGGAAAACGGAACTGTAATAAACTACAAATACAAGTCTCTCATAGAGCATTTATTTATCAGGTTAGTGATGATAAAAATCGTCCTCTAAGGACACGTAGACGCACTGGGACGCATCCTGGAACTTGTGTACATAACCTTTCAATTTAGACTTCACGTGCTCTGTCCCCGAGGATTCTTTTCGCTGAAATTGCCACTCTCTGAGTGAGCTTAAACAAAGAAATATAAAGGACATTCTCTTCAAATAAGACTAACATAGTGAGCAGTTGGACAGACTACCTGAAATATCAATAAAAAAACCCCCAATGAAAAACGTAACAGGAATAAAATAATGAAATGTGTTTTAGTTAACTTAAAAGTGATTTTCAAACTACTGAGATTCATTCGTCTTAGAAAATCAAAGAAAACGTATAGTATAATATATCGACTGTGGAGAGGAAAAAGGACGTAACCCACAGTTTTTTCAAAACAGCTTTATTTCGACAATCACAATGTATCAAACTTGATACACATTCAATCAAAAGGATGCAAGCTGAAAATGCCGAATTAGTATCTAAATTTAGCTTTTAAGTTTGAAAAAGATGACCTTGTAAAAAATTTATACC
Organism: Himalopsyche anomala; assembly: GCA_031772345.1. Classification (NCBI taxonomy): domain Eukaryota; kingdom Metazoa; phylum Arthropoda; class Insecta; order Trichoptera; family Rhyacophilidae; genus Himalopsyche; species Himalopsyche anomala. The sequence continues at coordinate 2,203,167 of CM062823.1, read as the reverse complement.
AAGAAAAAAGACCGAAATATAGGTTTTTCCTAGACAATTTCTTTAATTAATATTAGATTATGTCAACTAAACACCAGTTTAGAAGTCTCCGTGCACTTCAAGGTTGTGTATAATTCATAATTTACATATGGCCCAAAATCATCAAATCACGTTTTTTGCGCCTCCTGTAAAATTGTATTCCCTTGTGTGGGTTACGTCCTTTTTCCTTTCCACAGTCGATATACAACATCATATACAAACTTTTAATTTTGTATTCCTTTGTTTGCTATCTCAAAGAGAGATTGATACCTATATCATAATACTGTACATCAGGCGAATACAATTTGAAATAAATTCTTTGAAGAAGTCATTCCTTGTGAAAACTGTTCTTTATTTAAACGTGGATTGTTATTTTTCTTAGAAGTTGAGTACTTTAATATGAAGAATTTATATTATATAACTGTATTGCCTTTGGGGATACATGTGCCACTTATTATTTTACTAGTGATCGTAATGGCGAATAACAAAACAGTGTTGAATTAAGACAAATAAAACTAAGCGTCAATAGTATTCATTAGATTTGAGTACATTTTATTATGGGGGATGGTTTTTATTAAGAGTTCGGTCTTTTATTTACTGTCATCGGTCGAAAAAAATGACAATTTGATAGTTTTCCGTAGAAGATGGGATTGGATGATATATGTGAATCACAATAAATATGGAAAACTTGCATTAACATTTTGATTGAATATAAATTTATTAAGTTGCACTATTGAAGACTCAACCCGGATTACAGAACGGAAACTTGGCGGAAGCATATAACATACCACGCAGACATTAGTCATAATATCATCAGATTTATTTCAAGCTCACTTAGAAAGTAAAGCTAGATGCATTAACTATCTAAATAAAATCATCATATCTCCCACTTTATCTTAAGCAACGAATATTTTACTTCATTGCAATAAACATATATGAAAACATGAATGTTTGATGTGACACAAATAGATTTAAATATATATGTAGTGTCGTCATTTAATAAAAATAAATGAATTACTGTTTATTGTTCAGTATTTGAAAATCACCTTATCTAAAAAATATGCGAATTGAATAAAAGTTAATGTTAAATTTGAATCGAATCACACGTTTTGTCACTAACGAACCGGCTTTCACCTTTTAATATTTTCAGGCATTTAAGTACGCGGATGAACTTATAAATACCATTCAGTTTTATCGTGTATAATATATAAGAATAAAATGTTAAGACTATTAATATTAAAAAGTAAAAAACTATTCATGGTGATCTGGATTAATTTTACTACTCGTTTGATTTTAATGACGTTCAATTGATTGGGGAAGTAAACAAATAGAATGTCTGAAATCAACAAATACAGTTTTAAAACATCTATTTGCACTTGAAAGTCTAAATATACCGAAGCGGGAAACCCACTCTTCATTGGGAAAACGTGCGGACAAATACAAAATTTTAACGATTCAAATATAGTATTGAACTTCCACCAAGCACCTTCAGTCAAAATCGTAAATGAAAGTTGTATTGTAAAAAATACTCGAGAAAATAGAAAAGGACTAAATATGAATTGCTTCGAGCTCAAATTTGAATTGTCTGAATGCTGTTCTCTTATATTAATCTTGTCGCTAACGACCCGGGTTTCGTCTTTCGGCGTCTTCAGGCTTTGCAAGTACACGAATGTTTTTTATTAAACTTATCAACAATGCTTCGAGTTCTCAGAAATTGGTTAGAGCGTTAATAGAAATGAATTATTGTATTTGTTAATATTGTTACAGTAAATGTTTGTGTGATGTGCCTCCCCCCGCTCACTTGTATTTTTTTCTAATTCTATATAATTAAAAAGTTAGAGTCCATCTCTTCCTAATAAATAAAACTCTGACGTAATTTTTTTAAAACCATGTCCGCTCCCAATGTGGAGCATATGGACTCCTAATTGATTTTATCTCAACAGAAGTGTTTTTACGAGAACTGCTTGTTACTCAGTTGCTCAACCTCTCTTTTTCCAAAGAGAGTAGGGATAGAAGGATAGGGCTAGGACAGGACTAGTGGTAAGCTAAGCGCTCTCGATACGCCCGTTTATAGGATAGGATGGGTGGGAGTGGGGAATTGAAGACATCACATACATCCATGCCTACGAACAGAAATTCATAAATCGATCGAAAAATCAATTTATAAAACTGTTCGCACCGGGATTCGAACCCGAGCCCTTCGTAACCGAAGCCAACAACGTTGACCACTCGACCACACAAGCGGCACTGACGTTATAGTCAGTCTAAAGATACGTCTCGTAGAGGCGATACACGTTTCACGCCAAATAGCACAACCAGTTTTCGGATATAATGGTTCAAATGTTATATAACTTAGTCCGACCCTGTCGAATTAAAATCATCCAATCATTATTGGCTATCACGAAAATTTCCTTTACGATACCGAAAGTTTAAAATGTTTTCTTTATCATAAAGATTATTATTATTTTTAAGCGATCGAGTTTTTCCCCTAATAAAAACTTCATCTATAAAAATTATTATTATCTATCCCGGAGAACTTAACGAAAATATTTCCAAGCAATATTTTTATATGGCAAGCCATTATGTGGGGCGCTTTTTATAACTGCAATGTCTGGGTCACATGAGTGACAATATTTGGCGAAAAGGAGAACATTTTATCATCTTTGTCCTGTTTTTTTTAAAACGGAAATGTTTTTAAATGGTGCCTATTACGACGATGCAATGAGTAATTTTTGTCAATCCTAGTAAGACCAGTGTGAAAATATTTCGTTGGATACGTTTATTTAAACCAGTGATGCACAAACCGCGGCCCTTTTTGAATTTTGTGATGGCCCATCAATATTTTTCTCTACATATTTTTTTCACGTAAAACATCTATTTAATAAATGTAAGCAAACTTTTTCTTCAATGAAGGAGAATAAATCGATTCATAGAAACAGGCCCTCAAATATAATGTCAGATTAAAAGAAAATAATTAAAAATTAAAAAAGACCATGATCGCATTAACTTTTGAATTAAATATAAATAAAACATAAATATTTCACAATGAAACGATTTTTAATGAGGATGTACTCATAATACTTTTTTTACATGGCTTATTTATTTTCACGTTTTCGAAATAACACGGCCAAAATAATGTAATGGAACCTATCAATCATTTATCTAAATTCACTTAATATTTTTTACACGGTTTTTTTGTAAAGCTGCCTTACATGGAACGTACATATGCTCCGTGTAAAAAAGGACTGAGCGTAATTTAAAAAAAAAAATCTTTGCGGCCCGAACCCACCAAAATTTGTTTTATTCGGCCCGCTAGAAGGAAGATTTTAATTGTGTGTTATTATAGAATCACTTAAAATGTCATTAATAATTTCTTTTCAATGCAAATTGTTGTTTACAACTTTTCATTTGTATATAAATAGCACTGTTAAATTATATTTCTTATCAGTTGACAATGTTTGCAATGAGCGAAACCGGTCCTGATCTATTAAATAAAGTGGAATGAAGTACAAAGGAATATTGTGTTTTTATTAATATAATACATTTCCACCAAGTATTGACAGTGAACACCCTAAAAGTGATATTAACTTAGATGGGAAATAATAAATATCTTAAAAGGAGTTTTCAGTGAAATGAGTTAATGTTTATTTGTTTTCAGAGACTGTTAATGGGGAGAATGCTTAAGACAAATCATTGTCTAAAATATGTATTACATACAATGTTGTTACATTTTCGACACCAATTTTCGTGGAATGTGATTCATCCATTTTACATTGCAACCCATTATCGGTTTAAAATATCGAACGCGTTCATGAGATGAACATGATTCAAAATTTATAGCATTCCAATTTTAAACAAAGGTCACGTTCAGGATATTGAAGTTCACATGTGGCTTAAAATAATCATTTTATTTTTATTGATGGTCATACTACATATATTTTTTATAGATATAAATGGCTGTTGAGTAAAGTAATATATAAAAATACTTCATATTCAGTCACCAAAAAAATATTTATTATTTTATTTATATTTCAAAAATCGGAAAGGAATACAAATACTTTTTATGAAACGTAGCTTTATTCTGTGATTTTTTTGTATTAAAAAAAACCAACTGATTGAAAATGTTCGCGATTTTATGACATATTTTAATTAATACATAAAATCTGTGTTTTTTTTGTAATTATAAACGCGGTCAGCAATACATTTATTAACTATTAAAAACTATTAAGACTAACATAAATCTTTTTTTTTACCATGATACTTTACATTTAAAACAATATGTATTACGAATCAATAAATCTTAAAAAGGATTGGTTATTAAAAATTAAAACATATTTTAATACAGACAATAAAAGAAAGATTTTTTTTTTAATTCTGCCTAAAATTTTGAGCAGAAAATGAATTGGATTGAACATTTAATAACATATGTTATTTTACAGGTTGTGTCACTAAATGTCACGCATGGTTTGACTATTTACACATCCGATGACATACAAAGTTATTTAATAAACGAATTTTCATTGGTTTCCTCCAAGCCTACCGTAAAAATAATAACTGTGGGCAATGAAGTCATTCGAATTTATTATTCATAAGGCTTAAATAATGAAAATGTTTACTTCACTTAGATTTCAAGATGATTCCCACGTGGGTTTTTAAAGAAAGTTTTATATTTACTAAATTTTCTTTTCCGGCCAATAACACTATTTTGTTTAATAATAATTAAAAAAACAATGACATGACGTTTTATTGATTTTATCGGCATTTACTTCAGATAGAACTCCATTGCGATAAAATTAAAAAATATTTTAAGTATTATATATTAGTTAGGTACTAAAATACTCGATATTGATACTTGACATTTTCCACGATAGGAATAATATTGCTATTTGAAAGTTGCCGTATGTTAGTGTGTTTAATAGTTCAATTCAAATAAACTTAGTTAATATGCATATCATTCATAATCAAGTGTCATCCGTTACGAAATTTCTTGTTTAAACGGAAGCTATATAAGTATAAGAGAAGAAAATAAGATAGCACTGACTGACTGACATGCAGTCGTCAGACGATATCTGTTAGTTTTGAAAACTTTTAAAAATAGTCAATAACACAAAACCATAAATCTGTCAGTAAAGGTATTAGTTTAATTAAAAGATTTCGCCATTACTTACTCATCGATCGTTTTTGCGTCTGCTCGTGGCACGATTATAGCACTGGAAAAATTATTCTAGAATGGCTTCATTCCAGGAATAAACTTTTACTATTCATCTATTAAAGAATATTTTTTAATTTATATGAATATAAAGATAATCAGCTTTTGCGAAAGATGCACTATAACTCAATTTTATTATACGTTTTTTTATTGTAGATACGTCAAATTAGATAATAAATAGGACAATAAGAACAGAGCAGATATTGAAACTAAAAACCAACTTATAATCAGGGACGTCCCGAGAGCATAGGCGAGTAGGCAGTTGCCTAGGGGCGGCAAGTTCTAGGGAGCGGCAAATGATCACATTTTTTTTTTAATGACTAAATATTTTTAACACGAATTTTGCTTAGAATAAATATGATGCCTTTGATAAACAAAATACCAAATCAAGAATCGATACTTATAAAATGTAAGTGCATTTTAAATTTAAATTATTTTTTATGCCCTGTAGTGAAATGTTATAGCTATTTTTTCATAATTATTGAACAATAATTTGGGCTTTTGGACCGTGAGGATTTTTGTCAATTAGTTACACATATATGATGAATCACTTGAAAGCAAAACGGAATAAGTGACAAAACATTTAATAGTAGTTTGAGTACGTAAGTGAGTAGAGGATTCAAACTTCTATATTTGTATATGTATTCCTAGAACAATGGGAAATAATGGAAAAGGGGCGCTATTTTACAGCTCTATCTAGGGGCGGCACAAAGCCTAGGAACGTCACTGCTTATAATTAATTTTTATACATATATATATATAGTTCATAATTACATACGCGTAGTCAGATTTTTTCATATTGCTATTTTTTATGGGTACATTTTTTTTTATCGAATATAGTGTTTTAATTACATTAATATTTTTAACTCGTAAAAGCACACAATTTTACGTGTTCATGCATATACGTATTGAGTTCCCAAAGTTTCCGACCTAAATATGTTGGAATAATTCAGTGTCAAGAACAAACATTTAAACATTTTTTAGTGGTAGATATAGAAAAATTTATTCGCCAATAAAAAAAAATGTAAAAAGATAAAAGACAATATACAATATTCGAATGTTTATCCAATTAGATTACACGTCTTTATTGTAAGTCTATAAACTTGTAGTGGTTACTAGTATGTTAGTTTTTTTTTAAATATGAATGCTTATTGTAGAAGTTTTTGTATATTCAAGAAAGAATATTTTATTTATAATTAAGTCGCAATTAAACATAAGCCATAACAGAAAAATCTGTAATATGTTTATAATGAAATTGATGTACACTTTTTATTCCTAAAAATTCAAATAGCTTTTTGCGCTAACATTTTCTACGCTCCTCTCTTGGATTACAACAGTAATATATTCACAAACTCGCTCTTAAATTCACTTTTTAGCAAGTTTTTTTTTTATTATTCACTGTTTATTTAACTTGTTTAAGATTAATCATAGAATAACAAAATACGAGTTGCGATTTTGACGGATGAATTTTAAAAGATAATTTTAACTGCGAATTCCTCAAGTGAAGTACTTGAGTATCTCAATACGTAAGCAGTAAATAACTTTTAATGTGGTAAATACATCACGACCGTGTGAGAAATATATTGCAACTGGGAGTCGAAAGGAAACGGATTCTTACAAGTAAGTTTCTACTCACTGGGTGTAAATAAAATCATTATCAAATCCAATTAACACTATTAAATCTTGATCATTAATTAATTGCGGCATATATACATAGCATGGGCTTTATGGCGTATCTTATTTATTTATTAAAAACGCATCAAACTTGTCGGTAAACCAGTATGTATTCAGGGATGGGCTGGAGAGGGCTCGCGCGAGCCCCTTGTTAAATTTCAGCGCGGCCGGCGAGCCCTTTGTTAATATAAGAAAATCATTTGTCTTAGATCAAATCATCACATAACTGCAATTTCTATAGATGGACAAATTTGAAAATTAGTTGTCGTTTCATTTTTTCATTCAGCGTTGTGGGCGTCCGTGAGTCCCAGTATGAAAAAAAAAATTCGATCGATTTATCTATTTTCTGTTCGAAGGAATAGGTGTTTGTGATGTCTTAAGATTGCCTCCCACTCTTCCGATTCTTCAATTCAACTGGGCGCTACTATTAGTTAATCACTAGTCCTGTCTTATGCTTATCATTTTATCCCTACTACTCTCTTTGGAAAAGAGAGGTAGAGCGACTAAGTAATAAGCAGTTCTGTAGAAAAATAACTTTCGTTGAGATACCTTCATTAGGAGTCCATATACTCGACATAGGGAGCGGACATGGATAACATTTACCGAGCCCCTTGTTAAGATATTGGCAGCCCACCGCTGTATGTATTGGATCATATTGTATGCTTAAAAATAAAAAATCACATAAAAAATGAATACCAAAAAAAAAAACTTAGCAAGTACACCATTTCATAAAAAGCTGCATCAACCACACAAATAAATAGGGATCAAGTAAGTTGGAAGTCTTGCGAGCTTTAGAATATTAAGGCCTGCGCCGTAGAAGAAAAACAAAATTATGTAGTCTCCGCCAATAACGTATATTCTTTTTTTTAACTATTATATAAGCACTTTTTGACCTACTGAACCTTAAATTAGTTTTCAAAAAATAATAACTCCATTAGAAGGCCATATGCTTCACATTGGGAGCGGACATGGATAAAAAAAGCAGTTTCACATTTTGTATTGTTTATTTTTAAAACATAAAAAAACTTTTGAAATCGATATCTTTATGTTTTAATTTAATTTATAATCTTAATCTTATTAAATGCATAATCCACTGCGAAATCTTTATCATTCCTTTAAATAAATATACATAGATTATTCTATTATACGTTTTGTCTCTAAATATACATATATATGTTCACCTTATAAAAACATATCGTTTATTTCAAAACAAAATATCAATGTAAACCATTCAAAAAATAATTAATCACTTTTGTACTAAATGGCTGCGAATCTTTGTGTCCACCTAGTGTTTTATGATCTCGTGACTTGGGTACCTTACTATCTTAGAAGTTGCAATCGTATCTTTAAAACCACTCGGTGTTCACAAATTGTTTTCTCTGTACATAACTAAATCAATATTTTCATTGAAAATGACAAATATTAATATATTGATTCAAGCTTCGAGAAATCTTTTATTAATGCATAAAAATAATACCCAACTTTTATGCTTTATCTTTGTGTTGCCCGAAGAGACTTTTCCTTCTCTGTGTTGCTTTTTCGATCATATTAAGATTAATATTCTATTTTTAAATCAGTACATACTGTTAAATAGTGTTTGTTTTAACTGCGAACGTTGAATACAGTATTTAATTATTCACAAAACTAAGCCTGTTGCTAAAGTAAGAAAGGAAAATTATATTTCTTATAATGCTATCGACACGATATAGACATTTATTATATAACAGAACACCTTAAACTGAAATTTCAGCCGTTTGAAGCCATCTTCTGTTTGAAAACGGCACAAAATGACATAACTGATTGCTTAAATTCTCCATCGCGTAATTACGAAAGCAGGTAAGTTCAAGAGCACCTACTGTAACCATTAAATATTGTTTTCGAAGAAAACAGATAAATTCTATATATAGTATGAGAAAAATCCACCACTATTGTTGTTTATAATGATATAAATGGTATTTTACAGCGATGCATTCGTACTGATATGACAAAAAACGGTTTAACCTGTCTAATTATTGCAAGTAATTTTAGAAGTGTTTCAAATGGCTTTGCACCCAGAAAAAGTGAATACAGCATAACAGTCAATAAACAACCCGTAAGAAGTTAAGAAACAACGTTAAGAAGTCCGTAAAAGAAAACAACATAGATTTCGGGACAAATAACATATCGTCGATGCACATCAAATATGGTCTATATATTATCTATGCTATGGGTACACATAGAAAAAAATAGTCACATATACCATATTTGATGTGCATCGACGATATAAATTAATTAGCAGTTATTGTATACGCAGGGATGGGCTGGAGGGGGCTCAGAGGGGCTCGCGCGAGCCCCTTGTTAAGTTGAGAAAATCATTCGTTTCAGATGAAATCAGTAGTACCTAGCTAAAATTTCTGTAGAAGGTTACATTTTATTCTGAAACATAAGAAGTCTTTATTGCCCCTTCAATTTTGTCAAAAAAAACATTTACTTCGGTTGACTAATAAAAGAGACCTTCGTTGCTTATTGTCTTTTGTCTGACTATGTTGAAAAATACCGATGTTGGATATTATATTGTTAACAGATGTCTAGATTTTTATGAACTTACATACATACAATGCTTTACTGTAATTATTTTGCAGTTTTGGGATAGGTTTCTTACATTTCTTTTTGGTTTTATTATAGCCTTCTTCCTGGAACTACAAACATATTATTTATCTGTACGTAAGATAATAAACCAAAGCAGTCACTTGTTTGTTCAAGAAAGCGATATTATGGCGAGCTGAGGTTTTGAAAATTCATTACATGCTAATAACAATAGTTATTAGTAATGAAGTGGGCGAATTTTTAAAACTAGGGGGAATAAATATTTTTCGAACTAGTCTTTCTACCAAGGTACACGATTTTGAAATTTTAATCATACAAGTTCATCTTATAATGCAGATAATCCACTCGGTGTTGCAGGAATATTGCATTGAAAATAAAGAAAGGTGAGACATCAACATTTTTTTTGAGTCACAAGAAGCATGGCGGGTTAAGCAAACGAGAGGCCCCAGGTGCAATAAAATTTGGAGGCACTGTATTCCGGATATCATTAAAACGTCATAGAATTTCATGTGTATATTAAAATGTGCAAAATATTTCTATTAGCCGTGCAGAAGCTAAACGATGTTCAAGGGTTGTGAAGCCAACTGTCAATCAAGCATGTGTTATGTTTGAATAAAATCAAGTGTTTATCGTCAATCCTTGGTGTAAAGCAGACAGACACAACCGTTTCATCTAGCGGGCCGCATTTTTTTAATGATGATTTCAGGCCGCAAGTAAAATGTAATTTTAAGTACGCTCAATCCTTTCTTTACACGGGCATAGTGTAAAAAAATGCGGTATACATAGAAAAACGAAAGATAGTTTACATTGCATTCGGTTATGCTATTTTGAACAGGAATTCGCAAAAGAGAATTCGTGGTACTTATTAACATATTATAGGTCTGCACGGGCCGAAATTTTACAAAATTAACCGGTCCGAGTATGAAAAACTTAATTATTTTAGTTAATTTAAAGATGATACATTCAATGGTAACAACAAAAACAAAGGAGCCACATGTGACCCTCGGGCTACGGGTTATGCATCGTCTAAAGCAGGATTTCTCAACGGGGGGGCTACAGCATGTCTTAATGGGGCCTCAGGGGGCTTTTTAGGGTAGCCACAGTACAATTTTGGGGGGCCACGGGCAAATTTTTCGAAATCCGTACATTGTTGTTTTAGAAATTGGAATATCTAAGAAGACCTAAAAAAAGTCTCACGACATTCATTTTGGGATATCCGCAAATTTCTGGGATTTTGGATTTCAAATTCTGGGAAGGCCTAAAAAAATGGGGTTTCCTTTCGGGTCCCAAAATTCTTTATAAGACTTCAGTAGTGCAAAACAAGTATGGGGGGGGGGTCATAAAATAAGACACTCAAAAGGGGCCACGGGCCCAAAAAGGTTGAGAAACACTGATCTATAATGTGTAGGCATTTTGGCTGACATTTACCGAGCCCCTTGTTAAGATTTTGGCAGCCCACCGCTGTGTATACGGGAAGATTGCAACAGCTGACATTGAACCACCTGGTATAATCGATCGAATTCATCTACGTTGTACTTAAATAACGTGGATCATCCTCTAACGCCCAAAATTTCAAGATTTTATTTGACAGTGATAATGCTAAAATTGAAGTTTACAATGAGGACAAATATGTATTTAAATGATGAATATTGGGCGATGTGTATATGGACTAGAAAGTGGACGCATGGGGTCCAACTTTTGATCCCTTAATTATACAGAATAGGCAACGAACAGGTTAACGAATACAATGGAGCTCAGAAAAGCTATTCACATGACACCGCAACGCATAAATCTACCCCCACAACAAGAGAGCTTCCAAAATGTTATATTTTCATCATAATAATATATCAAAATATTGTGTTGTTCAGAGCGTTAGTCGCGATTATTCCAGCAGTAACTATAACTGCAATGCTGTGAAATTAATCAAAACGCATTTAATAGTGGCTTTATTGCAATCTAGGGTGATCATCTTTCAAAACTTTCAGTGGAGAATATTTTTTGCATCACTTTGTTTTTCTTTCATCTGGGTATATTGCGTTTGCAATATCATTTGATAGATCGGTGTTCGATCGATAATTCAATATCAATCCAATCTTAGTACCTACATTAATTTCGTTAACCCACCTCATACCGTAATTTATACTGCTGTATTAAGCATAGCCATTTTATTTACAGTTTAGGGTTAGTACATATGTTGAACTGTTGCGTGAAATGGCCCTCAATTGTATTATTTTTTAATAAACCAAAAGTTATACTTCACTGAAGAATTAAATAATTATTTTACCTGTATATAACATCACCATAGTCTAGACTAGGGCTTGTCGGTTTTCAAAAACCGGTTTTTTTGCTAAATTTGTAACATTCGAAAACCGGTTATTCATTTTCGTAACCGGTTGTGCCGAATTTTCACATAAACGAGTCTATAAACAAAAGGACAGAAAAATTGGATCTTATATGTGATGGCTTAAAGACCATATGCCCTACATCATTACCCAGCGAAAGAGTATTTTTGATATCGGAAACTTTTAATCAGTGGACGCTTTGTGTTTTCTTAAATCATATTTTCTGAGGAGTAACACCAAATATTTTTTTGTTGTTTATGTATATAAATAAACAAAATATTAAAAATTAGCTTTTTCGCTCTATTTCAATTGAATTATCCATTTTTTATAAAACTTTGAAAACCGGATAAAACCGGTTTTCAAACAATATTGACATTAGAAAATTAGTTTTTGTATAAGCCCTAGTTTAGACTTTATATGTTAAATGCGGATGTATTCATTTTCCAATAGCTCGCCAAGAGTTCCACATATTATAACTGCATAACACAATACAATTTTCTTTCCTATAGAACTCCTCCTATAATGAGACGATCTCTCATAACACAGGCAAAATTGCCACTTTATTGCAATCACTCCTGCTGTATCTCTTTCACATAGCATTCGCACTCTATTCGTTGCACGCTTCAAGCAATTTTAATGATATATTATATAAATTTACATATTTACAGTATTTATAATGTAATTCACGCTAGCTGCGTGATCGAGTGGTCAACTTCGTTTGCTTTGGGTAAATTTGATTGTGTGACATCATTCTCAAGATCCAAATAATAAATATTTTTATTTCAGAACGATTACTTATCGCAGGGTTTCTCAACTGTGGGCTATGTGCCCCCTCCCAGGGGGCCACAGCGTGTTCTAAGAGGACCACAGAGATTTATTTTTGTTTTGGGGAGCCACAACGCAGTTTAGAGGGGGGCATGGGTGTTGATAAAACGATACAGGGAAGAGCATAATGGTGGACGTCGCGCAGCTATTTTTTGTTAATCCGTAAATAAAATAAATTACTGGCATTCTAGATTCGAAAATTTTGCAAGAGCTATAAAAAAAGGTGAGTTTTTGAAATTATAATTTTCATGGGAAGACAAAACAATGGAATGGGGGGCACAGAAAAATAAAGACACTCAAAAGGGGGCACGCTCTCAAAAAGGTTAAGAAACACTGACTTATCGTATAAAATAAGGGTACACCTTTGAAAATATTTGAACAACTACTACTTTATTTATCTTAATATTTATAAATCTATTCGATTGTAATTGTGCAACCTAATTCATATTAATTGAGTAAACTATCATGATCAATCGATATTATTAGTAAACAGTCTCTAGTGATATTAAAAGTAGTTAAAAAAATACTTATTAATTTTATTTACAACTTATATTAATAAATCTCATTTACTTATTACCTATTAAATTTGATGTTTTTTGAAAATAAATTTAGGTATGCCGGATATGTATTTTTTCGATTAAAATAGATGTTATTGCGCTGGCAATACTAGAGATAGACGTCACACATATCTTAAGTCGGTATTGTAGATAGTTTGCTTATCTTCGAAATGGCAGCGAGACTAGGAAAGGCTCAAGTTCCTTGGCCCAATAGCAAAGACGATTACGAACTTGGAAACGTTATCGGTTAGTAAATATTTACTTCAAAGGCTTCTAACATTTAAAAACGTTATCGGTTTATTCAAAACAATGTTCGACGTGGACTGTCTTATCATTTAGATCGAGCGCAGACTCATTCTGTTATCATAGTTCCACACTATGACAATTTAAATTAATCTTTCAATTAATTAATTAAGCCTGTAATGTTCTAACGGTGATTTGAGTAATAGTTACGCAAGCGATGCTGAAATGATTGCAGTATTCCGGTCGGACTAAGATCTAGTGTCACGGCCTCGTATTTATTATTTTGAATGAATTTACCGGTACTCGTAAAGTTTTCTGTAAACATAAACACTGCGAACTTGTAACATTTTATCTATATTATGTTTTCTTTCCTCTATCATTTAACGAATCTCATCCATATTATCGGCATAGTATCGAATGCTGATATAATTAATGGTTAATTTGAATATATTATTAAACTATTTCACGCTTTTCTGCGATTTGAATGGTGTCTAGTTTCTCTTAGGAGTCAACTTTCAATAAAAGAATAAAGATAGAAAGTATGCTTTCTACTCCCCGTGTCTTTCCATATCCATAGATTGATTGAAAAATCAACTTATGAGACTTTCCATTTATTTATTCAAATCTGTTTGCCTCGCAACCAAAACCAACACCGTTGACCATTCAACCACGGGCTTGGGTATATTATTGAATTGAATCCCAATATCATTAAACCTTAAGCTCCAACATCTAAATAAGCCATCAATATTTATGAACACAAAAATATATCATTTTTAATCTGACATCTCAGAATTTTAATTTATTTTTAGAATATTCAACAAATATAAATTGACTATTCATGTGCCTTGCAAAAAACACTCTTTTTACAATTATTTTACACAGTAGATACAATCTACTAAACATCGTGTAAAAAAATGATAGAATACATAGTAAAATTGAAAATTGTGTAAAAAAAGGTTATAATGAAAAAGCAACAAATAAAATCTTGAAAATATTAATTACACTTGTGTATTTTATTTAAGAAAAAAAAATACTACGAGTGACTAGAAATAAATCGCTTCCATTGCTAGAAATGTCTTGACACATCTAATGAAGACTTATTTGTTATTATCGCCCTGCCCTGTATTGTTGAATTTCTTGTTATTAAGAATGTTTATTTTTTGTTTCTGGGTATTGCGTGAGAACAAATAATTCGAGTAAAAATATAGTATTTATCTGTTCTTTTTAGTGGATCATGTTATTTTTAACAGCATAAAAAAAGGTTGTATTCCTGCTCCACTTTATTATACTCATTTAACCCTTTGTCCGCGTCACCAAATTTAGCGAACATGCCCTGTATGCGGCTGCTTTTTTGTGGATTTTGTTATCGCGTTTTCGACTATAAATATAGGTTGTAATATTTTTTTAACTAATCGTTAATTGCCACCCAAAGTAACTTTTTCAATAATAAAATACAATATATTTCTTCTATTTTCGGTTTAATTCAACAATAATCATTCTATATACAATAGCGGAGTGACGTCGCCATATTGCAAAATTGAACACTGAACACTGCGCCACCACCATACCATGCTTAAAATATTCTGCTTATAAACTCATCCTGATCACGTGTTCTTATCAAGCAAGTAACGTATCGATCTACTGTTAAATTATGCTAATCCTTTAGGTTAGATTTTCAATAACAAAATAATAATATAATGATATATGCATATTTTGTAAATACGTGGCGCACAGTTCTTATGAGAAACATCATGAATCAACGGCGGCCATCTTGCATTGGTGACGTATGTTCACGACGTGTTCCAGAAATAAATTATTTTAGCCTATATTGAATCTTTTTTGACTAATGCCATCTATTGAATTTGGTAATATTTTCAACCAAGTTATACAATTTTAACACAATAGATGGCTCTCATATAGGGTTTGAAATTTCCATGACATCTATACGTGTCACGCGCGCTGAGGGCATGTTCGCTAGTACATGCATAGTGGTCATACGCGTTGAAAAGGTTAAAACTAGCCAAGATTGTGTGTTTGAATGATCTGAAATCCTTTGGAATGATAGAGAGATATTAAAACGTGACCCATTTATAAACTTACAGCTATCTGAACAAGAACTACATGACATATTGTCATTAAAATTCGCTGCTGATCGTGTATGACCATACATATTCTTTGCAGGATCTTAAAAGGCTATAAGAAAATTGGATAAGTCAAAAAAATATTATGAATATGGGATTTTTCATGCCTATAATGATTTTTTTTTACCACCAGGAATCGGAGCGACTGCCGTGGTTTATGCAGCTGTATGCAAATCTCGTTCAGAAAAGTGTGCAATAAAATGCATCAATTTGGAGAAATGGAATACCTCCATGGAAGAACTGGTGAAAGAAACACAGGTTTCGAACTTTTGATATTATGAATTGCTTATTCTTTTTTTTTAATAACCTGTTAAATATTTTTTCTTTTACAATTATTAGGAATAACTATGTTATGAACCTCAGATTATTATTGTAAATTATTGTAAATCTACTTCTTATTAATGTCGATTGATAATTTACCTATTTAATATTCAAATTTCCTAAAGAATCACACACTCGTGTTTCACAGCAGAAAGATAATTGAAATTTTTTACATAAATTTAATTGATGCCTGCAAAATTTGGTATTTTCATCTTTGTAATTTCTCTTCTTTTAAGGCCATGTCAAGCTGCAACCATGAGAATGTTGTCACATATTATACAAGCTTTGTTGTGAAAGACGAATTGTGGCTCGTTCTTCGACTGTTGGAAGGTATAATATCACAATATTTTTTATTAATTATACAGTTGCCACCTTAGCAGCCCTGGTTATGTTCTACCTTGCCCTTCATTTTCCACTAATAATACAAAGTTTGATACGGAGATACAAAATTATTGTTTTGAATAGCAACTTGTAATTTTATGAAACTTATTTGCCAATATGGAGCCATGCATACAAACGTCACATTATTTTAGGTATTTTTGAACCACCTTCTTTCCATTTCATCAAAATGAAATACATTTACCTGTCTTGATTAAATTAGAACACCTATTTGGGCTTCCCCCACTACCTTAAACGGCTTGTAATGTAGAATCGTTAAAATAAATGTTTTTTTTTGATATAAAACATATTTAGCGCCTTGAAATATTTTGTGCGTACGTTAAAATTGTATTCTTATTTGTATAATTGGTTACTACAGGTGGCAGTCTACTGGATATTTTGAAACAGAAAATGCGTACAACTGATTGCAAGAATGGCGTTTTGGATGAAACAACTATCGCTACCGTACTGAAAGAAGTATTGAAAGGCCTGGAGTACTTTCATAGCAATGGACAAATACATAGGTAAATTAATTAATAAAATTGACCATATTTTTTAGAATATATTCTATAATGACCATCGGTTACCTTTCACAAAGACAGACTTCTTTGGATTTGTAGAAAAAACTAGTAATTTAACTAAAAAGAATATTTACCTTCACTCCACAAAAAAAAAATGCCATTACATAATTTACTGTAATAATTAAAATATACAAGCTATTTTTTAATTTCTTTTACAACGGTATGCAATATATATTGATATTAAATTTCTTGCTTAACCCTTTAATGAGTATCAACGTACCTGTACGTTGGAGTAGCTTGTCATTTATTATCTATTGCCATTCTCATATTTTTTATTGAATTTTTGTTATTTCTTCAGATATGGATACTAACATCCACCAATGACTTTTGGCCACCACATTATTTTTATTTTGTATAGCAAATGAAGAAAATGTTTTTAAAAAAATGGTAACATTTGTAAACAAATCAATAGCCATATAATATTGAGCGTAAAATTCTATTTGGGGTCGATTCCTTTCTGGAATTGACGTCTGTAGAGCGGCACATGTAGACAGATGAGAGCAAAAAAGATCTTGACGCAAAAGTGACGTAATAGCTTTTAGAAAAAATATTCAAAAGTAATAATGAACTCGTTTACTTTACATTTTTAACTATGAGTTTTATAATTTTAAAAAAATATTTACTTCTTGAAATAATAACTAATATTCTTCCCAGATCAGTCTGTATCTAAAAAAAGGTTTTTATATTTTTGTGTGTGCCAATACTACAAATAATCAAAATATAAGAAAAAACCTAATTTAGTAAAAATTAACTCACCACTCATAGGGTTAATGGCTGACAGATATATCCATTGATTGACCTGATCAGTCATTAACTGTTTAAAAAAACATTTGACATAAAAAAGGAAAAAATTAAATAAACTGTTTCAAAACAGCACTTCAATTATGATAATACTCGTTTCGCTTTATTATTTTTCACTATATATCTGACCATCCAGTAGGTGCATTTTTGTGAAAACTACTTAAATCTATCATCATAAGACTAGTGGCGAATTACCATTACCCCATAAGCGCAAGAGACACGCACTTGTGGCCTCAAAATATATTCAATAAAATCCATATAATGTTTTAAATAGAGTTTTAGTAATTTGAAAAACAGGGCATCCAAATTTGCTTGTACCTGGGCCTCCCAAGTGCTTAATCTGTTGCTGCATAAGACAGTTAAAGCAACAAATAGTATACTAAAGATACCTAAGTAATAACGCTGCCCAAAGTTAACATGTTGTTAGCTTCAGGTTGTAAAGATATCAAATATAAAATTATTCTCTGGTAAATGTAAAATAAATTCCACGAATAGTACTTCTTGGTATAAAAAAAATATTTGTAATTATTTAGAGATATAAAAGCCGGTAATATCCTGCTCGGAGAGGGCGGTACCGTTCAGATAGCTGACTTCGGTGTATCTGCACTGCTGGCTACCGATCTTGACAGGTCAAAGCAGAAGGTGCGGCACACGTTTGTCGGCACTCCCTGTTGGATGGCTCCAGAAGTCATGGATGAAGTGAGCTGCTTACATTATATAAATATAATTAATTGATCTTATGTCATTTTCAACTTATCACTCTGTTTCATTCGATTTTTCAGTTTTATCAGTGCTCAAATTTACACATTTACTGCTTACTACACTAGAAGCATATTTATATTGCAATTAAGTGTAATAGCTCTTTGCTTAGTACTTAAAAGACAAGATGCTCAGCTATTTTGTTAATCAGCAATTATGAGCTTACCTAGATATATATACCGTATGCTGTGTGCTCATGATGTTATAATAAGAAACTCTAAATTTACTTGCTACTACCATAATTGTGCTGAAAAATAAAAGCGTCTTAGATATACATGCTCTCAAATTATATTGTATAGTTATTGAATGCAAGTTAATTCACTATCGTAGCCACCAAGTCGGCGTCGTATGATTCTTCATCTAGTTTGAATCCATTATATTTTGCAAAAAGCCTAAATATTCATGCTTATAAAATGAAACCTATGTTTGACTATTTCAGGGTCGCGGTTACGACTACAAAGCGGATATCTGGTCCTTTGGGATAACGTCAATTGAAATGGCCACAGGAGCACCACCATATCACAAATTTCCTGCCATGAAGATCCTCATGCTCACGTTGGAAAAAGAAGCCCCTAACCTGGATACTGGTAAATTGCACAAACATTTTAAATTGCCCAGACCGTCTTTCTTGACATCATCGAAAAGGTGAAATCGGGGACCGACAGACAGACAGAATACATTATCGACTATTAATATATAGATATATAGATTTGTTCTGAGCTAAAATTTATTATATTTAAAATTTTATCCCTCGACCACATCTGAATTATACATATGATTTTCCAGGCGCTTCAGAGAAAGATCAATACAAATGCTATGGCAAGACGTTCCGTAGTATGATATCGCGGTGCCTTGACAAGGATCCGGTGAGGAGACCGTCAGCTTCAGAGCTACTCAAGCATCCGTTCTTTAAAAAAGCAAAAGACCCCAAGTACTTGGCTCAGACATTGGTAATCGCATTGCCTCCAGTCGTAGATACTGAGGTAAATATAAATCATAATCTATTTCACTGAATAAACATATTTCAGGGCAGAGCATACCCATTTCCAGTTGATCTCTGCCGGATTTTGTTCACCATTTATGGATGACATATTTAAATGATTTCATGCATTTGTTACATATCTTCCTTATTTCATTACACATCTAAATCTTTTAACAAAACTCGTTTGATTAATCAAAAATTGCAATACTGTAACAACACTTATCTTGAATTTGGGTAAATTTGACAAGAGACAAAAAACGATATTACTGCAAAAAAAGAAAACTTTTTACTTGCTCTTTGTGTTGTAATAATTAATTTATGAATTACGCATTGAAATAAAATTGTCAACGACATAATATATGTAGAGAGAAAAGGTATTTTTTGAGTTGTTAAAAATAAGTTGCGTGTTACAATATTGGCGATGATATTATTTTGTTAAAGTTTATTACAATTGTCAACAGACGTCTAATTAAAAAAATTTAACTTGAGATTAAACGCCATTAACACCCAACGCACGGCACCCCACTTTTATAGTTTAATGTCTAGGCACATTTACACAGTTAGACGAGCACTTGAGACACATTAAAAAATCAGCTAGAACCAAGCTTCGAGAGATTCAAAAAGATGTCGCCCATCACAGCTTATCTTACTATACATGACGTTTTGTTGAAGGTGAAAATGAATACTCATTAGAAGAATAACAAGTATTAATATAAATCGCATTTCCCGTTTCAGAATCAATAATACTGACCCAGTTGCGAGGTCCATCTTCATAAATGTCAAGAATATACCAATGTAGTAAGAATGAAGAAAGTTCATAGTGCAGTTAAAACAAATCTGAAGTCTGATTATTATAGTCAATAAGTAGGCAGCTGGTGGATGTATTCAATACAATTAGATAAGTAACTAGTACATATCCTCGGCATATATTTAATCCAAATTATTTTGTTTTAAACAAAAATTTATTTCTTTAATCTATCAATTGTTGGACGGTTTTCACATGGGTGTTTTTTTTTGACAGCTCTGCTTTTTCTATTCTTCTACTGCTGTCAGTGTTACTATAATATAATATATTTAAATTATAAAAGATGGCATGCACCACCGTACCGTACCGTTCTGGTCAATTCAGGCTATTATTTGTAAACATGGCTCGTCCAAAATGGTCAAAAAATGAAACTTCGATTTCATTTCATAAAACAATATACATTTTATAAGTATTTTTATTTTTTCATTACTTACATTATTTTTTATGTTACCATGGCAGATTTGAGTTTAAAATACTTCTAAATTTGATTTTTATTTACTAAATTACATTCATGATTTATATTTCAACAGTTTTGGAACAAGTCAGGTTTGTAAATAATAGACTCAGTTGTTTTATTTTACGAATATGACATATACATGCTATGATAATGTTTTGCACTTGTGATACTAATATCCGTCGGTTCATCATAGTACAATCTCTCAACGAGTAACTAATTGTTTGCCAAATGTTTCTTGGATATTGAGGAGTAAAACCGCTGTTGAAAAATCCACCTGTGTAACTTGAACTGTAAAAATCGATATATCTACATGTATTGTTACAAATATTAGAGAATTTTACTTATCTTTAGTTTTAACACCAAATATCTTGCCCAACTAGTAAATTAAATTGTTATTGACTATAAAGTGTACAGGATGATCTGATCCTTACAAGAGAATAAATTGATTTACATTTAATTACCAACCGAATGTGCCCCATTTCAAAAATATGTGATGTTCTTAATTTGATATTATAATACTTAATCCTTTTATTAATATTTGAAAAATGTCTCCGATTTACCTTCAAGGAACTGATAAAATTGTAAGATTCCCCTCCAAGAAAACCTTCAAACGTAATATTTTTGTTTTTATAGTTTAATTGTAAATAATTGTAAAGTGAATTTGATTTAAAAGGTTTTCTATAACCAAATAACTCATTTTCAGGAATATATCTCCATTTGATTTTTGTTTGGCAGCCTCGATTGGAAGTTACAATTTTTGTCAATCGAGACAATTTTTTTGAAAGCAGCAGCACCAAAATAAATACCACTAGTTTTGTTCATAACTTCTTATAATTGATATTCCTGTTTTAGGAATATATTTTGATAGCGGACTCTTCACAATTTCAATTTAAATTGCTTGAATTAAAAAGAAAACATGCCATATTTAAAAAAATAACAATAGTGAAAAAATAACCTCAATTGATAGCCAATTCTCACCGCCCATTTTATAATTGATCATTGATTACATATCGACTGTGGAAAGGAAAAAGGACGTAACCCACACATTGCAAATAATAAACTTTTTATTTACTTTAAGAAATTGTCTAGGAAAAACCTTTTTTTCAGTCTTCTTTCTTGGTTTCAATTTTCACAAGCTCATCTTTTTTCAAACTTAAAAGCTAAATTTAAATACTAATTTGGCATTTTCAGCTTACATCCTTTGGATAGAACGTATATCAAGTTGTGTATACATTGTGATTATCTAAAAAAAGCTGTTTTGAAAAAACTCTGGGTTACGTCCTTTTTCCTTTTCACAGTCTATATGTATTGAGTTCATTCAACATATTTAGTATTGTTTATAAAATAATTATATTACTTTGTTTTCTTTTTTGTCAATTAATACATATTATATTTTTCATTGATTATTCAGTATTTTTTTAGATTTTTCTCGATTTAGTCTTTGGACATTCCATCTTCAAGTATTGCATATTTTTACAACATTCTGTTTTATATAAATACCTACCTTATCTCTCAAGATTAATACTGAAGCCATTAGTATTGCATTGCATTTATTTTTAGTTATTATCGCATAATTTAAGTTGATTAACTTTTTTTTTTTTTAATTAACTGAAGTTGTATTTTGTAACTGAGGAATGACTTTTCAAAAAGGCTTATTTAGACGTCTGACCTTGAAGCATACTTTGATGGAATCACCATTCTAATGTTGAAACGCTTATATCTGCAGCACAAAATAGGGCTTATTTCCAACAGTTTTCTTTGGTATATTAACAAAAATTTCAACATGGAAATGCGCATGCCCTTTTGAAAAATCACTCCTCAACTGTAATGATGAGAATCTTTGATAGATTTGGATTTTTTCACTTATTTTGTCACTCCGATAGATTTTGGATTTGCTGAAATATTTTTTACTTTAAATGTCAATCGTAAACGCAACAGCATTCTTATTTTGTGCAAGATTTAAATACCCGTGGCAGTAATTGACATATTGTTCTATTTTTCAATAGTTCCAAGCTTTCCGCAACTATTGCCATCTGTTGATATTATTTGGAAACTTTTTGCATTCTTTTATTGCATGATGCATGCATACACATCCATATTCAAATTATTGCTGGACATAGATTAATCTGCAGCCTTGCCATGTAATCTCACCAAAGATATTTAGCCCGCCTTTTTCAATATGTCATTCTTTTTTTCGTATGCTTCTTAACCTATTCATTGCCATATCATGTAGATATATAATAAAATAATGAAGCTGACAAAAGCATTTATTGATATAGACCTCTATACATTGAGATTAAAAAATGAGATTTTACTTACTCTGAAATTAAACAAGTAATGTAGAAAAAAAATGGCAACACTGACTGTCTACTTAGCTCAGCCAGTGGTATAAACAATAAACGAGTAACCAACATATCTATGTATCTTTAGAATTAATTATATTTAAATAATGTATGAATTGTATTAGTAGCAATAGCAACAAAATAAATTGTAAATTAGTATGAAATGTATTCCAAATTTTCGAAAACTGATATATTTTACCTGCCAGATTTTGACAAGATTCAATTAACAGCTGTTTGAATCAGATGTTTGTGTGCGCATATCAATAGTGAACTTTTGGAAAAATAATGTGGTTAAGTTGGCAATGTTTACTGTTTGACAAGTAGATTACTGTCATGTATGTTTTTCACATAGAGTTATCTTTCCAAAAATGCACGACTGCCAATTGACCAAAGAACAATATTAATTAAAAGCCCCATGCATTTCTAGTGATATCTATATATTATTAAAAAATGATTTTATTGAAACATTAAATGAATTAAAAGATCGATAGAATCAGCATATCAAACTTTTAAAGTGTTCCAATTTTTGAAACCGTCCACAAATTTAACTCTTTCTCTATAGTCTATAGAGGCATGGCTTATTTAAAAATTAAACCTTTCTTACTGTGTCTTGTAATATATTTTTCATTTTATTTCTAAACGTCGCCAAAATACTGTCCATTGTGTCAACTTCACAATTTCTATGCGATATCACACCATATTTTAGAAAGGCAACATTGTCTATCTCACAACTGGTCAAATTGTGGTTCAAATACTTGAAAATACCTAACAATCTTTTGTATTAACTTGTAAATTCAATTCCAACAACCAACATAGAATATCATATGAAATTTTGAAAAAATGTCCTGACGAAATTGTCACAATCTTCAGTTCACACAAAACTGTGTACCGAATAATGTTAAAACACCAAAAAAAAGTGATTGTTCTTTTTATTGTGAAAGATTAGGTTCCTTAAGGTTTAAATATTTATAAGTCATAATTTTAAATTAATTTAAACCATGTTTATCATTCTATTCTGGGATGTAACAATGTTGATTGTGTTTTTGGACTCTGCGTGCATTATTTCGAATAACTTTAAACATGTCTGAGATAATATAGCACCTTTGAGTGAGTGTGTATTCATTGGCACTTGAAAAGTGTTTTTTCTTATAGATATAATTAAAATTACTTGTCACCATTCCCAAAAATATTTATAAAGTTATGAATATTCCTATTTGAATTTTATTACTCGATAGTATGTTAAATAATTTGCGATTGTAACAAAACTTGATAATAACCTGCCATAAGGAAGACAATTTTTTTTTATGTGCACTTAATTCTGAGGATTTCAAATACATTCAGTTTGATTTATCAAAAAAAAAAATTCAATGTTGCCAATTCAACTTTTTTATACTGTACTTATTTATTACAATCTTGCATTTCAAATAAATCAAAAATTGTCTATAGAAAATTTATGCATACTGTCTTAATAAATACCTCATTTGTTGACAACACTATATAATTCCATATATTAATATATTTTACAACTTGCCGATAGGATTACGCCATTAGTTTTAATCAATACCTAGGACATATACACATTTTAAAAACCAAATACATCTAGTCTAAGAATATCCTGTTACTCGACATATAATAATTAAATTTTGCCATTGTGACCAAGTCAAAAGCAATACAGTTTGTTACTGTTTACCTCTTGTGAGTATTACTTCATATTGTTTATAAATTAGATCTTACTGTGTGTTCACATCAAGGATTATGTATTATAATTGAAATCGTTACTAAAATAATGTCTTATCATCTAATTTTTTTGATTTACAGTAAACCCCTATAGCGTTCCCCACTATAGAGAAGTTTTCTATAGCGTATGCGACAGTCCCCGTATAGTGGTCTCCCTATAATGTACGTAGGTTTTTACAAAACCCTAAATTTTCAAGGTCAAATTACAATTTTAATATATTATTTTATAAATACATATACTTGCATTGAAAATACGTTTTTCAGTAGCTATTTCTCCATTGATTTTGCTAGACGTATTCTATAAAATATATATAAAAATGTTTGATTTAGTACAATTCAATAAAAAAAAAATGTAAGAACTTAACCTCAAATTTAGTATTGGTGTCTATTCCTATAGTGTAGTCCCAATCTCTACACTATAGGGGGTCGACTGTATTTTAATGTCCATAGTGAGAAAACAAAATAATCCCGTACGTTACCCACATTAAATTTATGTCCAATGTATTCAGCGAATTCCAAAAGATTTATCAACATAATCATTCCATGACATCTGTTTCCTATTTGAAATAAGTTAGTAGCTACGAGTAAAAGAGATAAAATAGACTGAAATAACCCTATTACAAAATCTGTGAAAGTACACTTACAGTAGTCAGTAGAACTTGTTGAGATTTAAAGAAACCTTGATCAGACAATAAATATTTTCTATGTCAGAGGATAAGTATATTTTGCATCACAATTTTTTTGATTCTTGCAATAATTAAACTCTTTGAATAAATGCATATAAACATAGAGTATAGTCCATTCTCAGAATGACAGAAATTGATATCAATGTGTACAATTTAATGTCTACCTTCGCACATGGCAATTAAAATTTGATAACTGCTTCAGTTTAATAATCATGGATATATATTAGAAACTTCAATGACAGCTTATTCATTGATAGCTGATCATAAATTGCATGTTGCTAGAAATCTCTATGTGCCATAGTTTTTTTTTCTATGTCAATTAATAAACAATACCATTGACAATAATTAATAATCTACCCTTATGTAGACGAGAAAAAAATTCTAAACTGTCACAATAAACATAAAAAGTTAATAGACCTGCGTCGAGAGTACAATTATTGTTTTATATTGTTCAGTCATAATTTATCTTGTAGTCCATTCATTAACTACCTTTATCTATCATAAACAAGTCAACTGCAGCATTTTTTAAACAAAACAAAAATATATATTTTTACACCGTTAGGTCTAGTTTTATAGAATGTAATTAAATATTTTCTCGTATTGAAATAATTATTATTGTTGGTAATAAAATTATTTTTTTAACTGATCTTTTGTTTTTATTATTCAATTGAAATAGTATTTATAAAACACGAGTCTTATGCTACCTCATATAGCATCCTACCATTCTTTTGTTATGTACTGATTTACAAATAAAATAATAATATTGACTGGTGAACTCTTCAGTTGGCCCCAATTTTTCAGAACATAGAAAAGTCTTTATTATATATCCATCAAGTGAAATAAAAAAATTACAAATATACACGTTACTTACAAATAAAAGTAACGTAGAGCATTTGGGATTTGTTAAATTATGCTTGTTTTTTCTATATCCTATTTTTTTTTCCCAAGTGGAGTTCGCCAGATGCAAATTAAGCAGTTGGCATAATTATGTAAAACATTACTATTTTCTCATCTTAACAGCTTAACGACTGCGGACGCGTATTTGAGTCTTTGAAAAACAAAGGTTGCTGGCCGGCAGACTCATATATGCGTATAGGCGAAGTATCTGGAAGCTAAGAAAATTAATTTTGGTAAAGATATCTCAATTGGTTTACAAATTACAGTGAATTTAGTAAAATTACAATTATTGCGAATTTTTCGCGAAATTGCCCGGCCACCAGGTGAAATTCTATAAAAAAAAACGTGCAGTCCTTAAGCTGTTAAAATGAAAAGCATTTTCCATTGATTAACGCCAAATGATAAATCAACCCTGGTAAAGAGTTACATATAATACCATGACTGTCTGATATTGAAATGGAATTCTGAAAAGGCATAAAGTAAATTTATGATAGCCAGCAATTAACCATTACACCAGTGCTAACTAACATTTAGGTAGGAATAGTGAGTAACTTCTGCTTTTTGGCTACGGATTTTATTTTTAATTTAATCTACTAAAATAATGACAGTTCTGTTTTGAGAAGCTCTGCAGGGTATTTTTTATGAAAACCCAGTTTCATATTACACTCCTGAAAGAACAAGAGCCAGGCAGTGGTGCGTCCAACGACTTGACAGTATGAAGCATGTTTTAATTTGAATGCCAGCAATTATAGAAAAAGAATGCTTGAAGCACAGTGAATAACTTTGTAGAAGTAAGCCGACATTGTATTGTAATTGATGTAAGACAATCACATTAAAGTAAATTATTAAGGGGACGTAATTGATTAGTAGTATCTTTTCTTGCACTCTTCCCTGACTTGAAGAGATTTAATGAGTAAGGAAAGTTAAATGGCACAAGCTGTAGGTAAAGTACTCCAATTGTATTTTTGCGCTGTTCAGTATTAATCGATGCTATACTATAATTAATAAAACAAAAATTAATTTATTGCATTTTTTTTATTCATATATCAGGATTGATTTCTCTTTTTACCAAGTATGATTGTTATTTATGAATGTGTAACTGCACTTATTATCAGTTTCGATTTCACTAGGAGCAAATTATTATAGATTAAAAGGCAGGACAGTGAGATGTTTACATTGTGTTACAATGAAATTCACAATATAATTGGCTATATTCATAAATCTAAAATCCCTCGAGGATTTAAGCCCGACACAAATCCATAAGCACACCAATGCTACGAAATTCATTATATTTGAAAAAGAAACACTTTTCCGCTTAATTGTTTTTATTCATTGCACATTTTTTCATGAAATTAAGAAAATAATAATATTATTTAACTTAAAAATAAAAACATCATAGCAGTCATTCAGTTTTCAATTATATTATGTACATTTAATATTCAATAGATACACAATATACAGGGGTGGGCTGGAGGGGGCTCGCGCGAGCCTCTTGATGTATTTTACTGAGGCCGGAGAGCCCATTGTTAACTCAAGAGAAAGCAATATTCTCATATCCAATTAGTATATAACTGCAATTTTTAATTTATATATTATCTACGACGGCTTCAGTATACATAATAGTATATTTTAAGTTATTTACATTGATAAGTTTACAGTAAATTGCATATTGTGGTTACAGTGTCAGTAATGACCTAGAATTTCTGTGTTCAGTTTTCGGATTATCTCAGTACAATGATGTATTCAACTACAACGGTGGACTATTAGACAAAATTTTTAGTAACAGTAGTTTTTTAATTTCACGGTGTATGTCCCCGCTTGTGCGGGAGGATATATATCACCCTTCTTTAGTTTTTCTATATGATGTTCATAAGGCTCACACCTCTCATACCAAATTACCCTCGCATGATACTAATCTGTGGAGGGGGTGGAATTTTGAGAACGGAGACTTTAGAAAGCTCTACTCTTTAATGAGTGAAGTGGACTGGAGTGAGATTTATGAATATTGTGATGTGAATGAAGCGGTTAATCATTTTTACGTGTCTTTATATAATATTTTCGATCTATGTTTCACAAGGAAGTCACCATGTCGTGGTATAAGACGATATCCGAGGTGGTTTTCTGGAGAGATTATCGGGGACATTAAAGTAAAGCATTTATATCATAAAGCCTGGAAGGCTTCTAAGAGTCCTCGAGACTATCAAATTTTTAGTAAATGTCGATCTAAGCTGAGACAAAATATTCGATTAGCCTACCGAACATATTTGAAAAGGATGGAAGATTGCATACGCGAAAATCCAATTTTTTTTTGGAATTATATCAAATCTATCAGAAAAGATGGTGGATTCGCTGAGACAATGAATTGGAAGGGTCATGAAGTGGCAGGTCTGGGAGTGGCAGAAGCATTTGCTGGCCATTTCAGATCTGTATACTCAAATGATATACCACACCTTAATATTGAATCAATTTTAAAAAGTCGTACAAATGGTGCCCAATGCATTGATGTCATGCAAATCGATGAATCAGATGTAATTTTTTTTACCAAAAAACTTAAAAACACCCGCTCGCTCGGTCCCGACAGGGTGCCTACATGTTTTTTAAAAGGATGTATTGACCTCATCAAAAGTCCTTTGTGTTATATATTTAATCTCGTTATGAAATCAGGCATTTTCCCTGAAATATGGAAAATATCTAAGATTACACCAATTTTTAAGAATGGCGCAGAATCATCAGTGGAAAATTATAGACCGGTGGCTGTTCTCTCAGCGCCAGCTAAGGTTCTTGAGATGATTATGCATCATATGATTTTAAAAAGGATTGAACCATTTATAATTAATGAGCAGCATGGGTTCAGAGTCGGAAGATCAACCGACACAAACTTGATGGTGTTTACGGATTACGTGTCGACGGCGTTAGATAAAGGACTGCAAGTTGACTGTTCTTACAATGATTTCTCGAAGGCATTTGACAGGGTCGATCATGACATTCTTTTGGAAAAACTCCAATTGATCGGTTTGTCTGATGGTTTTGTTAGGCTTTTTGGTAGTTATTTTAGGAACAGAAAACAATACGTATCGTATGGGCTTTTCGAATCAATGCCGTTTTGCACGTACTCTGGTGTTCCGCAGGGTTCAAACCTGGGGCCATTGCTGTTCACTATTTTCATAAATGATATAGCAAGCGTTATTAAAAATTCTATGTTCTTGTTATTCGCTGATGATTTGAAACTTTTTTTGAAGATTGTCACCTTAGATGATTGTCATCGTCTTCAGTCTGATATAGATAATATAATAGATTGGGGGCGGTGTAACAAACTCGATTTCAATATTGATAAATGCAATCTTTTATCCTTTACAAGAGGGTCGCGAGTGTTATTTTTCCGTTATTCAATGAATGGCCGAATTCTCTCGCGAATTTCATCAGTCAGAGATCTTGGCGTACAATTTGAGAGCAAACTAACATTCTATAATCACATTAAGATTACTTGCAAGAAAGCATTACAAATGTTGGGCTTTGTCATCCGTACCACCAGAGTCTTTTCGGGAGTTAAAGTTCTAATATTAATGTACAACGCTTTGGTTCGAAGCAGACTTGAGAGTGGGTCAATTGTTTGGGCCCCAAGATGCTCGAAATATACCCTTATGGTGGAGAAGATTCAGAAGAAATTTTTGAGACTTCTCTATATGAGGGTGTATGGATATTACCCATGGCTTTATCCAACTGACTTTCTCTTAGGCATGCTTAACTTCAATAGTTTGAATGTTCGAAGAGAAATGTATCTGGCCATATATTTCTTTCGACTTATACGTGGCCAAAATGAGAATTCCACCATTCTTGAGAATGTGAATCTAAATGTTCCTGATTATTTTTTGAGAAATCGTGGACATGAATTGTTTGTTCTCCCAAGGTGTAGAACCAGCCTGCCAATGGGGATGCCACTGGGGAGAGCTTTAACGGTGTTCAACAATATTGCTTCGGATGTCGACATATTCCACGTAGACGTGGGTGAGTTCCGACGAATACTATTTTTTATGTATTAAAGTAGAGTTCGTCGGAGCTTACTCAGTTGACTTCTTTGCCATTTTTTTTTCTACTGATTTTAATATTAAATTGTACTATTTTTTTTCTCCATTGTAAAAGTTTTAAATTTATAATTTGTCAACCTTTTGCAATGTTAATTAAATAAATAAATAAATTATAGGTGTAATAAGTAACAATCGATTGCTTATTTAAATATTGCACAAAATTGCATTGGAGCGATTAGAAAATTCACTCTTTCCTTAGAACACTGAGAATTGATTAGAGGTTAAGCGAGCCCCTTGTTAAAATATTGGCAGCCCACCGCTGACAATATATAAAGTGTTTTAAACACCTATCATTGTTTCTATCTCAAATTATTCGTCATATTCCAAATTAAACAAAAGTCTTGAAAATAAAATTACAATGAAGCAATTGTATAAACATATGTATATGAAAAATAAAATGCTTCATAATATGTGTGTATATTTTTAACAAGCGATATTTGGCATCGATCCGACTAGAACAGCAATTATTAATGATTTCATATATTTGATAAATAACGGAGAAGTTTAATAACTAAAAAGTAACATAATTTTACATCTTTTGTACATGTTTTATACATATAAAAAATTCAGGTGATCACAGCTACTTTTTATATCAAAAAGTCATCTTTGACATCAACAAATTTGGCTAACACTGTAATAGGTATATAATTCTGTATACAAAGGTTTTAACAATATACATTTATAGGGTACTGTAACTAAGATAAAATAAACATATTTTAGATACTTACCTAATTTGATTATCATAAAATTTTAACTCGGTAACTTCTTTGGTAGCATTAGTATTTATTACAATCTGTTCAGTACTAGCTATACGACTTGGCAATAACTTGACTAAAAATGCATTGATTGTACAGAATATAAAACAAAGTTTGAGATCTTGTACTTGACTAATAACAGTTATACCTTACCCATGGTTTGCAACTTGAAAATATCTTCCCGACTCCTCTGCCTGTCGGTAGCGACAACATCACCGCCGCATCTGATACTTCTACTCAAATGCTGATCCAATCTCATACTATTTTTATAAATTCTTCCGCAAGTTCTGCAGCTGATTCTCGCTTCCGACATGTGCACAGTCGTTTGATGCCGTCTCAGTAGATTCATCTCAGAAAAAGTCATCGGACATTCGTCGCAAGGGTGCGGACGCACCCTCGAGTGAACTCTAATTATATGTCTCCTTACTTGGTTTTTTACAGTAAAATATTTTTTACAATGGTCACACTGGTAGGTTCGAATATTGGAATGAACAAAAGAGTGAGATTGCAAACCGCTCTTGTGCACGAATGACTTATCGCAAAGCTGACAAGCAAACGGTTTGACGCCGATGTGTTTTTTAAAGTGCACATCGAGGCTGCGTTGATACGCAAAAGTTTTGTTACAATGCTTACATTCGTAAGGCTTAAGATGAAAGTGCGTGTCGACGTGGTCTTGCAGTTTGATCCCCAGCGGGAATGACTTCTGACATAACTGACATTTTATTGGTTTTCCGGCTTTATGAAGAGTTACATGATGAGCTAAATATCTGAAAGAAACGTATAGTTTAGGCTGAAAAAGATTGTCTGAAATGTGTTACAGCAAAGTAAATTTAAAATTCTTTAAAACATTTATGGTACAACAAGAGTTTCGGTAAATTTACCAAAAAATAGAAAATGCTGTTCACATTTTTTCAATTTTAAAAGAATGTGAACATTAGTTGAAAACACTCGTCATGAGTAAAACTAATTCTGATCATATTAACTAAATGTGGAATTAGTACAAAAAAATATTTTATTTTTTGAATATAAAACGTTTCCACCAAGTATTTCTTGACAGTGATCGTAAATAAAACTTTGAATAATCAGATACCAAATGTCTCAGTGTTGATAGATGTTAATTATTCAGAATCAAAGATACAAAGGTTTATAAAACTACTATTTAAGATTGAAAATGATACAATTTTTGAAAGAATATGATTAATTTTAGTTAAATAAATAATTAGTGTTTTATATCTAACCGTAAATCAGAAATTCACCTATGCAACGATTCATGTAGAAGGGACTCTGTATGTATCGATTCGCGAAATATGGTGTAAGGTCGACATTTATTCACAAATTTAAAAACATTGATATTAGGTCACACTCAATACTGAAAACTAATAACTTAATACATACGTTTTGTGACTGAAGGAAATTTTGCAGACGTAACAAAAATGGTTCTTTGCTGTTTTATGAATGCTGTTATGTGTTTTCAATTTTGCCATATATTTAAATGTCTTCGGACAGAGATGACACTTCAGAAGTTGCTCAGGACGGACTGCAAATTCCTGAAGATTTAAATTAACGATACTGGTAACTTTCGCAGTCGACTTGGATAAATTCAAATCGAAAGGTTTATTATTGACACTTCCTTCATCTATTTGCACTTCGAGAAAATCACCGCCGTTGTAGATCGGCGAGTAATCTATTTCCTCTTCCACATCATCCATGGAGTCTTTATTTGTTCCCTCAAAATTTTCATTTTTACAAACATTCGGATAGTTGTTGTTTATGACGTTAGCACAGTATTTATCTGTTTTTAAATTATGATGCAAACTATTTATATTATCACTGTCAATGTGAATTTCATTTTGGTTATCATTAACATATTGTGAATTTTCGAATTCTTTATCACTACTTTTGCATATTTTTTTCGCCAACTTACGTTTGTTCGACATTTCCGTACACTCAGATGCATCATCGTTTTTGTGTGACCTTAAATGATTACGCAGGTGGTATTCAAAGTGATAAGCTTTTCGACATAGATGGCATTTGAATTGTTTCCGACTTCCATGTTTCATCTGATGACACTTGAGTTGAAAAACACTTTTGAAGCTCTCTTCGCACTGAGTGCAATTCAAACGCTCTGGACGCTCATGCTTCTTTGAATGTCTTTCCAGGTGAGATTTCTGTCCAAAATGTTGACCACACGTCTCACATTTGTAGGGAGTGACATCGGAATGTGTACTGAGAATGTGACGCTTAAGCAGATATAAATATTCAAAATGCATGTCGCAAGTCGGACAATCGATCGGCTTTTGCATTGCTGGATTACTGTGAGACATGCAATGTTTTACATACATTCCATGCGTTGGAAATGTTTTGCTACAAACGTGACACCTAAAAAATTCATAAAGGAGTTTATATTACTTGACCGGGCAAAAATATGCATAGTTTTTTCAATGAATTTAGCACGTTTGGTATGTATGCCTTGCGGAAATCCAGTTAGATTTCATAAATCAATCATAGAGCTCGATTTGTATATTGAATTCGATCGACTTTGAGACTTTATCCATTATTAGACACACCTTTATTTTTAAATACCATAAATACAAACACAAAAACTTTACTTTTACAAACCAAGTCATATGGACTCGTTATAGGTAGAAAATCGGTACTGGCAATTTATAAATTTTACAGGTTTTTTTAAAGTTAAATTAGAAAAAGGAACTCCTTAAATGCGGTTAGTAAATGGTAAGATATGAACAATGCCTATCCCGATAATACAATAAAATCGCCTGACCACTTTCAGTTTCTAGATCAGCGTTTCTAAACCTTAAAAACCTTAATCTTAAAAAAACCTTAAAGTCAAAACACTAAAATGCACATGCCGTAAAAAGATCAGGCGAATGAGATAACGCTCTTGAATTTTTGTCACTGATCATTATAATGAAAATGTAACACATTTGAAGTAGGTATATTTCATATGTACTGCTGACATGAGTCTGAAATTTCATCAGAATCAGTGGCTAATTTTAATAAATATTATTTTGATTCACATAAGTTTTCTGAGACTTCTTTTTTTGTTGAAATCATAAAAACTTTGTACTAAATATCAAGGATAGTTGGAATAAAACAGTATACCTGAATGAGACGTGTTCACCTTTTGGTAATCTTACACCATGTTTTACACCAACGTGACACATCAATGAACTGAGCCTTGAAAATGTAATACTGCATTGCTTGCATTGAAAAGGGGATTTACTGGAGTAATCCACAGTGTAGGGTAGATCACTGAGTTCCAATACAGTAGGTTTATTTGCATTTGTAGAGATGTTGGAACATTTTTTAGTTTTCACTTTTGTTTTGGTTGTTTTGTTGACAGTGTCTTCAGTCTCCTGGTAATCAAAATTCAGTCAATTACATTTCATAATGGTCAATTTGCCAAATATTTTTAAAAAATAATCATTTAATATCAACTCAAGGAGAAATAACAAGGAGCCATAACAAATGCTAAATTTAAAAAATCTCACTTTCAAGAGCCTGAAACAATATATTTGCTAGGTGGAAGATCTTACAGCCACATGCTGTATAAGTCAATTGCTATTTTTTTAAATTTTAATTCACATATGATGACCAGAGGAGGATGAGCCAATAATAACAGGAGGTTGTCAACCAACGACTCTACTTACATTCAATTGTAAGACATCGGTTAAGATAATAATAGTATAATTACTATTGAAAGGTAAATTCAAACTATGTTGTACAACACGGAAATACAGAGCATCATTTTACCACAGTAGACTTATCACTAATAAAAACATGCGAGGTAAAATACTCAAAAAAATCTGAAAAGTAAGTTTTTTGTAACATACATGGGATGGGGGTAAATTGGTGATATCCGGTTTGGTATTACTCGATTCATAATTGACACTATCATCTCCCTCATCTTCAGAATGATACTCTTCAGCCGGTTCTACTTTTATAGTGATCGATTCAAAAAAGAATGGTGGAGTGTCCATTCTAAAAAGAACACATAAGTTTTGAGTTGCACTCAATCCTGGAGCTTATGAATACTGGCTTATTAACAAGATGCAAAAAGTATCTTTTTATCACAGAGTAGGAAGGAAATTGGCACTGCTTGATTACCCTAGTATTTACTCTGCTTGCCAATTTTTAAAAAATAACAAGGTAGAGCGGGATGTTCTAAAATATTGTAGATAATCCCCTTATTCGTTGCATAGACGCCGTTATATGGTGGGTACGCCACTGTATAAACTCTTTGAGCGGGATCGCCACATGGTCGCTCTTTGATAGATATATTATGTATCTATATGCAAATTCTCAGTCATGCTCTAAATTGACAAACGAAATTATTAGTATATTATATTTGGCTAACACACATACCAAACCATCATCGAAATTCATGGTTATCAATCAGCATTATATGTATGATAGATACTACCTGTACTGTAATCAATATTTAAAAAAATCATTCATATTAAAATCAATATATATTTATATTTAATGTATTCTTAATACGATTTCAATAATGTTCGATCTGAATTTGGGTCGTATTATTATTCGTACACTTTCTAAGCAGCTAGACAGTTTCAGAAATGATTCATTTGAATTTAGAATGTGCGCCTATTTTAAAAAATAATTATTAAAAACGATGTTTGAAAATTGTTGTAAAAATAACAAATACCTCTACAATATAATACGTTTAAGAGGAATAAATCTTAAATAACCACCATACTGTTTTCCAACACTATTGATTAATAGAATGAACTCACATAATTACTATTTATAATTAATGATTATTATCAAAATCGTGCGGTTTGCCATTTAATATTTTTGACATATTATTAGTGTTGCCATTAATTGAGCTATGACAATATTATATAAAGGATACATGAGTTGTTTTTTATTTATCTATATTTCTACCATACCCACTTCCATCGTGGATTACAGCAATTTTTAATATGTCCTTTAATGAGATGTTGCTACTAAAGTGTATTCTAAAAACGGCGTTTATTCATTTCTTATTATTCATTATGTTTGTAATTTTCGATAATTCTTAATTTGTACACAATAATAAATTTGTGTTTGCATTTTTTTTTTATTAATTCATCGCACCCTCAAAAAAACGATCACGATTGAACTGAACGAGGAATTCTTCAATTGCTTTACAAAGTATGTCGATGTTGTCGAAGACAGACATTGTAATTTGTATTGTATTTTAACATGTTTCGAGACTATAGAAATGTTCGAAAGCGCAGCGAAATATTAGGTATGCCAGTTTCAAAACATTTATTCTTCTTCTTTAGCCATGTTCGCTCCTTATGTAGAGCATATGGCCGCCACGCGGCACCTCCATGTTTCCCTGTCTCCCGCCAATTGCTTTGCTTCCTCCCATGACATGCCAGCATCCCTCAATTCCGCCGAGTACATCCTATGGATAGTACCCGACGGACGTCCGGGACGCCGGAATCCCACCGGTCGAAAGAAAAGGCAGACATGATTGAGGCTTTCTGGAGGCATCCGCAGCACGTGACCCAGCCAGTTCCAATGTCTCTCCATAACTACTGACGTGACGGGACACTCCCTTATTTCTGAATTCTTCAAAAAATCAAACCACCTCACCTCCATTATCCAACGCAAGCATCTGTTCTCGAAGCTTAGTATACCGTTTTTCAGAGTATTCGTCAGGTACCATGATTTGAAATCGTAAAGCAGTACCGGCAGAATGCAAGAATGCAAACATTTATTACAACAGGCTTATCGAATAATTGATAGAAAACCATCATTACCACGGAAATAGATAGTTAATTTGAGTCAGCAAATAGTTTTAATGGAATAGATAGGATAGCTTGAGAAAATATTACTGATGATTATGCTTTTGCATCTTGTAAATAAATTCATATATTTTTTATTTATTTTTTTAATTCGGCTTGGGAAAATTAGTAGTATGTATAAAAATTATCTAGTGCTTATTATTATCTTAACAGACATTCAAGGTATAATTTTATTGAGATTATTACACATTTTATCAATGTTTTAGATTAAAAAGAAAACACAACAGCTTTTAAAATACAAAACAAATTTAATAACGGATTAAGTTTTCATAACATACACAGACCAAAATAGACATTTTAAGAAATAGTTCAAATCGTTATAAATATTCCTTTATACCATAAGATTGATAATTTTATATCATTATTTAATTGAAATAGTAGTTCAAATATTAACTAAGGAATTGATACTGATTCCTTGACTAATGTATCAGATTGTCCTTGCTTCAACTTCTTCACGTGTAGCAACCAGTGTTTTCTGAGATCGCTTCGATTATGAAACTTGGAATTGCAATATTCTAAAGGACAATGCTCAGTTCTTTCACCGTGTTTCTTTTCATGGACGCAACGCCGACTGCTTGATAGAAATCTCTCACCGCAAATTGAACAAGGATACGGTTTTTCGCCAGTATGGAGACGGTTGTGCAGCATTAAAGCTTTCTTATTCACAAATCTCCTATCGCATATATCACACTGAACAGGACGCTCTCTAGTGTGTACAATGCCGTGTTCATTTAAACTACCTTTGCTGAAAAAACCCTTATTACAAATCTCGCATTTATACCGACGTTCTTGGAGATGTTTACTTAAAATATGCAATTCTAGAAGTGTTTTAAGATTTCTTTCTTCTCCGCAATAGTCGCAAATAAAAGATTTTTTCGGTTCTAGTAACCCTTCATGTTTCAACTGATGAGCTTTAAAATATCTCATGTTTTTGTAGCTCTTTCCGCATTTAGGGCAGCAAATTTTACTGTGGCTGTCTTTATGAATGAGTAATCTACTACGGGAACTACAGAGTTTACCGCACACTTCGCACATGAAACTATATTTGTCTCGGGAATGTGCTAATCTCACATGCTCTTGTAATATGTGTCTCGTATGAAATTTCTTTTCGCACTTTGAACAACTGTGCGCTTTTTCGCTGTGGTAAATCATGTGAGCTTTCAATATGTTACGGTAAAAGAAGGCTTTTCCGCATACAGTACAAAGATATGATTTCTTCCCAGTGTGGACAACCATGTGCCTTTTTAACGTCCCAACTTCTAAATAAGATTTCCCGCATATTCTGCAAACGTGACGAGTGCCTTCTGGATGAGTCAGACTGTGGGCTTTCAATGCGTCATTATTACTAAAAGTATCAGCACACATCGTGCAATCAAACTCAGTTTTGACATCCGCATGCAGGAACTCAGCTTCACTATTACATTCTTCTTTTATATCATTTGAGATTTGATCTCCGTAGATTGAGGCTTCCGTCGGATGGCTGTTGTTGATATGATCGAATAGCATGTGTCTGAAATAAAATTTCTTATGACACACTTTACATGAGTATTTTTTTTCTTGATGATATCTGATGTGAGCTTTCAGAGCGTTTCTATGAAAGAAACTTTTTCCACAAATGTTGCAAACGAAACCTCTTTTCCCAGAATGTGTTATGACATGCCTTTTTAAAATGCTGGCTTTTCTATAAGATCTGTGACATATACGGCATTGATGTCTTGAATCTTCAGGGTGCGATTTTTCATGACGTTTCAATTCAACCCAAGTGCTAAATGTGTCGAAACACATAGTGCAGTCGTAAGAGTTCCTTTGTCTTCTCATATTGAATCTGTTTTTAGCACTGCGATATACGATAATCCTTTTCTTAGCTTGCATCTGTTTATCATTATTTGTCTTCAAATTCTCATTTTGAAAATTTTCGGACTTTATAACCCCTTTAGGGAAATCGTTGTCTTCTATACCTAATACATCCAAAAAATTCAACTCTGCATTTTCCTCTTTAACTTCTTGCTTAATTTCATTATTGGGCAATAAATGACTGCAATGAGGAATACTCAGTTCTGTGGGAAATACTCCAGTCAGATGATTAGATGAATCAATCTCTACATCTTCATTCTTACATTCAGGCAGAACAATGAGGATTGTATCTTTATCAATTGAATTATTGGTATCGCCAGACATATCCAAAACCTGCTCATAAAGACAGGTTATACAATTCTTCAAGGTGAATTCAGACTCCTCGCATTGCAATCGGAATGTGTACGCCGCAAAAGTTTTTTCTGCACAGGAAGGACAAACCTTTTCAGGCAAACTGTCACCATCTGACACCTGAAAATGTTCATTTTCATTAAATCAACTGACAAACTCTCATTGAATGGAATAATCATAAAATTTGTAAACCATCAATATATTATTGATTGACTTGGCATTTACTTGGTAGAACTCCATTATAATCGGGTAAAAATAGCAACGTATTAACGTATTAAAAAACTGTAGAACTAAATACATTGCTATTTTTACCCGATCATCAATATATTATTTTGTGAAAGTGAAGTAAAAAAAATTAACCTCAATACTGACACTAGTGTAGGTTTCAGAGATAGATATCAAGACTACTCGAACGATTTTACAATTTTCTACTAATATAATAAAACGAAATTTTCAAAATATGTTATAATTTACACAAATCAAATGGGCACAGTACGCGAAGGATTAATACGTTTCTCGACAATAGCATTAAGTCGGCAGAGTACCATAATAAGAATTATTAGTTTATAATACTAATTAATCTACGAGTATTAAATCCAATGCACCTCCATCGAAGATATATTTAATAGCATATCTTTAATGGTAATATTTTCATCTTCAATCAATGTTTCGCCGATAGGTTGAAGTCCATCAGATTCAGAAAAACATATTCTACATATCTTATCGCGGATAGTGCCCGCCAGCAGGTGGTGAATAATTATTTCTTCGCTCATTCTGCGTTCATATTTATTTTTACTTCGACAGTATTTCGTAAATGTTTGGCGCGCCGAGAACTGTCAAAATACATTTTAATTCTTATTACGTTTTCGCCGACAACGCATCCACACAACGCGGCAAGACGTCGAGATGAGGATGAGTCTCGCTAATTATAGTCTATGGTTAGTGAAACTGAGGTATGTTGAAAAATTCCTAAATTCCATTAATTGTTTTATACTAATGCTGTGATGGAAATTAATATGATAATCATTAAAAATTTTCACATTTTTTTTTATGTACCAGAGTTCAACTGGTTCATAAAATAAAAAATATGTTCTTTATGCATTGAGCTACCATAAAAATATTAAAAATGATTGAAACAGTAATCTTTAGTTTTTTTAGTAGTACATATATCATAATTTTGTATTTTATTTAAAGCAATTAAATCTTTTCATCGAGCATAATCATTACCGTATAGGTAATGATATGTAGTATAGGGGGCTATGGCACAATACTTTCACAGTCAACACCATTACTTTTGAAAAAACTTTGATGTTTAAGTAGGGAACTTTATTGACCCCCTCTTTTTCCATAAAAAAAATTCTAATATAAAAAGTAAATAAAAAATTAGAATGACAGAAATGTTAGTTAATGCGATAATTTGAGCTAGTATGTGCATTTACTAATGTTTTAAATGTGATGTGAAGCTTATTGAATTTTGCTTTTTGCCCATTTTTATCATTCTTATTTTATAATATTATAAACACAAAACAAAAATGTCAAAGGTTATCGAATTCCATAAAGAAATAAAATTCTAAATCTTTTCACATTTTCAAGGAAATAATATAATTGAAATGCATTGATAAAAAAAATTAAAAATTTATTGTCATATTCTCTTGTAAAACAAAAATGCAGTAAATATGTACATAATGCAGAGAAACAATGAAATCAAGTAACGTCAAATAAAATGATAAGAAGTAATATCAAGGCCCCATAATACTTATATAATTTAAAAGTCTTATATATCATGTGGTATAATTCTGTTCTTATCTATAGTGGCAAGGAGAGGGGGGAGCTGCTTCAGAATGTGAGTGTCGTCAGTTTCATGTTTCAGTCTTGCATCAAATTACTTCAAAATTTATCAAGACATTTCTTTAGTGGTGTACGAAGAGGTCATGCCGCCCAGGGCGGCCCTTGGATTTTCCACGCCCAATATGTCCTCTAATTTTGTTTAAGTTAACTTCTACTATTTTTTAACTATGAACTAGGAGTTTTAACTATAGGTGGCTTATTTTTTTATGTATAAATATAATTTCTCAAAAAATATTGTTTTTGTTCATGAAAATGGGGCCCTTAGAAATGTGCCGCCCGAGGCGGTCCGCCCCTACCGCACCACCCATGCTACGCCACTGGATTTCTTTATTTTTGACTGTTTGATGCAAATTTCAATTTTTTTTGAACCGCAATAATTCAAATTAGCAAACATTGGTTCCAGAAATTGAAATGTATAAAAAATCGTGTACAAAATACTTTATTTTCATACATTTCAAAAATTGGTTTGAAAAATCACAATATCGAGTAAAAAATGTTTTAAATTAGCTCTTCAATTCGTGCAAAAAAAGATTTTTTCATTTTAAATTTCTTCATTTTATTCAAAAATACAATGAGAAACATACATATTATTTGTTAAAATGCATAATTGTATTCACTTTCTAGTATGAGAGTTATTCGCTGCTGTCAGTCGGTTGGGAAATATTATTGTTAGCAATTTTTTGAACAAACGTATTGCTTGAAATTGAATTTTGCTCTGACCCGTTTGATGAAATGCTGTTTTTTATAGATTCATTTGAGTCGGTTATTATAACATTGGATTTGTTTTGTTGATTGGACTGTAAATTATTTCATATTACAATAAATTCCGTTGTTTAATATCATCAAATGCTTGCACGAGGGGAGCGAATGCTGCATAAGAATCGGTGATATAACCACTGAATGGTTTGGGGTCTCAACCGGGGACAGACAGGGCTACGTCTTAGCTCCGTTCCTGTTCATTATAATCTTCGACTTCACTCTGAAGAAGTCAATTCCACCTGACCGAGGTGTGACCGTTGCCCCCAATCTAAAGCTATGCGACCTTGAGTATGCAGACGACGCTGTTATATTTGACAAATCTGTCGAGGGTATTCAAGATACAATGGATAGACTGCAGAGCAACTCGTATCGCATCGTTCTTAAAATCAATGCGAGTAAAACCAATGTACTCTGCAACAGTGCCTGTCCGGACCCACACTACCCTTTGACGAGCGCCGGTCAAAACATCGAAAGAGTCGACGGTTTCAGGTACCTGGGGGTACACATCACGGGAGATGGCAATCCGTGTAAAGAGCTCGCGATCCGATTAGGGATAGCTGGAGCAACCTTTAACTCAATGCAGAAAGTCTGGGACTCACGGCTGTACTCGGTCAGAACCAAGTGCCTCCTGTTCAACGCATGTATCTTGACAGTGCTGCTTTACGGTTGCGAATCGTGGCACCTTACGAAAGCGCAGAGTAACCGTATACTGTGTTTCGAAAACAGATGCCTGCGGCGAATGCTAGGAGTGAAATGGTCTGACTTTGTCAGGAATACGGAGATTAGAGAGCGTACTAACCAGCCTCTTCTCAACTCCAAAATAAAGAAGCGGCGGTGGACCTGGCTTGGACACGTGTTAAGGATGCCTCAAGAGAGCCTGAACCCTGCCTGTCTCTTCTTCCAACCGGATGGATACCGGCGTCGTGGAAGGCCACTGATGACCATCCACAGGATGTACTCAGCGGAGTTGCGGGACGCTGGGGTGACCTGGGAGGAAGCAAGGAGACTGGCTGGGATAGAGAGTCATGGAGGAACTTCGTGGTGACCATATGCTCCGTATAGGGAGCGGATATGGAATAAAAATTAAAAAAAAAAAAAAAAAAAAGTATAACATCTCTTATTTTAAATACAGGTGTTCATTTTGTACATGCTTAAAGCTTCACCATATAAATATTTTTTAATGCAAAAATAATATTTCCACCTATAGTTTGTTTATTATGTTGCATTTAAAAAATTTGGACCTTTGGAGTAAAATTACTTACATTACATGAAGGGTGTGCTTTTTAAAAGTTTGAGCACCATAGTAATAATTTGACAAACATTCGATAGCATTTAAGATGAAGAAATCATATATGTTTTAATGAAATCAATCTTAATACAAATAATTATTTATCTCGGGTCAAAAAAGATGTCAGTCAACACAACATTATAATATGTAATGTTATCATTTAACACAAGTGTATCTTTAATTAGCATATCTGTAAATAAAAAAAAAAAAACAAATTATGTGTAAATATCACATATTGAAATAAATCTTTTTTGACATAATACACTCATTAATGATTGAAATGTTAAACTAATGCTCAGTTCTATATATTATATTAAATATAATCAAGAATATGGAAATTCTGTTCTGTATACTCCTGGTAGTTTT
The DNA here is from genome assembly GCA_031772345.1 of Himalopsyche anomala. Taxonomy (NCBI): domain Eukaryota; kingdom Metazoa; phylum Arthropoda; class Insecta; order Trichoptera; family Rhyacophilidae; genus Himalopsyche; species Himalopsyche anomala. The sequence goes on along the minus strand of CM062823.1, from coordinate 2,159,683 downwards.
TACTCAAGGAGAAGTAATTCCTATTTTCAAAATTAATTACTGGAAAGATGTTGTTTACCAAGAAAGTGACATTAACGCTCCCATACCAAACGAAATACAACATACGACTGACAACATTTTGGTACGTAAATAGAAAAAAGATAACTTTGCAATTTTTTTTTTTCATATCAACAATGTCAGCCTGCATTATTGTTGGTATATATTATATGCAGATAATGATGTATCAAGTATTTTACCAGCATGTTAGCCCATTTTTCGTGTGCAAAGCCTACATTTTGTAATAACTATTTTTCAGTGGATTTAATTTGGAACAGAAGTTTTCTTGTACATACATAAACATATTAATGTTGGAGTGCATAAAGAAAAATTGCTGTAAGAAGACCTTACTTCCCACCTTTTCTCATTGAAGTAGACTGGTATTGACATTTTACATTTAGATTTAGAAACCGAAACAATTTTTTTTATCTTTAAATAAAAAGTTCCTACACAATTTTTAGTATAGAAATTACAAAAAAAAGTTCTTTTTAATATTGCTATTTCTTGTATTTTCAGGTATTGACAAAAATTCACACGTTGAGCTTTAGGCGATCAGATTTTACAACACCTAAAATACTGGCGAAAAGAAAACAACCCTCACAATTAGCAAGAACTGTTCATGATAAAGCAGGAAATATAATTTTGAATGTCAATGGACATTTATTTTACACCAATAAAAAGACAGGAGACAAAAAAAAAGTAAGGAAAGAAATAATATATCAAAATAATAAAGGATTTAGTTCCACAAGAATTATATTAGCATTAGATAGTTGATGACTATTTCGGCTACACCGTCATCAGAACTACGCTTAAACTTAAATAGGCATAAAAGTGACACCATATATCTATATATATATATATTCACATCTGATCTAAAATCGTTTTCCTTAAATTATAAAATAAAGTATTAAATGTAATTTTTTTAGCTTTGTGTAATATATTTCTGGAAAACAGAATGGATTTTATACAAACAAATTCATTTAAATTTCAATGATTACTTGGGCTTCATGATGTGATGACACTTTGTTATTTTGATCTGTTATAATGGAGTTTTACCAAGTTTATGTTTATTCAATCAACAAAGGGAATGAAATATCTTGGATAGATGACAAAAAGAAAGCTTTTCTGGTAAACTTTAGGACTAAGTGAACATTCTCATTTCACTATAATTTTCTTTACCATGGAATAATCTCTTTATTGGGTTCCAAATCAATTTTAGTAAGATTATATTCATTATTCACAACAAATAGTGCGTTTTGCAAAAAAATTGTTGCTCCGCTCAAATTTCTATTGGAAATAGTGCACTTTGCCGTAACATGGAAAAAGTGCGTTTTGCAAGAAAAGGTAGATGATTTCTCGTTTGAAATAGTACGTTTTGCTGAAAAATACGATTTTCAAGTTGAAAAACGACGGTGTTCTAATCATTTTATCATAAAACTAATAATACCAGTCGATTCATTAGACTTGAATTACCCTATCTGCATACCTAACCCAATATCGCTCATTTTGGAAATAGTATGTTTTGCATTATAGCCCCACAATTACCGACCTAAAAAATAAGCTGTGTTCCAGTAAAATTTTCAAATCTGCGAAGTGTTCCATTGCACAATAAGTTTGGGAACACTGGTATAATGTATAACTTTAAAACATGGTATCTGAGCAAAACTATTTTTCATTTATCTTGGAACTCTATTGATATTATTTGCTTGATGGTACATAGCGTATCGTTACATTATATGACTCGATGGCTGCCACAGACGAGATGTCTCGTAAAAAATTTCGTCCTCAACACGCCAGAGACGAGTTATGTCATCGATAACTAATTAAATTAATAGTTGCAAATTATAGCCGGCGTGCTAGGTAATTACAAAAAATTATCTACGGCAGCTAAAAGGTTAATAATTATCACCTATAATTGTATACAAGTGATAAAAATCCACCCTTTCTCCGGAGCACTGCGAATAGCTTTATGATTTAATAAGCCCATTGTTAACGTATTGGCAGCCCACTGCCGAATAAAGGTTTCCATTATGAATCATGCTATTTTTAATCACATTGACAGCCTAAAAATGATAAGACCCGTATTTCAGATAACTTCTCAGGATCTTCATCAGTTTAAGGAGATAACTGTGGATGAGGAAAGAAGTATAGCATATATTATCGGTCAAAATAGTGACGGTTCGCTGGGTAAATTATTTGCATTTTATACAAATGAGCCAGTCATTAAGGCTAATCAAATACAGATTGACGCCATTAGTACATTGGGACAAAATATACAAACCATTTCGCTGGACAAAGACACAGGGAATATTGCTTATATTGAAGCAAAAGAAAAAAATGGCTGGAAATTAGTATTGTTAGTGATCAACGATTTTAGATTCAATTTTAAAATGGTCGATAGTTTAGAAGAGCCCTCCAAATCAGATAATGAAAAGGTTGTAATCAGTGTAAAATCTCATCCTGGACTACGCAATCACTTTGAAAATGCCATTAAAGAAATGACAGCTGATATCCTGTCACTTAATAATGAGGTGTGTGACAAAAGTGTTGGTAAATTATTATATGAAAATAAACGACTTCAGCGACAGTTAATGGTGATGAGTAAACTGCATCGATATCTTCTCAAAGGCAAAGGAATATATTTGTCATCTCCCAAATATTCTTATCTTGATACTAATAAAGAAAATAAGAAGTTAAAAGGGAAATTTGGAAATACTGTTAGAGATGTGGAAAATAATATTACACTTATGCTGAATGAAAAAAATATTTTTTGGTAAGTGGTATTCAATTTTTATTATATTTAATAAATAATTCACGTAAATAATGCTGATTTTCTGGACAAATCTGCAAATTCCTGGAGTTTATAATTTGAAATCCTCGGAAGAGCTAAAAAAAAAGGTTCCACGCTGGTTTTCTGGCAAATCCGCAAATTTATAAAATTCAAAGAAGACAAAATAATGGTAAGGGGGACCATAGATAAATAAAGACACTCAAAAGGGGCCACGGGCCCTTACATTATTGCTACTGTTATACATATAATCTATCAAGGTTGGTCTATGCATTCATCAACATTGTTTAATTAAAAAAATTTGTCAATGTATATTTACTAGTAATAATCTTAAATTTACATGACCACATTTGATCCGGACTAATTGTGCTGAATAAATGAAAATAACTGATAACATCAAATATATGGATAATTACCAAACAATTACAGGTTGGATGAAAACAAGGCAATCTGTAATGACGACTACAAATGGATATCTACACCATTAGAAACCGGTGATGGGACTAAAAATGTTATTGATAAAAACAAAAAATCCTGTGGGATATTGAAAACTGACCCTTTAACTGATCTTTTCCCATGGACTGTTGCGATACTAGGGTGAAAAATTGTGTCATAAATTATAATTTAATAACAAATTTCTATTGTTTTTAAGCAATCATGCATACAGTGTATACAGTGATGATGGGTAATAATTTCACTGTATCACTGTACTTGTGTTAAAAGAATTTTAATTTTGTTATTCTATCTTGTGTGGATGTGTTGTTTTGTAATAACCTAGTAATTTGTAATAAACTAATAACTTAGTTTTTATACTTAATTAATTATTACCGTAATCTGGGCCACGGACAATGTTACCTCTAAGACAAGAGGCTCTCTGCGTGGAAAATGCTAAGTCTGACTAAGTGAAGCCAATCATAAGACCATAATTAAATTGTAATATAATGCAATTTTTATATCGTTCTTGTAAATTGTATACATTTTACCTAAGTGTCGATGTGAGGCCAACCTACCACTAAAGATAATGTCGAAACTAAAATCACTAAACGTTTCACTTGTTCTATTAGACAATGCTATTTTGTACATTTCGTTTTAGGTCCTCTTTACCACACAAATTTATATGCTATGGAACACTGATACATCCAAAAGTAGTATCAATATCACTAGAGTGTAGCGAAAATTATGAAAAGCATGGCAGAACAATTGTCAGAAGTGGGGCATTGGATGTTTCCTTATTAAATACTGAACAATCTGAAATTGATAGAAAGGTGGTTAGCAAAATGTTTAGTAAGTCAGCATTACCATTTTTTTTTTTTTTTTTAATGCGTTTTAAAAGCATCTTTACCAATTTGTCTCTTTTGTACTTTGTATGAAAATGAAATTCTAGTTTTCAAGGTTCGTTCTGTTTTTCTGATATATAAATTTGTGCAACAAAAACATTGCAGTCTATAAAATGAATGGGTGAACATAAATTATTCTACCAAAATTTTTTAGAAATTAAGAGGGCACAGTAAAGTAGTTTACCAATATTAAATGAGCAGGTAAATCTGCCAAATTCCCCACTTTTGTATCCTATATGTAAGTAAATATCCAGCAAACAAAATAAATATAATTCTTGAAATTACTCATGTTTCAAATCTGTAGGCATTCCCATGTTATAACATTTTAACGATAAATTGATTTAACCTACAAAGACTATTTGCTGAGTAAATATTTCCCCAAGCTAATTAAGCATCGTTAAAATCAAGTCATTAGTAAAGTTAATCCATTTCGCCATCAATAGTTTTGAACTTAGTGATACATTTATTTCTTATATTAACACAATACATTTATTAACTAAACGTCAGTTCAAGTCCATCCATACACTTACGCCTGTACGCCTGAAGATGCCGAAAGGCGAAATCCATGTCGTTAGTGACAAAGCTTGTGTGAATATACATAATTTGAATGATTTAAAGCAGTTATTCCAAAAAAGTACATATTATTTTCAAAGTAGAAGTAGTGTAAAATTCACTGAACATTTAAAACAAGTAGAAAGAAAAATATTGTTTATTGAATAATTGGAATGAATTGGTGATAGATTTATATATATGTAGTTAAAGAAATCACAAAAGGATAGATTATGGAAATTTGGCAGCTATTGAACTTGAATCGTTCAAATTTAATATTGAAATTCCACCAAGCACCTTCAGTCGAAATCTTAAATTAGAGCTATTGAATTGTTTGAAAATCTTACTATCAACTGAAAATGAATTATTATTGAATGTCTCGCCACTCAGTCAAAATAAAATGAAAAGTATCCAAGTAATTAAGAATTCTTTTTATATGCCTATTGCATCAAGTATGTTCATAAATTTACATATGGATAATTTCCCTAAATTTAAATAATGGTATTTGTTTTCAGAGCACTTTAATAAACTGTTAATATTTGTTTAGTTGGCATCAGAACCCTGATTCTTAATGAAGAATTCTCAGTAAACGGCAAAATTGAAGTAGCATGCTCAACATTGAATAGAAATGAGGCTTCACGGGATAGTAAATGTTTTGGATTGCCAAAACAAAACAGTTTGTCGAAAGCAGTAAGTTTTTCCATGACAATAATGTGCATGAAAAATAGCATTTTAATATGAAATAGTTATAACTTCTATTTAAAAAAAATTAAAAAGGGGAGCTCAAAACCTTAATTAGAATGCGTAACACCAACCTATATACATATATCAGTTTCAGTCTTCTGATATATTTGAAATATTATAAAATGAAGTGCAAACAGACTTCTAAAGCAGCATCTCAAGGAAACTTCCTTTTGATGACAATTTACTGATGGTAAATCACACACTCAATCTTTATTTTTTGAGAGGATAAGAAAATAAAGATGGATTTAGGAAAGGACTAGTCATAAGATAGTTTCTCTATCTACGGTTCTGTTTTAGGATCAGACATGTGGTGGTTAGAGAGGAATAAACATTTCAGAGACATCCAATCTTTTGGATATGAATACAAAAATCCTTAACATCAATTTATGAAAGTTTACAATTCAGAATTCGAACTTGTGACCCAGCAACCCAGTGGATGAAATCCCAATAGCGTTAACCACTCGGCTACAGGACTGTTAATACAAAATTGTATTGTTTGATAAAAAGCAACATGTCAGAAGTCATAACTCAATGATAAAAGTATTTGACTTTAAAGGTGTACGCTGTCAGTTCTTGGTGGAAAGGCATTAAATAGATCAAACAATTTTTTGTGCTGATTCCACATCATTTATTAATAATAAGTACTCGTTTCAGTACCACTTGATAATGTTCGCGATGAGCGAAACGGTTCCTGATTTTTATTAAATTAATTACTACAAAAGTGCTAAATTTTTATAATTAAAGTATTCAAGATACGACACATTAATGTTTGTTGAGGGATAATGTAAATAAATGCTTTTTATTTTCGATTCGGCGGTAACTTTGTTGAAGTTCATTTTTTATATAGAATTAAATTTGATAACTTTGTTATTCCACTTGTTGTGTTACAAAATGTGACACGTGTTTTGCGTTTTTGAGAAGCATCATCAGACATACCATCGCAGGGTTAAGGTGCTTTGTAGTACAAGAATTGGCATGGTTGATTAACTGATGAATTTTCGCAAGGAAATATGAATCGGAACTTTACTTAAAATAATGCCTTCTTATTTTTGTTGAATATTAACAAAACATCAAAATAGGGAAATTTTCTGTTTCTAGAATGTTATCGATTTCTCAGACATTGAGCAATGTGACCCCGCAGTAGCAGACAGCCGTTTTTTGTGCATCAAACAAAAGGAGGTCAACCTGGAGCTGTGTAGATCTTTGAATGATCATATGTACAATCACGCCATTTACTGCCCGTCTCAGATAAAGGTTTTATTTTCTGTACCATGTCCACTTTAAATGTTGTGCACCTAAATACAACAATATAATTTGATTTTCTATGTTTTTGAGATAGCATTTCTAGATTTCCTTCTACAAAATTCAATTGAACATTATTTCGTCTTATTCTTTGACCATATATTCTCTCCCTATATATCACATCTTGATTGTGTCTCTACTGATAAGTACCGATTTAAGACTTAACATCTTTTTCCGTTCACATGCAAAATAGATTTGTTAATTTATTGTATATCCATGTATGCCAGTGATGCTTACATTCTTACTCTTTCTCCTCCAATTCTAAAAATGGAAAGCGATATTTTAACTTATAGTCTTTTCCTCTTTGAAACAAGGGTTTATCGACTGAATAACAAATGATTATCATAAAATATCTGTTTAGTTGCTTCATTACAATTTCATTTGCTCAACATCTTAAACCAACATAATTGAGAAAAGAAAATGCTTTAAAGTTAGTCAAACTTTATAAATTCAAAATATGGGATTCTAAAAAGCCATATTTCCACATTTATGTAAGTTATTTAGTTCATAACTTTAATGATATTTGGTGGTTATAGAATTATACAACTTATTTTGTTATATTATCTGCTAAAAATTTTGACAGTTAAGAATTCTCATCACTTCTGAATTTATGGACCTTTATAGCATTAATTATATTTTCAGGGGGACCAACAGAGGTACACACTCTACGGTACACATTTAAGATGGCACAAATGTACACAAATCATTGTCAATCAAAAAGGTTATGACCGGGAAACAGCTGATAAATTAGCCAAACTGGACATAGATATGAAGTCATTTCAAAATGTTTGATGAATTCGGCGATAACTTTATGGATGTTCATTATCAATATAAAATTTAATTTGATAACTTAGTTTCTCCACTTGTTGTATAAAAAATTGTGACACGTATTTTGCTGCTTTAAAAAGCATCACCAGACAGAATTTAAGTTTTACGGTGCAGTAGAAGAGGAAAAAACCTCAATATTAATTTTAAAATTTATAACATAACATCACGTATATGGCACAGTGCTCAACGTCGTTGAATTTTAAGCTGTACATCACTGATTCGAATCCCAGTCAGAACAGTATTTTATCAATCGATTTCTGTTCGAAGGCACGAATGTCTGTGATGTCTCAAAATTCCCTCCCACCATTACTAAAATAATAGGGCATAGCAAGAGCGATTAGCTTACCACTAATCCTGTCACTACTCTTTCGAAAAGAAGAGGTTGAGCAACTGGGTAACAAGCAGTTCTTGTAAAATAATGCTGTTGAGATACCTCCATTAGAAAACCATATACTCTACATTGAGAGCGGACATGGAAAAATAATAATTATAATATTTTTTAGTTTATTCATAAACTCTGCGATATTCTATCTAATGATGCTTCTTAAAGAAACAAAACACGTGTCATAATTTGTGATACTACAAGTGAAGTAACAAGTTATAAAAAAATATTTTATATTGAAGTCATTTCATTGAAAAAAGAAGACCACAATTTTACTGTTTTTCACATATCGAATATTTAGTGTTCAAAAAGTCTGACTCAAACTTAATTCTGACAATGCATAATAAATGATTTTTTGTGATGTTAGTATCTGGAATCCTTTCAGAGATTTCAATGTAATATTTTTTTGTCTCAAATAAAAGCTTTTTCGAAACAAAAACTTTTTTATTAGAAGTGTCTTTCTTCCTAGAGCGGATATCTGATTCACCGTTTAAGGGTCTCCCATAATAATCAATGTCTCAGAGTCGATGATTAAAACAGCGATAAATTTGATAATGATAGATAGGAGTTTACCTGCACATTTTTAATAGGGGAAGATTGGGAAATTTGAAATTTTTATAGTGTGAATAATGTCTGTTTATGTTGACAGCATAACAATTTTGAATAAAAAACAGTACTAAAAAACCAATATTTTATTGAAATTTATAATAATTATTCATTTTATAATTTATATAATCCTAAATTAATAAAAATATGAAAGTCAGTTAAATGTTTAAAATTATAAAGGCGCATCAATTGTAGCTGACGGATTGAAACAGGTTTTGCGGATAAGAAGATATACACCTCTTGCAAAGTTAAAACTATAATAATAAGCGAGTGAAGATGCAGAGTGAAGAATATTAAATCATAGCATGATGCCATGGTTGCTCGTAGTGTTCTATTGCTAAGTTAATTTGTACATTAAAAGATAAACTGACTTTTCACCACAGTAAACATTTTTTAAATTTAAGCACCCAGGTAATTTGTCTTCTGCAATCGTTTTATCAAAGAAATCACAGTTAATCATTGATGCCATATAAATAAATATTGGCCGATAAAATAAATATTCAATTTCATGTGATTAAAAAATTGCGAATAAAGCTTTTCAAGCTTTTATAAATAGCCAACAGTAATATAAAAGTGAGTAAAAGTGACTTCATGATCCAAAAGTGTCGGAAGAATTATCAGGATCATTTTAATGATTTTAAAAAGGACTTTTTCATGCAGGAAGTAACCGACTGATATAGCAAATAAAATAAGACCAATTGAATTGTCAGAATACAAAAAAAAAAACAATCAAATATAGTGAATATCACTAAAGTAATTATTTCAATAATCTAATTAATTATTGTAACAATGTAATTAACAAATAGATTGATCTGAAGACTTTGAAATCAATGTTTGAATATGACAACAAATGTTGGACAGCGTTGTTGGTTTCAATGATCATTTATGTAAAATTTTTCATAGATTACACAGCTAACAAACAGTAAAAATATTGTCGGGGTACATGGTCGAGTGGTCTTTGTGATGCTTCAGTTGCGGACGTCATCCCGCAATAGACAGATTGTCAAACTAATTTTTAATTTATTAACGGATTTCTATTCGAAGCCATGAATGTCTGTGATGTCATAAATTCTCTCCCTTAAGAGAGATTAGATTACCACAGTAGAACCTTGATTATTCGAATTGTTTAAAATAAATACAAATTTGTCACGTGCATCTACATGACAACAGATAGTTGGAATTATTTTGATGTGCCAACTTTGAAGCAATCATGGAACAAAATCAAAAACACAGTAGAAAGTTATAAAGGATACATCACGGAATTAATAGCAGAAATTTCAATATGCGCTGAATGTGGCAAATAAGATGTCACCGAGTGGTTCAATTGGGATGCGATCGATCCTGGATTCCAAATATTAAATGATGAGTATAAATAATTAAAGAAATAACTGCCACAGTGGAACAAGATCAAGAAGACAAAGAGGAGACTTGCAAAGGGAGGAGTATTGATTCTACATATTATGAAGGTTTGAGAGCCAAGAAGAATAAATTCAAGACAACTTATGGGTCTAAAAAGTATTCAGCATAAAAAAATAAAAACTAACTTTAAGCAAAAATTGATACTTAATTGAATTAAAGGAAATGCCCATCGATTACTTTCTATATAAATCGGTCCATATGAAATTTTATTAAAAAAAAGAAGCTATCATTGAGAATGCATAAATTAATTTTATCTCCATTTAACTAAAACAATATCACCGTTATTGACAGAGTAGTAGTCTAGCCCTTTCAATTGATTATCAAGTGGAATGATCATTTTATCACTGTCGTCGCATTTGTTGGTGTATCTACAATACAAAATAGGCGAGCCCTTTCCGCCGACATTTTTCAAAGAGAACAGTCTTCTGACAAGAGCGGAGAGTTTTTGGACGGTCATGGACGAAGGTAATTTTTTTTTAAACACGATACCCGTTTCTTCGTCTTGGAGAAATATCTCAATCAGCCGATTGTTTATGGCCCAGGAGTTTTCTTTCAGCTCTAGGAGGCTATCTTCTGGGAGTCCGTATTCTGAAAGAGAGAACAGCAACAAAATTAAAAGATGATCAAGTGCGATTATTCAAATTTGTATATTACAGTGATTGTCAATATACCTATCTCACAATCGGGTAACAAATAGGTAACAAATTTAATCAGAAATTCTTCATATTATAAAAATATAATAAAATGCAGAAATGGAGTCATCAGGTTTATATGAATCATCTCTATAGTACTAATAAAAAATACTTTCATTTGATACAATGAAACAAAATAACTAACTTTTAACTAATTGTTGAAATCTAGAATGTTCCAAAAGGAATTCTTTAATGTTGTGACCTTCAGCTTCAATTTTTTTCCACGATTTTCCATGTTTTTTTAAGTAGTCATACTCAGCGCCTCTTCTGATTTCTTTTGGAATTTCTGATCCGTTCAATTCCTATTACCAACAAAACAATATAAAAAATGAGTTTTTTTTAATTAAAATAATATATATAAACACTAAAAATAAGATTTAATTAATACTATCCACTGGATGGAAGAACAATTTAATTTTGTATATGACATGTAATGACAAATTATTATATCTTCATAAATAATAGATGTAAGCTAGTTGGATCATCAATTCGCTTTTCGAAGGCTTATAAGTAATTACACTTTATTTTTATATAAATTTAACAGAAATAATAAAATCCAAATTTTTAAACAATTACTTCTCTATGAAAAATATGAACAAATCACAGATTGATATGTTGGTCTATAAATGAAAGCAACACAAAGATTACATGCAGATAATTTAGTTTAACTCTATGGAAATACACTTAAAAATCTGAATAAAGTTATTATACCTTGAGATTCCCTATCCTGGCAATGACTAACTGACAACAAGTGTCGTAATCATCTTCCTTCACAATGGGATTCTTCAAGAAGTAAAGTTTTTGTAAGGCAGACAATTTACTCAGTTCGCTCACTGACCGCCACTGCAAAAATAAAGCATAGATTTATAATTAAGCTGGTGAATTGGGTGCAAGACTAAATAATTTTAAAAATAAAAAAAATGCAGATGAGATTCTTCCCTTCAAACACAAGTACTTATAATACAGTAATATTGGTACTGTTGTAGTTTGTGCCCATTATTATTAATCTTTCACTATCATTAACAATTAAGCCACTCCGTGCCATATAAAATGAAAAATCCCACTCTTAATTTTCTCATTTATAAGTTGGGTCATAAAAGTCTCAAGTTGTAAATAAAAATCTTTCAGATATGGGAAACATGTGTCACATTTGGCAACACTGACAGTGGAATTACAATGGCAATTGACAATATTAACAAATTAATGAATTTTCATAAAATAGCCGCTATATTCATCAAAATAAAATAGGTTACTGTACTACCAAATGTTGTTGGTACACTGGCAGAAGGTGATAAGTCAAAAAACCTTGTTTCAAGATAATCACCATCTTCAACAATAACGAAATTTTAACATCTATATTTATGGACTATATTTATTATTTATCTTTTCAAAAACTTCATGAAATTCGATAATGTTCAACAAATTCGATCCATATATTCAAAACCATTTGAGCAGAATTGGCTTGATGTGTGATATGTTTAAATTATATAAAAATACATAGAATATGATAGAATTTGTTTTTTTTTTCAGAAAATAGAGCGTGTTAAAATCTATCTATCTGCATTCATAACTGAAAACAGTCGGTTTTTGATTTAACGCTGACGATATAATACTCACATCATTTAAAAGGTTTTGTTTCAAATGCAGCACTTCCACATTTGAAAAGTGTCTGGTTTTTTCACCACTAAAACAATTGTCGAACCGGACTTCTTTAATACTGCAATCATTCAAACTGAGGATTTTCAAATTTTCCAAAACTCCCAGCATCAAAACGTCATCCCAACTGGCAAAATGGTTACCGTCCAACACGACGCTCGTCACGTTTGAAAACATTCCATCGGACAGTGCGTTGACATTCGAAATACTGTTGCACGCCAAGACGATTTCTTCGATGCGAGGAAACATTTTTGATATTCTTTCGACATCTCGCCATTTCAAATCGCAGTGTGTCAAAACTATTTTTTTGAGATTTTCGAAACATTTCAAAAATGAATCTATTTCATTGATTGACACCGGCAGTTTTAATCTGTTTTTACTGAAAGAATAAGGTAGGAACGACTATTACAATTTAGGACAATACCATTTCAACTTTGGCATGATGGTCATTCAAATTGAGTGTTTTTTTTAAATTTAAATTTTACCAATAATTGGTTTCATATGTTATTATATTGTAGGCATCAAAGAAAGTTGTGAATATTATGTGAAATATCAAATTATCATACAAAGTTGAGCGGATTAAAAGCATTTGAGAATTTTTCTAATTAACTGCCAATTAGATCAAATGAAATATGATAAATTATAATAATCACTTTAAATGTGTCCACGGTCAATTCCTAACAATATCTGAATATAGGAAATAAAAAGGCACTAAGTACCAAAAACAAAATGCAAAAGAGTGAGTATGTGACATATAGAACATTTCTGCATACTCTACTTTTTTATATATTTTTGGAACAGAGTGCCTTTTTTATTGCCTGTATCCATTCGTTTAAGAAACAGATAAAGCCATCATCATCACAGGACAGTTATTAATAATCAAAGTATAAAGAAATCAATTGTGTAATGACACTTGATTAAATTAAATAATCACCTTAAATCTAAGGTTGTCAGATGCGGCAGCTGTATAACTATTTCGGCTACAGTTTTCCAGTCTGCAAGAAGATTACGGGACACATCGAGAGATTCTAGCGTTGGTGAAAGGGATGCCAGATCCCCTGCGCTGCTCACGCACCGATCACCAACACAAGCTTCCAAGAGTTTGTCCAGGGTCCTACAAAAAAAATCTTAAATTTACAATGTTCATATTATACTTTATTATTTAAATTTTGTCTGTAAATTGTATTGTTAACCGTATTACTCCCCAACATGTATGTAAAAATAATCAAGAGTTGAACCCTACACCCACAACCTGTATATAAACACAATAACCCATAATCGTCAAATAAAATATATTCAAATGATATTGTATGTTATTAAATTTCCGTGTTATAGCTTATAAATTCTTCAAATGGTCTGAAAAGGCAGAGTTAAATTAATATTGCAATTTAATTTAATAATGATATTACATAGTACACAATGTTGAATATTTTAAATTTATAAGTCTTTCAATCTAGGCTAATAAAAATATACTCTATGAAAATCAATGACTTGATGGTGTCTCAATGTTGACATATTTCACTTTTTTAGAATATTCTATATGATCAAAAGTGGAAATTAAATCAGCTATGAATTTAATAATTGAAACATTTACCCCTGTTTCTTTTGCACAGAGTCGAAACCTATCATTTCTATAAAGGGCACTTTGATCTGCTTTTTCCAGTCATCGATAACAGCTCTATACAGAGCTGCTGTATCTTCATCCTGAAATTGATGAAAAATATTATTATTTAAATGGTAAACTTAAATAAATGTAGTCTGTGTTTTGCCTCTTTGAGAACCATCATCAGACAAAATCGCAAGGTTAATTTATTATAATTTTAAGTGTAACTTATGTTACTATATTATGTACTGTCTTCATTATGGTTTCCAAATGGATGGATCATTGGTGTCACAGTTTGATACACAACCTTTAGGATAAAATAGTTATCATTTTTAATTTTATATTAACTCGATGGTTGCCACATACGAGATATCTCGTGAATTTTTTCGTGCTCAATAGGCCAAATACGAGTTATCTCGTCAATAACTAATTAAATTAATAGTCGCAAATTATAGCCGGCCTGCTAGGTAATTACTATTAATTATTTACGGCAACGAAAAAGTTAAACTATATCATATTCAAAAATTAAAGTATTTTTACCCACTGAACCTTCTGAATTGAACAATAGTCTGAATTGTAAATATTTAACAGTAATAATATAATAATTATATTATATCTATTTTTGGATATAAGAAAAAAATTTGACCATATTAATATAAAATAACTTAGATTATTCCACATATTGTGCTACAAACTGTGACACGTGTTTCGTACACATCTACCATATTAATGCATTTTTTTAATGCGGAATAAAGCAATCATTGACCACTCCAATCGATTCGAAGCTATTAACTCTCAATGTGTTAAAATTATTTTCATGATAAAAAAATTGTAAATGCTTTAATATGTATCGTAGTAGATATGTATAGTATAGTAGTATGTATGGATAGTAGTTATAAGTCTTTCAAGAGAAAAATGTATCGCATTATTGAGTTACGTTTAGCACAATACCCGAAAACATTGTTGAGTTTTTATTTGTATTATATGAGCAAGGCGAACCTTGGAAAGTTGAAAACTTCAAAGTATTTTAGAAATAATATATAATAAAACCAAAATGTACCATAGATTGTATCAAGTAAATGGTAAACATTCGAGTTTTTTTTTAATGGATCGTGAATGACTGTTCCATTTCTTTGAAACGGTCTTTCAATTGTTGCGGAGTTGTTGAATCAATACATTTGCACCGAGTGTAAAAATCTTTAAAATTATCTAACTTAATCAAGACAATAATAAAAATTGGTTCAAAAATAAATAAAACGTTGCATCAGAACAAAAGAATAGATTTATTTCTGATGATTTCTTTTTTAAATAATTATTATTTATAGCGATAAAATTTTATGTATATTTTTTGCTTTTAGTAAATTTTTCTTAGTACAAATAATTTTAAATACACCAAACTAAGAAAAAAAAACGTATTTGCACCTCTTTTTCACCATAGTATCTCCGGATGGCTTCGGCACAACTTTGTGACGGGCTGAGTTTGTTAGGCCTCACAAACGAGCCAGAATTTGGCCTCCTGGCCTCGAAATACTTCTCATCCCCGACAGAGCCATCATGCTTTCCTCGGCTGTCATCATCCCAATCGACTCCATACCACAACCCTTTGTATCCGACAACTTCTCCGATGTATTTCACGGTTCCGATGGATTCGTCGCACCTCACTCGGCTTCCTACGCAAATTGCTTCAGTATTAACGCTCTGCGCCGGATATTCCATGTTTACATTGCACAGATTTTTTGACAGTTGTAGTGGAAACGCACCCACCATAGTATGAACAAACCACGTATTGCAATAACAATTAAATTTGGAAATTAACAATTCAAAACAGTTGATATTCTGACAGTTCTGACGTCAGATTGCGGAATAAAAAGGTGACAGCCCTTGTGCTACCATATGTAAAAATAGGTCAATCCTTTAATACCGCTTTGATATTTTTCAAATAGAATGAAAATATAGAAATCATTTTTTGAAAAACTATTCGTATCATTTATTTGATAAGTATCACAATGTAATAAGTGTGTTTTTTGATATCGTATATTGGTATTTCTTAACCTAGCAACTTATTTTTCGTATGTCAAATGAATGACTCATTTCAAAACAAGCTTTAAAAATATTTCGCTCTGTAACCGGTAGGTGGAACTAAGTACTCAAATTGGAAGTTATATCTGCGTGGTGATTGGTCGTTTTCAGGGTTGGTCGTGAACCCTGTCTGGTTTCTATTAAAACATACTAAGACGTTTTCTTTATCTCCCTCACATCTAGGGTATATTCGTATGCTGAGTCAGCGAGGCTGTCTCGCTTCTGTGTGAAATGGCATCTGTCTGTTTTACAAATATGGCTGACAGTCTGTTCGGACGTCTAACGATGATGTCGGTCCGCGAATTTTAGGGATGTTTCAGCCCGCGATGACTGGTGTGTAGTGTTTCAAGTGAAAAAAGACTTTTATTAAATGTGCCCTCGTCTCTTATCGCCGGCCTGATTACCAGGGAAAGTGCCGATACGACGTCAAGATGAGGTAAGTCTCGAGTTCAACGCGCCCGTCCACTGTTCTGCGGAAACAAAATAAATAAATACATCCTTTCTTCACATATTAGAGATATATTTATAGACTGCAGGGCTATGCGCCGTCTATTCCCGCAACATGTTTACATTCTACACAAATTTCCATTAAACAAAGCCTAATAAACCATTTCTATGTGATCTCTCCAATTCTATCTGTCAGATGTGCAGTGTTGAGCTGCTGTTTATACTAATTAAAGATTTTATCGGATGCTTTAATTACTCCTAAATTAGTTCTACACATTCTGTCCCGTCTGTTTCCGAGAACAAATGCCCTTAATTATTCTTTAATTTACGAATTAAACATAGTTTTTGAGGGTGCCCATAGTCGTGCTTTGTCGTATGGTATTGATTTTTACGTAGCAAGCGTGTTCCACCCTTTTGAAGAAATGAATGAATTTCGCATTTTTATATTTCCTATTTTCGAGCATCTCTGAATGATACAATCCTTATATAGGTACTTTCAATGATTAGCTGAGAAAAGCATTTATTCTATAAATCATTGTCGAATTTGCGGCAAATGACGCTCATGTCATTTTGTATGCGAATATTGTATAGGCTGTCAGATTGACTCACCGCCCACATGCACCTAATACGAGAATGTTTTTTTTATGAACGTGTGTTTATGATCAAATCATAATATTTTCATTGTATGCCGACCGCGCGATTATGCTGAGGTTACGGTAATTAAACGCAGAATACAATTAAACAAATAAATATTCAATAAAACATATTCTTCGAAATTCGTTCCCCTTATTTTGGTAGACAGCAACTAGCTCGTGAAAACACGAACACAACCAAATTTTGGGCTTGACGTACTTACGACCCGAAACTCTTTATTTAAATTCAAATTCGCGCATTTTAATAAACCTTGTTCTGTAATAATTACACATACTCAGTATAATCATTAGGCGCATTGGAATTACAGTAATAAATATTTTAAATTAATCATGCCATTCAAATTTATTACTGACGCGTCTTAAATGTATTTTGATTAGGATCATTAATCATTTTTTCACATGATTAGCACCTTCTGTTTCTATCAACATACACATTGAAAATATGAAATGTATTTACTTCTGTCATTCATTCATTCTTCCGCGTTGTGCCCAGCCCATTTAATTGTACTTTACTACGTCGTATAATTTTCTTCTGTTTTATATAATATATTCGCGTTATTCAAAACGTGGACGTTTCTTTTCATTTTGGGACAATCAAACTCCTATTAATTAACGTGCATACGTGAGCACTTGGTACACAATAATCGAACAGCAATATTGATAGATTGGTCACATACTTAAATTAGTCTTGCAATTTCAACCTAGGTACATACAAGAACAGGTTTTAATACTTAACAATGATAACGATTAAATAAAAGTACCTCCGTATTCTTAATGCGTAGACTCTTATCAAATCTTCAATTATTATATTGTAATTTATTACAATTTCTAATGCGCTTTGTTAAAATAAAAATGCATAATTATTTTTTTGATGTAAACACCATTCTCTTCCAATTTTAAAATAATTTTGTTTTGTACGTTCAATTTTTTGTTCTTCATAAACCAGATTGCTTTAACACATGTATTTTAAATGTCGAAGTTTCGTCATTGTTTAACTCTGACTTGTAACATAAATAGGTACCTACCTATGAACTCCTAAAAGTCATACATATTTTATACGAGGCAAACATATACAAATCGCTTTACAGTGGAGATGTGTGTGAATCATTGATGTATTTTTTATGTATCATTTATCCAGTTTATTATGTAGAACTATGTACATATGTATCTTCTAGCATCGCGATCGCAAACCTTTTACGTTGGTCAACAAATGCTTCGCTTTGTATTGGATGCGGAAATCTAGTATCAAAAAGAATTATGTTTATAACATAACATGTAGAAATGTGCCGAATAGTTTACTATAACACATAATGACATTTGGCAATTGCGGAAAGTTGTTGTGTTCCTTACGAGCAGGGGCGGCTCGAGAATTTCTGCGCTTCGAAAAACTAGATCTAAATGAGTTGTATGGTGCTAAAATCTTTGTGCGCCGCACTTTTTGCACACACCACGAGTAGGCCCTGCTTATGAGCCTATTCAAAGCCCCCTATAGTGAAAGCCATGCTATTGAGTTGAAAACAGGTACTTTTTTCAGATGAGCGGGCCGGCGTCATAATTTTCAAAGTAATATCACATCATTATGAAACCATTGATTACTATTACTTTGAAGCAAATACATATATATATTGTAATTATATATCTTTTCAATTAAATCATTTTTTAAATGAGAAAAAATCACATTTTCTAAGGTTTTTTAATAAAAATTTCTGAGAACATGAGCAAACAAAGATGCCAAATCATTTTATTTAAATTATTTTTTTTACAATATTTCAATACAGAATATGAGGTTGGATAGTTCATTAAAAAAACCAACGTCATTATTGGGATTTTAATCAATTAATATTAATCTCGAAATTTATTTGTGCACACTGGTTCGTCACTCAATCTTTCCATAAGATTTCTCAAGTCATATCAGTAATCAAAAATCAGTAAGTGAAACTAGGATAGCACAATTCACTTCATTATTTTTTAAATATTGTTATTGATTAAATCATCATTTACTTGGTATATTGCCATTATTATATGATAAAAGACGCAGCATGTATTTCATAATATCACAATAGGCGTCAAAATCTTATATAATATTATATGAATTCCGCTTGTTACCGTCGTTTATGTAATTTATAATTTATATTTTATATAATTGTGATACTTAATAGTGGGAAGTTAAATTTTATTGGTTTTTACCACACGTCGCATATCTTGCCATTCGCTATATTTCTTACAATCATTACTTAATTTGCATATATGGCCCTTCCGATGTATCGTAAATTGTAAATTAATAACACCAACGAATAACAGAATATCCATACGAGAAATCTTTCAAACATACATGTTACATTTAACGAAAAATAAGCTCATAAATTGGAATTTAGAGTTGATGTACGTATAACCGCCATACAATTTGTTAGTAAAGGCAGGGTTTCAACGGCCAGCTCAGAATTTGCTGATTTTATACAGCACTGCTTGGAACTTAAGACTGCTATGAGCCTATTCCATTCTCACCCAGCAAACAAAAATCTATATTGACTACATATTTACAAACATATCAACGATAAGAATATTTCTGACGATGGCGCCAAACCGAAAAAGCTAACTAAATTCTTTGCTATGCTAACTTTATTGTAATGAAGTTTTTCCAAGTAAATGGCAATTGGATTGATGAAGATTAACATGATTTAAGAAAGCATCAACATATACCGGAATCGCAAATCTACAAGTACCTTATCTACAAGGGGATACGCAGCCTCCAGTTACACCACTGACATTTAATATCGCTTTTAGTGTGAATAAATGACGATGTTTTCACTATGCTTACTTATCTGTCAATTAATATTCCCTTTCAGTTAAATTACAAATCGATTGTTGATTATTAATTTTCCATAATGCGAGCACGTGTTTAATATTCAAGGCGTGTTACAGGGGTAGAAATTTCACCCCCCGGAAAATACACAACGTATAATTTAATATGCTAATCTTATTCAGACCTATCATTAACACCGCGATTGAAATGTGTTTACTATCAAACTTCATTAAGAATATCTGCTAAATAAATGTAATAAGCAATTTTTTAAACAAATTGGATTGATCAGCGAGTGATACGTTAGGAGTAAGCATGATCATAGTTTTTTTTTCCTTCCTTTCAAGCTGAGTAATGTATTTAAAGATTCTGACAGCTGAATAACAAAAAAAATATGCGACCCCCTCTTACGAATACTGCTTGTGGGAACGCAGTCAACAAAAGTATTTTTTCTATCAGGAATCAATTGCTAATAATGTGATATTAATATTAAAAAGATAGTTCTAACTTGTCAGTTTTTAACTGACCTTTGCGGGGAGCTCGAAGGCGACTGCATGACATTTTACTGAAAGATCACGTGGAAAATCTATTAGGGAATAACCTGAAACATTGATTTGGTTGTCGATTGCCATAGCGAATGGTTATCAGTCAATTTTCATAATGATTTCAACCCGAATAAATGACGAACATGTTGTGGTGATGAACATTCATCAAAATATTATTATATTACTTATTGACTTTTTCCCGGCGCGTTTGGATATCCCTTGTTATCAACGACTTTGGTAAAAGTACTGTTGTCATGCTGAAATGCTACGTAAAGATGATTTTTTTCAACCGTGTTTGATCCCAATTTGGGGCGTATCGATGGCTTAGTGCAGGAGTGCCCAAACTACCGTCCGCGGGCCAAATCTGGTCCGTACGCAAAAAAAATCTGGCCCTCAACCTTACACTTCTGGCCAATAATTAAAAAAAAAAATGAAATTTACCTTTTACTGTTGATACTTTTTGATGTTTTTTTTCAATACAACTACAATAAAACTGTTCAAAAAAACATTTTTTTTAATCGGAATAACCCCGATTTACCGAAATAAATTAGACATTGAAGATTTTGATAATTTAAATATAATTAAATTCTCACCTTATATAAGAACAAGAAAATGATCTTAATGGTGTATATCAGTGGCGGCCGGTCAATGTGGCATTGGATCAATGCACCCCTTGTATATGCAAGGGCGGTTATATTTCATGAAATAATATTCAAAAATAAAATAAAATAAAATGTTCTAAAATATTTATTATAAACAAAATTATTGTGGACCCGACACAGACGGTCTATGAAAAAACATTAGTATTGGGTCCTCTTATTTTAGAAAAAATGTACAACACTAAGTAACACTTCACGGGCGTATTCAATTTATCCACACCGTGTCAATAAAGCCAGTTATGTAACCATGGTGAATGGCTCAGTCGGTTGAAGCGTCCGTAGTATTTGATGGCAGATTCACTTTTTTTTAGACTTCAAACAGTTTTATTATTATTATGAAAATATTTAAATTTTCCTTCCTGCAGTTTTTAATAGGCGCGTTTCCTGTTGAACCGGTATAGTGCGCTGTAATACAGCACGTATTACGCTCTGACGTGTGCAGTGCTTTTCAATCATTGACACCTTACCACTAACGATAATAAATTGTAAATATATGCGGTTGTTTAATCATGTATGTATGAAGCATGTTTGTCTTATCTGAATGTATTAGAATCGTTATCATTCAAACATGTATACATAATCACCAAACAGTTTCTCCGTGTTTATTTAGATCTCTATTTTGGGCTGTTGAATTTTATCGAAAATATCCATAAATCAAATCGAGGAATGTTTTTATTATTATTTTCTTAAATCCATAGTAATTATCGCATTGTAATCTGCTTTATAATATATTTTCTTCTAGTTTTTTTCGAATTGAACGCGACATATCTTTCCGTATTTTTCAAAGAGCCCATTCGTTTGATCCATGCTTTATTGCGATATCCTCCAACTGGTTTTAACAGTACACATATATAAATATATTCCAGTGTTTCTTAACCCGGGGTGCGAGAAAGGGTTGCCAGGGGTCTATCAGTCTATTTTGACATATTAAATGCATTAACAAAATTTTATGAATTTTGCAAACCATATGCAATTTTCGATAGCGTTGGTCGATTCTGGTTTTCACGGTTCAACTGGGAAATGAGATTTTCAGTACTTGAACATAAAAACAAAAATAAAATAAAGTGATGACTTATGTGTGGCTTTTTACAAAGAACAGTATAATTCACATGTATTATTATGAATAAGCAACATGTTAGCCATTTAAAAATTAAAATGTAAATTTTTCAATTAAAAAAAATTATAATAAATATTGTTTCCTAAATTTAAAGTAGGAATACATTTTTCAAGGTTGTGCAGATCACTAAAAAGGTTTAAAACCACTAGTCCAGGGGCTATCAACCTTTTCGGACCCTAAAGCGCAAATACTGCTAGGGCGGCGAGCACCACATTTTTTTCAAAATCTCTCTCACCGAGTAATTTCAAATCCTCAATTCCCTCTACTTTTCTCAAAAATATCTCAGAAGCTCGTTTTGTTTTTAGCCCACCGAGGAATTTGAAAATCTCAAAATAGTTGGCGGGCGCATCAGAATCGGTCGGCGAGCGCCATTGCGCTCTCGGTAACGTCAACCCTTGCAATAGTCTATCAATAATAGTATTTGTTTAAATATAAAACCGTGTAATATAATCAATTTTGCATTGTAATATTGTATTAATTTTGTTTACTTATACAGTTATGTATTTCTGACCGTAAGACCTTAAACCAATAAAATACCGTTTATTAACATGCTGACATCATTTTCAATTGTCAAATCAAAATTAAATATCGATTAATAGGTCTAAATGCGATTGTTATCAAAATGATTTGTGTTTCAGTACTAAGTCACATTAAATTTCTTTTACGGGTGACACCATCACTGGGCTATTCCAAGTTTTAAATACGGGGTAAAATATTACAATCGTAATTATTATTGACCGGTATACATTCAAGGAACTAGAACGTTAATAATCTTTTCGAAAGTTTAATTTTTTTACCACGTGCCTTACTTTAACGTAATATAAATGTTTTATTTTCGTTTTATCACGAAAACGTTCCGTGGTCCGTCAGTGTTAAAGAAATAATCGGTTCACATACCTGTATGATTGATCGGTTGCATGTATTTATCGAATTATTGCGGACCTCGCGTGCTTTCGGCGTTTCGGTTGGCAGCACCTTACCCACTTTACCGATCGCGCTGTGCCGTTTCGCCAGCAGCTGGTCCGGCAGTCATATTGAAACAAAAGCCACTCCGATCTGGTCGACGCTACATCGGTGTGCAACCTAGCCCAACTTGTTACCGCTATAGGGGTAGGGAAAGATATTTTAAAGGCATTCGACAGTTTTCAAATCCGCTAGAAAATTGCTACAATGCAACAGTGTGTAATCGGTGAAATAAGAAACGACTCAATATTTGGTAGATTATTTCTATCGAAACCTGTCATAATACATGATATATTGTTACCACGTCGATCATTATTATTTACTTAATATTTGGTCGCAATTCAGTGGCGGATTACCCCATAAGCGCATGAGGCCTCCGAATCTTAGGGGCCTCGAAAATAGCTTATATAATCGATAGCCTCCAAATTTCATTCACATTTTCTATATATATATACAGAATTTTGTGCCTCTTATGTAAACAAAAAACAGGACCTCCAAATTATATTGCGCTTGTAGCCTCCGAAGTGCCTAATCCGCCACTGTCGCAGTAGGTTCACTTCGTCGCCACTATTCAAAAAGACCGTACATAATGTTACGAAGATAAAAGATTTCACGATACGAAATTATTTTAATTTTCTTTTCAAGCCAGCCTGTTTGATTATATTTGTTTCTGAAGAAAATTCTTGAACTTGCGCGAACGAGAGGGGGGTGTCCTTTGAAGTTGAAAATTCAAACACTTTGCTTCCCTACACCAAACTTCCGACTCAAATTTTTGTATAACTTATATTTTTATTTTACCGGTAAATCAATTCATATTTTAAGATAAAGATAACGTTGACGTGTCTACTAAAAAAAAAAATTAAATGCATGTGAATTATAGACCGACACACGTTAAAACTGCTGCAGGTTTGTGGTCATGTACTAAACCACACCCGACAGATAGTTTCTAGCGGTGAATTTCGGATATGCACAGTTTTACCTTTAAAAAGATTATTTAACAATTTGACCGATATTACATAGTTTAATCGAGATTTCACTGTTATATGGAAACAAATGTTTATTCTGATTTATTTTATGGTAGCGTGTTTCGCACACCTACACAACAACTGCATAATGATTCAATTTAATGTGTTAAACGACTAACTATCCCGAATATTCAATTTATCGTGGTCGTGTTTTGTGTTGTTTCGTTTAGAAAAGCCTAGCTTCATCACGACCCAATTTACGCCCCTAAAATCTAGCCAGCACTGAGGAGTTATAAAGTCTAGAAATAACAAATTTGACGAAATCTTCATTATATAAAAAATACAATGATCATTCTAGGTGAATTGTGTCAGTCGTCTTATGATTTCTATCGTAAATTTTACCATATATCGATAGCTTATATATTGTATCTCCATAAATCATAATATTGAGAAACTATATATGAAGGTTTAATCATATTTTTTTTTGTATCACGGCGGCAAAGAAAACATTGTATCTGTTGTAAACACATTTTTTGGCATTCGACTGTCGTTTAGCATAAAGATATATTTATATTGTTAAGGAGATGCAATATTTTCGTAAAAAAATCTAAAGAATAACAAAATATTGTTGAAAAGGTATGGTATCTTTGGATCATATCATATTTTAACGCATACAAATATTAGGCTATTTTTGGTCCATTTCCATGCTCTTTCATTTTCGAGCAAGATATAATATTTTAGTTCTTAGCCGTCGATATATCGGTTTGAGTAGATACCGCAAACCAAATATTAGTGAGCAGAAATAGATTGTTTACGGTGCACCGTGATTGAACATCGCTAAAATCTTACAAAAATTCACGCAGCTCCGTGGAGATATTTTAGAAAACTCATCAATCGATAATTGTTTTCAATCCCGGGACAGTATTCAACACTCAGCGAACGGTAACACGTGAAGATGGTAATTTTCGTCGATGGTTATTGATTTCATGGCATGCAAAAAGTGAAACTGTGAAGCGTGTAATGGGTATGCCAATTTCTTTCTGTTCTACCACTGCAACTTTTCACGTACATATATATATATTCCGCTACTGCTTTGTTTGCTTTATATTTGGCATTGTCGGAATCTGCGAAACCACGTAAGGCGTCAATCAATATAACCGGATTTCTCTGTTATATAAGTATTGCTCGAGTGTTTTAAAATAAATTTAATTTCTTCTCTGGCTACTTTGCACATATTATTGAGCTTTTAGTATTCTGCCAGCACAATTAATCGAATATCGGCCAAGGGTTGGGCGACACTCTTCCCAATCATTCGAAAACGAATAACGCTACTAGTCTTAGAGGATGCCAGTAAGGGATGTATATCCGTAGTAGGTGATAGCGGTTACGACATTGACTATCGGAGGAAGATTTGGAAGGTATTCTTACATGTCCGATGATCGAAAGAGTATCGAGAGTTATATCGTAATGTTAGTAACGTTTGGCCCTCTGTTTGATTCTGAACTGTAAATTCTTGGTGAAAGGGCAGTTATTATATTTATTGTTTACATAAGTACACGAGGCACAATGTAATCACACATTGTTACAACCTATTAGAAGATATATAAAAATAATAAGTGAAGTGGCCATGTAGCCGAATGGTTAACGCCCTTAGGAGTTCGTCATATTTTGTTGCTGCGTCGTCAGGTTAGAATTGCTGTCCGGTCAATTTGAACTTGAAACGAGTCATAGAAGGAGCAATTGAGGTGGTTAGAAGCAAAGGTTGAAAAAAAATCCGTCTATGGATGCAGAATCAGAGATGAAAATTCCTTAGCTTGTGAGCTGATATTTCAGTAGAAAATCTGTTTTCATTCCATAGAACATAGTTTTTTTGACACTCGCTTTATAAACAAATTCAGCTTCTTCGCTCCAAACGCTTCGTCGAATACAAAAAGTCGCGAGTCATTTTTTTTTTTCAGCACATTTGACGAATTCATTGTGAACCAAAATATTCTACTGCTAGGTATAGCACACATAAATTAATGATTATAATATGCTTTTTACATTTTTCTAAAAATGGCTTCCGTGATAGATTGCTGTCTTTGCCTTTGAGCCCCTCAGTTACTAGTTACTTGTTACCTCTCCCGAAAAGGTCTCGAGGAACGTAATATAATATATCAATTATTAAATTCTCCTCGATCTTGATTTACATTGTTAACGTCAAAATGGAAAAAAATACGCCTTTTTTTTATTTATTACTAGCTGGCCCGACGAACTTCGTACCGCCTCAGAATCAATAAATAATGTGTTAATTTATTGGATGAGTTAAATTCAGTTTGAATGAATACTCAAAATGAATTAAGTTCAATAAATGTGCAAAATTAAAAATGAAAAGTATTTTAATTACATTGAAATGATGTTATTCACGTGGCACAGTCGATAGATTTAAAGGAATGCAGTGGACCAACGATTTGATTTTGAATTGTGAAGTTGAAATGATCCACATCTTTGTTATTTGCTGCAAGAATTGCTCGTTCACTCAACCAATTATGATGTTTGTGATTAGCAATGATGAGACGAAATTTCAAAAATTCGGCAAAAACGAAATCAATCCTTTCGATTCGTCGACAGGAACACGGCCGTTACAGATAGTCAGCAAATGCTTGGAGAAATCTGCGGCAGATGGTCGTTTAGAAATGCGACTCGCATGTTTGTCGTTAGCTGAAGTTTCTTAACATAGCGCCACAGAGTCGATGTTTTAAGTCAAGCGTTTATTTCATCGGCAGCGGTCGATCTTGGAATAACTGGTAGTGTTTGGCGAAAATCGCCAGATAGTAGAATCATTGCGCCTCCAAAACATTTGAGTCATTGCGCTGATCTTTCATAGTTCGGTTGAGTGCTTCCAATGCGGAGGAAAAATAAGCCACCATTTCCCTCATCAATTGCCTTCATTAAAGTATCGTACACTTTCTGTTGGGGGTTCAACAGTGGTACATTCGTTCGAAGTGATTGGTTCAATGCATCTCGATCATATTCACGTTTACGTTCCGATTCTCGATTGAAAGCGTCGTTCATTCCTCGATCTGGCGACGCATCATGCAGCGCATGAGGTAACACATATCTTCGATCAAAAGCAACGCCTGGTTATGTATCTCCTCATTCACCTCGAGATCGGGATTCCCTGAACTGACGCAAATTCGGTGTAAAGTGTCTTCGGACATGTCATCCTTGTACTTTTTCCACAATTCACGTGGATTCGATGGGAAGCGTGTCAAAAAAATGATAGCAAATAATGTGCGTATCTGACTTGGAGACGCAGAAACAATTGCTTCAGCGATTGTCATGTCCCAATGAGTTTAGTTTTCAAGCAAATTGAGCTATTGACATGCGGCACGAAATGTTTGGAATACGACGCCATTGACAGTTCGAAATGATTCGAAATGTCGACCCGAAGGGAATTATTGTTTTTTTTTCAGATTTTTCATGTTCACAGAACTGAAAGACTCTTAGAAAACCATTCCGAGCACTCTTACTGATTGGTTTAGAAATACTTGGCATAGCTAATACCTCTTTATTTCACTGTATTTTAAATAATAAAATTACATCTTCACAATGTTGACAAACGACTACTTTTGTTTGACAGTAACTGTCAAACAAAGACTATTAAATTTAGGTAGGATAAATTTGTTCTCTATGCATGTCACCAACATAATGACAGGGATCTTTTCAAAATTATTCAAATAATACTTTTTTATAATTTTACGAAAGTTCATTCTAAATTTTCATATTTTTTTATATTACCAAATGATATAAATTCTCATTATAACAAAGAACGCAACATTTTCTAAATCTTCAATATTATATTTATGAGATTATCTTTCATTAGAAAAAAAAATATTATTTTTTTGTTTAATGTTCCACACATACCAACAGTTATACATTCAATCCTGTTTTTATGCGGTAGATGCGTTCCACGAAATATCGCATAAAAAAACTTGACTTCCATACAAAAATTGGGGTGCGTTACTTAAATTGTAAAATCCGCATAACTTTGAAACAGCGAGTTAAAATATACACTAAATCGCAAAGTATATGAAAATAAGGGAAAACCACGGCGTAAAAATATTAAAAAATAATCACTGTATGAAAATTCTATGTGTGTTTTAAAGCATGTGGTTCTAAATCACTCTTTTTCGGAAGAAATAGTATGCGCATCAATTTCATAAAACTATGGCTGTTTTCTAACAATGAAATTAGTGATCAGAGTTTGTTCAGATTTTCTTTTTCGATAATTAATTGGTTATGCAGTTTGTTATACCCATATATATATATTTTAAAGTTATCGTTGAAACTTGAATGCGCGATCAGAATTTGAATCATTTAGAAAGAAATGATCTTCTAATTTACTGAAAAGTTGGATACCTTCTTCAATTATTTTTGCAGTGAAGAAACTGGAATTTCTTTCAGTTCGTCATTGTTTTCTGGTTTTTTGTCAATAATTAAATTTAAATTATGAACATCTTCGTCACTTATAGCTTTATCTGTAAGTAATTCGTCGATATAATTTTCGCTAAAGGTATCAAACCTTTCTTCGCCAAGTTATATCGTAAAATATGGTACATCTAAAAAAATGCATTTCTAAAAAACCGCATTACTTCGAAATCGCATAAAAAAACCACATAAAAACAGGATTGACTGTATATGGGGATCAAAAATAAAATAATGATTTGATAGTATTCTATAACAATATAATATACATGAAAAGTATACTGATTTTTTTTTACATACCTTCTGATTTTATGTACTTTCATTCGTCTTTTCACATTTCAGTATATATTTTAGCGACGGTGATGAACATGAGACATAAATTCCTAAAAGTTTTTTTTTAAATGGATATTGAAGATTTAGTTTCGATTTAGTTTAAAGTTGGCATTCCTAACTTGATTAACAAAATGCCTCACATGAGGTAACACATGTCTTCGATCTAAATCAAAGCCTGGTTATTTATCTCTTCATTCACCTCGAGATCGGGATTCCTTGAACTGACACGAATTCGATGTAAAATGTCATCCTTGAACTTGTTCCAGAGCTCACATGGATTCGATGCGAAGCATGTCAAAATAATTATAGAAAATAATGTGCGTATCTGACATGGAGATTCAGAAACAATTTCTTCAGTGATTGGCATGTCCCAATAAGTATAATTTTCAAGCAAATTGAGCTCTTGACATGCAAGTAGAAACATTCGTCATTTTTCGGATGAACTGTGTAAATGCGACCAAGAGCATCAATAGTCATTCGGGTCATCAGGAACCGCAACGCTTTGCTTTTGACGTTAAAATGTCTTCGATATAGCGTTCCAATTGTAATAAAGTGTCATCTCAGAGCAAAGCAACGTTTGTGCAAAATATTGGTGTCAAAAATTTATCATACCTAATTATAAACATAACCTTATTTCAATATTATCCGATTTTCTTTCGTTTTCATTTCATATCATCGATTTCTTTTATTCTAATCCATATTCTAAATTTAAAATTATTTATAAGCCAATCGTATGCAAAAGAAGCAAAAACAAACAAATATAGAAAACAGTGCGATCTGGTGGATTTTTCTGAAACCAGCTTACGACATTTTATCGTTTGATGAAGCTATTCGTCATTTGAAAATTTTATTCTGTATGAAGATATTAATTTTCTTTATAATTTATTTTTCGTGATATTTTTCCGATGTTTTAATGCTTATTCTGCTATTCTAGGCAAAAAGGAATTTTATAAAGCAAAGATCATTGAAATCCTTGGGGTAATTCTCGAGATATACGTGGTGTAAATAACCCGACTTTGTTTTATATATATAGATTTATTATAAAAGCTATTTTCGGGAAAGGTTCACGTTCGCTGGTGATGTGTGTTTGGTCACTTTTGATAAGATGCTCCTCATTTGACAAAAATAATTATGCGATGAGTGGAACTGATAATTATACAATGATAATAAAATTTATGAAGTTACTTTGATGCATGCATGTGAAAGTACGTAGGATTGATGTATCGCAGGAGCGCAGGCGTCGACTATCGCACAGGCTGGCCGGATGGCTATGACTCCCACACAGCCTCCTCGTCAGCTAGCTGATATCTGACCGCTCTTCATATCGTTTATAATGATGTCCACTTGTGATTCATAGTGATTCTTAGAAGCAGTCACGCACTATGAGACTATCCAAAATAAAAATGAGCCACGTTCATCAAACGGTTCGTCAGCGGACTGACCGATAGGGCAGTCAGATTTTCTTTATAATCAAAAGAAATTGCCAAACAAAAAGTGTTTTAAAATCAGTCGCCCAACTTTTGCTTCAGAGATTAAAAAATACCGCTATTATAAGTTGGCTGTTGAGAGCGTTAGTGCATCGTTGATTGGAATTATCATATTTGTTACGTCTTCACAAAATTGTCATTTTTTTTTACATTTACATTCCCACTGATTTTTTTCTATATCACATGATATTGCTTAGTGTAATCAATTTATTTTCACAGTTAAATTAGTAAAAAAAGAGCTTTCATAGCATTTGTAAGCTACTGGCACTATATTGACTATTTTAGTTCCGAAATCTGCCGGTGGCCAAGACATAATGGTGGGAGATAGATGTACATAAGGATCAGATATACAGTGCTTGGTAACCGTTACAAGGCGGCCTGTTATCCTCGACTCTTCTTCATATTATACCCTGAATAGGTCATATAGAACTGTAGTGCGAAATTAATTTGTAAAACGGTATTTAATTTCATCAACTACAAACACGATGTCAATCAAATTAATTTGATGTCACAATTATCTACGTTCAATGTGTTATGTTTAGTTTTATGATAATAATTAATTACGCAGTATTTTTACATGGCATTTCAGAGGCCAATGTATTTGTTATTTTATACTAGTTGTAAGCTTCAAAAAATATTATATCGCGTGTGTACACATTTTGACTTAAACTATTTCTTAATAATCGGATTAAGAAAAGCTCAACTTTGCCAAAATTAAAATATAAATTAAGTTAATCACGACGATTAATCAAGTATGATTTCTTTTTTTTAACCGCTACCTCATTTGAATATTTGGGCAATACGTATAAGGTTAAGTGTAATTGATATTTAAACGCCGTCCGCGTGGTCGAGTGGTCAACGTCGGTAGCTAGTCGCAAGTTCGAATCTCGATTTTATAGTTTGATTTTTTAATCCGTTCGAAGGCATGGATGTTCTAAATTCCGAACTAGTGAGAGCGACTAGTTAACCACTAATCCTGAACTAGCCTTATCCTTATATACCCACTCTCTTTAAAAGTTACAAGCAGTTAAAGTTATCTCACTCGAAGTTACAACTATTTAGTACTGTTTTTTTTAGTTTAACTATACGCTTGTAGTATTTCATACAAATATCATGTATCTCCATGTTAAGTAAAATTGGATGAATATATTACAAGTAGTCCTCGTTTTCACACTTTTCTTTGAAATGCTATAATTAGGCGGGCATTGTTAAAAAATAAATTTATTATTATCAATAGATTAAGATTCCACACAATAGCGGGCCAATACAATTTATACCACACGAATACGTGAAGATAGGGGGGGGGAGTGTCTAAGTATATTAACTTTATTACAGTAAAATATTTATTAATGCTAAGTACATACACCAATTTTTCCCGAACAATGAGCATAATTAAATTAATAATTATTTTCTAAATGTCCAATTTGCGTAGGTGATTGTTTTCAATGCATCGTTCGGCTCATCCCATACCTGTTGGCTTCCTGTTTCTCCGGCTATTAATATAATTTTAATAATAATTGTTATTGTCGCCGGATGCGCACACGCACTTTATATGGATTGCGCAGATGGGTGGGGCTTCGATTGTTGATTTGATTATCATATCACACTGATCAAATTTAAATAATTTACTAACAAAACAATAGATAGGGTGTCAGTCGTAAGGTGCGTTGTACCGCGCTTACATCGCTCAGGAATCCGATCAGAATTTTCTTTTCGAATACTGCGCCACTTAATAAAAAATATGTTTTAATTTTAAAAAAAAAATGATTATTCAGACTTCGATGTATTTTATATATATTAAAAAATATTCAGCGCATATCGGTTCCTTGCTCGGAATATAAAGTCACCGCGCACTGCCTTCAAGATTCTCTGTCCCTGACCAGTATTTTTCCTTCCTCCCAGGTCATCCACCGAGAAAATTCTATGGATGGTAATCAATTTTTAAGGTGTTCATTTCATTGTCGTATTTCGTAGAAAGGCATTGTATTTAGAAAAACACAATATTTCTTTGTACTTATTTTCACTTTTATTTACCAAGATCACCGGTTTCGTTCATTCATGGCTTGCATTATCAACTGATAAAAAATATAATTTAACAGCTTAACGACCGCATGTTTTTTTTATATAAAATTTCACCTGGCAAAATAAATTTTGCGAAAAATTCGCAAAAATTGTAATTTTATTAAATTCACTATAATTTGTAAGCAAATTGAGATATCTTTACAAAATTTAATTTTCTTAGCTTCCAAATACTTTGCCTATACGCATATATGTGTCCGCCGGCCAGCAACCTTTGTTTTTCAAAGACTCAAATAAGCGTCCACGGTCGTTAAGCTGTTTTAACAGTGTTATTTATACAAAACAAATTGAAATAAAAAACGGCATTAAAAATATTTTAAAATTATGGTAATCATCATGTTTCTAGAGCGACGGAATCCGCCCGGTTGGTAGAAGAGACCGGCAGTACTCAGGCTCTCCCTAGGGCAGTGGAGGGGAACCTGTGGCCTTTTGGCTACTCTGATACGGCAATTTGACTTGGATCAAAATATTCACTTTGATCAATAAATTATACGCAAGCGTTTGGAAAAAGAGCGTAATCAACCCATTACACGTTCGACAGTCGAGAAAAAAAGGGTGCGGGCTTTTTTTTACTGTGACCTTATGTTAAATCAGATAAATTAATGCGGCTTTTAGAAATGAAAAGGTTCCCCATCCTTGCCTTATGGCATGGGTAGCCAAACCTTTGATCTCTGCAGGCGACTTCATACTGAAATCAGTCATAGCGGTCTGCTAACACCGCATCTGCTAAGTTGTTATAAAAAAGTAATCCAAAGCGCAATACATATAATGTATATGAAAGGTAAACAACATGGATAGAATGTAAAAGACACTTGATTTTTGTTTGAAAGCATTAGACTTAGAATGATTACGTGGTCGACTTCTTGGTCACCGCTAGGGCTTATACAAAAATCGTATTTTGAAAAAACCGGTTTTATCCGGTTTTTGAAGATTTCTAAAAAATGGATAATTCAATTAAAATAGCGAGAAAAAGTTCATTATTTTATGTTGTTTATTTATATACATAATAATGCACAACAAGAAATTATTTGGTGGATGTTACTCTTCAGAAAATATGATTAAGAAAACAGCGTCCACTGATCGTTTTGTAACAAAATTTCCTGATATCGAAAATATCCTTTTGTTGGATAAATGTTGGGAATATGGTATTTAACCCATCAAATAAAATATTCAAATTTTCTGTCCTTTTGTTTATAGACTCGTTTATAGAAAATTCGGCACAACCGGTAACGAAGTAGAAAAACCGGTTTTCGAATGTCGCAAATTGTGTAAAAACCGGTTTTTGAAAACCGACAAGCCCTAGTCACCGCTATCTTAGGGCATCTGAAGCACATGTCCATGCCAAGTACATAGTCGCTTTTTTTTATTATTTTGGCGTAATAGGGAGCTGGTTAATCTGTTTTCTTATCTCAGAGTTTCAGAAAAGATCAATCCACCCTACTCCTAGTACTCGCCGCAAGCATCTGTTTTCGATGCCCGGTATGCGGTTATTGTGCTTCGTCGCACGCAGGGATTGCAATGCCGATATTACCTAAATCGTCTTTCCGGTATTCATTTTTTTTCATTCTCGAAATAGCGTGTTTGAAATGCAAAAATACTGGTATTTCAGTATTGAAAACTAACCAAAACCGATTTTTGATGTATACAACCATCACATATTTGAATAATTTTTGTCACGGTGAATAACAATACATAGTTTGAATCTATATTGACGTGTTCCAGGCGATGAGCCTTCAACGATGTGTGTATTCTTAATTGAAGAAACCGTTAGTTATTTATGGAAAACATTATTTTATGATTATGATATATTTTTTGTGATGCCGGTCCGGTATTACAATTGCCAGTCGTACGTTCCATGATGAAAAGCTTCTAAATGTACATATTACAGTGGAACCTCTCATAACGAGTTTAATTCGTTCCAGAGTCTTACTCGTTATGTGAAACACTCGTTATGCGAAACAATTTTTCCCATATAAAACAATGTAAAATACAATAATGCGTTCCATGCCGAAAATAAAATCAATTTTTATATTTTTAACGTTTATCAAAATAAAATTACATACTTATAAATTTTAAGCGTAACAACCTGGAATGCGATTTCGATTTGCAAAAAAAAACAATATAATAATCGACTAGTTTATTAGTATGAATTTATGACAAATATTTTTTTTTTACTAGAAAGGTTTCTAGAGACAATTGTTTTTGCCGACGCTTCAAAATTTGGTCAAAATGTGATACAGCATCGTCATTGAATGCATTTGTAAAACGCATAGCCACCCATTATTAGGGTGATGCTTCTCAATGTACGATGCAACAGTTTCCCATGCTTTTAGCATTTCTCTTATTGCGCCAGAAGATTGTTGATCTGCTACTTCCTCCTTCCCCACTAACAAACTCTCCTCCATAACTTCTTGCTGTGAAAAACAATGTAACTCTATAAGCTCTTCGGTGGTCAGCATTTGACTGTGCTCTTCTACATGCTCATCAATATCGTTGTCATCCACCCAGTCCCATGATATTAGAGTGGACACTCACAGGTGAGTGACGTGAAGATGGGACTTTCTCTTTCTGCGTCACTCGTTATGCGAAATGTCGCTCGGGAGCACTTTTTTCACAATCTGTTTTTCTCGTTTTGCGAATTACTCGTTATAAGAGGTGCTCGTTATGAGAGGTTCCACTGTATATTATTAAGAAAAAACCACGACCGATATTTCAAGGAGTAAAACAGGTTTGCCATTATATTTGCAATTTTATTTTTTGAAATACCTTACATACATATAAAATAATATATTCAAATAAAATTATCAATTATAAAATGCAAGTATAACTTATTATATGATATCAACATTAAAAATAATTATTTCGTAAAGATTTTTAATCGTGATATTTTATGCAAGATTTTATAAAATAAATTGTTTTTTTATTTATCAATCATAATTGGAAATTTGTGAATTTTCCGAACTGAAATACAAAACGTATACGTCCAAGGCACACCTGATATTTACCGGGGTACATATGCCGTATTATACGGTGTTGTACTACTAGTGTGACGTCGCAAAACAACAATGCGCACACATGGAATTTATTACAATGAAAATAATGAGTACGCTCGCAATCAAAATTAAGGGGAAAAAATTAAATCGATTGCACATTTTTAGCGTGCGCCGCTTCTAAAACTTCTCAGCCGTGACTAATGGCAAACGAACGTCGAATATTTTGAAATCTTCATTGGGTAATTGCGATCAACACAATAGAAAATGGCATATGTTTGCGAGATTCAACTTTCGATAGGTACTATCTATTTCCAAAAAAAAAAAAAAAACACCTTTTTATTTCGCATATATAAAACGTTCAAATCGTATCGGTAGAGATTTTAAATGTCTATAATTATTATATTTTGCATTCACCAATTATTTTATTGAAGATTTTAAAACGTATTATGTACGTGTGTTATTTTGCCACGTTCGTTTCACATTTGCAACAATGCGAATTGATTAAATTAAAATTGAAAACCACGTAACTAACGCATGCTTATTTTTCGAAACTACAAGATTTTTAATGTAATGTAACCTACCTGACATGTTATTTCCAATGCTCTTTTATGCGGTTTTTGCTGCGTTGTCTCTAGAACGAATCACCAGTGTAAAAGAATAAGAGATCCTGGTTTTTAGCTCAATTTTACAAGTGAGACAATTTCAGGTGTGTGCATGTGATTATTAATTCCTTACCTTTGCAATGTAAAAAAGAAATAGTAAAACAATTAAAGCATTTGAAATAGGCAAAGAAGTCAACTGGTGTTACTTACGTGTAATTTCTGATTATTCTACAATCTTAGCCACGAGAAGTTAACATTAGAAATGTTTTATAGTAGCGTTGGGTTAGCGTTATATGTTAAAATTTAACCTATAGCGTTAAATGAATTGCTCGGTCATAAGATCTTACTTCGTCGTTGAGTCGTTGAATGAATGTCTGTATTAGAATAATGAAAATAAAAAAATGCATTCCAGCTAAAATATCAATGGTCCAAATATTTAGTTCTATAAATTATTCGAGATCAACTTTGGGAAAATTGAACATACCGGGACTTGAACTCAGGCTCACTGGATTGTTCGAGCAAGGGTCTCACTATTGAATCACAAATACAGACAACCGATCCTGGTTAAATTACAACGGAGTTATACTAAATAAATGCCAATTCAATTAATCGAGAAATTAACCCTATTCCATAGCGCGCCTCCTCTTAGTTGATTGAGGTGAGTGTATTGACAGTCGCAAAAAATAATCAGGTACTATTTGATTTGCTATACAAAGAAAGTATCGTCATACAATGAAAAATAATAGATGGGTTCGTATTATTACAAGAAATAAAAGGGTATGGAAAAAATATATCGTATACGATATATTTTTTTTATATGTTCCAAGTGCGTACATCATCAACACGGACGTACAATAAATACTCCGCAGACATTTTTTCAATTCGTAAAATAGTTCACTAAACGTCATAAACGTCACTTTACATACATATTTTGATGTAATTTTGCTGTATTAAATTAAAAGTAAAAACTTGGACTATTTATTTTCTATTTTGTATAAAACACTTTTATTTATTAAAACCAGGGCTGTGAAGTCTGAGTCGTGGAATCGCGGTATTTTGGTCGGAGTCTGAGTCGTAAAAAATGAGCGGCTCGATTTTTTTTTTGAAAAATATATTTGATGTGTATTCAAACAAAATAGTCCAAAGTGTTGACATTGCATGATTGGCTGACTATAGATGATCTGATGGTATAGATAAGTCAAAATGAAATTATTGAAAATTTTCCTCGGAGTTAATTATTTTAAAGCTGGAGTCGGGAGTCGTCTTTTTTTTTACACGACTCCACAGCCCTTATTGAAACTAAAACACTTATATATATTTCAAGCACATTTTGAAAAAGAAGTTTTTTAATTTTAATCGACATTAAATAAATCAAAAATATTTGCCATCTATCATTTTAAACTATGTATATACCCACATAAATGTTTCAAATCAAACCGCAGCTAAGTATTTCATATTTAAAACACTGAAATGGTTTGATATAATTTATCACAACACGTAATACCTATATTGACAGGCAACTTCTAAATTATAGTGTAAGCGTTTATTTTAATATTCATTCGAAGCTAGTTAAAGGCTCCTAATGTATACAGTTGTAAAAGGTTAATTTTTGTTTTATTTGCGTTGTTTTGAGAAGCGCACCGATCAATCATAATCGTTTAATAAAATACCATTGAAAGTGGGGGAGAGGAAACGGTAAAGTGCGATCGTCCGCAGGCCAGTCGAGTCGAAGAGCTCGAGCCGAGTGCGTTTCGTCGTGTCTTTTACTCGAGTAAAATCGCAACTGTATCACTTTAAATTTCATAAATGTGTAGTATAACTGAGACGGTTAACTGTTCTTAAATGCGCGTAAAAAGTTAAGAGATAAAAAACAGTTCAGTGTTTTATGAACATACTATTTAATTTGTGTTTGTGGTAATTTATATACAGTGATGTTATTTATTGACAAGTAGACAAGACGAATTATATCGTGAAACGCATTCTCGCATAAATATGCAGTTTTTAATATTACACATATTTTAATATTACGAATCGTATGTGAATAATGTTGTTGGAATGCATTTTTTTTTGTAATTATCAAAAACTGCATACTCTGCTTTTTTTTTTAATTATGTCATAAAATATTTATTACCTAATCGCTTTTATATATGGTATCGTTAATTTTATTGTCTGTTTTCCGTATGTTGAAATTTATACGATACTTGTTATCTTATATTAGTCTGATCCATGTAAAGGTTTCGCTTCAATGGGGTGTTTATTTCAATCGTATGTTACACCAACCCTTTCAGTAAGGGTGAATGTTATTGACAAGTCGACGAAGACTTAAGCCAGGTAATGTGGTCTGAGAAACGTCTAAGTGACCTTTGAAATTGCATATAAATTCGGTATTGATTGAGAAATCAATATCATGCATTGATAGCAATAGATAATTTATTTATGATAGTAAACGTTTATCAGTTGTCCCATTGTGATTATGGTAATTGGGTAAATTATAAATGCTTCATCGAAAGTGATGATTGTTTGGGATCGCTCTTTTAAAATAAAATAGTCAACCTTTTATTTGGTATTGTCTAATAACGTCTTTATCGATGACTTTCGTTAATAGTTTTAAATGCTGTTTTATTTCATGATTCGAAATAAACGCACGAAAGACTAATGCTCAATTTTGTTCCACATAAAACTGTTTTTTTTTTTTTTAATAAGCCCTTATAACCTATTTTATCTAAACTATAAATTATCTATAATATGTTATGTATCACTCATTTTTTTTTATAAAATTACTAATAATTTATTTTTCACGCCAGTAAATTTTCTGACAACTTAAAAATGCAACAAAAATCCCCCCCCCCGTTGAGGTCAATAGGCTTACAGCTAGTTACTAATAATTAAGTAAGTAGATCGTGCGAACAACTTTGGAATCCAAAAAATCGAAACTCGACTCCCTTTTCGGGTATTTTTTTTTCAAATCAATTGTATAGTTTAATTTAAGACTTCGACTGAAGGTGCTTGGTGGAATTTCATTATTAAATTTGAATCGTTCAAATTATGTACATTCACACAAATGTTGTCACTAACGACCCGGGTTTTGCCTTTCGGCGTCTTCAGGCGTTCAAGTGCACGGATGAACTTGAATTGACTTGATCGCCTGAAGATGCCGAAAGGCGTATCCCGGGTCGTTGGTGACAAAATTTGTGTGAATGTACATAATTTGAACGATTCAAATTTAGCGAAACATTTTCATTTATTGTCAATATTACGTTTAAAATTAATCCATAGCTGTGCGTACGTTTTCCTACAAAAATATTAACCATCAACAAAAGATTAATTCAATTTAAACTTTATTTAGTTTGAAATATTTACGAGTTTGCTTCCAGTGCTATTTTGACCATTAAATGCGATCATTAAAAAGATATTTATCATACGATCAATGAAAGCCCGAGCCATTAATTTAATTAGTTTCTTACTACCATACTTCATCAAAATCACTTTCGGTGAGTATTTAATGAATACAGTACGTATATGCAAATTCGTATATTACCTGGGTTGACCAACCTTCAGGGGAACTAGTTGTGTATTAGGTAATTGTACCACATTAGCATGCCGTTTTGATAACTTTATTGATTCTTTCAATGGGCACAGTTTGTATAACCGAGTCAACTTGCTGTACATAATATAACCCCCTTCCCCGAAGCAGTCCTATTTTCGGTTGTTTCGTAAATGTCAGAACGATTTCTGAATCATGTCCGCTTATAAAGAATGTGATATTTCGCTGGGAAAACACAGCGCGCCCTTTCGCCGGCCGCGAGCTCGTTTTTCGCGAAGGGCGGTCCTGGTGGATATCCTGCGTGGTTTTTTTTTGTTGTTGCTCGTACCGTCATCGTCGACCTAATCCGCTTGGTCAAGAAGGTTTCGTATGCAATTAACTCATCGACTTTCTTGTCTTGGTCCCTTTGTCGATGTCTTCATTTGGTGTTATTAGTTTTGACTGGTGATCGGTTTGACAAATACCAACACCACTGTCTTCATTACTTGTACATATAGAATAGGATCGTATTTTTCTAGTCAGAATTTAAATAAAATTGTTCAAAATTTATATTAAATGGTCATAATATGTCGGTCAGAATAAATAGTCACAATTTAAATGAAATTAAATAAAAACCTAACCTACGAACCAAAATTGTTATTAAATATTCTGACCGTATAATATTTTTATTTTGTCCGTTCATATTTTTATTCTGAACAAAAATTGATTTAAATTCTGACCATTTAATTTGTTTCCTATAGAATATTCGTTTGGCTCATTCCCAATTCTTGACAAGTCTCTTCGATGCATCTTGGACACTTCTTAACTCCATCATTATATCCTTAAACATCTCTGAAAAGGGTCGAGGGACTATCACTTGTTTGGTGTTTGCTATCAATACTAGGTAGAAAGGCATTTTACTAAATACACATTTAATTAGTAGTTGCAGGACCGGTTTCGCTCATTATCAACTGATAAGATATAATGCATATTATTATTGTTTTTTTTTAAAGAGAGACTCTTTCAGTTGATTAAATTTTACAGTATGCCACTAAAGATGAGGTACAATTTTTCGCTGATCGATCTCTGTAATCTATATTTCTACGAATGGGACGAGTATAGGAAGGTTTTAAATCATTAGAAACGTCCATACCCAATTATTCCCGACAATCTGGATTCTAGTTCTCACAGAACGGAACAAATAACATTACTCAAAGGCGCATTTGAATGTACGTTTTAAACATAATTTATAATCCTTTTTTGTGTAACACTATTTCGAAATATTTCCACACTTGCCAAATGTTTAAATTTCATAATCTGGATTAAAGATGTTTTCTCACAAGTAAAACTGTGTTATTTCGTTCGGTAAAACCCGTTAAATCCCAATATAGCCGTCGGTTCTGTGTGCACAGCTGTTTTATTTTTCAAGTTAATTCTTACCGTAAATTATTACAAACCGTTTTCGGCACACCGATACCAAGTTCAGAAGACTTTTTCCATACTTAATATCTATTTATTTTTCTTTCTTTGCCGATACCATCCCAACGTAGGGAAAATTACCTAGTTGGTCCATTATAGTTATATTATTTATAAAATAGCATTGTAGCTTGGTATTGCTTTACTGGATGAATATATCAATCCTGATACTAAAATATAAGTTTAACAAAGCAAAAAAAAAAACCACCAATTGGGATCGTAATACCGGGAGAGTAAATCAAAATCGGTATTTCGAATTCAATATATTGTAGAATTAATAAAAACACAATATTCCTTTGTACTTCATTCCACTTTATTTAATATGTCAGGACCGGTTTCGCTCATCGCGAGCATTGTCAACTGATAAGAAATATAATTTAACAATGCTATTTATACAAAAATGAAAAGTTATAAACAACAATTGGCATTGAAAAGAAATTATCAATTACATTAAAAGTGATTCTAAAATAACAAAAAATTAAAATGTTTAACACATCTAACATATAATTTAAAAGTCATACCAGATTAATAAATTCAGAATGGCGATTGAAAGTAATTACAAATATAATTAAAATTTGGGATTTCCCAAAATATAATGCCTTTCCACCAAGTATTGACAGTGAACACCCTAAAAGTGAGTATTGTAAAATGCTGTCATTAAAATTTTACTATACGTATTGTACAGGTGATTTTCATACATTGCTTACGGTTTCATAAAATAATAATACATTATTGAACGTCTCGTTTAGTCTGGAAGCTGTCAATATTGATATAACTCTTAACAGATTTAAAGCATTCCAAAAATAAAACATTTATTTATACTAATTCCACTTTTATGTTATATGATCAGGACCGGTTTCGCTCATTAACAGTTAGGCGTTCGTTCTAATCAGTTGCGCGGTCATGGGCTAGAAACCCGAAAACCTCGTATTTTTTTTCAATCTGTGCATACGGGGAATGGAATCTCGCTTTCAATTTGTCCACCGTCGTTTCTTGGTGGAAATGCATTATTTGTTATTAAAAAATACGTTTAAACTTTTAACAAAAATCAGTACCGGTCTGTAATCTTTTCACCCTTCCTACCTATGCGACCATATTAAATGGTCTCGATACCGATTAAGTAATTACTCACGCTAACAATTCATATAAATTCAATCAAAACAGTATCTAATTTATGAGTAAATCCTGTAAGTTCTCGTTAAAACACCTTTACTTCAGTTTGCTTCACATTTCGTTTTAAATAAATACGATAAAACGGTCGCTTTAGTGAATTCTCAAAAAAAACTTGTAGGTGTTACTGTGTTGGTCACAGTTATTCGTCGAATCACAAGTCCAAGGTGGAATCGACCATCCTACGAGAAATATCGATTCGTCACCCGGTGATACTATGCATCTATTTCCATATCGCGATATAATTTCTTTATCTTAAATCCGTATATATAGCTATGTGTTAAGTTATTTTTTCTGAATTTTATCGGCCGTATAATAATAATAAAAAAATATCATATTTTCCAATCCGGCTAATGGATTTCCAGATATTGCGTGACTCGGTTGCACATGTATTTCTTCCGGGAAACCGATCGGTTACCTTACACATATTGTAATACATTATGTGTTGTGAATGAGTAGACGTCGTAACTTTTCATTTTTAAAAAAAGTCGCCGTGTTGGGCAATCGCTCAAATTTTAATTTAGATGGATTATAACCGTCGGTGCACTGGTATGGGTGAGCAATGTTCCCGCTAAGGTTGTGCGCGCGCACACCTCTCAAAATGTGCCCGCACACATTTTTCCATCCCCGCACAAGGCCGCACACAGAAATATTGTAAAAATAAGTTTGTTTCGCCAAATTTTTATTTTGCTGAAAATTTACTGCTCACAGAAGTTGGTGGTCCGCACACACAATATTAAAATTAGAGGGAGCGTTGTGGGTGAGTCGGGATATTTCTCAGACGAAGCGCGCTCTGGTACTTCATGATTCGATTTTCATCAATATAACGATTCACGCAACAATCTTAGTTTAAAAAGTTTCGTTATCTCACTAAATATAGGCGATATAAAATATTGAGGACTGTCAAATAAATTCCCCCCAAACCCCACCCTTCTGTCATCTATCAAGGAAAGATATCGGTGTGCATAAAAATAGATTTTTTAATTGAGTATTGGTTATCACTGTTATCCGTCAATCGATAAATTTCATTCTAAGATTTAAAAAATCGATTTTTTTTAATACTAAATTGCTCGTTACAAAAGAAATCAATACTCCTTTCTAAGTAATTAGTCAGTAGTCTAATTTCACTCGTCAGATTATACATTTTTGAAACTTTATAACAAAAGTTTGTGCCGGCAACAACACGGTGACGTAGCTAGAAATTTAGGGCCTCGTGCAAACGTCATGCTAGCCCCCCGCACGAGATTTGTTATATTGAGTATGTAAAGATTTTGGCCCCCTCATGCATCGTATGACTCTGCTGTGATGTGGCTACGCCGCTGCAAACAACACATTACTTTTTACGTATCGGAATCAGTTACACTATCAAAAAACAAAAAATACATCGTATCCACCAAAGATT
The DNA here is from genome assembly GCA_031772345.1 of Himalopsyche anomala. NCBI lineage: Eukaryota > Metazoa > Arthropoda > Insecta > Trichoptera > Rhyacophilidae > Himalopsyche > Himalopsyche anomala. The sequence continues at coordinate 2,115,981 of CM062823.1, read as the reverse complement.
TGTACCTTTTCAAAACTATTTAATCTGATGTTGACCAGCAACACTGTCGTTCGAGCATACTTGTAGCCGGGTATGTCGAGTAATCTGTATCAACTCTGGAGTTTTTTTTTTATAATAATAGATTAATGTAAATAGGGCAAAACAACATTGAAAACAAACAAGTGTGAAATAATATCCGTTCCTCTAACCGAGATAAGAAGCTTTTTTTTATTTTTCCTCAGCGCGACCGCAAGGATGTGGCATTTGATTATTTAATTTCCCTACTTACTGTTTTATCAGACGCACAGCAAAAGTGAAACAATATACACGGGCAGTAGCGTAGAAATATGATTGCAAACCTTTTCGTATTCGAGATCGTTTTTGTGTTTTTTTTTGTTTCAATTATCGTTTTTGTCACTTCCAACGTACCAATCACTTTTGGTTATTTTTAAAGACAGCGAAAAACATCAAATTAAACTATTTTTATTGGTGATGAATATTTTACAATTTTATTTGAATTAATAAAATCTTCAGAAATCAATAATTAGAAAGATAACATCATCCTGCGATATGAGCATAATTGATTTGTTGCCGTATTCGTGTGGTGGTGTCGATTTGCTAAAAATAATCATTTCACGTGATAAAATAAATGTAAATGTATTGGTTCCCACAGTTATTAAAGTATTCGTAGATAATCCGCCGTGCTAGGTATGCACAAAAATGATCATATTTATATCGACTCTGGAAAGGAAAAAGGACGTAACCCACAGTTTTTTCAAAACAGGTTTTTTTCGATTATCACAGTGTATCAATCTTGATACACGTGTTATCAAAAGGATGCAAGCAGCAAATTTAGCTTTTAAGTTTGAAAAAGTTGACCTTGTAAAAAATTAAAACCAAGAAAAAATACTGAAAAAAACTCTTTCGACCCGGCTCAAATCAGGTGAAACTATCCCGTGTGCCCGGCATATTTTTGGAGAATTAACTTTTTTAAGGACTTTCTAAAAGTGCTTAACCTGTGAAACCACTGAATCGAATCAAATGAGACAATAACAAGATGTATTGTTTATCTCTTCGAAGCCAGTATAATATAGCTGAGGAAAATGTTGGTTTAAACATAGTTCTGACGATAGCGAAAACCGAAATACCTATTAACTAATATTATAGAAACTCTATAACTAAATAAGTTGCTATTTTTACCATATTATAATGGAGTTCTATCAAGTAAATGTCAATTCAATCAATAAGTATATACCTTTAGTACTTGTGGTAAAAGACAGCATGCGAAAAAGTGAAATGTGGATACGTATCGTATCTATTATGCATTTTTTTTATTGTAATAAAACACGAAGAATTAAGTCTAAACTACTTTTTTTTTAGTTTCAAAGTCTCGAAAATTAATAATTCATTAAATGCGTAATAATTCTGTATTCTTTTTGTGCCAAGGACGCCGCACAGCTACCGTGTCCTGCAATCGCCGTCGGTCGGCGGTTAACCGACCGCTGATGAACGGTTATTATTTTGCAAGGAACCTTTCTGTTATAATTAACCTGCACTCGTATTTATCCGACAATATATGTACATCGATACATTTGAAATGTCAAAATACAAACGAAACAAAAGAATATAAATTGAATTCGGAATACTGTTTGCGATTTTAAGAGTTTTGCAATGTGTGGTAACATATTTGTTATAGAATTCGAATTTTAAATAAATATTTTGTTTTTGTTTATAGCTGTACGTGTGTGTTGTTTTCGACATGAAAATCTTATCCAGCAGTCGCGATCTACCGTTAGCTTGCCGTATGATTTTTGTTAGCTCGCTAGAGAAAATGTTTTATTTATTATTTTGATACCAAATGTAGGGGAATTAAAATATACGCATACATACGGAAGAATCAGAGCAAAGCTCGGAGTTTAGTTGTATTTTTTTAAAAAATATTCTAAACTATCCTGATTGGAATAATACACGTACTCCTGTTAAATCACTGAAAACGTTCGTACGTGCTAGGTACTAATTAGAGCGTCTAATGCCGGACCTTTTTGGTGATTCCGGGATTTCAGGATTTTACTATCTTTTAATCCCGGTATCCTGGGCCCGTCTAGACCTCTATTATGTAGGTATTATACAAAAATTTGTATATAAACACACTCTTAGGAATTCTTTCATTATAAAAATATATGGTTGTAAATCAGGAATAAGTTAGATTTTAAATTTAATTGTTAGCATGTTATTGTGAATAACGAAATCCCGGGATCGCCAAATTGATCGGGATTGGACGTCCGAGTACTAATCAATATAATAATTAAGTTGAATACCTATTACATTACTTAGTTCATTTCTGAATATTTTGAAATTATTTTCACTTTTATTTTGCTGTCAACCTTTTTATTTAAAGAATATCCTCCTAATATAGGTGTCTCAGCAGATTTTTTCTACGAGAATTAATTGTTACTCAGTTGTTGTAAGAGTCTAAATATTATTCCATTCCCAAAACTATTATCAGCGGTCATTTTTTTAAGCACCAATAAATTTTTATCGCGAATTTCCAAGGAAATGTTATATTAGGTGGCATATTACCTGCATTTTTAGATCATCCAATATTTTTGTTATGACGCGCAAACAAAATACTCCGTATTCTTTTTTGTTGACATTCTAGATGTTTTTTAAGCTTATCATCCCCTTTATTGCTGTTATCAGTACACATATGAATTCGCTAAGATAAAACCTTATCATGGAAATATTGAAAGAACGGCATTATTTTATCAGTGTTCCATTTTTCGAACAATACATGTAAGTTTTTGTCGGATTACGCTGTGTGGAAACTTTACACTTATTCCAAGAATATTGTTTCTAGGTATTCTTTGAAATATATTTATTTCCACGTTTCCTTATCGTAAATTAAAATCTATAGTTACCTGTTCAAGCATAGTGAAAGTCTTACTCTAATAATACTAACATACAACACGTCAAAAACAAAGACCAATTGGACTGGTATCGCCGACTAAATGTAAAAGACACAGTTAGTTCATTTGATTTTCTGTAATAGTCAAAAAATATATTACGTATTGATTTTTTGTAAGTTTAATGTGCGATAATATCGAGCGACATTCTCACATATATTTCACCAATCTTTAATCCAATCTCTACATCTTCTTAGAATAACTCTCGCGTCCTACACAATGCATTTGATTCGGTAATATTTAAATATGGAACGCGACAGTATTGCCATTTAAATGATGATCAAATTTATTTTTACCTCGCATAAAAATCGATTGTTCCATTTTTAATTTGTTCATAGCCACGTCTGAGAAAGTGGATTACGCTACGCGATAAATTTAATCTGCATTTACAATGTCAGGCTGATAATTATCAATTAATTATCATTTAGTGTTTATTTAGGTGTTTTATGATAAATATGGTTATTTAATCCCTCGTATTATATTGAAATTTGTGTCAGTTTGATCACATAATTTATTGTACATGCTGTGCCAAATGAGCTTAGGAGTTATGAGCTGCCAGTGAATCTGGATAAAAGAAAAATTACATCGTGTACGGCAGCTATTCGCGCCATGTGGCGAACGCGAAAATGATTTAAAAATAACAATTAATATTCTCCGTTTACAACATCTTTTTTCTTCATTATAAATTCCTTATATTTAATCAACCAATATTTGAATAATAAGTGGGTACATGGGTAATGAGAAAATGAGGCAAAGAACAATGTTTGTCCGTATCTTTTAAAGGGTAGAGGTGATCTTTACGAAAACTGGTTGTGAGGTAATGGCTAAACATGTATTTTTTTTAAATACGTTTAGAGTGAACATTGTCCATTGTTAAAAAATAACTGTTTACAGACATCCATGCCCATCTATACGTGTCCTACTATATTCAATCACTTACCTCCACAACTCAGTCTCAAAGCAGTGTTCCTTAATCCTATCGAGGCTAGTGCCCCCTTAATCACAATAAAATCGTTTAACGCCCCCCTCCAAAAAAATATATTTAATTCTAAATTACTCATTCGGTAATATTTTTTGTACCGTACGCTATGAATTTCTGGAAATTGGGTCCAAATTATTATTAAACTGGTTGTAATGTAGAAGAACTCGGATACACTAACTTATATAAATAAATGCATCCTTCTTATAAGTATTGACAGACATGGAAATATTCAATGTTTGATTTCTGAAGACGCCCTTTAAATGTTTATAGCCAGCTTTAAGTAACAGTTTCCAAGACGTATATTGTACAAATCAACCGGTAAAATAAATACTCTATTCAGAGTCCATTTGCACCAGTCAAGTACCACCTGTATCTGTCTTACAATGGCACACTAGACAATAATATATATATACCTCCACGCATTCATAAATAAAATAATATCAACATAATGCATACTGGTGCCACATTATAAATTCGTTTCACTTATCAAGTCTTCAATAATGATGTAGTAGTGCTGCGACCACCAGTGCCCTATTTTAAATTGATGTGTCAATTCATTATTTGTTGTAACGCTGTACGGAGCCCTGTTTACACGCGTTTATCTTCGAACAACATTGTTACCAACAAGAGAAACATTATTAGAATCAAACAATTAAATCAGCCAGAAAATTAACAATGCTGCCAAGAAATATGATTACACTATTGAGAAATGCAATAAGCAAAATTGAGTATTGTTATGAAATCATAGAATAATCTATTTTATTCAGACTAGATTCCATTGCTAAGAAAAATAACTTAGCTAGGGATACATTTAAGTTTTCGTGAACTTGAATCATTTTTAAAATATATTTCGATTTTTTTTTTCTGCAAAACTATACTCAATGATAGAAAGTCGTGTTATATGCTGCAGATGAACAATTGCAGATTGGGTTAATTAATTTTAATAAACATTAAAATTTATTGACATTGAAAAAAAATATATTTTTAATAAAACAAGTATCTTTCACCGCAACGCAAAATGTATGCAAATCACATTTTGTCACATGAAAAGAGTTCATCCACACTAAAATGATGTAATAAGTGGTTTGCTAAGAAAAATCGTTCATATTCCTTTGAATAGATACACATTATAAAGTATCCCTTTTCGTGAATCAGTATTGCTTGTTTCAATTTGTAATGAACATGGTTAAAACAAAAATGCAATTACGTACCACATATTTCTTAAATAACGTTAATCATTGTTTTTGTAGGTATCCAATTAAGTGTAAAAGTTACTAAAGGACTATTCCATCCAATTGATTCATATTGCGAAATATGCGTTATATAGTAATTAATGTGTGAGTTCAAAAAACAAGATGCGTATGTCACTCAAATCTGAATCGGCTCCACAGCTGGAAGATCTTGAAGCGATGCTGGTCTCAGTCCAGCGACAGATACAGGAGGAAATCGACAGCGGAGATCTTGAAGGAATCCCATTGCCGAATACTCTGAGAAGTGCCAATCCGCCTAATCCTTCAATGTACGCTACGATCAATACGACCAGTCGGTCTAGACAGCCGATCCTCACCCAAAATTCTTACGAAGGTGTAAATGGAAACGAAGTCTTCGGCCAACAGTCGGAAAATTACGCACAACAGAATTATTCGAGCCAAAGCAATAATACTCCATGGAATGGTGTGGATAGTAATGATGCTAGAAATTTTATGCACAGACGGCAATCGGAGAGCGGAAGTAAAGGCATTCCGACCGGAATGACTCATAAGAAACCGATGAAACAAGGTGGAACTTTACCCAGATCGACCATGTCACGCAGGGAGGGCCAAGATATGTCCAGTTCGTCCGGTAATCTTTCGAAGACCAGCACGGCGTCTATTCCGATATCTGGAATATTTTTACAAAATGTTCAAAAGAATAACATGGATACGGCATCGTCAACTGGAAATCTCGCAAAGGCTTCCAACAATTCTTCAACGATGCCTCGGAGGTCTCTCGGAAATATTGCGCAGAATCGGAACAGCTATAAACAGATCACTGATCAGAGTGATTCAACAGCGCAATTGAGAAACTCTTTCGGAGAAGTAGTCGGTTATATTGGAAGGGAACCTGCAACTGATCAGGCTCGTGGAAGTTCTGACGATGTTAAGTCTTCAGCGGATGCGGTTCCCGAACAGTGGAAAGAATATTGGTCTCGGTGAGGGTTTTATTTCATTTCATTTATATTTTTATTCTTATAGAACAAAGTAAATAAAATAGTAATGAAATGCTTGTCAAACTTCTGGCAACTTTTTTTAAAAATCATTGAAATTTACAACAATGAGTTCACTTTAAAATCGTTTTGACATGAATGTTATATATAGTTTCCTATACCCAGATTTTAATCTTAAAAAAAAATGCTTAAGAGTAATTTTGTATGTATAAAAAAAATTATATTATTTGGTAGCATTTAAATTAATATATTTTACAAAATATTCAAAACATGGATACATTCATCGTCAATTTGACATATGTATATCAAAGCCCTCTAACAATGAATGTCTCAAAGTATGACTGAGATATTACACCTGAGCAGTTTATAAGCGGATGACTCGAATATTACTCATCTCGTATACAAATACTGTAATACCCCCTTTCCGTTTAGCATGAAACACAACAATCAAAGAAAGCGTATCATGTGAGCTCAAATTGTCATCCTGCCAAAACCTTAATTCTGTATTGTTTAACAGTAAAAAAAAAGTGATATTTCTGACTCCATATTTCATATAAATTTAACTCAGGAGTATCCGTTCATATTTTTTTTACATATTTTTTCCATGCCTTTTAATGCAGGTAAATCAAAATATTTTTTTTCTACGAGAACTGCTTGTTACTTAGTTGCTCAACCTCTCTTCTCGAAATGAGTAAGGGGCTTAGAAAGGATAGAGCTAAGACAGGACTAGTGTTTGACTAATCACTCTCGCTAGAACCTTGCCTTTTTAAGATTGAAATGATGAAGAAGAATTTTTAGATATCACAAACATTCATGCTTTCAAACGTAAATCAATTGAAAAATGCAGTTCATATTGGGATTCGAACTTGTGAGGTCCGGCATGGAAGGCCACCACCACTTTGCCATGGACCCGATAATACTCTACTGACATGCAATTTTTAAACATTGTAAGAATGACCAACTTGGTTGTGAAAGACGTTTTACATCTGTAACTTATTATTTAATTACCTTGATCATGATGATGATTCATTTATACATCTTACTGACTTCATCTTGCACATGCTGTAATATTTGTGATTTGTGTGTCACTAATACACTCAGTTATGATCATTCCTTTGTATTATTTGATTAATCATACAAGTACCTGATATTTATTGTCTCAAAACCTGTTACATCAATCTTCATTTCATAACGAAAATAAGAGTACATAAATAACATTGAGGTTATTTTTTTTTCTCTCAATCTTCAATCTTGTCCACTGTCAAATCATACTGTATTATACACAAGACTATTCCATGTTAAAATCATATCATAATTATTGACCCACCTCTGAGTTCATGCCTCCACACTAATCAGTCCACATGCAGTGACTGGCTTCTGCCAAAGTTGAGTTATATAGCAATCCAATCAAGTATAAAAATTTAGTTTATTCTACTACCGTCACTTTCTATAGGTATAAAACACCACTGGCACGGTTTTGTCTTCAATATCTGTGAGGAAGTTGATAAGGCAGGAAGCAAAGACATTTCCATGCATACCACCTTCTCCTTCATGCCAAATATAGCACACGGCCATATTATTTAAAATAAGAAATAAAGCTTGAAAGAAAATATATTTTGTGATACGAACGAGTTGATGGAATATGTGTGTATTGAAATTCTGAATTCATCACATCAAAAAACTCAAAACTACATAGGTGATTGTAGAAAATAATCACTCTTGAGGGTTGTAATAAAAAACCGAAACATGCAATGGCTTCGAAATGTTGGGTGGTTACCACCTATCATAACACTGTTTTTCCGAAAATAATTTTATGAATACAAACAGTGAAAGCGATACAGAATGCTGATTTTTTTGTGTTAGAAAATGCTTTTGCTTAACCCTCCAGAGACGAGCTTTTTTTCGATAAAAGTCACGGATAACTTTTATTCCTAACAATTTAAAAAAAAAAAAAACGCAAAGTTGTATAGAAACCCCGCATGACTATATGCTCATGATCATCCTTTTATTACCATGTAATATTGTGTACGGACAGTAGTAACGACGAGCGTGACAGTATGGGCACGCAAACATTTGGGGTTGAAATATAGCTAAACGTGAAATTTTTTAAAATATTTACAATTTCACCTCTTTATGTTTTGATAAAAAAATAACTAACAGTTTCAAAAAGCCCATTAAAAAAAATGGAAATTCAAAAAATCGCATGTGCTTTTGGTGGCCATTTCTGTCCCCGCGGCTGATGACTTACTAAAGTCTGTACACTTCTTAACCAAATATGAGTGAAAGCAACGATATTCAGGTAGAAAAGGATGAAAAGTAGAATCAATAGACAACGGTGTTTACTGTGACCTTATGGTCACGCTCGTCCTTGGAGGGTTAATTCGTTGTTTTTTAAAACTCGTGATATGTATCTTTTTCCTTTTTTGTAATGAAAATCATACATGACATTATCTTACGACAGCTGCAGTTAAACAAAGAAAACTTGAGTAACAAATTTTATTTGTTGAGGGCAATCATTCTAAAATATAATATAAACTCAGTCAAGGTCTGATGATATCGAATAGGCGCCGTCTAATGTGATAATTATTGTTGGTTGAATATCTATTTAAAAATGTTTTTAGATTTATTTTATTGTTTTGCGTGAGTAATAGGAGTGGTGTATATGATTATTTTAGCAACAATTCGCTGCGGAAACAACTGTCCGATAAGTAAAACAAATGAGTTGCATTGCATTATGTAAATGTATGATGAAAAATAAATCTGGTGTCACTTGTTTCTATCTATAAGAAACATTGAAGTATTTTTATAAATATTTATTCCAAAATGAGTAGCTACAAATTCAAAAATTATTATTCTTGAAAAAAAAAAACACTTTGCTTTGGTTCTCAGCCTCAGTCAAATAAAATAACAGATTGTCAAATACCTGTCAAAATTTGACACTTGTGGGCCAAATATAATATCTAAAACAAGTTGTTGAGCGAGCAATAACTGTTGTAATTGGATACATCAATAATATTGAAATTAATATCATTCAATTTTATTTATTTCATTCTGAACTGTCACTTCACATTATATACAATTTGTTTTTGATGGAATCCATTTTTAATATGAAATAAAATTGTCATATCATTGTAGCACTTATTTTCGATGGTCAAATAGCACTACTGTTTGTCTTACTAGATATAACATGTGTTTCGCCTCGTTGAGAAGTACTGTTGGACTCCAATACATTGACTAAAAAATATTGTCAAATCTGTAACTATTTTTTTACTAAATAATGCATAGTTATTTCATGCGTCGATTATTTGAAATATTTACACATCCATTAATTTGTTTCTCTTTTTGTTTGTTTGCAGCGAACAGTCAATAAGCAGCGCTCGCGCTTCGGTGATGGTATACGATGACGCACTGAAGAAATGGGTGCCTTCGGGAAGCAGTTCGGGTCTCTCCAAAGTCCACATCTATCATCACACGCAGCTCAACACTTTCAGGGTCGTCGGGAGGAAACTGCAAGATCACGAGGTAATGCAACATTAACTTATTGAGATACAAGAATCTGTGAATTACTTACATATATTGACTTGTTGATTAAGATGTGTGTACCCGTTTTTTCAAATAGATTTGCCAACCGTGTTATTCACTCATGCATAAACTTATTTCAGACTGTCAAAAATAATTGTTTGCACGTGTGAATAGTACCACAGATGTGCATCGGTTTACAGTTAAGAAATTATTTGATCTGTCGAATGAATTTGTTCATTTTCGTTTGTATTCTTCAACTATTGTTTATAAATAACGACCAAAACTGTTTACTGAGAACGATTTTCTCTGTAACAGAAATAGACTTGCTATTTAATCAACCACTCGACATAATTAATGGGTTTCATTATATTTATATAGTAAAAATTAAAAAACACTTCTCCGTTGCGTCATTTTTTCATTTGGCTTGACATTGAATTCAAATATGCAAATGGCGACATATCAAAATAGATTCACTATTTATTGTTTTACCTCCCGTATTTCCATTTCGTAATTTTTTTTTGATTCATTTATTTTCAGGTGGTGATAAACTGTGGAATAGTCCGCGGCCTCAAGTACAATCAAGCCACAGCCACTTTCCACCAATGGCGAGATTCAAGGCAGGTCTACGGCCTCAACTTCTCGTGTCGGGAAGATGCCGACTGCTTCGCCAGGGCCATGATGCGCTCCCTTGAGGTTTGTAATACGCCCGTTGAGGTTTTCATATAATAATTTATGACTTCTGAGTAATATATATTTGTCGCCGATTTTCATTTTTTTGTTCAAGTGTGACTCATTCTGCTATTGGATATAAATAATCCACCATTCAAAATCTATTTTAAGTATTCGTTTCGTGCAAGAAGGGTTAAGAAATATTTTTTTTTGTGAAAAATTATGAAAGTAATTTACGATGGTAAGTATCTAATCTTCTTGTATTGTGATTAAAATTACAGGTCCTGGCGACACGGGGGTCCGGAGCCATCGGCGTCGGCGGAGCGGTCGCCCCCCAAGCCCCCCCTGCACCTCCTCAGCCGGCCGTCAACGGTCACCCTCCCAACAACATGAATAACATGAACAACATGCCGCCGCACTACGACGAAGACATGGGGTACAGGTTGGGATACGTTACTCTTATGTAGGGATATTCGCAGGAATCCTACAGTTGAAAGAAATCGACTGCTGTTATTATTGTGATTGTAATAAAGGACTGCTATCATCATTCGTTTCATGTGAATTCAATACAATGTGAAGTCTCTTGAGATATGCCAAACACCATTATTATACTACTTCGAAGTCATTACAAATGTCAAGAGTAAAAAAATCTTTCTTTAAAAAGTCTTGGAACAACGATAATTTTGAGTATTAACACATCGTTGTCGGGAAATGTTAATTTAAATTTTTCTCATACTGTCTGTAGAATGCGGTACACGTAATGTTGTATACTGTCAGTTGTTTGTGGGTCACATAATATCATTTTTATTATTGGCGCGAAATATCAATGCCACAGTTAATTATCATGAGTTCTATTACTCTGCTAGATATATAGACCGGTTGTCTACAGAATGCAATGACTGCAACATACCCTTTTACTTATTTCCAGGTTTACATATCATACTAGCAGTTACCATTCATCCATTTGTCCGCAGATATATTTTACAATGTTTACGTAATTGTAATTGTATTTTATAAGCATGAGTGTTTTAGATTATTCATGCACCTATATTTTTATGATAATTAACATGTTGCGTAGACTGATTCATAAGTTTAATGGTTTCTTCGAAATAGCTGCTGGACCCGTAAAATTGGTCTCTTTTTGACAGATAAGCAATAAGTCCCCCCGCTTGAGTCTATTGTTACAGAAACCCGATTACAAAGTGTTTCACTGTATAAGGATTTCATTTGTCGGTGAGCTAACCTGGGATACTTCCTTAATGATTAAAGTGGCTACGTCAATTATTATCATTTGTCAAACATACTGAATTTTTAATTATAGCTCAAACCAAACCTGTTCGCGATCATATATTATATCCATGACTGAAAATAATGTTTGGATATTATTATAGAAGTTTTTTTACCAATTTTACTGCATATTTTACTCAAAAAAATAATCTGCAACAATGTTATTTATCGTACATATAATATCCAGGGATCCAATGATAAGCATTTGAACAGTTTTGGATGATAATAAATCCATGAAATTGATTCCGTCAGTTCGGAATGCCTCATTGCTATATGTCAGTTGATGCAGAATTTTAATTTTGAAGTCTATTGAAATATTTAAATTTACTAAACTGGATTGTATTGGTACATCAGTCAATAATGCATTGAGTATTTTTGGAAATGTTTTATTAAAAAGTTTACTAACTTAATTCTTATGAAACCCGGTATTAGTTTGTCTAAAGACTTGTGTATGACCAGTGGAAATCAGTTTGAGCAAATTCAATAGAACATAAACCTTGCCTGCCGATGATATTTATGATCATTTGCATCATCTATTGCATTTACTTCAGATTTTTGACCTATAAATGATGCATGTGCTATTTGACAGATTAAAAAAGACAACTCATTATTTCAAAATGTGTGTTTTTCAATTATGCTCATTGTTAACCATTTGAATATTATTCTAGAACGATGACGAGAGAAGACGCGGCAATAATACAACACCACCACCAGCAAAACCAACAACTCCAGAATCAGCTGCACAACCAGCTTCAGCAGCAACAGAATCAAATCTTGCAACAACAGCAGCAGCAGAACCAAAACCAGCAACAGAATCAGATTCTGCAACAGCAGCAGCAGCAACAGCAGCAACAGCAGCAGCAGCAGCAGCAGCAGGTCCAACAACAGTCACCTATGTTGCAGAACCAGTCTGTGGTGCAGCAACAACAGTTGCAGCTGCAAATCCAGCAGATGTGCCTGCAGGGCGCTCCGCAACCGCCGCCGCATGCCGCACAGCAAAACCTCAACCATTCGTTACCGCTGCAGCAACAGCAACAGCACAATACCCACACGCATCATCGTACCAGCAGGTATGGTTGCTCTCCCTCTTCATGGAAATCTCCTAAATTAAAAACAAATATAACCTTGCAAAGAAATCAACTGTTATTTAAGAAATATATAAATTTGATTTTACCATATTAATTTTCTAGTGCACCGATGGCAGCCGGTATGTCGTTACCCCCCGCGCCTCCTCCGGTGCCGCCTCATCAAAATCTACCCTGCCAATCAACGGTATGTTACAATTGTCAAAGTCAATTTTTTTGCCATCACTAACATCCTATAATAAACAGAAGAGTAACATTTGTTTAGAGTGTGTGTGTTTTTTGTCTCTATTTTGACTGTCCTAGACTGTACTATCCTTCTATTCCTACTTATTCTAAAAAAGAGGTTGAGCAACTGAGTAACAAACAGTTCTCGTAGAAAATCTTCCTTTATGATACATCCATTAGGAGGCGTGGAAAAAAATATTATATTACTTATTTTATTGAGGTTATTATTTACGAACCCGCAAACGTTCCAAAATTGGTGAAAGATAACCATGTACGTATCAACTGGTAATTTAGCCAGCAGCATTGAAATTCAGTAACTGATTATTTACTGGTCGAATGGTTTAAACACAAATATTTTTTAAACAATATTAGAGCTCACTGGGCTTACTCCTGGGGAACACATTGAATGTGCCCGTCTTCAATGAGACCCCATTCACCCTGAAAGAAAGCTTTGGTCATATTTATTCTGAAAAGACAACATAGTGACAAGTCTGCATATTATGCTGCTTGCGATGTATAAAAATATTGTATTGCATTTTTCAGGCTCCTGTGCCTCCTCCCACCCCACCGGCTGCCCCTCCGCAAACTTTACAGGTAATAACACGTATATTATTTGAGTATAGTCTAGTAATAGTTGAAGATATGTCCTCAATTCAGATCCGATAACAGTATTTTGTGATGTGTTTTTTTATATAAAAAAAAAATAATTGTTTCAGTGTGGCGGTGCGCCCCCTCCCCCACCTCCACCCAATAGCGGTCCCCCACCTCCGGCACCCCCCTTACCAGTCCTCAACTCCCTTCCGCCCACTCTTGATCCTAACTCACTCGCTGCGCAACTTCAGCACGCAAGACTCAAAAAGGCTAACAAGGTAAGAAGCATCACACATATAAATCTGGCACACGCTGTGAATTTTTTCCCTGTCTAGCTTAATTGCACATTGAGTGAACTGTGGGAGTAAAATATAAGGACGTGCTGGTGTTTGCTCTTTGTCCTACTCGCTCATACCCAACTTAGGCTGTGTGATGGAATTAGAGAAACATCCAGTGGTCACCAACGATGTATAGATATTTACGTAATTTAGTTCTGTGATTTATAAAAATGAGTGATATTAAACATCGGGTTTCGATTGCAGCAAGCTAATCTTCCCCAAGAGAACAGCGGTTCATCGACATCATCCGGGGGGAGCGGGAAGGCGACGACTCCTACCCCGCCTGTTTCTAATTCCACCCCCATGCACTCCATGATGAATGAAATGGCTAGGACCCTCGCTAGGCGTAGGGCGCAAGTCGACAGAACTGAGGTATTCAATCGTTATGGAATTAAACAATACGATGGTATCAAACAATGGAATTATTACTTATCAATATTTTGGAATCTGTGCAGTTAAATCTTTAGTGTTTCTCAAAAATTTTGTAATTTCTGTTTCAACCACAAATATTATCATAATATGATAACAAGAATTTCCAGTCTTTGGCTTCCTTCAAATTAACAACAATATTATGATGGCTTTCATACCGAAATTGTAAATTCGGCAGGTGATATGTAGACTTTCTGATTGTCGATCTCAGCTGAAATTTGGCTTGCAAATAACAATTATTCACTGCACAGCATACAAGTGAATCAGTTTATTATGAAGTCAATCAATATCAGTTATAAACATTAGTTTTTTTAGCTAAGTTTATCAATTATAGCTATATAGCTCTCACATACCGTTTTATACTTTGATATTTGTTATGCGCTAATGCTTAGTACATAACAATGTTAACCGTGCAAGGTGGGTGGTACCTAGATCAGAAATGATCTTTAAAAAAGTTCCTTCTTTGCTAAATACTAATTAAAATGAAATATGATTGTTTTATAAGGTTATCTATCGTCCAGGTAAATAGCTCATAGAAAAATTCATATCATTCACACTACATACCAAATAAAGAAGAGAAATTGTCTCAAACAGTTATATCTTCATCAGGGCTTCTGTCACCTTGCAGATAGACTCTTGCTACATATGTCCACCTGAGGATTTAACAAATGTTTAAATTGAAAAAAATTCTAGGAGGGTGGCGTTAATGAATCACCCAAGGGTTGGGAGAAATCGGCTACTCTGCCCCACCGCCTGGGCGCGAACAGCATAAGTGGCAGCTCAAACGGCATCAACAACAACGGCAACAGCAGTAACAATTCCAGTCAAGTTCCCTCGCCGCCTGCTGCCCCTCCACCACCGCCTGCCAACTCAGCTTTCGATTCTGCGAGGAGACGGCTCACTTCGGCCGGAGAGGATACCATATTGAAAGTATGAAACTTCTTTATAAATGTTCTCAAAAACACATTTATCACCAAACTTTGATTTCTGTAGTGGAATTTATGAATTGTCAAATATTGTTGAAAGGGAAAAACTTAAATGCTCAAACAATTAACAGAAGAGTATTCACACTGTTTTTTGGGCATTGGTAATGTTATTTTTTAATGTTGTGGTGTTATTTATTAAGAAAATGAAGTGCTTGACATGTTTGCAGTTGGTATGTAAAAATAACTCTAGAAGGAATGAGTGAAGAAAAAAACAAAAGATTCTATAATCAGTGCATCGATTGCCATGGGCAACAACCATAAATAATAATGCGTTTTTCGGGAAGAGCGATTCATATACACTTACCGGAGAGAAATTCAGGCATATGTAGGTATCTGGGCATATCATTATTATCAGGACTCTACTAAAGTAGATAATGCTGCGTTGTATATTATAAACTGTCGAACCTGTCAGTGCTTTAGAAAACAGATTTAAAAAAATATGTTGCTCGTGCATTCATGTTTCAAAATATGTATGTTGCTGATTTTGCATTTTAGGTAAACGGTTCTGGTGATTCAATGTGTGTGGGTGTCGCCGAATGGGAGGCCTTCAAGCAGGAAGTGCTCAAAGAAGTCAGGACGCAGGTCATTTCCATCAAGCAAGACATCATTGACGGTAAAGAATAAGTTTTATTTTACGGATAGGTTGAATTTTGCATCATAGAGGATGCAGATATCAATTTGAATTGAACATGATTATTAAACACAATTTTTTTAGTAAGATACAGTCTATGATGAATCAATGATTTGAGCCTTGATTGATTCTTGTCATATAACTGAGTTTGCTTAATTTTCGAGGAAAGGCTGATGGCATTCATTTCTATTTGTTTGGTTCGCCGAAAATGAATGATAACAATAAAATTATTTCGAAATACTCTTGCATTATTATGATTTCATCAAGCTCAGAGACTTAGTGAAGTGAATAACGTGTAATTTTGTATATTCCAGCAATAAAAATGGAACTGGCAAGGAGGTAATTGCAACGGTGCTCGAAAACCTCTGCGAGAGTGAAATAAAAGATAACTCAAAAATATCACACAGGATCAGAAGAGTATTAAGACTTGTCCCGGCCAGAGAAAGAGAGAGAGAGAGAGAGAGAAAACTACTTAGTGAGGAATGATGACGCTTTCGACCGAGCGCCATATATTGTATTATTTTATTACTTGATTTACGGCCGCACATGTACAAAAGTGGCGATGTCCCATTTCAATGCATTTATTATCAAATAATTATTATCGACTAGCGACAAAACATTTCTGTGTTATAATGAATAATGCACCCAGACGATGTTGGGGTTTTTTTTAACATTCACTCATTTGATTCCACATTTTATAAATTTATACTTTATTTTTTACAATTACTTTACAAGTTTTTTGTATTTTTTTTACTTGAAGTATTTCGGAACGAACCGATCTGAAGTAATAACGATTGGGATTCTATTTAAATTTGAAATCCGACTGATACCTTTCGTACACTGAAGGCTCTTCCAATTTTTAATATTTATTAAATTGTTGAACTGTCAAATGTATCTTTTTCAAATGCGGAAAATATACATCTCGTGCAATTTATTTCTAATGTCTAATGTCCGAGTGAAAGAGGTATCGCTGGATTTCAAATTTGAACAGAAGAGATTGGAAAAAAGTGAAAAGAGAGGGAACAGAAATAAAATGAAAAGTTGTTGGCGACTGAAAAATAAAAATTAAAAAATGACCGTGCACTTTTTTAAGCGGGATAACCTTTTTTAAAAGCATTGCCACCTCTTATAATATATATTATTAACATATTGTTGTATATCACCGTGGAATGATTAACTATATTTATGGTATATATATTATATACCTATCTTAATATGATGTATTTATATTAATGGCGCCTATTTAAATAGTTATGTATATGATATTATAATTATACTACATAATAATTGGACTACTTAATGTGTATTATAAAATAGTGATTAACAATGTGAGAATCTCGCATTCATTATATCGTAACACTCCGACATGAGAATCGATTCGCGAGTCGATCCGTCGAGACATTGTATTTGAGATGAATCGATGCAATCTTGTAAATGTGTATTTGTGTTTAAGGAAATATAAATACATATTAATTTATTTGTGTACACGACGACGATATAGTATTAATCATCAAACAATAGCTAGTAACGCATACTCAAAAACAAATGATTGTTTAAAATACACACAAAAAAAAATATTTAAATTTAATATAATCTATACGATAGCAAAACATGTATCAATACCTCGTTTTACGGAAAATATCTTCAATGTTCTGTTTCTCGGTTTTTTCAATGATTTTTTTAAAGAAAATTTACCTATTTGTAGACACATTCTTGTTTTAATAACCCATTGATGTCCATATACCTACACGTATGTATATTCTAAAGAAATCTCTCTTATTCCATGTTTATTTCTTGATCCATAGATAGTAGTTTTGTTTCTACATTTGACAAACTAATTCAGTTTGCGATTTTTATCAACAGACATTTTTTCTGTAAAGTGAGGTTTGATAATATCAGTTTTCTGTTTTAAATTCTATTGTATTGATTTTTGACAATATTATTGAAACAACGATTTGAAAAATACGCTTGTACGTAATGGAAAGCTAAAGATGAAGTTTTTTTTGTGTAATATTTTTAAATGAAGGAAAACAACCCGACTGAGTTTGTCGGTGCCGTTGCTTTTCATTTATCAAATAGTTAATCGCTTCTCAATTTGACTACCTTACAGAACTCTTATCAACCCTTATTAGGGCCAAGCTTGTATCTTATCAACATATTTAGCATTTTCAGATGTCGGTTATCAATCTGCAACAGTTTTTTCAATCAAGCTTGATGTTCCGCAATTGCTCATGCCGCCGTTTAAAATAATGACAATAATACACTAGCATCTCTCGACAGCTAGCCGACTAATGGTTGTGTGTATAGTTGACCGTTGCAATCAGAATATTTAACACAATTGAGTCTAGCAAAACGGTAGGAACTCGCTCGTCTTGTAACTTATTATTTTGTGTTGAAAAAATTACACTTCATTTTATTTTGTTTGTAAATGAAATAAATTGATATAACTAATGAATTTTTTATCACTTATTATTTGTGCCTAAATCCAGTATTTATTTTCTTAAATTTCTGTAATGAAAATACTTTAAAAGCGATAAAATGATATTTTTTTATTCAAATGTTTTGCAATGAGCTATTATTTTTAGAAAATAATAAATTAAATTATCTTCTGATGTGGATGCATAGATAAAATTTCAAATTGATAAAACTTGATAAATTTTAAATAATCAAATTTATGTTTAAAAACGAAGTCTCTTTTTATAAGCAGTTCAAGTTGTGCTCACATTAGTTTTATAATTCTATTTGATGAGCCAAATAATCAAAATTTATTGCCATAAATTAATGGAACGGTGAGCGCTAATATTTATTTATAATTATAAACAAATGAATAATTGTATATTAAAATTTCAATCTATTTTTAAAAAATGCGCCTTGCAATTTTTTTTTATAAATAATTGAATTTGACCTTTTAAAGACGCATTTTTATTGGTTATTAATTTTTACCATTCACAACATAGCTATAATATGTATGATAAATGAAAAAAATTGGCTTATCGAGTGAAAATAATGTTGCACAGTTTATTATTTATTGTTTGTAGTCTATGGTTTCTGAAACAGTGTGTATGTGTGGAAGCTTCTTTTATCGATAAGAAACAGTCAAGTCACTGTAACTAAAGTGAAATAAAAATTGCCACAAGAGAAACGTCTGATGTGTTATGTAACGTGTAATGCAGAAATAGTTGAAACTTTTTCACGATGTAGATTTTTATATGTGGAATAAAATATCATAATATTTAATAGCGATCGCTGTATGATATTTATGATTGATAAAATTGTGTGATTATTGAAGCTGAGGAGGATATATTTTTACTTAAAGTTGAGTTCCGTCGGCCATTTGTTTTTGTCTGCGAGCACATTGGTATCGATAAACATATAATTTTATAGATTAAAACAAGTCGAAGATTATTCCTTAAATGAGTTCTGATATACTTTGATTTACTCACAAAATTAGGTTTTGCAAATATTCATTTATTTATATTGAAATTTTGACAAATATGGGTTTTAATCATTGAACCTTCTGCTATTTTATCTTCGCTAAGTTGCAATTCTGATGATATATATATATATATATACAGGGCTTTTTTTTACCCTGTAACGCGGCGGAACGGCGTTCCGGCACCTTTTTTTCTCGAAATTTTAATAAATGTTTAATTTAATTTTTTCTTTTTTAAAATATGTATATTTTGTTTTATTTTCTATACATTATATGAAAAGCCGTCATTAATTCTATCAAAATGATATTCGAATGTATAATAAATAATATACCTCCTTAGAAAATGCTCGAAAAAAGTGCGTTCCGGCACCTTTTTTTTTAAAAAAAAAAGCACTATATATATATATATATATATAATTGCTATTCTCACCGAAAGGTAATTTTTATTAATACTATTGAATGTATAATTTAACCGAAAGCTGTCGTCTTTAATATGCGCGGTACATATAATTCATATATCAGTTATTTGTTACCTATAAAAACTGTGTAGATATATTTTAAACACAAAGTTACCAACCGTATACTTCATTTCTGTTATTGATCGATAACTGCATACAAATGCAAATGGCAGATTAAAAACTTGCACAAAATGTGAAATTTGAGTGCTGCATTTATTTAAATATTATGATAAAAAAAAATATAATTTATAACGATATAAAATGAAAGTAACCATATTGAAAAATTGCATAAAGAATAAAAATATAAAGATCGATCGGGTAAGTTTGCTGAGATGAATAAATAATATTAATATTTATTATTGAAATAAAAAAAAAACATAACGGTGAATACTAAAGAGCATAACCCTAATCTGTTAAGTCTTGTATTTTAAGAAAATATTGTATCTCACTAAGTATTTATTGTAAGCGATAGGGAAAACGTAGCGTGTAAGTTTTTTAAAAAATGAATTTAGCGTGTAAACAATATGTATTTGTATAAAACAATGCCTTTTTTGTATAAGTTCTAAGTCAATATGTGTTATTATCGTGACCCCCTTTTCCATTTTCTACTACTTGATATCAGTTGGCAAACTTACAGTTATCTGCCAATTTTTTGTGTAAATCAAAATAAATCTAAATAAGATTTCGTTGTTTTATATAGACCGTTTGTTCATATTATCATAAAAGTCTGACAAAGAAATGCTAAATGCATATCGAAACCTCCGACGTCGACTACACTCACAGTGTTTTCAAAGATTTATCAATATGTGATACTGTAAAAATTGATTTGGCTATGTAGTTTGTGTGGAAATGATAGTGAATTGCGGGGAAAGCCGCCATTTATCTGTTATATCCATTTCGAAGTGTGCCAGTATGATTTTGTGATTTCATCTGAGTTTGCCATCTGGATTATCATCAGTGATACTTGAATTATATTTTTTACTCTGTAATATTTTTAAAGTAAGCCAAATTATCGGTACAAGACTATTCCACAGAAATATGCTAACAATAATATTGTGATCTTTTTTGTAATAGACAAATAATAAATAACTCTAGAATTCGCTGTTTTAAAATGATACACCGTCATCGGGACGATTTCTTTACGGTGTAGTTTATCATTGCGGGACAGTGTTAATTAAATTAAGTAACGAATGCTACGTCAATAGAGATTTCATTCTTTTTTATTGGTTTAAAACTTCGAACAATAATGTCACCTGTAAATGAAATAGCCGAGATTTCTGCCTTCAGATTTTTTGTTGCTAAAAAATTACATGGGATAATTTGGCATTTATTCTCGGTGATTAATAATTTTAAATTTTCTGTTTTTTTTATCTTCAAATTATTTAAAATTACAATATTATCGAAGTAGTCTTATCAGTATTTATTAATTTTATATTTAACCCTAGACACTATTATATATTTAAAAATGAACATAATAAAAAAATACCTTTGAGACATTGTGAATAAATCTAATCGCTTTAGAAAATAAGTCTTTTTATATTTACGATTAAAACAAAAAAAAATGACAATGCTCCGTTTGGCGACGGCCAGTGCGTAAGTAGAAGAAAAACGTTTTAACAACAATTTAACTGCTTTGAAAATATTTATCGGTGAATGTATATCGTGTGTGGACATTTTTTGACCGCTTTCATTGTGAAAATAAACTACGTAGACTAGAACACCGGCCGGATCGATCTATATTCAGATTGTAATCGTCGTTAACGTGATCATATTTCTCGATGCCCGCGGCACGGGTGAATGAATGTTGATAATAAAATATTCACATTTATAATTGCCGGCCGATCTTCTAAATTACAATGTTTAGCGTGTGGCAAATTGTGATTTTATATCATCGTGGAAGCGGGCAATAGACAATAATTGATTATTGTAAAATACCAAAAGATAATTGCGATCGTTGTCTATTGTTGATTTTTTTTTCATTCAAATATATAGCTACCAATATAAATTACGTGACGTAATAATTATTATTAACACCATCAATTATCAGAATGGATGAACATTAAATTTAAGATTTTTTATATGCATTTATACGTTGGTAAATTATTAGAAGTGTAAAGAATTTATTTCAAGTGATTGTTCCTCTGTTTTTTTTGCTAACAATAATTTCAAACGTAAACTTTTCTTTGTATTGAATAATCAAACGAATATGATGATTGTATTCATTTATATTCTGATAAATAATGCAATTCGAACACCTAAGAAAAGCTACAATATTAGTTTTATTGCTTTATTATTAATCAGGTAAAAAATCTAACCAATCAAGATAATATTTTATTGGTTTTCATATACAGTTAGCATTATTTGTTTTTTTTTTAATTGACCTAATGTGCAGAAACTTACATTTTTGACTTATTCACGAGGTCTTGAAATTGGCCCAAATCAAAAAACAGCTCAAATTATAGAGAATTTATTTTGTAATATTTTTATGATGCGAGTCATCGTCATGTGTTATCAGCCCACCCTCTTGATGCCATTCTTAGACAGGATGGACGTGTACAATTCTATGTGCTTAATTGAATTCGAAGAAAATACTTTTTTTTGCAGGATTGATGGTTATAATGTTCAAAGGATCAATTTAAATGTTCATTTGTATACATTAATTTGGTTTTTATGTCAAATAATATCAAAATATCCTCACCATACGAAATGCTTTATTTATTAAACATGTAAAATTCTTTTGTCTGTTAATTTTCAAACTCTGTTGAATATGCAGTACAAGAATGTACAGTTTTCAATATTCAGTTTTCAAAGATATAAGATTCCATATTACTGTAGGCATAAAATTCAATTGATTATACTGATTTTCATTTAGCAGTTTTAGAGCCTGGCCTGTAAGCTCTGTAGCTTAGCCGGCCTTCTTTGTGGTAGGCTGCTAATTTGTGTGAAAATGTCCTATAACAAATTTACTGCAAATCAGCAAGTTAGATGCTAGTCGCCAGTGCGTACAGACGCTTATACCTATATCAGTCATTTTACAAGGTGAGCAATTTTCGATTATTTGACATAACAATCCAGCAAAGAAAATTATAGCCATTGCCTGCAAAATGTTTTACAAACCTATACATTATTTTCATATGTTCAATTGAATATCCACCTTTAAATGATTTATCAATAGTAGTGTTGTTCTATATTTTTTAACAATTTGTAAGTGTTTTATTATCAAAGAAAACTTCCCTCATAAATTTTAATTACTTAGATGTTTAAAAATATTTTAGACTATTTAAATATTTTTTGACATCGTGTACTTCCTTACCGCATCTTGTTATTTGACGTAAATTAACTATGGCAGACAGAAAGAATCGTGTCTCAAATATTTGTGTAAGATACTACGAAAATTATAATTGTAACTTGTTTTTTTTTAATGTATGATTTTTCAATTGCTTCTTCCATGTTGTAAATATATGAAAAAACTAAATGAATCACTCGTTTTATTTAATAAAAATCTTATTCTATCATTCCAGCAAGCCATATTAGGTGTATATTTCTTAACCATGTTTGATTTTACTACAAAGCACCGGTCTGTGAGTAATAACTCTAAATAAAAAAATTGACTACCACTAGTTCCAAAAATTATCAGCCCACCAGAAATGTTTTTTATAATGAAAATTCAATTTGTATGTCATATTTGTTTATCTACGGCGCATTCTGCTATTTAACCTTTTGGCTGCCGTAGAAAAAAGTGCGTCTACCTACAACGCTGGCTATGGTTGCAATTATTAATTTAATTAGGTATTGACGAGATAACTCGTCTTTGGCATGTTGAGCACAGAAAATTTGACGAGATATCTCGTATGTGGCAGTAATCCAGTTAAAATCTATTTTATGTTAGTTAAACATGATTAAGGTCTACTGAAAAATTCACGATAAACAATATTTATTTGAAGATCAAAATGAAACAAGAAAAAAAGCTGTTTTTAGAATTTGAACCTTCTTTTGCAATGTCCATTTTAATCATGAGAATCTTTCTCGGCATTATATTTTTTTGTCAGGAAGATATTAAAACAATAACCATAAATTCAATATTTATTTGAAAACATCAAAAAACGGGCATTATACAGTGTACTTATCCAACTTCATTATATAAACATATCATTTATCCATATTCCATGCTGAATAAAATTAATTTAACCGTAAAGATTACAAAAAAAGTAAAACATGTATGTATTTATATGTATACACGTGTTGGACACGTTAAAATTGAGAACATCGAAATCTATCATATATCTTAAAAACTATTCGATACATTACAAAAACTTGTCATGGGCGTAAATACAATTCGAATATTACGATTTTGATGACATCTAAGAAATACCACTTTGTGAATCCTCCGATTGCAATTATTCCCTTCTTATCACTTAAATATACAAAAACCTACGTGTAGATAGCCATGCATCATGTTGACATGGACTTATAAGGTGTAGATTTAATTAAAATTAAAGAAAATATTGCTAAAGCATCTTGGGAAAACCAGTATGATGCAAAAACAGTAATAATAATAATATATGTATGCATTGTTGATAACATAATAGAAAGCTTTGCAAAGTAGAATATTTAACGATATAATCTCATAATTTTGGAATATTTCAACATCCAAAGAATAACTCTTTCCCTGCGATATAAAAAGAAGTGACCAATTTGAGGCTTATGCACTGTTAAATAAATATATTTATTGTTTTTGATCGCTTTTGAATCAAATAACAGATGTAATCGAATGACTATTTCAAAGAAGATGTGCGTCTGAAAACACTGAATGACAAACCAGACGTGACATTACGGATTTATTTCATTTCGAAAATTTTGATGGCAAAATAAAATATTTGTGTTACGATTGAAAAGTATAATAACATATAAAATACCAGAATAGATTGAACATGTCACATTTTGTTATATGTCAAACATGACTACTGAAACTACACTGATGAATGAATTCGCCAGTCCATCAGTTTACTATCATGTCATAAATATACTTACCACGAAAATTTTTAGTTAATAAGCCTACCATAGTATCTCTACCATCACGCAGATATCATGGCAATTTTATGAAAGTTATTTGTTATCCGTCGATAAAAAAGTGGTTTCCCAACTAATACGTTCCGTAGCAGATTTGATGTAGAAGCTTGAAGTACTATAGTGTACATTCATGAAACTGAAATAATCACAAAGTGATCCTATTATGTAATTACATGAAAGTATAATTTTAACGATACAAGCTTCACAACAATAGTATTACGTTGCATATATTTCGTGTATTGTAATTTCATGTGGCCAAATAATTGAATGATACTAATTTTATTTTCTGTATAGTTTATAATAGACATTTCACTTAACTAGCACAATTCCGGTTCTATTTTTTGTAAGCATTATTTTATTAAGAAGAAAATTATCACTTTCATTTATTACATTTTCTACAGACTCCTAACTTTATCACAATGCTAGTAATGGGTGTATAGAATTTTTGACTTATATTATAATATGGTAACAGTAATTCATTCGAAATGAAACAATTAGTAGTTTTTATGCAACGTGGGCCGAAAGCTTTGGACGGAAGCATACAAAAGTGCAAGGTTACCAGAATACAAAAAAAAAATACAAAGTAATCTCAAATCGATAGTATGCAACATTGTAACAACATTTTAGATTTCTAGTTTGATATCGAAATTAATATAATATTGCAGTATGTGGGTTGTATACATATATTTGAAATAACAAGCACTTATGGAATGAAAATCTTTGGCTTGCGTATGTACAATAAAATGAAATTTAGCATGCGACAAATTAATTAATCTGAAATAGTTTTGAATGTAAAATTAAATTTGATTATCTTTACGGTTGTCCTACATCCTGAGAAAAAAAGTATCAGTAATCTGTGGAAATTACAAAGGTGCTGTTTTAAAAAGATTTTACTTCAAACGTGATGCGGTTAGTCTTCACAAAGGTGTCGACTCTATGGAAGTCTACTTACAAAAAAAAATAATGACAGATTTCTGAAAACATGTCTCACTTACTAATCAAACCGGGAATCGTTAAATATAAAAATAATGTCATTTAGAAGAAAATCAAATAGAAAATTGTGAATACTAGATATCAATTAATACTATATCAATAAACTCGATAGGAAATAATTACATAAATGAGTGTGTTGTTTTTTGGCGTAGCAAATGATATACATTTGAGCAAAGAACAAAACATACACATAAAAATAGGTAAATACATATTATAATAAATTTAGTTTAGCGTTTACAATATCATTTTTTCACAGATGTAGAAAAAAAAAAAGTAATAATACTTGTATTATATAGCAGAGGACAGTTTATGTACAGAAAATCATCAGAGATCCTTAAAAATCAAAACGAAGGGGCCGGCGTCATTCAATCATCGGGCATAACATATTTTTTTTTACAAGAATTACAATAATGTAAAGTCATTCTTAAAATAATACAAATCATATTACTACCGACATTTACAAATCTTATTTCCGCATTCTGATTGGTAATTTTATTATCGCTGAACGAAACTTTTATTCAATATTTCTTTCACGGGAAAAGAAAATAAACTATCGTTCAGTCGGATAAATAACTATTCGGTTCAAATATATACAGAATAAATCTAAGAATCGTGATATTATGCCCGCTGGTGTGTTTTTGCACTTTGCCCATTTACTGATAGAAATAATCTTTTTCCATAAACGATAATTACTGTACATATTGACGTTGCTTTTAATTTGTCCGCATACTGATGCGTAATCAGGTTCTTATTGTAAAAAAATTAACTAACGACTTGTATTCATAGATAAAATATGTATACATGAAAAAAATGTAAATATACTTATTTTGATAAATTAAAGAAATTAAAACGATGTGAAGTTCACATAAAAAAATACTAACTGCTGATTTCGTTACGCACGTGAACTAATTTTAGAATCCATGACAAAAAAATTAATCACACTTCTTTCTTAACTGCCTCGCCAACAGGAGTAAAATGAATTTAATATATGAATTTTACAATGAATCAAATTGACAAATGGTATCAGTTTTTGAGAATAATTAAAATTTCGATGAATGTGTGCTCGCAAATAATATTTGCAGAATTCCCATATTGTGTGAAATAAAATATTACAAACAAGATATTATAAAAAAAATAATGTTCTGTTCAATAGGGATACAGGTGAAGTGTCAAAAATTTTCTGCAAAAAAATAAATATGCTTCCAGTACGCTATTTGAAAAAAGAATTCTGTCAAATTGGTAGAAAACTTGCTGTCACTTGTAAAATTCCTGTTTATCATTTGAGGATAGTTATGTATTGTGCATAGAGTCATTTATAATATTTATCTAAAGATACAATGTTTTCAATTATAAACAATCCTAAATACATAAAGCTGGTGTTCGTAATTTACAAGTATTGATAACATATAATTTAAAAATTATGTGCCATAAAAAAAAGTAAAAACATCTTATTTTTTTACATAAATTTTGGTTTTAAATGGTTGGTTTATGACTTACAATAATAGGAAAATTTTCAAATACGCATTTAACAATAGGAAAGCCAAAGTACAATTTGGATTATAATACGATTAAAAAAATATAATTTTCAATTTTCATCCTAAAAATCAATATAAAAAATATAATTTAGAATTTTTACAAGTGGCAAAATATATATATATATAATAAGCCAAAAGATGAATAGTAAATTTAGTAAACTTATTTGAATATAAACCGGAATTTCACATAATTTGTGGTAACAATCACATTTTTTTTTTAATTATCACGAGGGGAGGCCCTTTTTGTTAGCTGTTACATAATATTGTTTGTCAATTTATAATTTTAGATACAACAGAAGCAAAATTATACCTTTGAACAAGAAAAGAACATGTGATAAAATTTCCCTACTGCGTTTTTTAATTTTTTAAATATTTATTTGAAAGTCTGATTTCATTACATAGAATCCGATTCCAACTGAACGAGGCAAACCCCATAGATTTCAATATAAGGCGACGCGATTTTGAGTGTGCTGAAACATCATCATATTTGGCACATGCGAGACAATCGACAGGTTCTATATCGTATTACTTCAGAACTCAATTAAACCAATACACTCTGCATCAGAGTCTGTTCACATATATATTATACTCCGATAGAATATTGAGTCGATAGCTTTCGATACCTATGAGATTCACTATTTCATAACATACATGTTCTTATCTGTTCAACGATACACTAAATATTGCACGATTCAATTCGAGAATTATGCATCTATCGCAATAAACTTCATGCAAATAATACTTATTTATCGGACTAAACAAACTAATACAGAACTAGTGTACTTTTGAAATAAAAGGTGAATCCTTCTAAATTTTCAGATAAATTCTTATTTAAAGGGATGTTGAAACGTCATGTTGCCAACTGTTTCAACGCATCAAAACGTTTGATAACAAATATATATAAATTGTAATACTAAAAGATTGTTTTTATCTTAAAAGGCAACAGAATAGAGAAAAAAATATTGGGAAACTACTAAATTTCATTTGACTAACAAATATTCAGATTAGTAACTAATATAATACAAAGGCATTAATAATATGTTTGAAATGTCGCGCATTCAAGAAGGAAATTTTTTGGTTGAAATGAAATCGTCAGCTTTTCAATAATTGAAATTGAGGCAACAGCAAGAAAATAATTAATATTGTTTGATAAAACATGCACTACATAATCTAATATAAAAAATCAAGAAATGTTAATTTTTATAAATATAATAATTTTACTGGATCGCTTTAAAAGTTACCCTTTCTTATGTTATAATATCATAGTCGTATAGCAACGATACACTTGTGACTTATTTATAGATATAATGATTAAAGTATGATAATAAATTCATGATATAAAAAAAAAATCTTATTACTAATGTCATGCACGATGAGAGATGAGAACATGACAGTTTATCGTAGTCGTTTTCCTGTTTCGTCGGTAGATACGCCCACTCGGATTCGTAAAATACATTTCTAACGCAGATAGACAGACAGAAAAAGCTATCTTCTCTATTTTTGATCACTACGTTGTATATTTTAACAATATCACATTAAAATCCGATCGCCATATAAATAATTCACTTTTCACATCCTTTAAAGATAACACAATAGTAATTACAAAATATCAAAGCCTTATAGTATCATCTATTGTTTTAATTGTAGTACATATTATCAACGATCTAAAGCACCATCTTTTAACTAAACATCGAACACGCTTACAGGATCAATCGAGATACAGTATGACGAATAATATTCTTTCCAAAACATTTAGTTTGCAGTAGCAGTGACAGAATTAATAATCAGAAATTAGTAATAAGAAAATTAAATTTATGAATAATACAAAAATGACAATGTAACCCAACATAATGCAAGTGAGAAACGAAATTATTTTGAGCATTGGTCTTGATCATTATGAATTTCAAATTGTTTATTGCTTTTAATTTAATTTTGAAGTTTTTAATATCTTGCAGTCCAGGACTGATGTTAATGTATCGCCAGTTTTCAATTTTGGACAGAAGTCGGGGTCGCATAGTTGTACGATGACTAGTTATTTTTTAAACATAACTATCTATTATAACAAGAAAGATAGAGGCATAAATGAGCACTATGTTGAGTTACTTTTAATTTATTATAAATATATTCCAAAGAATTGCGATGGGAACGAACATCATCTTTTATGGATTTTAAATCAAATTTTTGTAATATATAAACAAAATTCTGTATATAGTAGTTTAGCTACACTGTAAGAAGAAGAAAAACAGTAAGCCCAATACATCAGTCAATAAAGACATAAAATTATAATTATTATTAAAAATACAGATCATCAAAGATCAATAAAACTCTATGTGCAGTACGGTAACACTGAGATAAATTTACGCTTGGCGTAAATTAGTACGCGAGTCCCTGTTACACAACTTCCAATCAAAGAGAATCATTCCGTACAATAGCTTTAGATCAGGGGTTCTCAAAAATTTTCATCAAAGGGACTGTTTAGTATATTTATATTTTTGACTAAATATACATTATTATTACTCTTTTTTTTTTTGATTTATTCAATTGTTTGATTGAAACTAAATTCTGCAATCTATGTTCAAATTTTGTGATGTAAACACGCAAAACAGATGCAATGTGATTATCTGTTATTTTGATCTATTAATGCTCATTGTAGATTTTTTTTCACAAATATAGTATGTTTGACGAATAATCAAATTTTCGGAACAGTCCTTACTAGCCAAAAGATATTTTATTTATATAAAGTATTTTTAATATTCCGTATGAAGAAAAACAAAACGAATGAAGGTACTAGATATAACATAAATCTTTGTGAACCCCTGCTTTAGAAGGAATAAAGATATATTTATAAGAATAAAACATAAATAATAGTTCTAAAAGAACAAAAAAAAAATAATACCAAATTGTGTTTTGTGATTAAAGGGTGCCGAAAAGGTTTTATCCAGATGACTGGTGTACCAACACCCTCAGGATATAAAAAAATATTAAGAAAGACTCTTCAAATAGGGATACGAGTGGTGATTAAGCCCTGAAGATACTGTGTCGTTGAGCACAATGAATCATCTCATAAACAAAATGAAGGAAATATACACAAAGATACTAAACGTAGAATTGGATTTAAATGTGCTTCAAAGTCGTTTCAATTTCAGTGTTCATTTTAATCCGCAAATCTTAGTCTGGCGATTATAAGTTCTTTAAAATTAAAGAACAAACTTCGTAGGCAGCCAATTTTTTGGGCTCTGGATACAACGGTTGTGACACATTTGCACTGACAGAACGAGGAAGTCATTGAGCAAACGTTATTTTGTTAGTTAAAACGGCAGTCTGATGGAAATCAAAACTGAACACGAATTGACCGCCCAGAAACATCATTGGAATTCTTATACTTAAAATATTCAAAAACATTTAGTTGTGTTTTTTACTCCTATCACACTGCTACGGTTATATTATGTACAAAGGCAGAGTGAAGTTTAAGCTCTGATCACTTTTCTACATAGATAAAACAAATATTTCTTTACTACACTTAAACGAAAAAAATCATGCAGTAAAATCACGAAAGGAAAAACCTACAAAAAAAAGATTAATTAAGGGAGTATTTTCGTTGGAAATGATAAAATATTAATAATACCAATTTTAATAATACAAATTACTTATCGGAATATTAACCAGTCGAATTTTTTTTAGTACACTCATCGGTAAATTGGACCTTCAAATTTATTGGTCACATTGTCATTTTTTTTTTTTTGGTAATGTTTAATTTTCAAACACGTTTAAAAAACAGCAAAAATGCTATCGCAATGAGTATCAGTAAAGACTGGGTTGATAAGTGTTGATTTAACCGAACCAATATTTGAAAACACGCTAAGAATTTTCATGCTGAATATATATAAAAATAGAATACTTATATGAACTCGTTCACTTAGGAAGTCTGACGGCCGGATAAGATGGAATAGATTATGAAATCCACCAACAGACCGCGGTCGCTATTGTGTAAAAATCTTTTTGTCTCTATTATTGCCAAATCGATGGATAGATAGATGGCAGCGCAAGAACAATAAGATGGTACTTCAAATTAATAATAATAAAAATTAAAAGGTTAATTGTGAATACATTCAATCTACAAATAAATATACAATCTAAACGTCCTAAACCAAAGTAAATAAACAACCATAAGCAACGAGTAAAACATAGTTTTATATCTCATTGATATGAATGAAATATTAAAGCAAATTTATACAAATAAAAAATGTACACAATGTTTGGTATTTGTTTTGTTCAAAAACTTTGAATTATAATGAGACAAAGTAATAATTGGTCATTACATGCGATTTGAGCGTCGATCTATGTACACTTTTTGTAATCAACTGAATTCTTACAATTCCAACTATATCATTAATAAATATTGTAACTCCAAGATTTGTTTATAAAATAACTGTACACGCATATGAATAAAATCCACGACGTTACGATAAATTTCCAAACAATGATTAAACAATCCGATACAATGATAAACGATGTCCCAATAAAAAAAAAGCATATGCCTATAAATTCAAAAGAACTGAATTCAATTTTGGAGCATACATTAACCAAGTTTTTTGGATATGATGAACAGGTTTCATCAGGTCATGTTGTTTTATTCGGGACATAATGAAAGATTGTATTTTTAATCAAGATATCTGGCATATACAGCACACACAAGGTGTAAGGTATTCATAACGACAAAAGAAAAACCCATAATATAATCGACAGAATGCACAGATGTCATGTTAATATATTAATACTTTGGAGTTACAATAATTCTGAATGACTTACAAACGAAACACGAGTGTGACATAGACTTCTATTGATTTAGCCGCCTTGGATCGCCACAGTTCAACTGCCGCAAGTATAATAGCGATAAGATCATAATGTTTCCTCTCTCATTAGTCAATGTAATTATTTAATTCCAGTTGTATTGTTTTAAATTAATTTAGAACTCGTTATCGCTGAGCGCGTCGGCGTAGAATTGATCCGCATTGTGTTTCTCATTACAGCTGATGGACATTTTGTTGGTGTGCGTCATGGGTCCGTGGAAAGATTGCGATCTCAGAACGGAACTGCTGAAATAACAACAAGTATAATTAGATAAAACTGAAGAAAATTATGAATTTTATTGAAATGGGAGTCACGCAAGCATCGTTACTGATAATAAAAAAAATCGCAATAAATATGTAAGTTCAGTGTCAGCTATTACTGTCAAGTGACTTACCACAGGTGAAAACAGATTTATAAAAATTAAATGTTTGTCTAACAGTTATTTAATTCTATATTTGAATGTTATCGGTAAGTTAACAAATCGCAAGCAGTGTGACAAGTGACCAAGTATGTTTTGTCAAAATATTATTACTTTTGCATCTATAGATCCAAGATGAATAACATTCGAAAAATAATTTGTTTTAATAACTTCTTAAGTACATTAGGTTATTGTGTAATTAGTATGTTGTGTGTACAGGTATCTCGATGTTTATATAATTGAAAGTTCAATCGATAGATAACATCCGGTAACCAAACTATTCAATCAAAAATAAAGTAGACGAGATCAATAGCATCGATGGCAAAAAAATCCAAAGCAATTCAGTGTACATTTGTCGCTTGTAAGTATTTGGACTCAGTTTAAAAATGTGGGATGTATTTTTTACAGTATTAGAAAATATTCAGAGCCCATTATACACAAAAGCGTTTTCAGTGATAGCCGTGCAACACTTTGAACGCTACTGAAAGCATTGGAAATGCTAGCTTGGACGGTAGTCTCAGCTGCCAGCACCCACAAATACCAATTTGTCGATAAAATACTTTATATAATAATTTCCATATTTGTGATGTTTGACAATCAACAATCATAATAAGGGTTGAAGCGGGGGTTAGTAATTTACGACTTGCAGTTCAAGAGCTAAGGTAATAGTAGCGTAAATTCTGAACAGTAAGCCAAGAAAGGTATACAATATAATGCTTTCAGCACTTTGCGGTCTAAAATTGTTGCGCTTTCAACACTCGTTCAACATGTGTAGTAGATAAAAACAATTTATAGGCGAGTATAGCCGCCAGTAAAAATAGCGTTTTCAACTCTGATTACATTTGATCACATTTAAAATTTGGAATGTATTTACTTCTACTGTATAAAATGAAATCCAATGTTTTTGGAAGCAGCGGTTATTTTTTGTATTATAGCTCTTTGAACAATATAATCAATAGCTAGACTGATAATACTGTCAGAAATAAGGATTCCTAGAGTCTAAACGAATAGAGTATTTATACCTAGTAAAAAGAAACTACCATACCAACAATTAGACAGCAATTATTTAAAAGGCGCAAATATTAATTCATCAATAGATATAATCTAAAAATAAGTACTAGTTTTGTTACAAAATACGTCCTAGCAAATATTAAATAAATACCAAAAACTAAGTTCAATATTTTATAGAAAATATCAATGAAAGATTACTAATTTTTAATACTACATACATGGTAACGTAATAAGTAAATTTACACCTCTACATACTGGTCACGGTAGCTTACCATTTAAAATCAATTAAAACGGTGTACATTTTTTTTTAAAGGAAAATTTATGAACATCTATCTATGTATAAAAAAATTGTGAGAAAACACCAAGAGAAAATGGGAAAATTAAAAAGTTGTTAGTAAGAATACAGATGATGCGGAATGCTGTGACAAAATCGGTGAATAGTTCTGTTATATGATGGAAGAAGCATTCAAAACGGTGATGTACAAAGAACATTGCTGGAAAATAAACAAGTACGGATGAAGTGTTTTAATTAAATCATCTTTTTAATTAAAAAACGTGACAGAATGATCGAGAATGCTTGAAACATTGCCTTGTGACGATGCTGTTTTATCGTATATACAAAATGTAATTCAGTGCATTTTTGTATGCGACTGTATCGTTGCAATAAAACAGAAGCTTTTGCATGTGTGTGTACATATAACCAAGCATTGACAGTTTGATGGTAATAATGGTATAAATTTGCAAGCTGAAAAAAAAGCGTAAGAATTTTGCAAACTTTGGACGGCGGCAACCCTCACTTACTATTGTCGTTTTGAATTGGCAATCCGTCGATATGCGGATGACATCGCTAAAGCCAACGGCCGCCACCGGTTCGACAGTGAGATCACAGTCTGGATTTATTTAAAGAAAAAGAAACCAAAACAAAAAGGATAAAACATGTCAGAATTTGTCCTCGTATTTTTTTTGTGAAGAACAATCATTGTAATTATCTTATTGAGAGTATTTTAATACAACTATTTGTACCAACTATTACAAGCCACTTTGTTTGGCTACTGTTTGCCTAATTTGCAGAATACGAATCGATGATTGAGAAAAATTTTGAGAACGAAAATGTAGTCAGTAATTTGAAACCTATAATATCTAACATACGTAAATCAAATGCATACGAAAAGGCTTGTTTCCTTGACTTTTTTGTCCTTAAATTTTTCTCTAGCATCAGTAATAATTTTCATATTTGTGAACTACGGTTTTACTTTTTTATTTTGTATGTTCTAAATATTTTTACATATTGATGTATTACTGATTTTTATTTTAATTATATTTGTCAAGTGCACGGTGAATTGGCCTCAGCTGTAATGCCATGTACTGTCCTTTTGATTTGAAACAATAAATATATATATATATAGACAAAACCTCGTAATCTTTCGACAAATATACATTTGTAAATGATTATTTATTCGCGTTACTCAATTTTCATTAAAACATAAAACACTTTTTTAAACTAATTCTACATCACGAGCATAGCCGGTCCTGTTCTATAAAAAATGTGAAATTAGTACAATTGACAGTGAACACCTTTAAATAAAACTATGTTTCATCTAGCAATATCCGTGACGCTTGCAGAGGCAGCCGGCGGTTGGTCGAACAGCATGCCGAGTCGCATCGGTCACCACTTTTGAAACTCGCCCAGATATTATATCACATGTCACCACCGTTTTGTTTTTTCTCACAAGTAAAAGATATCTGTAACCGGTATATCCTGCCTGTCTTTTCGTTTTTAGATTTAACCACAAATCATGTTTCTTCCCGTCTCACGTTTATATATATTTTACAAATTAAGCCGACAATAAATTCAATAACAAAATTGGGTTTCTCAATAACAAGAAACTAAAAAATGTATGCAAAAAATCTGTTTCCAAATCATTTTTCACTAAATGATTCAACTTTTCTGTTTATATTAAATAAAATGAAGAAAGTGTGATTCAATGAAAGGTTTAAATATTATGAGCCAAACACCATTGGATATGTTGGAAAATACATCGTTCAGGTCAACACAACAATAAGCGGATTGAATAGTTTCCCATAAAATTGAAGTCTTATCAAATCTAAATAACAAATGATACCATAATGAAAAAAAGAATACAAGATGATGCCCTTCTAGGTTAGTTAAAAAATGATATTTTCAATTTAGCCCTCTAGGATTAAATATAATTTATGTCCAGTTAATTACCTCGGACTCTTGGCATTGGCCGGTTTCAGTTTGGCTTGAGCAGCAGCTTTTCGAGGATCATACGACGCCCGTCTCTTCCACTTTTCCAATTCTTTATTCTTCATCTCTACAATTTATTGAAAAAAATATGATGCACTCGATCGATATTACGAATAAAAAATATATAAATGAATATGATGAATCACAATTCCAACGAAACAAATTTAGTAAATAAAAATGACTATACCTTGTTCTTGTTTAGCAGTATTCCTCTTTGCGAGTTGTCTATGCTCTACGGATGGCAGGACGTTAACGTACGTCTTTGAAGGATCGCGTCTGAGAAAATTCTTGGCGGGTGACGGTTCGCTCGTTTTATATTTACTTATATCCAGATAACGAGGCTGTATTGAAGTTTTTCGGGCGCCTGCTCCCAGATCCTTAGACGCCGAAGTGGTCGATGAAGACATTGAGAAGTCTCCGCTATGTCTTTAAATGAAAATTGCCTTCTTATTATGTTATCTAACTTTGGTTTTTATGTTACATTTGTAGTCTATTGTATATTATATGTCTTAACATTGCAAAAGTTTATTCGGTAAAAAGGTATTTAAAAATATTTTATTCTAAAAGGTGCAGCATTTATAAAAGTAGCTTTGCCCAAATAGCTTTTAAAAGTCTGTTGGTGGCTTGACAAAATAAAATATGAACGGCAGAAAGCAATGCTTTGGCTGTTATTACCAGGGCTTCGAACCGGAACTGAACCAAAAACCGTTATTTTTGCCGGAACGAAAACCGGAACCGAATCGAAAATATAAATCAGTTTTTTTTCAGTTTTAGTATTTTGGGAAAATCGGTAGATTCCTGGGTTTTTGGATTCAAGCTGAACCAAAAACCGAAAAAACCGTTATTTTTTCCAGAACGAAAAGCGGAACCGAACCCATATATATTTTTTTACTTGAACCGGAATGAAAACCGGATCAAAAAAATAGCAGTTCGAAGCCCTGGTTATAACACTGTCAGCCTTTCCTCATCTGTAGCAATACTGTTTTAAAAATAGCAACACATTCACTCTTTTGAGCGTCTTCATTGGTTATTGTAGGAGTCTTCAACAATGACCTGCGAGCTGGTCATGGCTATGAACCTTTTCGTTTTTGTTTTATCAAGTTACGGTATATTAGTTTGGTTTACTATATCTTGTTTCACATCAACAGTCAGTGTGGCCTTCTGACCGGAAAGTTCGGAAGGAACTTGATTTATGTGATTAGTATTTTTTAGTTTAAATTTAATTGAATTCTATATTACCTTTGCTGAGGTGGTACGGATCTACTCTTTCCTCTCATCACAACACCGCTGTCTTTATTTCTCCTGTCGTTGTCAGACTCCACGTCTTCGGAGTCACTCAGTCTTTCCTCTCCGGTCTGGCCGACATTTTCCTGGTCGCTGTAGTTCGAAGAGTTTCTCCTCGAACCGCCGCTTCCGTTGGTGGTGGAGTTTGAATTTCCCGTATCACTGTCTAAGAGAAGGTGGTGATTCGGGACGGCGGCGACGGGACGGCGATTTTCAGCGGACTGATCGAGGTGTAGTATTTCCGAATTCTCAATCAAATGCGTTTTTCGCTTCTCAGCATCTAACAGACGACTTCGCGGGGAAAGAACCTCTGGCTGTTGATTGACCTGTCATCACATGAAAGTATCAAGATGATAATGATGCAAAAAAATTGAATCATAATCTATTGTTTCGTGATGTAAGATTCTTATTCGAATAACAATTTTTTCTCCCAAAGATAATATCAAAGTATCTAACGCAGTATTTCTCTAGCTAATGTCATATGCTTTCCTTGGTGAGTGGCAAACTAAGTAAAGTTCACGAGTCCAATATAATTCAAGCTATTTCCATGTATCTCTGAATTAATTCTCAGCTATCTTAACACATTTTTGTTGTGATTAACCCAAAAAGATTATGTTCTGTTTGAATTAGCTTTTGGCAAAATGCCATTACACTCTTTTGTAATCTTTACAAGCATACACTATAAAAAGATCTGAAAATATCACAACGCCAAACAGATAAGTAAATTGCATTATTCAATCATTCCCACTCTAAATAAACAGGTTTTCTTTGAGAGGAGTATTCACCAACCTGAAACTTTGGAACGTAATCGTTGGCTAGGGTGACATTTGTGCTTTGCGGGGTTCTGCGAGATCTTCGCACAACTTGGCCACTGTCCGTGCCAGAAATCCTGAAAGGAGAAAAATACTACATTATTTTTTCAATATTGGCGGAGCGGATTCGCAACAATAATCTGATCTATTACATTTTAAGAAATGTAATGGATCAGATTCTCTGTGGTTTGGTGGCAAAAATTTTACATACACTAGTGATCAAACGGGTTTGGGTTTAAATCCCAACACCATTCTATGTCAAACATTCATATTTCTAATCTTATATTTGAGATCTTGGGCATGGCTGTTTGTGATGTCTCTTCGAATTTAAATTTAAAAAAAATATCTAGTGCTTTGACTAATGTTATTTGTAAAACCAAATATTTTTTAACAGTAAATTCAATATTCAATAATTGCGTATGAAAGATTTTAATTATTGTATTTATTGGATCTACAGCGTAGGCATTGATGATGTTGTTGACCCTTCTCATTGCTCTGTGTATTTATTAAGTAAGTGTGTAACGACTTAACTCTGAATAGAGCAGACTGATCAACTGTCAATATCTTATGTATATATGGAAGTATGCGTCACCTAACGAAAAAGAAAAAGCATAGCCTCAAACATGTATTGATTATTTAAATCGTAGGTTTTTAGAGTTATCATTTATATATTTTGTTGTGAACCCCTAGCATACAGCACCAGGGATTGCAGAACTTTAAAAAAAAAAAACTACAATGCAAGTGGTAGGGTTCTATTCCACGACTGCATCTCGACGGAATTATCAATCGACTCTACAAACTGTTTTACTATTAGCAAGTGCCAACTACTGGTACACTTACATTTTTAGGACAGGCTGTGCTCCTTCAGCGGGCACGGTGCAAACCAGCCTATCTTCAAATTCATCGGTGTCTGGAGAGCCGCGGCCGGCTTCCAAATGGTCTGCGTGTACGGCAGATACGGAAAGGGGAAGGCCTCCGGTGCAGTTAAAGGAACGAGATCGGTGCACGGGGGAAGAGTGACTGGAAAAGAATAACATCAATTATTATTCTTTCCATGTCGATTGAAGAAAAAGCGATACTTCATTATTTTGATTGCAGTAGAAATTGTGCAGAAAGAAATGATAAGGTGCCGATGGATTAAATCTTTAAATGAAGTAAATTTGCAGTCAAGCATATCAACCCCGGCAGTAGCTGCTGCATATTTATGTGGATTTGCCAAATTCAGTGACAATTTGGAATGACATAGACAAGTAATGTCGGTGTGTCAATATTTGTTCAAGTTTTCCTTTTCACGGATGAGAGATCGGAAAATTTTGAGTAATATTCTATCTGAAATAGAAAGTCAGTGAAGTGCAAGGAGAAAGGGGTGCAGACAACATCATGTGCCATGGTAAGTGAAGAATTACCACAGTAATCAAAAAACATACATGTAACAGATCAAAAATACAAGTTATGTCGATTTACAGTGAATTATCAAGACATGTGCAGTTACAAAATTCTCAGTATACATTTCAAAGCTCATTATTTGATAATTCAACTTATATGTTTTTTTTTTATTTAGTCATTTTAGTCACTAATAATCTCTGTTTTCTTTGAAAGTAACCAATAAATATGTAATTATATTAGTTTTTACTGCTCTAAATTATTGGGAATCTTTAAGGATGGGTGAAAATGTTAAAAATCACAATGAAAAATATAATAAATTTTATGTTGAAAAAACTACTAGCTGCAACAACTGTATAATGAAGCTGTCGTAGTATAATTTCTGTCAAAATGTCCAATTCAGTGTTTCAATCATTTTAGGCCCGTGGCCCCTTTTGAGTGTCTTTCTTTTTCTGTGGTCCCCATACCTTTGTTTTGTCTTTCGGATTTGCGGATTTCCCAAAATTATCAGCGTGGGACCTTTTTTTAGCACTTCCAAGAATTTAAGATTCCCCAAAATGAATGCTGTGAGACTTTTTTTTTGTACACTGTACTGTGAGAGACCCTGGTCTGTATCACTGTCAATTTCAACATAAGTGAAGATTATATAGTGATTGAATTGATTCACTTGGTTGAAATTCATTGTAATAAGGTGAAAAATAACTATAGTTCTACAAATACTTTTTTTTGTGTGTTTTATAGCTTGTTATTCAACTTATTCCATCATCAGAACTATGTTTAAACTTATATTAACTTAGCTATCTACATATATGTACTGGCTTAGAAGAGATACACAATGTATCCTTTCATTCACTCAAACATTCTAAATTATACTGCAAATTATAGTACACCTATCCCTCGATTTACACGGTACTTTTTTTACACGTTTTCGCTTTTACACGGTTGAGAAAATTAAAAACTTTTTTTTAAAAATAACTGTTCTCGCCGACTTGAAATTAACGTCACGTGCAGCGGAGCAAATTGTTTTGAGTCTGTACGGTATCGGCCGCTTTAACTGATAATGCACGCAGACGCCGGCGCCGACCCGTCTAGATGTGCCGGTGTGAGTCCTTGTCCGAGACCACCAATCGTCTGCACTGGAAGAATGGCGTGAGATATACCTGTCCGTCATTGGACACGGCCGTATCCCACTACGGCAAAGGAATGGTCACGTGGGGTAGCCGGGACGTGTTGGCGCCTGGCGCTTGCCCCGGCTGCTCCTGGGTGGCAGTGAGGTTCAAACTCCTGGAAGGAGAAGACGTCACGCGTTTTCGCCTTTGTGTGCACGCGCAGGCCGATAGCCGCTGCTAATCACCCTGCGCTGAACCTACCGATATAATCTAACGGATCATACCTCTGCCGTTTTATTTATCACCACTCATTGGGGACGAATTTACTGCACACACACAAACATCGGCGAGAGCGGAACTCTCGCCCGAACAGAGTCTTTAGCTTGAAAATTATAATTCTTCATATTCGTAAGTAAAATCGAGTACATACATAATTTTCAATTGCGTGCTTTATATCTTGAATAATATTTGTAGCCTTATTATGCCGAAAGAAGTAAAAAGAAAAGTTATTTCGTTAGCAACCAAAATAAAAATTTTGGATCGTTTACAAAACGGAGAAAGAGTAATAGATGTTGCTGGATTATATAGTATGAATGAAGCTACAATAAGAACCATTAGAAAAAATGAAAACTCAATTAGAAAGAGTGTAGCAGCTGGCACTACGAATACGAGCACAACTTCATATATCAGAGATATTGCAATGGAAAAAATGGAGAAGGCATTAATGATTTGGATAGAGGACCAAACACAAAAACGAATGCCAATTGATACCAATGCTATTACAAATAAAGCATTGCGGATTTATGAAAAAATTAAAGAGAAGATACCACCTTCTTCTTCATCTGAAAAGAAGCATACTTTCACAGCAAGTCATGGTTGGTTCGAAAGATTTAAATCAAGAAACTCTCTACATAATTTAAAATTAAAAGGTGAACTGGCATCTGGCGATGTAGATGCAGCACAAGAATATCCAACAAAATTTGCTGAACTTGTTTCCATCAATTCATATACTCCTGATCAGGTTTTCAATGCTGATGAATCAGGGTTATTTTGGAAAAAAATGCCAGAGAGAACCTATGTGTCTAAAGTTCATAAATCAGCTAGCGGTCATAAGGCAGCAAAAGATCGCATAACAATTCTTTTCTGTAGCAACGCTTCAGGAGATCACATTATGAAACCATTGGTTATCAACAAATCAAAAAATCCCCGAGTATTTAAAGGAATAAATATCAACCATCTTCCAGTTTATTGGAGGGCTAATAAGAAAGCGTGGGTTACTGCCGTAATGTTTAATGAATGGTTTTATGATTGTTTTATCCCAGATGCCAAAAAATATTTAAAAGAAAAGGGACTGCCTTTCAAAGTGCTTTTATTAATTGACAATGCTCCGGGTCATCCACAAGATCTTCAGCATGAGAATATCCAGGATACATTTTTACCAAAAAATACGACTTCATTATTACAGCCATTAGATCAAGGAATAATTTCGACTTTTAAAGCTCTTTACATAAAACGAGCTTTTACACACATTTTAGAACAAATGGAAAATAACGAATCGTTAACAGTTATTAATGCTTGGAAAAAATTTACAATCCTAGACTGTGTTAAGCATATTGCTTTATCATATACCGCGATTAAGAAATCAACCCTCAATGGCTGTTGGAAGAAATTGTGGCCAAATATAGTAAATGTTGAAGCTTCTACTTCAGTATTAAATGATGAATATTCTCAGATAGTACAATTGGCAAATTCATTGGGTGGAGAAGGTTTTGACGATTTCACTGAAGGAGATATTTTAGAACTGGTGGCTGATAAAGAACTAAGTGAAGATGATCTAATTAACTTAATAGATGAAACTGGTGATTGTGGCAATGATTCTGATGAAGAAGAACTTGAACCAGTTACATTAACAGCTAAAATCATCCACGAAGGACTCGCATTGGGAAGAAAATTAGGTAATCATTTTGTACAATATGATTCAAATGTGGAACGGGCCCTTCGATTCCAACGTGATATTAATCAGTGCTTGGCTCAATATGATGAAGTCCATAAAGATCTAACAAGAAATTCGAAGCAAATGTTAATAACGGATTTTATTAACAAATCTCCTCGAGAAGTAAATGTTTCTACGTCAAACATCGAATCGGC
Source organism: Himalopsyche anomala (assembly GCA_031772345.1). NCBI lineage: Eukaryota > Metazoa > Arthropoda > Insecta > Trichoptera > Rhyacophilidae > Himalopsyche > Himalopsyche anomala. Next base: position 2,073,314 of record CM062823.1, on the reverse strand, counting down.
ACAAATAATTTCGAGTGATGAAAGTGACTTTGAACCAGTCAGGAAGAAGAGATTGGCAGTGATTTGTGATAGTGACGATTGATAAAAAACCCACCAACCGTTTTAATATTTTTTTAATGAATCTTTTGGATTTAATTTTTTGTCCCTCTATATATACTTTATATGTAATTAAATAATAAAAGAATAAGTATATTTATACTTTTTAATAATTTCGTTTTTTAATGTATTCTAGAAAACAACATAATTATGCGTTTTTTTGGTACTTTTCGATTTACACGGTTTTTCATACAAAAATATACAATTTCGATTTACACGGTTTTCTCAGGAACCTATCTACCGTGTAAATCGAGGGACAGGTGTATTATGTTTAATAAATTGTCTTGGTATACTTGAAATAAGCTAAAGAAATATTAAAATCGATTATCTAAAAACTAACAGGTTTAAATTGGTGTTATTCTTTTGTAAACAGTCTAATTATTCAAAGGTTAATAATTAAAAACATAATAAAAAAAAAAAAAAGATTTCTTTAGATATTTTATTAATAGATGCAAATCGATTCAAATGATACATAGATAAGCAAACTCACCTAGGTGAAACGACTTCATCGGCCTCAGATCGCCTGACGTTTTTGGCAACTTGGGCTGGCGGCGCTGCAGGCACGTTAGCGTTAGGATTCCGCTTCTTTCCCTCTTGAGCGGCTTTCATCGGGTCGTATGAAGCTCTCTTTTTCCAGTTGGTGAATTCGAGGTCCTTCGCTTGGGCGGCAATCACTTGAGGGTTTGGTTTTTTCACATCTGAAATAGATCACAATGAAATGGTTAAAAAAAAAATGAAAAATTTATTGCAAACGCAAGGTATCAAAACTCCAGCAGAAATAATTCTGTAGGTTTGCACTTTCCAAAATTAATATGCTGTTTGATGTCTTTACCTGTAGGTAATATTTCCATAGTGTAGAAAAATTTGGTATCACAACCAACCATGAGATTATTAAAATTGTTCTTTCACAATAATTGTGAATTTTAGGTTCAGCCAGTTCTTGGTGAATGTTTTTAAATAAGACTAATAAATTTGAAAAAAGAAATTTATATTTACTAATTTCTTTATTACAAAGCAAACCGCAAAAGCAAACCAAAACAATTGTTGTCACTAAATACCAAAAGAATACTGAAAACAGCTTAAAATTTAAAAGAAAAAAGCATATTGCCCATGTATTGAAACTAATGAGGCAACCTTTTATAATGCCTTTCATTTATTTTTTAAAATTTGAATATGCAAACTGAGTAAGTATTTCAAACTTACATCCAGAGCTGTGGAGTCAGTCATGAAAAACGAGCGACTCAGACCCATTTAAAAAATATATATTTAATGATGTGTATTCAAACCACAATAGTCCATAGTGTTGACATTGCATGCTTGACTGACTGAGATGATCTGATACATATGTATATATATATAGGTTAAAATAAAATGATTGAAAAAAAAAATTGTAGTAGTTTTTTATTTTAAAGCTGGAGTCGGAGTCGTCTGTTTTATACACGACTCCACAGCCCTGCTCATATCTGTTTAAAGTGAAATCTACAAGTGTGCGACAAAATGATTTGAAAAATCAGTAGGCAAGAAAATAAATTTGCAAAGAATAAGTTTTCTATTTTTTTCGTTATCATTTTATCCACTTGAGATCTGGATACGAATGGCCGCTCCAAGACGAATGAGAGTGAAATAAATTTACATACTAATAGAATTATTCATTTACGTACAAACACCGACAGCGGGGCATTTCCTATTAACCAAGGAAAAAATCATTTAACATGTAAACAACTCACTTTACAACTAATTTATTTTTTAATAAAAACGCTCTAGTTTTAGATTTAGTTAAATTGTGGTAATTGATTTAGCACCTAAAATTAAAAATTAACCAACGCAACCCACTTGCACTAGGGTGGTAGAATTGTTCAAAAATTTTCCTACTCTGACTTTATCTCACACACTGAATTCTTTCCCCCTAACATCCATTGACAGATATTTAAATGTTGTATTATGAACATATTGTAGATATTCTCATCGTATCAGTTAATAATTCTCTGATTATACTTTAGAACTAGTACAAAAAATACGTTTTAATTTTTTTAATTTCCAATATCTAACCGCCAAGAATTGACAGTCATTACCTTATTTGCAGGGCTGTGGGTCATTAAGAAATAAGACGACTCCGACCTTAGCTTCAAACATTAGCATGCAGCGGTGTCACTTTTGACCCTAGCGATTTGAATACACATGTACGAAAAGAACTTGGGGTGACTAGTTTTTTTCTAGTCTGACTCCATTTAAATCAGTCCGACTGCACATCTCTGCTTATTTGTGATATTACATGTAACTTATAATACTTACTTCGATCTCCAGTCTTGGGCTGAAATTCTTTTGTAGTAGAACTGGACCTGGTCATCCGAGTTGTAGCTTGACCACTCGGTCTACCGCTTTCGCTCACTTTCCTACTCTTCAACACTTTCGCAGCACTAGCGTCCTTATCATTCAAACCTTGTCCCCCATTATCACTCTTTCTCGTAACACTTCTGGAATCCCTCGTCCTGGTTCTGATGTCTTCATTGGCAAATTTTCTCCTCATCTCAGGTGTTCCGGGACATCTCGGAGAACCGCTGCTTCCTCCGCCCGAATGTTGCAATCTCAAATCAGGCGAAGCGATTCGCGCTCTACGCAGCGCAAAGGCTCGATTATATCTCGTACCGGCTAAAATGTCTGAGCCGTCGCCCCTTCGCAAGCTGCGTCTGTCATAATCCGAGTAAAAACCGCCAGTCGACAGATTGTCAGAATCTTCCGACATATAATCAACTTCAGGCGTGTTATTTCTAACGGAGAGTTCACATGAGCGCTGCATTCTACCGTCGGTTCTACCTCTACGGTCGCTATTCCTCAGCCCGGAATCGACTCTTGAAACCACCGGAGATCCGAGGATATTTTTACTACCAGAGTGTAAATTGTCATAGTTATTATTGTTGTTTGCCTTGTTGACAACATTAAAAGAGCTCGACCTCCTGATCGGGGAATTCATGGGTCCGTTTGCGGCAGCACTGCTACGTCTGAGGTGAGTTTTATCGAGATTTTTATTCTGCGGCGACACATTTCCGCTGGAAGACTTGCGCGTGGAGTTTCTCAACCCGCTCACTCTCTGGTTGCTAGGGGCGGAATATAAATTTCCCCTGGTTTGATCAATAGGCCCGCGGACGTTAGCAACGGCATAAACAACCCCCTCGGTAACGACATTGGCATTCAGACTCCGCGTCATTATATTATTACTGTCCCGTTCTTGGAGAATATTATTGAAGAAGTCTCTGGCGCTTCTTCCGTCGAAGCTTTTATGCCGGGAGTGAAACTTTTTATCGCTATTTTCATATGCCTTGTTAACGATATCCTCTTTGACGTGCAAAGGTTCAGTCAGTCTCAAATTGGCCAACAGTACCGCCTCCTTATGTTTGTCCCAGTTGAAATCTTCACTGTTGTCATTGTTCTTTTGATTTCTGAGTTCTTCTTTCCAGTTATAAATGCGAGTGTCAGTGTCTAAAGACTTCGAAGCTCCGGTGTGCGAGAGCAGCGGTCTATTTCCGGATGTTAAGTGATTGTTTCCGGTGATGAGATACCTTCCGGGGTTTCGTAGCGGAGAACTTTCCGCCGAGGAAGGATTGGTTCTTTTGTGGAGACGGTAATTGAGCGAATTCGACCGACTCAGCTGAGAGACCGGCAGTTTTGAAGGTATGGAGAATTTGTCTGGCAGCGCGGATGAACTGTTATATGTAGTTTGGTGTAATTTGGCTTGCAGGTTGGATATAGCGTTTTGAGTGTTGAGTAGAAAGGATTCCGTATCGGGGGTCGACGATAAAATATCCTGAAAACACAAAAAAAAATAATAAATAAAAGCTTTCATACAACAATTTTTTAAATATATTAATTGAATTGATTGTATTTTTAATAACTATCGTTTCCTTATTGTTTTATTACAACCCTTGATAATGAAACCTGGAATATTTAAGTATAATGTAAAAGCAATGTCAACACAAAATGATAATTAGCCATAATTAAAGAGGTGTGGATTCGAACAGATGTAGAAAGACGGGCAACTGACTAAACTAGACTATAAACCATCTCACGACATGTTACTGTTAATTAACTTTTTGTGTATCAAAGAGGATATTAATTTGTTTTAAATGAAACAACCTTTAAATTAAATTTTTACTTTTGTACATAGAAACTCATTTAAATTATCGTTATGTTAAACTTCCTTCACATGTTTATTAGTTAATTACATGAAATAAAACCTAATAGTGAGTTTCCTTAACTCATTATGGATTAATTACAATCCATGTCAAGGATGGGAGGTAGTAAAGAAGACAAATCAAATTAATGTTTTGCATTGAGTTATAATTTTTTTTGGCATATAAATGTTCATAAAACATCTCTTCTTAAGCCATTATGGAAGTTGTCTTTATAATTATATTTTTATTTAAGAGCTATTTTAAATATAGTGTTTCTTTTAGATAAACTGTATATGAATGAAACCAAATATGAAAGAGTACATTGATTCATTAACTATATATTTTAAATAAATCAGTTTTTTTAAAATATACTTATGATGATAGCATGATGCCAATATAGCCATCAACAATGCAATCTCTGTAAAGCTTAACCCTTAGAATACCTTAGAATAATTGAGCTGGACTCGACATTACAGATTTGGCAATGTATTTTAATTTACTGATTATTTTAAAAATATAAGTTTTTTTTTGTCCAAATATTACCAATACGCATTGTGCCCAAGATAAATTTTGATTTTTTACTGAAACATTCAGAATGTTTTTTTTATTATAAAGACGAATTAAGGTGAAAACATATTTCAATTAAAGAGTGCAAAGGGTTAATACATTGCTATTTTTATTTAAACCTGGTAAAGTAGGGTTTATTTTTTTTAAATCCATGTCTACTCCCAATGTGAAGCATATGGCCTCCAAATGGAGGTATCTCGACAGAAGTTTAATACGAGAACTGTCAGTTGCTCACTCGCTCAAAGCTCTATTTATCAAAGAGATTTATAGGGATGGAAGAATAAGGTTACAACAGGACTACTGGTTTACTAATTGCTCTCGCTACGCCCGGTTATCAAAGGATCGGAAAGGGTGGGTGGAAATTTTTAGACATCACAAACGCCCATGCCTTAGAACAGAAATCGATGAACCGGTCGAAAAAAAGCTGTTTGTACTGGGACTCGAACCCATGAGATCCCGCACGGAAGCCCACAACGCTAACCACTGCACCATAGGATCCGACATCAACATAGGGTTCAACGTAGTGCTTAATCAAAAAATGAAAAAAAATTACAACTAATGTTTTCGATGGATTCGGCAGTAACTTTGTAGAAGATCATTCATCATATAAATTAAATTTGATAACTGCCTGTTAGACTATCATCTTCAGACAAACTATCATGAGTTTCTAGAAAATTATTGAAAAGTAATAATAAATTGGGTTTACCCTTACACTATGCGTTTTATAAAAAAAAAAATTACTTCTTGAAATAATAATTAATATTCTTCCCAGATTGATCCGTATCCAAAACGAAACTTTTTTTTTTTGCGTTTTGCAACAGTACAAATAATCAAAAAATAAGAAAAACCAAATTATGTAAAAAATAACCCACTCCTAAAAGGGTTAAAATGTAAAAGATATTATTTTTTAATGGGCATGTATGGTGTTTTTCCTTTCTGATTTGTGATATAGAAATACATATATCTATGTATATGAAAATTATTTGAATAATGTAACCAGATAAATAGCAATATTATATTGCTCAAATAAGCGAGTAGTGTGTTTTTTACAGGGGTATAATCACTAATAGGAAAGCACACCTTGTGGAGTGGCGAGTGGTGCCCAACCCTCGCAGACGATTAGGTGCGGCCAAATTATTTAGATCGGCGGCGTGCAGGGGTGTGCTGGGCAACCCATAGCATGTGAGCTGTGGGTGTAAATTTTATTTCGCGGATTCTGATAATACATTAAGAATGTGGATATAAATTTTAAGCCTGGTGTATCTAAACATGAAATTATTGTGAGAAAATAGATAAACATACGTCAGACACTGACCATTACAGTATTTTATGCTTAATGTGCAGAAAATGGAAAAATCGATTCTAGAGAAAGTATTACCCTACTTAAACATTGTACATGAAAACATTCTCTATACCGATATCAATTGGTTATTGTAAAATTGAAAATAGTGATGTTTATTTGCATTATATACATTTTTAGGCCATAATTAGAAAGTGGTATTTTTGAGCCGCCTGTGTGGTCGAGTGGTCAATGTCGTTGGCTACCACTACGGAGGTCACGGATTCGAATTCCAGTACGGGCAGTTTTATAAATTGATTTTTCAATTGATTTATGAATTTCTGTTCAAAGGCAATGTATGTGATGTCTTGAATTCTCTCTTCCCACCCATCCTTTCCTATGAACGGGGCGTATCGAGAGCGATTAGCTAACCACTAGTTCTGTCCTAGCTCTTTCATTCTATTCCTACTCTCTTTGGAAAAAGAGGTTGAGCAACTGAGTAACAAGCAGTTCTCGTAGAAACACTTCTGTTGAGATAAACTCCATTAGGAGTCCATATGCTTCACATTGGGAGCGGACATGGAAAATTTTTTTTTAGGAAAATATTATTGTTTAACCAGGCTTCATCCAAAACGTGCCACATGCTTAAATTATTTTTGAAAAATATATTTGGTATTACACAGCATATGTCAATAATGCACCAGATATTTTGAAATCGATATAAAATTTAATATGAAAAAAATCAATTTATATATTGTCCTGTCCTTTAACCAAGACCAACCTGATTGATATGTCTCCTTTTTCCTCGAATTGTCTCCGTAACTCGTTTTTTTTTTTAGCTCACCGATGAATTCAAAATCGATTGTAAAAACAATAACTTGCGGATCCCCGAATTTTTTTTTCATACTTTATCACAAAGAAAAATGAAAAATGAAAATTTTCGCGGACCCCCGTGAAAAACCTGCGGACCCCAGGTTGGGAAGCACTGAATTAGACGACATAAGGCTACAATACTTTTATATTTCCTATTTGTAAGATATCCTTTCATAATGGAAAAAAACGCTTTTAGTAGATACATTTCACATAAATCTTTTATTCATTAGAAATTATCTTTATCATGTAGATTAAAACTGCAATAAAATAAAAATATTTTAAGAATTTTACGTATCTATTCCATATTAATTGTAATTATTGAAGAACACGGAGCAGTGAGATTAGTCGATTTTTTTTTTCGATTAAGCAAAGCCCAATCCCGATCATTAAATTCTTGCAATGACACATCAATACGCCAAATAATTCCTTTGTCTCTGAATTCAATTTACATACAATCAAATGTACTATCATAACTTTCAACATTTATGGTGCTATAGGCGTCTTCACTGGCAGCGATTGTTTTGATAAGATAACTAATTGCTGGGCATAAACGTAGATGTCCATAAAATTGAAAATAAGCCAATAGTATTCGTATAAAAAAATGAAAAACAGCGTTGATCATATGGTTAATGAATTCTTCTCTTATCATGCCTTCAACTCTCAGAAGATAGCGAAACTAATTGAAAAGAGATTTTTTAATAATTACGTATTATAAATACAAATGATGGCACGTGTTTCGCCTCTTTAACCGCTTCAGTACCGTAAGGCCACTGGTGGCCGCTAAATATGAACGGCGTGAATACCGTAAGGCCACTGAAGACCACGACTGTAACTTGAAAATATTAAACTAAATATATCGTTTTATAAGTCAACTTTTAATATTCATAAATTCAGTCCTATTTTTTAAAACTATTCAAAAATTATTAAAGACATGCGGTAGGTATGTGAGTGAATGTTTTTTTAGCTTAAAAAGAAAAGGTTAAGAAGCAAAATCAGACAGAATATTGATAGTAGTATTTCAGTCAGTGGCGGATTAAGCACACGAGTGGCTCCAGGCGCAATAAAATTTGGGGTCCCTGTTTTTCGGATAACATAAAAACGCTAGAAAATTCTATGTTAAATAATAATAAAAATATATTAAAATCTTAACAAAATATATACGAGTTATATAATATAAGCTATTTTGAGGCCCCTAAAATTCGGAGATCCTCATTCGCTTATAGGTTAATCCGCCACTGCGTTCAATAGAAAAAGAAAATACTCCGACGTTTATTTTGTGGAAGTAGTATTATTATTAGTGATTTTCTGTTTGATGATGCTTCTTAAAGACGCGACACTCGTGTCACCATTTATAACATAACAAGTGGAATAATAAAAGTGTCTTTTTTGTTTTAAATTAACAATGAACTTCCACAAGATTATCGCCGAATCGAAAGATGAATGACAAAAGTACTGACTAACGAAGGTATATTGTATGAGAGACGATGCTATAAGTGTTCTAGAACCATTTTCAGTCAGATTAAATCATCCACTATGAGTATCAATGAGACGTAATTTTGTATTGAAAATTAATTAAATAAGGTTGACAACCTGCTGACCGAAAAACAAGCCGGCTTGTAAAACAACAAAACTGTGGCGTCAAATTCCCCATATTACGATATCGGCGTACGAAATTATAATTGGGCCATCGTCGAATTTTCGTAATGCGCCGAAACCGTTTTTGAATGAACCGAATCGTCCGAGAGGCCACGGGAGTGTCTGGCGGTGATCCGTCCGCGCCATATTGCGCAAGACTTTCGTCGGAACATTACGACGTCGAGGTCGAGCACGGCGCGTTCGTAAAAGTGCAAAAAAATCGACTACCGGTATGATAAATCAATACAATTGTTATTATGAACTGCCGTTTAGTTATTGTGCAAGTCCGCTTATCAGTCATGCATAAGTATGGATTACGTTAACTTCCTTTAAACTTCCCGTTATTTATAATCAATATGCCTCTAAAAGAAATCGTAACAAATTTTATAGTATTATTCAAATGAAAAAGCCACTCGATGTTATGGTCAACTTCTAATTAATTAATTTTAACTGATGTTAATTAGATCAACATTATTGCAATGCGAATCTGACCTTAACTTAAGTGGGTAAGGGGATATAGAGGCACGAATTTTGGATGTTTTTTCGAGCTCCGTAAAAAATAAACAAATAAAAAATTTACCGTTCATTTTTTTACCATTCGTTTATTTATATTTAAAAAAAAAAACAAATAAATAGTTTGTTTTTTTATGTAACTTAAATATTTTCATTATCGGGGCCGGAATGTAAAAAAAAACTGGTTAACCATCCGCTCGAGTCAGGCTGAATAAATCAAGAGGGAGGACAACAGTTATTGTAATCTTCAAAATAAGGAAACTTGTTTTCGTAATAAAAAAAAATCTTCACCCGTTAAATATTAAAATATGTGCTCCACATAGGGAAGTAAGTAAAAAAAATGCTCCAGAGAACAAGAATGCGGTCACCTTATAACCTAGTTTCATTGCTTCAAAATTCGATGGATTTTATTTCGGACATTTTAATTCGATTTTCTTTATTTGTATAAACACGCGTCACAAAAATTGCTTTAAAGATACAATAGTAAGCAGATATAGGTAACAATATACTGACATAATAATATATCGCTATTCTAAAGCAACAGTGGGATAAATCGAAAATACCAGTTAGGAGACAATTGGTTTGTGTTGTACTTGGCAAATAGTGAATTATAGTTTTATTTAGTCTCTTTTACAGATTATTTTTAAAGATAATAGTATGTTATTTTATATACTTATTATCTGTATCCAGTTATTTTACTAAGCTCGCTGATGCTTTGAAGTTACAGGGCAATCAATATCAATAATTGTAAACGTAAGATTTTTCTTTGAAATGAGACATTTTTTTTCGATTAAAATGTTTCAGTGTTTCATTGTAATGGTTTAACATTCATCAAACGATTGGCATACTTATCTTAAAATCGACTTTTTTCACAGTTGCTTTATTGTGGCGATATGATACCGCTGAATGAAATGATTATAAATATTTTAAGAGGTTCCGTGGTGCTCAGTTAGTTCAGAGAGCGGATGCAGCCCAAATATGAGGTTAAATTTGAAACGTTCAAACTTTGTAAACTAACCATTCAGTTCAAGTTCACTCGAACGAATGAAGATATCGAAAGACGAAACCCGGGTCGTTAGCGACAAAACTTGTGTAAAAGAACAAAATTTGAACGATTCAAATTTAATATTGAAATTCTACCAAGAGCCTTCAGCCGAGATTTTAAAATATCAGGTTGTCCGAGATTTTAAAATAAATTAAAAATATATCGAATGTGGAAAGAAACAGGACGTAACCCACACGTACCAAATTTTACAGGAGGTGCAAAAAACCTATTATGATTATTTTGGGTCATAGGCAAATTATGTAATATACACAAACTTAAAGTGCACGAAGGCTTGTAAACTGGTGTGTAATTGACATAATCTTAATAATAATTAAATAAATTGATAAAGAATAACCTTTTTTTAAGTCCATTTTACTGTTTGCTTTTTTGACAGGCCCAACATTTTTCAAACTTAAAAGTTAAATTTAGATACTAATTTGGCATTTGCAGCTTACATCCTTTTGATAGAGCGTGTATCAAGTTCAAAATACATTGTGGTTATCGAAAAAAAGATGTTTTGAAAAAATGTGGGTTACGTCCTTTTTCCGTTCCAAAGTCGATATGAAAACTAAATAAATGTATGTTATTTTTTTACATCGAGATTTATCACGATAAAAAAAAACAAGAAGGTGCTTAAATAACGGTTATCATTACCTTGGCGAACAGTGTATGTAATGCAAATGTTCCAGCGGGAGGCGTCACATTTTCACGCATTTTTTTTTACTGTGGGCGGTGGATTTTGATAGCAACTGTGGTCGGTTGTAAGCGATTAATCCAGTTTTAATGTATGATGCATAATGTAAATTATATTTAATACTTTTAAATTGCCACCTGTGTTATCGACTAACGAGAATTTTCTTATCACAGGTAGCGAATTTAAATTGTTATAAAAAATTTCAATTATAAAAAATATTTCTACTAAGCCAAGTGTACAATGTTTTTTTTAATTCTATCAATAAACCTTCTGATCTGATGTAACATAATTACAAATCAAACCTTCAGCAATGAAATATGTTGAACTTGAAAGACACAAGGTCTACAATTTTATTTACAAGGTAAACAATTTTATTTAACTTGACTACGTCAATAAATACATACAGGTTCAATTCAACGGGCAACGCATTCAACACGAATCACTTTTTGCGGTGATGATTAGGGCCTCAAATACCGGGATTGTGACAGTACTAACCCCGGGAATTCGGGATTGAGAAAATTTGAGAAAATTGCGCGACGGTTAAAAAAGGTCCCATTTTTTTTGAAATTGGTAATCTTGGAAGAGCTAAAAAATTGTCTAGCGTCGTTTCATGTTGAGAATTCCGATGCCCTAATGGCAATGTACTCACTTATTCGAAAACACTGCTGTGAACAGCGTTGATAATGTTAGTTAGCGAGATAAGATGATAAGAGTATAAATCAATATGGAACATTGGTCGCTTTTAAAGTATTCATTCAATTCTTAATGGAAATACATTATTTAAAAATAAAACACTTTTTTGTATTAATTTTACATTAATATATTAAGATCAAGACCGGTTTCACTCATCACTAGCATAGAGATATAAACATATATGGATTTTTAAACGATAAAAATGGACGGATGCATTTATCATGAAATAAAAATACGATTGCCATTATTTCGATATTCTAAATAAATGATGTACTTTTTTTTAACATTAAGAGGAGTAAATAGATCTATACTGACCTTACTGGATTTTTTTCACATAATAATAGTGACTTTTTCCAATGAATATATATGCAATTCATACTTGAAGCATATACATATATGCTCACAGACAGACACTACCGTACATGTACGTCTATACTCCTCTAAAGGGTTTGCCAAAGTAACAATTTTTCTGAGTTTGCCAATCAATTTGTAGAAAAAATCATAGTTTTAATCAGATTAGTAATTTAGAAATACACCACCGAGTAAATAAAAAGGGTTTAAATTTCTTTAGAAATAAATAAAACTCTTAACAAAAAAGAAATATTATGAAATAATATTCTTAATAAGACGGGTTGCTCGCCATTAGTTACATTGTTTCCAATTAATAGAGTAATCACCAACCTATCTGATTGATTGCAGCTCATTAGTTTATTAGTTTGTAATGTTTAACGTCATTAGTAGTATGATTATATTTGTTTGCTTTGTTTCGATTCTATAATCCCCTCCTTGCTTCCCTTAAAAGGGAAAAATCCCAATCTGATTGATTGCAGCTCGTTAGTATCATTATTTGTTTGCTTTATTTCGATTCAATCACCCCCCTCTTTGCTTACCTTAAAAGGGAAAAAAACCCAAACTCCATTTTTAATTTCATAATTAAAATTTTAGAATCAATTTTGCTTCATTACTTAAGCAAATTTTGCGATAGTAAGTCCGAAGATGCCTCTGAAAGAGGCGAAACACGTGTCACAGTTAGTTACACAATACGTGGAATAATCGAAGTTATTTTATATATATTTTTTGTAATTAATATTTATTGTTGCTAATCAAATCGCTATAAAAAAATATAGCTATAAAATATATCACTAAGGAGATTTCATCTTCAGTTTGATACAAAAAAAAGTATTCCTGTATTAATATAAATATATTATATCTCGATCAGTTGGAATGCTGTTAACGGGAGTGAATCATGACAATTATATAACACTACTACAGAAGTACTACATATAATTGTCATGATTCACTCATGTTTGCCTGATGTGTAACGGATACACACCTCAGAAGCTTGTGCTTTTTTGTATAGTAAGGGAAGAGTTAAATTCAAAATCGATATATTTTAAAAAAAAATACACGATTGATCGTTTTGAATATACATATCAATTGATTTAATTTTGAATCCACACGTTCCTGGATTTTTCTCAAATACAGTATTAGCAACCCTAGTCAGGAAGTCAAGTTAAATTCCATAAAAAGGTAATTAGCCACATATCCCAATGTGCCAAGATTATTTTACTCAAATCAAATGGAACGTTTTTTTAAAAGTTTTTTGGCACACACCCTTTTCCATCGCGGGTTTACATATGCCAACAAATTTGCCGTTTTCTTTTTTGAAAATTCACTGTCGTTTTTTCTTTAAAAGTGAATATGTAAAAGTATATCTAAAAAGCCGGTGTATATTTCCAATCCCTAATTGACACGTACAATCTCGACAGAAACGAGGATCACGTCGTCTCGTGTAACGGCCCTAAATACACATCGATGTCAAATCAACAAACAAACACAGTACCTTCATCCAGTCAGACATTTCGAAAAAGATACGGTTCATTTTAAAAACAACAATTTCCAACCGCGCGTAATAATAATAGACAAGCCAGCATTCTATTAGAAATTCTTAGATCATTGATCTTATCTATGAATAACATTGTATGACTTCAGCAAACTGGTATAGGTAAAAAAGTGTAATTATATTATTTTTTTGCAACGGCAGATGGGCGCGTTAGGCACGTGTGGGCACGCAAGTTTATTTTGGCACGATTTGAAAGCGACGGTTGCAATAATATTATTATGTTATACGCCGAATGGACAGTACGCATATAAATTATAGCTTCGGTAATAAAAAAACTATTTCCGACTTATTAAAACAATAAATCGTCATTCGATTCGCGGTGAACGCATTTAATATATATGTAGCAGTGTTTCCTAGGTGGAGTGCTTCGCAAAACAATGGCAAAATTGAAAAAATACACCATTCAGAGATTAAAATAAGTATAACGGTTATATCTCGAGGTGATTTAAATACACCTTTAAGGAAGAAGATTTGGAAATATGTATGTGTACCATTGATGAGAATATATAATATAAATTTGGTAAATTAAAAAACACTATTTTTTATTCAGAACTTGGAGCGGTTAGCCTATCGCTAACCACTGGCGGATCCAGAAAACATACCAGGGAATGGCCATTCAATTGAAAATATAAATCCTACGTGTTGTATAAATTCATGTATCGATTATATTTAAGCATTTAAGCCATATATGGGCAACCACCGGTCCGCGGGCGGGATCCAGCCCGTCGAGCTATTCTGTCCTGCCCTAATTCATCTCAGCGAAGTAATAGAGAAAAAATAATAGTTCCAGGGGGGGATTAAATAATGGAGATGACACGTTCATTATATAAATAAAAATATATATAAGTAGCAACGTGTTTTATTTATTTTTTTATTTTGTTTAATAATTTGGTCCGGCCCTTGACTCGGAGTCTGAATGATAATTTGGCCCCAGACCTAGGAAAGGTTGCCCATGCCTGATTTAAGGCTTGGGCGTAAGATTTTTTGATTGAATTTGCATTTGCTTGGCAGAACTCTATTGTAATAAGGAAAAAATATAAACGTATTTAGTTCTACATTTTTGACTTTATAGGTATTTCGGTGTGCGCCATCGTCAGACCTACGCTTAGACTTGTGTAAATTTTTTATTAGTAGAGCAAATTTAGAAACTAAAAATATTTTAGCGGGGATTATTCTCAGAGGGTGGCCATGGTCGCCATGGCCTACCCTCTTCGATCCCCCAATGGCGCTATAGTCCTGCCCGAGTTCTACTCTTAGACCCTTACTAATCTTCGAAAACAGAGTCTGAGCAATTGATCAACAAGCAGTTCCCGAAGAAAATACATAACATGTTCCACATTGGAAGCGGACATATTATTAAAAATGTGACTACGTCGATAAAATAATTACGATACAAAAATAATAATGAATAAAAAACAAACAGTTCCGTTCACCGCTGAAGTACATGGCACATCCCAAAACGGTGTCCTCGTTAAAAGATAAAAACGTCATTCCGAATATATAATACAATGAGAATAACGTAATCAAAAAATCGTGAATACGTACGGCACTCCTTAACCCTCCGAGGAGGTCAAATAAATGCCGTATCGTGGTCAATTATTATGGTTATTTCGTACACAAGTCATTAAAGAGTTCGCTTCGATTCGTTCAAAACTGACGTCAAGAATCCAGTAATAAAGAGGCACGAGTAAATTAAATGCGAATGGTTGTATGTAGGTAGGGTATCCAATCCCGGAGCCTTTTTCCAATTCCGGGATTTCGGGATTGATAAATTTTCAATCCCGGGATTGGGATTAGTTCACCGAGGAATTTGAAATCCTCAATTCCCTATACTTTTTCTCAGATTATCTCCAAACCTTGTTTTTTTTGTTTAAGCTCACCGAAGAATTTGAAATCCTCGATTTGGTATACTTTTTCCCCAGATTGTCAGAGGCTTGTTTTTTCTTTTAGCTCACCGAGGAATTTGAAATCCCCGATATGGTATACTTTTTCCCAGGATTGTCACAAAACCTCGTTTTTTTTTTAGCTCACCGAGGAATTTGAAATCCCCGATTTGGTATACTTTTCCCAAGATTGTCACAGAAGCTCGTTTTTTTTTTTTAGCTCACCGAGGAATTTGAAATCCCCGATTTGGTATACTTTTTCCCAAGATTGTCACAAAACCTCGTTTTTTTTTTAGCTCGCCGAGGAATTTGAAATACACAATTTGCCAATTTCGTCTCACTTTTCGGGATTTACTCAAAATTTCTCAATCCCGAATCCCGGGATTGGATGCCCTATATGTAGGGTGTGCAAACGCTAGACGAATACATGAATACCGGGGTATGTATTTCGATATTTTATATTAAATACCGGTAAATGTCTAGAGCAGGGGTTCCCAACCTAATTCGCTCCATTCCTCTCCTACGTCATTTTTCAGAATACAATTCTTCCCCTACCCAAGATAGTCCAACTCAAAAGGTATACAGTGGAACCCCGATCTACCGTTCGTTTATTTTTCATAGTCCCGGCCAAACACCCATAAGAACAATGTAAAAGAATCCCGCAATAATCGTTCCCCGATTTACCGGTTTCCTCGATCTATCGTTTGAATATTTTGGTCCCGTAACGAATATTATCCCGATTGACCGTTTTCGTTGAATATTTTTCGTAAATAGTTTTGCCTCACATTTCGTTTCGCGTTTTTTTCCAGTGGAACCCTGATCTACCGTTCTCACTATCTTCGTTTTTTTGCATGGATCGTTTATTTTTTACTCGACCAAGACCCGTCATAACCATATTTAATAATTCCACGTTTATGATTCCCTGATTTACTGATTTCCTCGATCTATCATCCAAATATTATCGTCCCGTCCCAATTATTATCCCGATTGACCGTTTTTGTAAATATTTTTTTTTCACTCAAATAATATACATCGCATTTAGTTACAAAAATAATTAATTAGTTTTTTGAAAATTAAATATTATTTGAAGATTTCCCGCATTATCGGTTTCCCACATTATTCGTTCATTTATTACGGTCCCTTGAAAAACGTAGAATCGAGGTTCCACTGTATTCGAAATAATATACATGTTTGTAGTTTTGAAACTCTTTTAATATGCAAAGTATAAATTTATTAAGAAGATTTTTTACCAACTAATTACAGAAGCATATATCGATGATCAAAAACTTCAGTAAAATTACAGGGTATTCAAAAATATCGTCCATGTGCATTTAAGTGATTTTATGAAAAATAATTGATGAACATGTCATGGTGCATTTAAAATAATACGATCAAATACAAATAAAATACGAATTAAGCGATTCACGGTTCCTTCCCTGAAACTCTGACATTCCCCCAGGGAGGAATTCCATACCTGTTGGGAGCCCCTGGTCTGGAGTGATATAAGTTACATTTGAGGCTATCATTTGCAAACACGGCTCATTCCAAAATGGTTAAAAAATGAATCTTGAATTTCATTTTGAAAAACAATGTACATTTTTAAAGTATTTTTAGTTTTACACTACTTTGGAATGATATTTTCTATGTTATCAAGCCATGCTTGAGACCGTTTTATAAAAATAATTTCAAAATTCTACTAAATTACATGCACGGTTCGTGTTTCAAAAATATTGGGTTGAACCGGGTTTGCAAATAATAGCGTCATTTTAGCCCGACAGAAAGACCCGTTTTACATTTTTGATACTTCGAAAATTGTATTTAAATTGCGTTTACCGGTGGAAAAAATTTGTTCGACCATATCGGCTAAGAGTTTTTGGTCACCCATGACGAATGTGATGCAGTGTCGATGCAAACATGATCATTTGCATCGACACTGCACCACAGATTAATGATCTTCAATGCATCATAGCAAAATTCGCACATGTGATATGCAAAACGAAAGCATTTAAGTAACTTGTCAATACTATAAACGGATCAAGAAAAACGGTCAATGTGGGTCATTCATTTAAAGGAAATTTTAGATTTTTTTCCAATGAACCGAAAGAGGGTCAAAAATTATCAACATAAAAAAACGTGTGGCATTGATTTTTTTTGTTTCATGTAAATTAGTAGGCGATATAAAAAGCCAGCTGGTCCGGTCACCCCATCTAGGGAAAACTATGCCAGGTGTAAATAAATACATAATATTATATTCGCTGATAATACTATAAAACGGCACCTGTCCCCATCGCCAGGGAAGGCCACCGCAACATGCATCGATCCGCTGCGACCGGCTGGCTGCACCCTACACGTTCCTACCCATATATATATCGACTGTGGAAAGGGAAAAGGACGTAACCCACACACATCAAATTTTACAGGAGGCGCAAAAAACGTATTTTGATGATTTTGGGCCATATGCAAATTATGAATTACACACAACCTTGAAGTGCACGGAGACTTCTAAGCTGGTGTTTAATTTTTTACAAGGTCGTCTTTTTCAAACCTTTTTAGCTTTTGCTAAATTTAAATACTAAATCGGCGTTTGCAGCTTGCATCCTTTTGACAGAACGTGTATGAAGTTTGATACATTGTGATTATCGAAAAAAAGCTGTTTTTTAAAAACTGTGGGTTACGTCCTTTTTCCTTTCGATATAATAAATAATACTGAACAGACTTTTACCAAACACTTGATAATATTACAATTTTATCGCACTGGGATCTCACACCATAACGAACGACCTCTGATTCACCACGCGTTCCATTGACATTGTCGAGAGACAGGCAAAGAGGGCGACCATATTTTTTTCACAGCTCCGGCGAAATGTGTATTATTTATTTCAATACTCACTAAATCAAAGCGAACGAAACGAAATGATAAAGATATTATCGGGTCAAAAATCATTTAAAAAAAAAACTGAAATTAATTCAAAACAGCTGACACATCACTGCTACCATAGTAAAGATACGGTAAAGTCCCGAATTTAAAGCGGTATTTTTCTTTTTAAACATAGTAATTAATAAATTGTTAACTCATGTATTTATTTATGTAAATAAATTTGTACATGGGAAGCAAACTACACTATGGTCACATTTGTATATAGAACAAAATAAACACCATTGATTAACAATTGTGAAAAATTGCAATTTTTCAGTTGATCAATGCTTCCCAAACTGGAGGTTGCAGATTTTCTTCGGGGGGCGCCGCAGAACATGTTTTTTGTTCAAGGGGGCAGCGGATTACTTTTTTCAGATTTAGAGGGCCAAATCTAAAAAGCATTCCAGGTTGTGACCCTCCTTAAAAATTTACAAATATGTAATTTTATTTGAATATACATACATAAAAAATATGAAAAATATTTTTTTTTCGGCATGGAACGCATTATTTTATTTACATTGTTTTATATGGGAAAAATTGTTTCGCTTAACGAGTAAGAATCTGGAACGAATTAAACTCGTTATGAGAGGTTCCAATGTATATTTTTTTTATCAAGATTCTAAATAATCTAAATGGTAGAGATTGATAGGGATTGAAAAAGATCCAAATCGCCAATAGATCCCGGTACCGAAATAGATATAGAAAATTATTATCTTAATATATTTTTTTTTTTTACCATTTCCGCTCCCAATATGGAGCATATGGACTCCCAATGGAGTTTATCTCAACAGAAACGTTTCTACGAGAACTGCTTGTTACTCAGTTGCTCAACCTCTCTTTTTTCCAAAGAGAGTAGGAATATAAGGAAAGGGCTAGGACAGGACTAGTGGTTAGCTAATCGTTCTCGATACACCCTGTTCATAGGATAGGATGGGTGGGAGGGGGGAATTCAAGACATCACATACATCCATACCTTTGAACAGAAATTCATAAAATCGATTGAAAAATCAATTTATAAAACTGCCCGCACTGGGATTCGAACCCGTGCCCTTCGTAGCGGTAGCCAACGATGTTGAACACTCGACCACACAGGCGGCAAATAAATTTATATTTTTAAACAATATTTATTGTGATAAGTAAGCGTCAAGTAAACGAATGCCATACTATATAACCGGTCCTGATCATATAATATAAAAGTGGAAACAGAAAAGATGATTCTTTTATTTTTTTAATATATTATGCCTTTGAAGTTGAACAACTTAAAAATGATCGCACTAAATATGTTAAGTTATTTTTTTTAATAAATTAAATCAGTATCAATTTCCATGTATAATTAATTTGTTTCTCATTACGGTTCATCGCAATCCGTTCAAAAATATGACATAGTATAAAATGACCCGTTTCCGTTTCCAGTCTTGGTAACACTAGCAACGGTGAATTTTTCAAAAAAAAAAATAATAGCCCATGACACAATACCAAAATAACGAAATGAAGACACGGCTCGACAATGTTGTTAAACGGAAATGAAAAGAGCTAGAAAACAATATATGACATCAATATTTTTTTTATTTAAATCCGTACGCCCAGCTTGAAAAAAATGTGAATCATCGAACCGATCATCTCTCAGTTGATATGGCTTTATTGACATTTAAATTTAAATACGTAAGGTCACGGAATGCCTTTTTTGGAGTGGGATTATTTTGCCAGCCCGATTGTATTACAAATAATGATAATGATTAATCACTTTCATTATAATCATGGTCAACCCACTCGTGTTCACTATTGTCAAAGAAGTATAATTTAATGTATATTTTCCAACATCAATTATAAAATTCATATTTCTAATAAATAAAATTTATCATTTTAGATGAATCACTTTCACGGTTTATTGCATGAAAATAATTATGATCACTGTGGAGAAAGTTGCTTCAGTAATTTTTTAAGCCGTAACAATATTTTTTTTTATTTCGATCAAATATCCTCGATTGTAGATTACAAATTTTCAACTCAACTTGAAAATTACGCAATATTACTTTCGAGAAAAATTCTGAAGGTAGATGACTTTATAAAAAGGCTGTGGAGTCGTGATGATTTAGGTGGATTTGGAGACATAAATAATCGATGATTCTTTAAATTTAAATACAAGTTATGCACTTTAGTATAATACATTACGTTGATTTAAAAGAGTCCCGTTTTTTAATCGGAGTCGCGAGACCGAGTACTGTACTTCACGTTTAGATCGTTTTAGTTTTCGTCAAATCTCACTCTATCGGCAGGCGTAAAAGAGGCATTAGTTCTTATAAGCATTGCATTCATCGAACGTGCATTGAAATTATTTTTTTGTAAAACTTCAAGAAAACCGACTGACGATTGTGATTGGGTTGCTTGTACAGCAACACTATCGTTAACTTTACCTTGATCTACATACAAACAAATCATATCACAATTCAAAAAAAATTCATGGTCCTTTTTTAACGTTCGACAATGCAAAAGAATTCGGTAAACAATAAGTAGTAGATGAATTATTATTACTCAGCAAGAAAGACTTCCGGGCTAGTTAGTAACTATGGAGATATAATGTAAAAAAAAATGTCTTCAAATGATTTGGTTTTTTTTCTATGTTGTCCCGGAAAACAATTTAAATTTCCAGCGATGATATTGTGTTGATATTATTCGTGACCGTTTATTTTTCATAATGTCAAATTTCAGTGTGTTACGCTTGATTTGAAATAAACGCCACTACTCTGCCACAATTCAATGCATAATAAATAATATCGTATTATTTCCGATAACAAAGTGAGTAATATTATAAATAATACAGTGCTATAAATTATATATAATATTTGTATATAAAGAGCACAAAGATAAGCGAAGAGGAAAGGGAACAATGCCAAAGAGATAATAATTATATTGTACAATAAAATGTTGCCAAAACATCTGCATATTAATATAAAATATTATTTAATTACGGCTTCTAGATTTTCTGTTACTTACGTAATTACGGATGTAGTCGACGCATTTATAATACCTAGACTATTATCAATAGATGAAAGATAGAAGAACACAGATTATCAACAACAACAAAAAATGTTTTCTTGGTACTGATAATCAACGTTCCCTCTAATTTTGTAAAAGTGTATACGGACCATCAACTTATGTGAGCAGTAAGTTTTCAGCAAAATAAAAAATGCGCGCAAATATAAAAATTTGGTGAAACAAATTTATTTTTACAATATTTCTGTGTGCGGCCATGTGCGGGGATGCAAAAATGTGTGCGGACACATTTTCGGAGGTTGCTGACCATTGCTGATAATAGTGTTACAGAAGCATTTATATTAATAAAAAAAAACTATTATACTTATCAACAACAGAAATAAAACACTTTCTGTACTATTTCGATGTATTCAATGGTAATTTTATGGATATTTATTTTTAATATAAAATTAAATTTAATAACTTTTTAATCTCATTGTTGTGTGACAAATTATGACACGTTCTTCCAGTCTTTAATAGGCATCGTCAGACAGAACATCGAAAGACTCACTTTGTCGAAGAGAGTAGGGATATCGTTCATTTTTCTGATTCAACATAAGGCCGCAGTAAACATTGACTAGGGAATCTTTGTCCTGAACCAATTTCATGCCAATTTCTTAATCACAGAAAATCCAAAGAACTTACGTATTTGCTCAAACTAGCAGTGGGATCTTTTTTAGGTGTTCCAAAAACTTTTTAATCCAAAATCTCGGGAATTTGAGAATTTGCAAAATTGGCTGATCAGGTCAAAAGGCCGCACCAGAGTAGCCAAAAGGCCGCAGGTTCCCCACGACTGAACTAGACCAAGGCGGACGACAAACTATGTTGATAATGCTCGCGATTAGGCAAACCGGTTCTGATATTGCATTTTGTCTTTCGATATTTATTTTTCCGTCATTGTTTTCGATATGTACTTAACTTTGATGTCCGGTCGACTGCGCTCGTCGTTCGTTCCATCCCTGAACTCCCTGCTTTATACAATGGGTCCTATCTTCCGGCAGTGATGGCAACGAGACATATTAACTGCCGAGCGTCATACCAGCAGGTAATTCATAAAACAATTCAACATGCAAATATTGAGTATCGAAGGGTACAGCAGACACACGATTAGTCACGGTTCGTGGCATTCACAGTCTTACATTCTGTATGGGTACATTTATGCCCGCTCGATACGGTTGTAGGAATTTCTTGAACCGTTTCAAATCTAGGCGAAACAGTTTTAATGTTATTCAGCCTAGTCCATACAGAGAAACCGATTCGTATAATGAATGTTTCACGTAGCAAATTGAATACACATATTATGCATTACCTTCTTCTCGGAGTTTGTGTTAGGAGTATTCAGTATATTTTAGAGACATCACGACGAAAATAGTAAACGTATAACGAAGTCGTTCACATGAAACGTTTTATTTAAGTTTTTTTGGTACAGTAAAACTAAAATTATCAATCCTTCGTATTAAGTGGACCAGCGATTTCCAACTTGGAAGGCGCGTCTCCCTGGGGAGGCGTGGACTATTGCAAAGGGAGCCGCGAACAGTCCAAAATATGTATTTCCTCTTGAAAACGTGTCTTTATTACTATATGAAATAAAGGATGGGTAGGCGCGAAGATATTTTTTTCTTCAAAGGGAGGCGCAGTAACATAAAGGTTGGAAAGCACTGAAGTAGACAAAACCTGTTTTTGAAAAGAGAAAAAACGGTTTCAAAGGCGGTTCATTTCTAAATCGCGAATGTTTTATCGGCAATTAAAATGGATGTTTTTTTCTATTACAAAACAAAATAAAATGTAAGTTGAATTAAGCCAGGACACGGTATAAGAAATATTATGTACTTCGTATTCATAAGAACCGAGTTTTTTTAATTTATTCTATGACGTTGAAGACTAGTTCAGTGGTGGGGAACCTTTTCTTCTCTAAAAGCCGCATTCATTTTTCTAATTCGACATAAGACCGCAGTAAACATTGACTAGGGAATCTTTGGCCGGAAAAAAAATCATACCAATTGCTTAAGCCCAGAAATTTGCGGATTTCTCAAAATTATCAGCGTGGGACTTTTTTTCTTAGGTCTTCTAGGAATTTTCAAATCTTAAATGTATAGAATTTCAGAATTGGCCAGAAAGTCGCACCAGGATAGCCAAAAGGCCGCAGATTCCCCACGCCTGGACTAGTTACAATATTGTATATAATTATCCATATACCAATATACTAGTCTAATTAATAAGCGATATGACCTTTTTCGTCTAGGCCGCATGCCGGTTTTTTCTATATTGCTTAGGCCGCATCATATTAATAAGTAATACGTAAATATATCACATACTATATAGATGGAACATAGTTACTTCAAATAAATGTAAGTACGCAAACATACAAATGTATCCAAAATATTCAGTCGTTTACGTAAAGTTTGCAAGCAATACCAGATGTTTGAAAAATCATCTGGTTACTATGATTGTTTTGAGCCACACATAAAATATGAATGGGCCGCAGGTTGAGTCTGACTGGTTAATCTGGAACTTCGACCGGCCACAGACAAAACCCTTTACACTTCAATACCTAAATTTTAGACGACCAGTCGTAAAACAATTATACACTAATTGAAATTATTGTCCACGAATGTTTTCACCGTCAAAATATTGTAATTTATCACGCATGATGAGTTAAATTATGAAAATAAGTGATGCATTTTACCTATATTATTTGCAATTTATATTCGTCGTGTTGTGCTCTTAATGCGCAAAAAATACATTTTGCTAGATTTTCAATACCGAAATATCTAATATAAAATAACATAGATTCTTCCACGTATTGTGCTACAAACTGTGACACGTGTTTCGCCTCTTTCAAAGGCATCCCCAGACAATCTCACTTTGACTCTTAAACACACGTTTCGTTCTTAAACAAGCATTTGTGAAGGTAAGATTGTCTGAAGATGCCTCTGAAAGAGGCGAAACACGCGTCACAGTTTGTAGCACAATACGTGGAATAATCTTAGTTATTTTATATTAAAATGAACTTACACAAAGTTACCGGCGAATCCATCGAAAGTACAGTGGAACCTCTCATAACGAGTTTAATTCGTTCCATAATCTTACTCGTTATGTGAAACACTAGTTAAGGGAAACAATTTTTCCCCTATAAAACAATGTAAAATACAATAATGCGTTCCATGCCGGAAACAAAACAATTTTTATATTTTTAACGTGAATTAATGTAAAATTACATACTTATAAATTGTTAAGGAGCGTAACAACTTGGAATACGATTCGATTTGCAAAAAACGATAAAAGCTCATCAATACCGTTGCTATCCACTTCCAGTCCCAGGTTGTTGGTCAAAGATGCAATCTCGCTGACTGTATACTCCACAGGTACTGTTTCAAACCCCTCAAAATCACATTCGACAACGCTCCTTGGCAAAGCTTCTTCCAAGCTGAAGTGAGGGTTCTCTTGGCAATCCCTTCGCACGCCTTGTCAATCATCTTGAAGCAAGTAACGATGTGAAAGTGATCTTTCCAAAACTCTGCGTCACTCGTTATGCGAAATATCGCTCGTTAAGGGAGCATTTTTTTCACAATCTGTTTTGCTCACTATGTGAATTACTCGTTATGAGAGGTTCCACTGTATACCGAAATATCTGTTTTGCAAAACTTTATAACGGATATATGATAGTATTTTCGAGCAGCAAGATTGACTCTTGCCTCCGTCATATAATGAGGTAACAAGCAATAAAGCACGTGTTTAGTGTAAACCCGTGTGGGATTGCATACAATTGTATTGGACGATGTTTTCATACAATATTACGCGGAATTGGGTGATTCATTCTCTCAAGTGAGTACCTGCGCAATAACGAATTACAATAATTAGACTCGTACGTGTGTATGTCATGTTCACATCCCACAACGAAGAGACGCGAGAAATCAATGACAATGACAATCATCCATTATCCACCTGTAAGTAAGCCACCACCATTCCACCTGTGTCGCATCTGCCAGTGTGTCAATCGCATTATCCATGCTCAATTCATCAGCCGTTTATTGTCGATTGCCTATCCTATATTAGATCAACGCCGCAATCGCTTGAACGCTTATTTGGGACTTCAACTTCAAACCTAACGAGTATTATCATATAACCTGTTAATCCTACTAAAGAATACAATGAACCATAAATCCTCATTAAATATTTCGACGCGAAATCATAAAAAAAATATCAAAATTAAATAACGTTCCTCCAAAGTCAATGCCAACACGATAATAAGCGACATTACTGCCGTGCTCTAAAACTTAAATCGTCGCCTTTCTGGCAGATGTTGGCAAGTAAAAAAAAAACTGACAAAAATGAGTTTAGTACGTATACAGTACGTATCCCAGTACGGGCAGTTTTATAAATTGATTTTTCAATCGATTTATGAATTTCTGTTCAAAGGCATGGATGTATGTGATGTCTTGAATTTCCCCTTTCCCACCCATCCTATCCTATAAACGGGGCGTAGCGAGAGCGATTAGCTAACCACTAGTCCTGTCGTAGCCCTTTCCTTATATTCCTATTCCTACTCTCTTTGGAAAAAGAGAGGTTGAGCAACTGAGTAACAAGCAGTTCTCGTAGAAACATTTCTGTTGAGATAAACTCCATTAGGAGTCCATATGCTCCGTATTGGGAGCGGACATGGGAACAAAAAACGTATACAAAGAGATTCTTTTATATTAATTCTTTGCCTGGAATAACTCAGTTGGTGCGTTGATTACATCAGTTTGCCAAAAAAGAAGACATTTATTTGTATAGGCAATTATTATTAATGCTTGTGTTTAAGGTAGGCAATTGTCCCTGTATATTAATTTTCAACGCTTATTTGCGTCAGATCGGCATTAATACATCTTTATTTGGATATTACTTTTGTAACGTATTATTCTAAAAGCGAAAAAATTTCATTTACAGTTTACTCAGAACTATCAATCTTTTCGTTATCAACTTCTTTCCGCCAGAACAACAACAAGGACGAAATATAACAATGAAATTAAAAACCCAATAGGTATCTAAAATTATAAGTTTTCTGTTGAATTCACCTACATTTTTACAGCAACTGAAATTGTATTTTGATTCTCGAATGGATTGATTTTCTTGACTATTTTTTCTCGCGATAAATACAAAGTTTCACACCTTTTGTCCCGGCGGTAATTATTTATCTTGTTTGGTGCTAAAATCCAGGTAACACATGGTCGCCACAATCAATTGCTTCCACTCCACCTTCTTATGGCAGTCGTTTACCTCAAGCACTCGTATATATGTACTTTGATTAAATTTAAAAAATAGAAAACTGTCTGACAACCTTATCCTTGCACGAATACAAATATTACTGATAAAGATTACTTACCGGTATCGGAGCTCTTTGTCTGATCATGGTACCAACAGGACTAGGTATCTTGGACGGACTGCTGCAGGCGGACGATGGGCTCGATACCCCTGCAATGAGAATACGGAATTAGATAAATGAATTACATATTTTAACTAAGTCCGTTCACAATTTTACCTCGTAATTGAACGATTCAACAGAAAGGGTTTTTAAGAGAACTTTTTCGTATCGTACTAAACCTCTTTTTTCGGGAGACTACGGATATAAAGATACTTATCTAAGGATAACTAATCGCTCTCCTTATGTCCCGTTTACAGGATACTAGTGATGCAAAAACTGCGACCCAGAATTAAATTTATTGCGGTCACAGGTTACAAACTAAGTTTCAAAGTACTAATCTTGGGTCGTGAGAAGATTATTATTTTTTTCGATATCAACTACCGTTAAAGTTTTGAAATCCCATTACATTACATGTTCATTGAACCGTTGGTGTATTTTATCATTGAATAACGTTTTGGTCAATACAACAGTGGATAATAGATTTGAAATCTTTAGTTAACAAGTGATTAAGAGTTTTGCTATATATTGAATATAAAAACGCTATTTTGAAAGGCTCGTATTTTTCCGGTCAGAATTTATATTAAATGGGCATAAATATCGGTCAGAAAATATGTAGTCATAATTTAAATGAAATTAAAAAAAAATGTTATTCTGACCGTATAGTATTTTTATTCTGACCAGAAATTGATTTAAATTCTGACCAATAAATTTGTTCCTATTTTGAAATCAGGTATTTAGACACTATTATATAAGCTCAGTACGTCAAAAAAACAATCTTTAAGTTTATTGACACTACAATATATTTTTTTTTTCCACTAATTCAATAGAATTTTTAATATCAAATTTTGATCGGAAATCTAGTTAAGAATTCTCGTGGCTGTTGGTTTTAAAAAAGTCTACTTCTTTCCTGCATTACCCAGTAGTAAAATCGTCGATTAGTTATTAATTTTATTTAAGTAACATTATATATATATATTTTTTAAAATGGAGATTATAATCACATTTGATTTTATCGGTAGTCGCCACTTCAACTTAATTAATCTTTGATGAATTTGAAAATTATTTTAAAGAGGCAATAAACATTTTAATTATGTATAGTCAATTTAATGCCTTTGATATATATTTTATATACTTATCTGTAAATTCCTTTCATTACCAATTGTTTGTTACAATGTTAGCATTGTAGTATTGTATTCCCTTATCAGTTGATAATGCTCGTCATGAGCGAAACCTGTCCTCATTATTTTTTTAAAAAATAGAAAATAGTATTTTAATTGATTATTTTTTTTTTTTTTTAATATAAAGAATTTCCATCAAGTATTGATAAAAGTGATCCATTTTTAACATAAATTAAATTTGATAACTTTTATTCCACATACACGTGTTTCGCTTCTTTGGAAAGCATTTTTAGACCAACTATCGCAAGGATATTTACGAATAAACTAAAAATCAATTTCAATTACTAAATAATAAATAACAAAATAGGGGTTGGAGTAGATAGAAACACTTTTGTACTTATTACAAATTAATTACTGGAAAGAGGAACGGAAAATCTCAAGCATTTTTTTCCATATCCGCTCTCAATGCGGAGCATATGGCTTCTTAATGGAGGTATTAAAAAATATTTTTCTGCGAGAACTACTTGTTACCCAGTTGCTTTACCTCTCTTCTTTTCATGAATAGAAAGAATAGGGTTAAGACAAGACTAGTGGTAAGCTAGTAGCTTTCGCTACCCCCGAATATTTTATAAATCGACTGAAAAATTCTGTTCGTACTGGAAATACATTTAACAATGGTAAACACGTCTTAATAAAAATATTATTCACTAATTACACATATTGGTTATGGTTATATTGATTTCCAATTAGTTACACAACCTGAGAAATAACTAAGTTGAAATTTTTTAATTATATTAACATACAACTAAGCTATAATCATATGTATAAATTTAAAATGGTGATTTGTATAATCGGTAATTATTAAATAACGTGCAATTGAATTTTGTAGAAGAAATGCGAGATTAATCAAGTGAAGTACCTAGTTGTAGTAATGAGGTGGCTATATTAAATAACCACTTACTTATACATAATTTGGTATAAAAATGTAACGATTAAAAAGACATACTTTGCAACTCTAGATTGTTTGCTTGGAATAGCATGTAAATAGGGGAATCTTCGGGTACGCATAATATAATTTCGTCTTGAAGCTCCCCTTCGCACCCCACCGATCTTCCTCATCTCCAGACAATAGTCTATATTTAGGTACACACCATCAAATAAAAGTTACTATGCGTGGCAACAATCGATAGTAAGCTAAAAATTCAGACCATGTAAACGATTTAGTTATTAGTATAATAAAATCACTCGATCTTGTCGGGCCTGTAGTCCGTTGATAAGATCTTGGTTTAAGTCCCATCATAGTTAAAATGAAATAAAAGTTCTTCCTATTTAAATTTAAGGTCTTGGAAATGGGTTAATGTGATGGTATTATTCCTTAAGTTTATCTAAAGCAGTGTTTCTCAACCGGAGGTTACAGTCAGTGCCGGCGCGAGGTTACTTAGCGCACTAGGCAATGGTTATTGGCGCGCCCCTTTTTAAAAATTCGTTCCATTATTTTTTTCGAAATAAAAAAAAAATCGGAATAATTAGAAGCATATTTTTTAATATATTCATGTCCGCTAACAAAGTGGAACATATGGCCTCCTAATAGAGGTGTCTCGGCAGAAGTTTTTCTTCGTGGACTGTTACTCAGTCGTTCAATCTCTCTTTTTCGAATCATATAGAAAAAGATACATAATTACAACGAACAATAAAAATAAAATAAATTGTTATTCATTATAAATAAAAAAAAATACGGAATTTATGCGCCCCTTAATGGTTTGCGCCCTAGGCGGTTGCCTATTTCGCCTGTATGGTGGCGCCGGCCATGGTTACAGTGAAAAAATATATTTTGGGGAAGGCACAGCACAGTTTTGGGGGTCCACGGGCAAATATCCATAATCTCTCGCGTCTCTCATTTTGGAAAATTCGTAAATTCCCGAGTTTTACAAATTGTAAATAGAAAGATCTTTAGAAAGAAGTTTCTGACTGGCATTTAGAGAAGACGTCAAATTGAGTTTTGAAATTGAGAAACACAATTTATACTGAACTCGCTAAACATTTTTTGAAATAAGAATCAACAGCGATCTAGTTCTCGATCCATTTACCGAACGTGAATTCTTAAATGACAAACCAAACCGAGCAGAAATCAGTTGTCAGCTGTCAAATTGGCGGTCGTTGGAAAGTGTTGCTAATTCGAAAAACCTCTAATGTAACACCATATAGATACATACATAGAAAATATAAAATCAAAATTAACTGTTTGCGAGGATTCAAGTCATGGATGCCGCGAAGAGTATTTACTGCTGCCAGAGCCAAGATTTCAATATATGTACTGTTATTTTAAGACTTCTTAGTCGGGAGACTCAAGCCTGTAGAGGGCGTTTTTTAGTGATTAGCGCACAAATATATTAAATTCTTAAAATCAACACAACTTCTAAACCAAACGATATTTTCGATTGAATTTAAAAAAAAAAATCATACGTGAAATTTAATCATTAAAAATAAAATTAGGACATTTCGATAACATCATATGTTTCTAAGCTGAATATAAAACTTAATATCAATTTAGTAGATAGCACCCGCATGTTATAAATATTAAATATTCAAAACATTCTATATAACAAAATAGCATATTTATCAATATTTTATAATTATACAAATAAATATAATATATAATCGCCATTCCTACAACTTTATTACCACTGGAAGTGTAAAATCTAATGCCGTAAAAATCACAGTGTAAATATTCGAGACACATGTGTCACCTTTTCTAGCAAAGAATTAGGACTTATGTTAATTAGTTGCAGCATTTTATTTAACGCCGACAAACAAACCCGTGATATTATGTGTCCCGCAAACAAGCGACGATATAAAAAAACGCATTATGCCGTGATCGCATTCTACCGACAATACGCTAAAAACGACTTTTGTCGTTTCCCGCCTATTAAGTGTTAATATCAAATCTTCTGATCACCTGGTTGTCTTCCGACAACTCTACGAAGGCCGACT
Organism: Himalopsyche anomala; assembly: GCA_031772345.1. NCBI lineage: Eukaryota > Metazoa > Arthropoda > Insecta > Trichoptera > Rhyacophilidae > Himalopsyche > Himalopsyche anomala. The sequence goes on along the minus strand of CM062823.1, from coordinate 2,042,501 downwards.
TGTGGTCAATGTGACGTTAGTTAAAATTCAGACCTTATGAAGTAGGTACTTGATGTAGGTAAGACAGATGCCATTGGTAGAAACTTCTTCATCATGACCATCAATCATCGCCATCAAATGTGTTGTGATTTATTATAATTAACGACTGTCCAGTTGGAAAGCGTTGATTTCATCACAATTATAATATAATATACATAATTGCAAATAACTAATCATTAGCGTTTTTAGCGGGCGGAGCTAAAACCTTGTTAAAATACTTTCGCTCGATTTCGCCAAACGCGATCCGCGATGCTCTTTTACGCACTTTTGTAGAGTAAGTAATCTTTCTATGTTCATGTTTTGTGGCAGAACTGTTTGAAATTTCTTTCGCTTTTAATTTGAAACCGGTTTACACCAAATCAGTGGATTGCTGTCAGAGTAACAGATAAGAAGAGAAACTAATAAAAGATGCGTAAATATTGCAATTTATTTAATCGCGTATGTAATTATAATATATATATATATAATTGCTTTTATTATAAAATGAGCCAGCGATGGGCTGCCAAAAAGTTGACAAGGGGCTCGCTTAATCTCAAAGCAATTCTCGGTGTTCTGGATAAGGAGAGATTTTTTCTATCACTCCTATGCAATACTTAAATAAGCAATCGATTGTTACTGAATTCACATATAATTTATAACAATATGCAACATATCATTCTAAATGAGTTGATTTTGAGTGACTTACATAAAAAAAATCATCGAGTTTATCTCTTATATAACTTCAAAATATTTAGCGCATTGGCAATAGCTGCAATGCCAAATATTTATATTATACATGTTTAAAAATATCGTAAAAGTGAAGTTAGCTTGGTTAATTATACACTCCAATGTTTTCTTCTTAAAATATAGATATGCAATCCACAAAAACACGAAGTAAAAACGTGATTGCATTTAAAAGTTCAATAGAAAAGTTTCACCACATTGCTACTTTTTTCTTGCCTCACTTCCCAACGGCTAAAATAGTGAAATATTTAACGTTTAGTATCATACAAATGCATAATAAATAGTGAGTGAAAAATATGATCGAATCTTCCCGATAGTGCTGAAAATTTTACTGTTTTCTTAAAATTATATTATTTAATCAGAACAAAGGTATTCGAGTGGACATATTCAAAACATCTTTTAGTAAACGATCTTAATTTGGATTTTCCATAGACAAAGAGACCAATTAGAATAACAAATTGTTTCATATTCCATCATGGTTGACATAAACGTGATGACATGGAACGCTGCCTTTAATTATCGAGGGATGGTGATACTTAAACCATAATTTCAACTTGCCCAAATAATTTAGATCATACTGAATTTTGAACTCATGTAATAAAAAAAAAACAAATCTGATTAACCTTAACCTTCTGTAGAAATACTTCATGTACTTATAAGACAAGTGTGAAAAGCGAGAGCCAGGAATACAGTCAATTATCCAATTCGTAAACATAAAAAATGTTGCAATAAACGTATTTAATAAAAAAAAATGCTTGATTCTATGTTACGCTGTATACTACAAATTTTGTGAGATAATCGGTCGGCTCGGAGAGAAAATACAACGCAAAACAAGTGGAAACAAATATTTTATAAGCTGACACGTCACATGTGGATGTGTTAAACATCCATAAATTTGATAATAAACGATACAAAATGATTTCGAAGTATGAGCTTTTACAGCATGATAAATCAATCATCTTTATTTATGTTTTTTTTAGATACATTTCACCTGTCCATACTTATTTTGTTATATTCTATTCTCAATAATGTAGCGCTGATTTGTATGAAACTACAATTAAACATAAGATGCGCGATGTATTTTAAAACAATGCAAAATGCACTTTCCGAGAGTCGCCAAGTCATTCGATCAGTGTCGATGGCAGTGGATAATCAAATTTCTTGACTGATAAAATAACAAAAAATCGATGTCTTTTTATATATCTATAAATATATATAAGCTATACTACCTGGTTTCGTTTGGAATTTATTACCAATCAAGCACTTCAACTTAACATATACTTAACTCATGAATGGAAGGACGTAGCGAGCTGAAAAAGTTGCATTCCATCGTATTTTGTTGAAACTGTAAAGTCAAAGAAGCCATGACTTAGTATTATACTTACGAAATTTGTGTGTGTTATAGTTAAGTTAATTTAAGAAATTATTAATATCTGATAGATTGAGGTTATGCAGAATAAAATTGAAAAAATAAATTCATTCGCGTCTTCCAATAAATAGTTGGACTTTTTCAAATTATGGCTATCTCTTGGCTGTATGATATACCGTAACTTTTTTAGTCGTAAATTGATAATTCAATTTAGATTCAGAGGGTCGATATTGTGTTCCTCCGCATTTAGGGTACATCAATTCAATAAACACTGTTACCAAAAGCACACCACTTCCAGTTCATATTATTTAGTGACCATTTAAGTTAATAATAGCTAGGGGTACTTCCTATGATTTTGAAATATAAAATACTGACAGTTGCGTCTAGAAAGGAGGGAATTGAATCTAGTTTATATGGACTTACATTATTTAATTAAAAAATATGTGCTTACAACAAGCGTTGACATTTCTTTATATTGTAAAATAACATTTTGTCTAATGTATATTTTTTTCAGTCCATGTTAACTTGCTAGAATAAACTAAATAAAGATTCATTAGCAAGCAATGTATTTCTTTTCTCCTTCTTCCATCTTATTTATGTATTTAAACGCGGAGTTAGGAGTGTATGAAACGAGACAACATCAACTAAGCACAAGTTACTAATTTCGAATCTATTACTTATAAAAACTAAACTCAGCGGAGCGCAACCATAAATAAAATTACAATATCAGAGCTAAAACGTTTCAAAATGAGATATGCAACAAAAATAAAACCAAATTAGCCACTCGCGGACACGGTTTATAATAAATTAAATGCATACATTAACTTTCCATTTTTTAGAATGGATCCATAAAATCGAGACGTTAATTTGTATATGGAGCAATTAATTCAAATAAATTAACAATAAAAAAAAACAATCAACACAAATGAGTCACCGAAAATCTACAGTACGTACTGTTAATTGTTTATTACACACTCTTGATAAAATTCATAAGACAACAAAAAAACTGTTGCTGGTGATAACTGCGATAATGATATAACGCAAGGTCATTCGTCCGCGGGAAAACTTTCTACTAACAAAGTCAATATTTTTTTTATTGCATTGAATTTTTCTACCTACAAAAGATAACACTAACATACATAACAACATCTGCTGTATGTATTATGATAGAAATGTTTAATCTGCCAATAATAATGACTCTACAGAAATCCGATTTCAATATTTATTATTTTAAAACTTTTGCTTTCTTTGAAATAAATACATAAAAAATAAACGAAAAATGGGACCACAGTGTGATACTATAGTTTGCATTTCGTTGTTTGATATAAGTTATATTATAAAACGAAAATAAATATACGGGCATTTTATGGTCAAAACAAAATTTAAGCGTAAAAAGTTTGCTTCAATGAAAGCCGATTGAAAGAAATTAGGTACATCTATATAAAGCGAAAACTGGTTGGCATAGCACGGGACGAAACCCTTTAGCACATCTCAGAGAATCAGATAATGATGAAGTATAAATAAAATATGATTAGAAATTTGAATAATTCAGACGACTGTAGATATTTACATCTAACATCAATAATAATGCTATTGTAAATACGACATTGAGTCTCCTTTGTTTTGACTCTCGTATTGAGAAAAATTGCGTTCCTAATTTAAAATTTGAATCAAGTTCATAAATGCAAGAATAATTAAGACACTGTGCATAATTTACATCGAACGCGCTTATGCACGCATCAATGAATGCTATTTGGTATTTGGATGGATATATTATTTTAGTATACATAGATAGATGTACAAAGAAAGCAGAAACCAACTCACCTTTAAATAAAATGACTCATCTTACCTTGAACGCAATATTTTGCATGCTTCGGAAATATAATATTCAACATTTAAAACCAGTAAGGGGTCGGGTCAACTTGGTTATCTGACATATAATTCAATCGATAAATTGCATATGGGTATATCGTATTTTTAGATAATCCGATGTAATAGCTTATTTACTTATAAAATTGATTTCCTTATTCCATGATAACTCTTGTTAAATAAATACAAAATCACAACCTATTCTTGTTCAAGGATGGTATTTTTAAGAATTATCAAAATATCATACTCTCAGTTCATTACATAAATAGATGAAGAATTAATAAAATATTAGTAAATAAACAGCCTTCGTGTTGAGATTATTTAGAGTTATACTTTACTCGGAGTCATTTCTGTTATCAAATAATAGTAATAACAGTGTCAACGAACTCACTTACATTTTTTCTTTATGACAGTAGGTATACAAGAAATTTCTTTTTTTAAAAGTAACAAATATTTTAAGACATTGTCATGCAGTCGTTTTTAATCATTTACTTAGGTGCAACATATTATTCTGTCACTAATTAAACTTGTCATACAAACGAGTATACACAAAATGTTATATTTTCAAATGACACTGTTTTTTTAATTCAGGGAACCAATCTTCATTTTGTCTATGAATTCTTTCACTTTTTTACACGGTTTTTGTGCAACGTATCTACTGTGTAAGAAAGAGTAGCGGTTAAACAAATAAAAATAAAAAAATATATGATAATTTTCATGATATACTATGAAATGCCATGAAAAAAACTTCTTTTAGATATACTACTCTACTCACTTTGTCATTATTTTAATTTAGTATTTCAGTTTTTTCTTTTTTAAATTATAATATTATAATAAGATTAGGGCAGGGATCGGCGGACTTACAAGCGAGAGCAAGTTGCCAAAGAAACATGATAGCAAAAGCATTGGAGAGCCATGAATATGCAATATATATATACACTAGGGCTTGTCAGTTTTCAAAACCGGTTTTTTGGCTAAATTTGTGACATTCGAAAACCGGTTTTTCAACTTGGTAACCGGTTGTGCCGAATTTTCCATGAACGAGTCTATAAACAAAAGGACAGAAAATTTGCATCCTTTATTTGATGGCTTAAAGACCATATGCCCCACACCCAGCGAAAGGGTATTTTCGATATTAGGAAATTTTGTTACAAAAAGATCAGCGGACGCTTTGTGTTTTTGAAATCATATTTTCTGAAGAGTAACACCAAATAACTTCTTGTTGTGTATTATTATGTATATAAATAAACAACATAAAAATTGAACTTTTTTTCGCTATTTGAATTGAATTATCCATTTTTTGTAAAACTTCGAAAACCGGATAAAACCGGTTTTCGAACAATATTGACATTCGAAAACCGGTTTTTTCAAAAGTCGGTTTTTGTATAAGCCCTAATATACACCCTAATATTTATTGAACTTTCCACCGGTGGCAAGTAGGGTCTCTTGACTCACTCAGCTTCTTCTTGTCTGAAGTAAGAATGATATAATATAACAAACAAATAGCTACAATCAACAGTTGATCAAATACCTCAATCATATTTCTCAATTGCATTGTAAAACCATAATGTTATGAACAAATAATCACTTGGAAACCAAATATTTACCTTTAAATATAAAACGTGCATATTAGCATAAGATTATTTATTTATGGCACTTATTCTGGCAGTAAGTGAGTACATAAGAATAAATCTAATTATTCTCAAGGTTATTGAAGCTTTATGTTTGAATAACAAAGTTTTATGTAAGTAATAATCCAATGTAAGTATAATACATAAGTTATTATACCAGTATATGATTGTTTGTTTAGTGTGTAATCAATGAATTCAGTATATATTGAAGTTCTTCAGGAATACATAATCAATTAATTTTATTAGTTTTTATGACTAGACTGACAGCATTGCAATTTCACCGGAAATGTAAGAGTGAATTATTTATGTAAGTTTTTCCAAAGGGCGAAATAAGTGGATTAAATAACTATCTTAACCCCATAGATAGGCCCAAGAGAGACATACATAAATGATTATTAATGATAAAAAAAAATCTTGTCACCTTTGATGACTGCAGAGTGTCTCGGACTGACTGGAGGCAGCCCCGCAATTCCAATATCCGGTTCACCACCCATCTCTTTATTGTGTTGTTTGACACTATCCGCCCACTCCCTGATCCAGCTCTTATCACCCTGACACCGGTTTAAGCTGATATTTGAAAGCCGACCGACTAAGATCTGCTCTTGGGACTGAGCACAGACTCCATCGTCGACAATTAGACTTTTACTTAAGCCAGCTGGAGATTTTATAAAAACATCATCTACCATATTTCTACTAGACTTTTGTGTCGGTAAAAAACTTTCATTTGAAACATTTTGGAGGACCAAATTGCTATTGGGCATCCTGTGAACGTATTCATTAGAATCCATTTGCGATTTGGTGAGGCTATTTTTTCTTGTCAGTCGCTCTCTAAGATTGATGTCTTCACTTTTAGGCGTTCTTTGTGATATTGTGAGTGTTGAACCCAAAACTCCTGACGCTGTGACAGAAGTGAAGCTTCCTACATCGACAGAAGCTTCAGGGGTCTTGGGAACCTTTTGGAAAGTTTTTTCACTGATATTTTTAACCCTGGATTTGATTTTGTCTAGATAACTCTTAGCCGATTTACTAGGCTTGGCTATTTGAGGGGGCTCATTAGATTCAGTGGGAGATTCATAGCAGCATGAAATTTCTAAGACATTTTTGTCAGTGGACACTTTTCTTACAGGATCTGGAATTGTCTTGGCTAAGAGAAGCTCCTCCCGGATGCTACTACTGAAGTTTGCCAATCTCGGTTCAGTTGTTATAACGTAAGAGTCCACATTTTCTTTCTTAGGAGAAGTCTTATGCATCTTATTTAAAGCTTGCCGCAAGGGCTCCTTAAAATCATTGGTTCCGAAAATCTCATCTATGTTCATTTTAGCTTTTTGTTCCTCAGTATAATGATCTGCTTCGATTGTGTATGTGCCGGCTTCGCTGACTGTGGATGAAGGAGAAATATTACCGGTGTCACCCTCAGTAGGTCCATTGTTAAATTTACGATTTAGGGAAGGTGACCTCACCATTTGCTGAATAGTCATGCCTGGACTTTTAAGGTGATTTCTTGCGCTAGGACTGAAGCTGCGAAGAGGTCCAGAGGAGTTTCTTCGGGATGATAGTCTCACAGGCGTGCCGGGGGTCTGCAAGAGGTTGTCTGGAGTCAGCATGTCCAATTCGGGACTCGACATGTCTGCCAGCATCGGGACTTCATTTGGACTCTGTTCTATAAGATAGGGACTATTGATGACATAACTGTGGGCAATGGGCGTTACACAATTCGGGCTCGAGACCATGTCGGAGCTTTCACGGTCCATCGGCGCCGTTGTGTGAGGATGTTTCAGCGGAAGATTTAAGCCTTGTCGGGATGGTAGAATGTCACTTCTTGTCATTATGCTATCTACAATTGGACTTTTCGACTTTTTCTGTTGGGCGCTGTAATATGAATCTGGTGATTTGTCAAAGGGGTTCCGCTTTTCACATGAAGGTGAAAATGTATTCTCCGTTTTTATTAAATGCCTATTTCTAAAAGATTCTCTTTCACTGGAGACTGGAGTAAAGTTGCCACCTGTATTGTTATTGTGTAGTTGTTTTTTGTTTGGTTCGTGATGTATCTGACTTTGTCGCAGTTTCGACGAGCCTACGAAGCTGTCTTCCTGGTCTGAGGAGAAGTAGCCCTCGGAGTGATATCCGTGAGCCTTACGAGGCAGCTTCGCGCTCATGGGCGGCCGCTGTTGATGTCCGTTGGCAGGCGAGGGCCGCTGCCAACTCGCTGACATCGACTGGACTCTCTGATGTCTGGCTTGAGATTTCTTAAGTAAATTTTCAAATCTAGACGTGTCCACGGCTTTCCCATCATCGAAGTTAATTACAAACGCCGTCGGTTGGTGTTTAGGAGACTCAGCGATGCTCAGATTGACTCCCTCGTCCGTTTTGTCGTCGTTCGCAGGGATGTCGATGGGCTCTTGCGTTTTCCCTGGAGTTTCGGGGGTAATGTTGATATTGTCGACCGTTGGCGACGTCCGTCGCCTCGGAGACTCCGCATCGTCGCGGAAACAGCTCACATTCATGGTTTAACACGTCTGACACATCCCACTGCATATATATTATGGTGACATCATTTCCACATATTCTCGTCGGAATGTCCACATTTAACACTGCACGCTTCCGAGACGCTGTCACATCGTTTAGTCATTCACACGACAAGACCAAAAAACTATAAATACATTCGCACGTCGGTCACTGATCGCGAAATAAACTATTTTGTGGACTGAAATTTTCGCACTCCCGATACTATTGTTTCAAGATCTATCTATGACAGATTTCAAGTTTTCACTTTCGGCATTGACAGTCTGTAAAACATAACGCCTTAGAATTATTATCGTTTTTGATTATTTTTTCTGCCGTTGGCCGGAATCAAATGAAATGAAACTTGCCTGACATCGAATGTAAAAATGTATTTATATGTCTCTAATTTTTTAAATCGTGTTTTATTTTGTTTCCACTTCAAAAAATTGTAAGTGTAGCAGTTGGTACACTGAGAAAATCCAAAGACAAATTTTGAATCATAGACATGAAGATAGTTTCGGAAGTCAATGAATGTTCAATGTGCTAAAATGTCGACATCCGCAAGCATGGGGCAGTCTGCCTTTTCCGAAGATGGGAAATATTACTCAGAAATTGGGAATGACGGCAGGTGTAAAATATGGGACACAGAAACAAATCTTCTTAAACAGGAATTCACTCCGGACTTACATTTGAGTGCTCCGTTGTCATGTCTAAATTGGATACAACTCGACGGCGGAACGGTACGCATTTACACACGTTTCATATAAATAATAACAAAAACTATCATTGATAACATGAAATACTTGTAATATCTACATCTACGCCGTGTTACACCATGTTTGTTCAATCAAAAATCTGAATTCTAGTGTTGGGACCTTTTTAAATGATTTTGAATTTTGACAACTTAACCTCTTATTTTTTAGAGTACTCCTCGTTGGAAAAATAGGAAGCGTAAATCTTCTCGTCCTGACGATGAAGCTGAAGCACAGAAGACCACACAATGCATAGCATTCGGGTCTTCGACGGGGAAAATCCTTATTTATTCACTGACCCATGCCAAAATTGAATCTGTGTTGGAAGACCCATCACCAACAGTCGGCGAGCAAGATATTAACTGCATGGATTGGAACAAAAGACAAGGACTTATAAGTTGCTCCTCAGATTCTACAATAAGAGAATGGAGTATAACAGAAAACACAGTCAAAAGTAAATTTAAAATGAGTAGACAAGATAGAGGAATGCAGACATCTAAAACAACAGTGATAAAAATAGTTCCCGAGTGCCAGGTAGAATAACATCGTCTTATCCTTATTATGTTGACTGTATATCTATATTGTTGCTTATGTATTGTGTGAATAAAAAATATACATGTTTTTTTCCAGCAGAAAAGATCCTCTAATCCACGCCTCTTGCTAACAGCATCCTGTCAGTTGAGATTATGGTCTTTGGATACAAAAAGCTTATTGCGTACAATGGTTGGACACGCTAGTGATGTCTGTCATTTGGAGGCTGTCACTTTTCCTCAAGATGGACGATTTTATATTCTCTCTGGTTCAAAGTAAGAACCTACTCAAGATTATTAATTTTTAGCAGATTATATTAATTTTTAGAGATTATATTTGGTTTTATTTAGAGCATATGAACTCCTAGTAGAGTATCTCAGCAGAATTCGCTTTGCGAAAACCGGTTGGAATTCAGTCGCTTTAGTAGTTAGCCAATTTCTCTGCAGTTTTAGGATCAGAGAATATTGTAAACATGAAAACACAAATCAAATAATCTTCGAGTATCCATGAAAAGATTTGGGCCTGATAATAATTTTTTGACATAAGATACGAAATAATAGTTATTACTTACCTATGTACCCAAACGGAGTTAAACTTTTTCATATTTGGTCCAAGTGAAAAATCCATTATTGAAATACTCCATTGTACTTATTTAAACTCTGTTAATGCTATAGATGTGAATAAATACCAGCTGTTTTTTCTTATTACTATTTTTACATTTCAGAAATGACCGCATTCTAAGTTTCTGGAACATAAACTTGACTGCAGAAGAACTTAACAAAACGTTAGACTCCGATAATGAATCTAAAACTCCAGAGGTTATCAGAAAATCAAAAAAACGTCGCTCTAGGACAAAATCTGGTACGGAAGTCGATTCTTCTGACAATGAGACTGTCACCAGTGCCACGTGTAACCTCTTAATGGAAGACATCGCGCGGCAAGTCACCTGTCTAGCGATTATCGATGATTCTCAGACCACAGTCAAAGTGGCTGCTATTACGAGAAGCGGTGTGGCCCATTATTATGAACATACATTGAACGGGTTAGTATTTTAACTATCTTGACTTTTGTAGAAATTATTTTGTTTCATTTCAACACTATTGTTCATTATAAATTGCGGGCAAGAGGTGTCTTGATTTCTTTTTAACCTTGTGAAGGGGTCCATCAAACCAAATAATAGTTCCATACTAATTTAAATGAATGATAAACATATTATATAGAAATTGTGGGGATATAATGCAGAATGTACTATTTCAAAAATGAGCTATATTGAGTTAAGTTTGCAGATAGGGTATACCATTCAAGACTAAGGAATTGATTGGTCGTATTAGTTTTAATATAAAATCTCTAAAACACTGTCGTTTTCAAATTGGAAATCATATTTTGTTTGTGTTATTCATTATAGTATTTGACTCCACTGAAAAGTTCGATTTTTAGAAATAGTACGTTTGCATTATAACCCCACAATTATTAAGCCAAGATCAAATCCCAATATGTACAATTTTTAATCAATTTATGGAGTTGTTTTCGAAGACTTGTATGTATGTATGTGTTGTCTCAAATCCTGTGTGAACATTCTTGAATGTAGACCACCGTGTCAAAACATTTTTAATTTCACAAAAATTTCAATAGCTATTTCATCCTTACAACTTTAAAAAAAAAAAAAAACTCCCAAGAGATCAATTGGTGAATAGGTATTATACTAAAAAAAACACTATTTTTCTACATAATTAGTTTCACTCACTGTTCTGTTGATAATATTTATAATTGGCGAAATCGGTCCTGATCTTTTTTTTTTGTTTTTTTTTTATTTTTTTACCATGTCCGCTCCCAATGTGGAGTATATGGACTCCTAATGGAGTTTATCTCAACAGAAGTTTTTCTACGAGAACTGCTTGTTACTCAGTTGCTCAACCTCTCTTTTTCCAAAGAGAGTAGGAATAGAAGGATAGGGCTAGGACAGGACTAGTGGTTAGCTAATCGCTCTCGATACGCTCCGTTTATGGGATAGGATCGGTGGGAGGGGGGAATTCAAGACATCACATACATCCATGCCTTCAAACAGATATTCATAAATCGATTGAAAAATCAATTTATAAAACTGTCCATACTGGGATTCGAACCCGTGATCTCCGTAACCGAAGCCAACGACGTTGATCACTCGACCACACAGGCGCCTACAATTATTACACAATGTTAAATTTGCCGAATAAGTATTTCATTTTTTCCCATAATTTAGAAGAGATTGGATTTGATTTTTATGAAACGTAGATAAGAGACGAAAGAAACGCAGTCAAACTTTTGAGCCACTGTCAGAATCACACTTCAATTGCGTTTAAAGCGACAGTAAACCTTCTATTGACATTTAAAAACCTTTATCAAACAGAAATGAGAATCAATGAATTAAATATTAATCACATCTAGCAAAAAAAGATATTTGGATTGACTTTTTTTTGTCGGCAATCTTATAAACACTGATGATTTTTCTTAATATTTCAGAGCATCGCTGAAGCCAATCAAACCGGATTCCACCATTCAGGTGGCAAGCGAAGAGAAGTGTGGTCCCGTCAAACCTGCTCCTCTTCTCTGTGGCTCACTCGTTAACGAATGTCTGCTAATTGGATATTCTTTGGGAACCGGGCTTATCTTTGAAAGAATTGTAAGTAAATTCACATTGATTGCTTGTTGATATTAGGTTATTCAGAAATTAATTTCATTTTTTCGTATTGGTCCGTTTGGATGATGACATGTCTTATTATTTCTCGGTTCATCAACATTTGGGGTAAAAAAATCTTAAATATTTTTTTTAACAATTCAGAGCTTTGTTGATAATATTTCCTTATAATTTTAATTCTTTGACATACAAATAACATATCGCTACTCTTAAGCGACGGATAATTGAACTTTTAATGTGTGTGTTGTACTTTTTAAATAGCAAATTATGGTTTTACAACTGTCAGCGGTCAATTGGAATTGGTTTTGTGATAATCTTTCTTGGGATGCTTATTCTCACTTTATATATCGGCTGTGGAAAGGAAAAAGGACGTAACTCACAAATTTTCAAAACAGTCTTTTTTCGATAGTCACAATGTAACAAACTTGATACACGTTCTATCAAAAGAATGCAAGCTGCAAATGCTGAATTAGTATCTAAAATTAGCTTTTAAGTTTGAAAAAGATAACCTTGTAAAAAATTAAAACCAAGAAAAAAGACTGAAATAAAGGTTTTTCGTAGACAAATTCTTGAATTAATATTAGATTATGTCAATTAAACACCAGTTTAGAAGTCTCCGTGCACTTCAAGGTTGTGTATAATTCATAATTTGCATGTCACAAAATCATCAAAACACGTTTTTAGCTCCTCCTGTAAAATTTGATATGTGTGGGTTATGTCCTTTTTCCTTTCCACAGTCGATATATATACATATCACTCATTGACTAATCCTCTATTTAATTTTATAAGTATCTATTTTATATTATTGATTTTCACTCATGTTTGGCAAGCTAACAATCTTAAACCTTTCATTAGTAGAATAAGTATTCTAATCAACGATACAAAACTTGCTTTGTCAATAAATTGTATTTCAAATATTACATATTCAAATAACAGTAAATCACATAAGCGAAGATTTACTTGTGATATTTTGCCTTCTTCGCCTCGCATTCTATCAAAATCATGCTGTTGTCATTTGGCAATTAAATATCTCTCATTCTTCGACGATTAATCGTTTAAATTTATAACATATTTTGATTAAAATTCTCTTGCTTTTTTTTTCAGATACCGAATGTCTCCCAAAAGACACAGGTTTTGATAAGAACACCAAAAGAGAAACAATCTACAAAGAAAGAAAATTTGAAAAATGATATGGAATCGGCAACCAAAATTCGGCACGGCAACAGCTCGGATCCCGCTATTGTGTATCTTACTGCAGAACTTGACAATCGAAATCAGAAATCTATGAAGCGACCAATTGCAGGGAAACAGGTGAATTACATTATCTTTATTTATACGTTATGTTCATTCAAGTTTTTTTTATTTTAAAAGAATATTTTTCATTTATACTTTTTTGTCTATTGCAGGTTGATGTTCCGATGGAGTCTAGGTTAGCAAACCTAAGCTTAGCGCAATCAGGTACGGGCACCAACCAGCCTCCCAATATAAAAAATATGGCGCAATTATTAGTGCAAGCCCTTCATTCCAAAGATTCCAAGTAAGTGATTTCGGAAGATTTTTTTTTTCAATTTATTCCTGTAATAAATTATAGTTAATAGACTAAAGCTGCCCTAAAGTGTTCGGTATAATCTATAACTTACAACCATCAGAAAAAATCCACAGTCCATATCCGCTCCACATTAGCGGACATGATTTAACTTTTTCATTGCCGTAAATAATTAATAGTAATTACCTAGCAGGCCGGCTATAATTTGCGATTATTAATTTAATTAGTTATTGACGAGATTACTCGTATTTGGCCTGTTGAGCACGAAAAAATTCACGAGATATCTCGTATGTGGCAACCATCGAGTTAAATAAAAATATTCATACTTAAAAATGATTATAGAATAGTTGACAGCTAGTTTTAATATTTTCACATCCAATATTATTGGCGAGTTCGACTCACGAATCACTAAAGTTGACAAAGCTATTTTTTTACAGGTTACTTCAAACTGTTTTCGAGTGCACAGATCCAGAGGTAGCGTACAACTCTATGAACAGACTTCCCATTCAATATCTTACTCCTCTGTTGGAACACTTGACTGATATGTTAGCTGGGAAAACAAACCAGTAAGTATAAAATTTGATCGCAGACGTCTTGCAAAGATGTTATTTACCGTACACATTCTACCATACTAGCAACACCTGCGAAGCCATTCTCAAATTTATTATTTTCCGGACACTAGTAAAGCAGTTTTCGGGCTATTTTCACATATAGAGCGTTAAGCGGGTGTTACAATATTTGCCACTGCACACATTGTGAACGATTTCCACGCGTTGTCTTAGTCAAGTTTTATCTTTCAATGTAGTTGCACTTGAAGTAAACGGTTTCCTTTTGGATTTTGTATCGATGAATGAAATAAGGAATGACGCAGTAAAAATTGGGTTCATTCATTTCTTTTAGTTATTTTAGTGAGAAAAATCACTGAAAACTTTTTAATAAATAAATCTATTAAATCATCTTCATTTATTTTTGTCACTGTTTGAAATTCTTTGCCACCTGCACAATGAAACAAGCACACCATGACGATATCACAAATGTTTTTTTACTTACAACAAAATTTTATTGTGTAGCTGTCTACCAGTGTGTCCCAAACTTTCGACATCTGTGTACCCCTTTTATAATTTTCGTAGCACCGAGTCCCCTTCTTCAAAAAAATCAATGTTTGTAATCGATAAAATTAAGCTGCGTACCCCAAGTGGTGTGCGTACCGCACTTTGGGAAACACTGCTGTATACTATGTCATATTTGAAAAAGCCGTATGGACCGTTTGGACAATTTGTGGGAGATCTTTTCATTTCTGAAGGCCACATTCATTTATCTGATTCAACATAAGGTCGCAGTAAAGAAAACGTTGACACCCCTCCTTATAATGAGTTGATTGTGCTCTTTTTCCAAACGTTTGCGTACAATTTTTTGATCAAAGTGAATATTTTGATTAAGTCAAAAGGCCGTAGGTCCCCTCTGCTGGTCTGTTGATGTGACAATATGAATATTGTACTGCTAACCCTTTTATTCAGATGGTTATGTTTTATTTTTTTCTATGTATAAATTAACAGATGCCGTTCAGCGTGCGTGTGGGCTTCAGCTCTCTGCCGTGCAAAATCATCAGCCCTGCTCTCTCTCGGAGGGGGAGGGCGTGGCTTGGTAGCCGCTCTTGCCGCTCGACGGCCTGCCTTACCTCCGTTGCTCGCGTTGAAAGCCCGTCTTTCACTCGCCGTCAACAACCGGAACCAAGATGGACTGAATGATATCCAGGCACCACTTTTGGAATACGCTGGTATGATTCTTATTCAAATATATTAAAGTCGAGTGTACTGTGATTCGATCTCGCACAAAAATGAGTTATTTTGTCTGATAAGTTTCTTGAAATTTTGCTAAAACACCTGTTTCTCAAACCCTGTTTTTAGACTAAAAGAAGATACATTTCGGGGTGTAATATCAGATTTAAATACATGCTAGACAACCTCTTAATAAATATTCCACATTTATTACAGACACCTCATCAGAAGACGAGTTGGACGATATGGAAGATCCTGTTATCAATAATATCGACGGTGATGATGATTCGGCTTCATGGCATGAAAATGACGACGACGATGACGTAGATGATAACTCTTCCGATCAAGATATGAGCGAAAGCTGAATTTAATCTAATAATCTCACTTTGGGAATTTTAACAGCTGTGCTGCAAAAGTTTCAGCAAAACCGGCTGAACCTTATTTAATTTTCAACACTAATAATTTGACTTTAGAACCTATATAATAAATATATTTAGTGATCAAATTTAATAATTTTCACATCACAACCAAAACGGTAGCTACATTTTTCATGTAGTCAGTTTAAAGTAATAGATTGTTTTACTTTTCGCTACATCAAAGTCGTGGCAGACACCTCTCGAAATCTATTGATAGTTGGTGAATGAGGCTGAAAACACAGAGATCATATATTCTATTGACTTTATCCTGAAGGTATTCAATTTTTTTTCCATTACAATTTCACTAAGCCTAAAAAAATTCCATGAACATAATCCACTTTTACAAGGAGACCCAACAGACTACTAAATCTTGAGACTGTGGTACAGCCGTGTACTTTAAAACAATTATGTCATTTGGCCAACTTGTTACTCGAGGAACACTAGATTATCAAACTCATCTATCATTAGTTCATTCTTCAAGCAATGTACTATGCAAATTGTCATTTGAACTTTTTAATTACTCCAATGTGTCACACACCTTTTAACTTATTTTAATTTTGCATTTTATGTTGAAATGCCTTGAGCAAGTTGAAAACGTTCCTATGAAATTAGATATAACTTCATAATATTGATTGAAAAATCAGTATTAGCAAACATCCAGCTGGAGTTCCTAATCCTGAATCCTTTATTGTTGTGGTCTGTATAGATTTTAATGTTTTCAACCTAGCTAAGTTAAAATGGGTAAACAGGGCAAAGATGTCAAGTAATAAGTTCTCTTCATTAAAGGAAACAAAGCATTTATATTTTAAGGAAATCTGTACATAGATAATCAACAATTGTAAAACCTTTATTTGTTTATCGTATTTTTGTTTTATGTATACATTTTCTTTCTTAAAACATAGGTAGGAATATATAATAATTTTTACTTGGAGTGAAGAATGTTTACTGAATTTTTCATAAGGTCGCCTTTTTTGTTAAGGAAAAATAAGAATAAAACATGTTATATTATTTTAAAATTGTCTTTTATTCTATCAATCACTTTTATCTACCACCTTTTTGGTTTTCTATCGATCTTTAGGAACAGCTGAATCCACTTCAACTCAGTGTGGACTGGCCCACAGCTGTACATGCCTATTGCCAAACCAAATGCTATTTGTTAACGCTCGTATTCTACCAGTGTTGCATGGTACCAATTTATGATGCTAACAAAGATTCAAAAAATCATGCACTGAGCTTTAAGAATAGATGTTTACATCGGCGGTCGGCGAATAGGGTGAGGTGGCTTGATTATGTGAGGAATTCAGAGATAAGGAAACACCTTTTATGTCGGTGGTCTTAGAGAGACATTGGAACTGGTTGGGCTGTGCGCTTCAGATGCTTATGGAAAGTTTCAATCTTGCCTGCAACAGTTATATGATGATGGAGAAATGTTTAGACGTACTACGTAGGTGCTTGAAAATGTGTGTAATTAGGATTGGAATGGAGGGCTTGCTTAACATTTTCTTTTTTACATTCTTTAGTATCAGTATATAAGTGTTAGTCAGGGTCGTGGCGCAGCGGTCAACATCGTTGGCTTCCATGACAGTTCTCACGGATTGGAATTCCAGTATGCACAGCATTTTTCAATTGATTTCTGTTTGATGGTAAAAGATGTTTGTAATGTCCCTACCACCCTTTTTAATAACGAGAACAAATAGTTAACCACTAGTCCCCTATCCTTCTCTACCTACTACTTTCTTCGAAAAAGAAAGGTTGAGATGCTGAGTTCTCATAGAAAAAAGTTCTGTTGATATCTCTTCATTAGTAAGGCCATATCGATGGCTTGATGTAACTACCAAAATGTCAAAAATGAGTTAATAACACAGTTGGCTGTAAAATGTTTCATTTTATTAATTTCAAATTTTTTTTTCTCCCTGATTTGAAATGGCAATTCTATTTCAAATCAGGGAGATGAAACTTTTTTACTTATAAAATGTAACATTTTACAGCCAATTGCGTTCTTAACTTATTTTCGACATTTTGGTAGTTACAACATCTTGACAATAAGACATCGATATGCTCTACATTGAGAGCAGACACGGATAAAAAAAAATAGTAACTCAAAAATTAATATCTGACAAAACTTGGGTACAATAGTACAAACACAGTGTGATTCTGACTAACTCATCTGAGCTTTTGAATTATATGAATAAGATAATTAAGTTCATCAGGTCATGGAACAGTTGAGGTAATGAATTGCATGGTTAAATGCAACATCATTATACTTTTCCTGAGAACAGAAAGTCGTAACATTAAAAAGTTCATAACAACACTTCAGAGTGTATGAAGTGGAGGTGGCATTATCAGTCTTTAACAAGCCTATTTCTTCAAGGTTTAATGATAAATACATGATATTTTTTAATAATTTTTAATTTTTTAGGTATGATTTATGGTAATTCAATGATATTGCACTCCATTAATTGGTTATTCTTAATGTTAGATAAAGGTAATAGATAAATAAAAGTCGCAGTAACATTTTCTTAAGTAATCTTTTATTAAAAATAATTTGTTATTTGGACATAAATTAAGTAAGTGCTGATAACATAAAGAAAAATCAACAAAAAAATAACATTACAGATAAAATATGTAATTAATAAATAATTAAACTTAAAATTATTAAAAAATAACTCATTCCATACCATACAAAAAACCCTTAGACAAATATTATTGTATAAATAAATTAAAATCTTTAGAGAACCGATATTTTGTGCTTTTATAATAATATTTCTTACTCTTATAAAATAAAACCTGTCATGGGTAAGTATAAAGATGTGCGTCAAAAATATTAAACGACAATCTTCAAATCGAAACATTTATTTTAATAATGGACGTGTCTTCCATGTAAATGAAATTATGACAATTTTATTGTAAAATGTCACATAGGTAAAATAAATCCATTATCAGGCGTCAAATGATAATTGAAAAAATACGTGAAAATACATTTAAAGTGTTTATATTTACTTTAATTTCAAAAAACCTAAAAATATCACTGCAAACACCAAAATGAAATATCATTAATGTTTTCTCTAAATTTAAAGAGAACTGAAATTAAAAAGTGCTTGAAATATTTTGTCAATTGGGTACAACTTGGTGAAAAAGATAAAAAATTACGTAATGTCACGATACATAAATATATTTTTTATTAAGCCTAGACTGCGATAAGCCTCATCCACAGTGAAATTTCTGCTGTTACGTAGGTACGTACTATGTACTTGCTTAGTATAACAATTTAATAACTATTGTCTTGCGGAATAAGACATTAGCGATAAGAAAATGGTAGTTTGCATTCAGTGCAACTTTCTTAAAGCGACCATAGATGGTGTACATTTAGGGAAAATTTTATTTATTGAATACTAAAATCGACTGCCCAGTCGTTGTATAAAAGCTAGTTGAAGTATCTCATATAGTCGATATTTAGTATGAAAAATAAATCGAAGATTGTAGAAAAAACTGATTGGACATATTTTATAATCAGTTTACCTTCTTCTAACGCATTAATATATGCTATATCAGTGAAAGATGAGAAAGAGGTAAAGAGTAAACAACTAAACGTTAAGAATAGTTACAAAGCTCCGCTGGGTGATTTCTTTTTGTTTTATTTATTTCAGTTCAGCATAGCCACTTTAGTCATTTATTTGAACAACAATAGATTTCTTTTAGATATTTTCCTTAAAATCTTACATCGCTAATATTAAAATGTCACCGTTAGCTCTAGCATTGTGTATTATTATTACTCTTTATAAGGCTTTATAAATATCAGAACGGTATAAAACAGACACACGGCTAATTCACAGCGCCGTCATAAATTATTGAAATTATCGGCAGGTTGTAAGGTGAGATATAAAACATCTGTTTGTTTTCAACTTAATGTCAAAAGTCAACAACAATAAAAAAATATAACAATATTAACAAAACCTCTGAATGACATACAGTTATTCATATATTACATTTAAATACGGTAACCATTTTTATGAAAACAAAGAATTATTTTGCTAGTTAATAATTTACCATTCTGTTCAAAAACTGCATCACTTTCAAGATGGCAGTCTCTTAGTCTTAAAAAAAAATATGTTTTGTAAATTTCTTTATTTAATAACTGCTTTCTGCTGAACAGAATGTAAAATATCATATTTTTAATTTATTTGCGAGTCAAAATGGATTCAGTGTTATTGTAACGTGTTCTTAAAAGCTGACATCTAACGAATATACTTAATGTATGTATGTGAAAAGGTGACATATTTCAGTACCAAATAAAATGGTCAACCAAAGTGGAAAGTGCCAGCATTTGTCTGTCTTACCTGGATAACTTTAAGCTGAATTAATTTTGGACGATTAAGGTTCTACTGTACGTCAAACATTTTTCAAGTAAACGCTATGCAAATTATAGTGACTTTTATAACGCTGATAAAAGGAGGTTTTATAATTTTCACTCGCTGTGACTTTTGACTATACATTCATTTAACATTAATTATACACTTATAAATAATATTCTATAAAATCTTTTGGCCAGTAGCAGAGATTATCTTGTCGGCTCTGAGTTCCTCCGACCACCATTTTTAAGCGACATTATGTAACAATAATATTATCATGAAATAGTATAAAATCACCACACACTCTTGTTGAATTCGAGTAAGATACGACGAGAGCTCCTTAAGTAGCGCAGAGGTTTTCTCGTGTTGCTTAATGAAAAATCTTAATCTTCATCACAGCATTCTTATGTTTTTGTCAGTGAACGGTGAAGTTATGTACTGCCTGCAAAATTAAACAAATTATGCATCAATAACTGACACCTATGCACATTAACATTTATATGAATTATTTATATCCAGATATTTAGCATCAAGCCTCCAGTAGTGAATTAGGTTTTTTCACTTATTTCGATTACTTTTTTATTACAGATCAATCTGGGAAGAATATAACTTATTATTTCAAGAAGTAAATACTTTTATTGTCAACAAAAAATTGAATGCATAAAAATGCTGCACAAGTCCTATTTTATTAGAATTTTTATATGGTAAACTCTCCAATAACACAGTAGACAAGCAGTGGCGGATTAAGCACATGGGAGGCCCTGTTTTTCAGATAACATAAGAACGTCAAAAAATTCCATGTATAATAATAAAAATATATATAAATCTAAAATTCGGAGGCCCCAAGCGCGCACCTCATTCGCTTATAGGGTAATCCGCCACTGCAGATAGGTTATATGATATTCAAACGCATGCTATTGCCATTAGAGGTAAAGATTGAACTTGGCATGTATAGATATACAGGTTAATAATATGAGGGTTTTGTGTTTATTTAGATTACCAATATACAAAAATATTGAAATCATACACAAACACATTCAACTTCACTTAAACAGAAACAACTTAAATTTGTATTTTTGTTCTATGAACTGTCATAGTTATAATTATTTGTTCATCAAATTCATATATTTTATAATTTAAGATTTCGACTGAAGGTGCTTGGTGGAATTTCAATATTAAATTTGAATCATTCAAATTATGTACACTCCCACAGATTTTGTCACTAACGACCCGGGTTTCTCAAGTTCATCCGTGCGCTTGAACGCCTGAAGATGCCGAAAGGCGAAACCCGGGTCGTTAGTGACAAAATCTGTGGGAGTGTACATAATTTGAATGATTCAAATTCATATATTTTAATTTTCCATCATACCACGTCCACCAATGCACATATAATTAAATAGATTCAACGTTTAATAGTAGAGTGGAAAAATTCAAATCGAATAATAATGCTATTCCATTGGTCGGGTTATGGATTGCGACACGTGTTTCCCCTCTTTAAGAGTATTTTAGTACTACAATCCGATTATGACTATATCATTGCTAAAATTCTTATTATAGTCCAAAGTCCAAAATGCTTCTCAAATAAGCGAAACACATGTCGTACCTAGCCACACAACCAGTGGTATAAAATATTTAACAGATTTGTTGAAAAATATTTATACTCTATTATTAGAGAGATTTACTAAGGCTATTATTTAAAAATCAATAAAAAAATCTCAAATGTTAATATTGCCTGCTAAAAATTGGCTTGCAACACTCGACGACACTTAAGGAAATACGGCATGCAGTCACAAAAAATAAAATATATTACAGAAACTAATGCTACAAGAAAACAAATAAAATTATGGTTAATGAAATCTTCAAAAACCAATCTGAAATATAAACAAAGTGCACAAAAAAAGCAATCAAGTAGATTTTGTTATTGTGCGAAGCGAAATACCTCCACTATGAAAAATTAGAATAGTATCAACACCTGTCGATGGCATTTCTCATCATTCGTTGAGCACCGGAAGTAAAGACCTGCAGGGAAGTCACATAAAGAACATATTTAGCATACAGACACTACTGTCATACACAATTATTATCACAAACAGTGGTGGCAACAAAGTTTAGTTTATAAATCTAAATTTAAGAAGAATAACTTTTAACATGGTTAAATGTACATATGTTTAAAATTATAATCTCCACAAAAACAAATTGAATATTGGATTCAAAGTTAAACACAGCTTACTGTTACAAAATTGGCATATTATTCATTTTAATGACTGGTCTTTATTTCAACTATGCTGAAAAACAGGAAGAAAGTTTTGCAAAAGTGAAATGTTCAGAGAAACTTTATGAAATTTACGGATACTGTATAATTTTACACCCATTATGACAAAACTTTTAATGTAATAGAAAGGTTCTTGCAAAAACCAACTTCCCCTATTTAGAACGTACCAACATACAATACAATATGGACTAAGAAGGAAATTGATTCGTGCAATTTTTGGTCAAATTGTGAATTATTAATATACCTAACAAGGTTAATTACTATTATAGTTACTGTCTTTATCAATCTGCAATGTCAATCTAGTTGAAGACATTTAAAATATTCAAAATGATTTATTTATCTCCTGTCAATTTTGTGTGTGAATTGAAACTTAACAAAAGAACAGATAAGTCACGTTGACAGGTAATTGATTCTTAGTGTCCCTCTGCAAGTATATGGACCCATAAGTGACACAACACTTGAAATATAATCAATCATAAACAACTCTTACTAGCTATTTTACCTACTTTGAAGGTCAAGCTGCTTCAGTGCATATTTTTTTTAGTTACAAATATAAAACCCTGTTGACTATCTACAAAAGAAATAACTTTGTTGCCTTATACACTAGTTTTCTGAGGACATACTTATATTAATATTAAAGATGGTACATACATTTCGTTATAAAAAATTCATTATGAAGTTCTCTTATAACTAGTATACGGATAGAAAACTACAAATTAAAAATAATTTTAATTAGCAACGATCAAGCAACGTGTAAAGCATAAATTCTATTACTGGGTTCATCCCAAAAAGTATTCAATTCAGCATGCTTTCAATATTTTTGGCATAAATTAAGTTTTTATTGAAAATAGTTTTTGGGATAGGTACTACAAATTTATATAATATATTGATAATATCGAATAGAACAGACATTTAAAAATAAACACATAATCTGGTTAAGAAATTATTGAAGGATGCTTGGGTTCTATTCAATTCTAGCAATATATTATTATAATGGCAGAAAATATGAAAACGTTTAATAGTCACTGCAAGAGTAATAATTTAAAAGAGTCAATATATCACCACCTTAAAGCAACAATGGGAGAAATCGAAGTAGTAGTTTCGAGATAATTGAACTTTAAGGTTTGCGTACTTTTTAAAGAGTTAATTATGGTTTTTTTTGTATACTATTATTTTAATTTAGTTATTCTACTAATCTCCCTGATGCTTTGAAGTTACAGAACAATATCAATAATTGTACAAGTAAGATTTTTCTTTTAAATGAGGCAATTTTTTTAAAAATTAAAACATTTTAGTGTTTCATTATAAAGGTTTACCTTTCAGCAATCAATTGGCATACTTATTTCATATTATCTCATCGTTGCTTCATAATTAATTTTTTGACTTCCCAATTTAGTTTTTTTTATGCGCTTAGCCTGTGTTTTCAAGTCGAGCTTGTCTTACAATCACGTCATGGATTGATGAATTAAAAAAATATATATTACTACTCCTTGAACATTAAAAACATTATTTTAAGTCAATAACGGTGGCTTTGTTTCGCAATATTTATTGAATTATGAGTATAACAATTATTTTAAACTATGTACTCTCGGCAGATGACACGTGTTCTAGTAACCGTTGACCAAATATTAAAAATAGTTTTTTTTAAAGTGAAAACATAAAACAATACCTTGTCGTCCCAAAAGAATAGTCGGAAATAGACCTGGCAAGCCAAAGTAGAAACGATAAATCAAATATTAGATGAGTGTGGCGAAAACCACGCAATAAATATTATGATGAGATAGTGTAATCGGCATGGAACAAAGAATGCGATGGAAGTCAATGGCCAAGGGGAATTCCGTTGAAGCAACAAGGTATAATGAGGAACCGCAGAATGGAAATATACTATGGCTCGAGACGGGTGTTAATTTTTGACACATAAATACTACATAGTCAGTTCAAGTTCATCCGTGCACTTGAACGTCTGAAGATACCGAAAGGCGAAACCCGGGTCGTTAGTGACAAAATTTGTGTGAATGTACATAATTTGAACGATTCAAACATAAATACTGCATCAAGAAGTGTAGGGAAAAGAAATATACTAGACATAATGTTTACAAACAGTAAGTAAATTCATCAATTTGAAAATATTGTCTATTTTTTTAATTATATTAAAATTAATAAAACTAATACACTAAAAATGCAAACAGTGCCATTAATTGATTGTGTATTTTTATAATACATTCCCAGCGCATTCGCCTCTTGCATGCTTCATTTTAATATATGTGTAAAAACATATGCCATTTCCATGTTTTCTTTCGTGTTCCATGGCAATACATAGGGCCAGGATGTCTACGTGTGAAATACGATGATTTATTTATAGTTAAAACTACACCCCATTCAAATAAAATATTTCGTAATAAATATTTCAACAATTTTCAGTGTGATGTACATTTATATCGTTCAACTGTTTTAATGAGTAATGGGGAGAAAGCTTTAATTTTAAATAAATGGGTTTGATGATACAGTTATTTTATGAAATATGGCATAACGCTGGTGTATTGCTAATCACATGTAACTTGTCCGCACTATTTCAAATGTGTATTTATCATGCAGATTGATTTTAATACAGTTCTTTACATTCCAAAGACAGTAGTATGATAACACAGACATTTTTTTCATCCTGTATTCATAATACTAATTTAATAAAACGCTACATTTATATTGATTTTACCTAAGTAATAAAAATAAATAACAAGTTACATGTGGCCAGAAATAATACCACGGTAAGCAGATATCTACCGCTTTCTGCAACTAATATTGCAATGAAAAATGAGATGAAGTAAACATCCTAGCCCAATTTATATCTAGCATTTGACTACAAAATTAATATTGGATAACGAAAAAGGAAAGCTTTGTTTTGATCCAGTCATTTTATTATATGTTTGATTAATCAAAGATAATCTGAAACAAAATGTTAATGTTAATTTAACGGTTATGATTTCCCATAAAACACAAATAACCCCTCGAAACTGTAATGTTATATTGATGTTTCGTGGGTGTTATGAATAATATCTTATACCTGTCGGATGATGAAATAATTAAATAGATGAGACAGAGGTTCTCAGATAATACAAAATCAGTCACCATTGTACAAACATTACATATCATGCGTCGATGATTCAAGAATTTAATTATATTTTTTCTTCAATGATGATTTTAAATGATAAATATTGATTTATATATATATATCATTAAACTTTTTGCATTGGCAAAACAGTTTGAATCGATTGCAGTAATACACAATTTTTACAAAACTGAGTTAAAAATTAAAGATGATGCAGGAACAAAATATTGGCATATTTCAATACATTTGAATGTTGTATTGCACATCGCATTTAAATACAAGAAATAAAATAGGTACTAAATACCGAAACAAATGAAAATAGTGAGTATGCAGAAAGTGACACATTTCTGCATATTCACTTTTTTGGTATCTATTTTATTTTCTGTGTTCATTTATGTTAATTTATATTTTATTTTGGCCGATGGAAAAAATAAATAATGTTTTCACTGCTCTAGTAGCTTGTATTGCTGAGATGTAAATTGCCAAAGATAAAATATTGCATTAGTGCCTTTTTCATAAGAAAATACCGCAGTTTTTTTAATACATAAATCAAAATACGGTTTATCTTATAAAAGCTTGAACCTCTAATAAAATTAAATTACCATCCATTTCAAAGGGAAAGCTTTGTATGACTATAAAAAGCTCTTTTTTAATGTAGATCTTTTCAAGTTCTGTTGAAAATACTAAATGACGATAATGGTCTAGCATTTTATCCATCTATGAATAATGAAAGCTGCTATGTATTAGTTAATATGATATTTGTTCAGTTAAAAAAATTAGCACAACATAACTATGATATTATATTTGTTGCCAATAATAATAACAATAAAAAATTACAAATATGGCGATACTTGTAAGCTGGATTCATTGGGAATGATCGTACCTTTCATGCGGCCAGATAACCATGCTCGTGTTGTGTGGCAAATATTTGTGAGTGTAGGAGTTTGAATAAACATATAATATTTACTTGCAGCTTGCGCTTTTCATTAGGAGTTGTATTGCGTAAAAAAATGAGTAAATGCAGAATGCAGACTTTCAAGTTCCTTTGAGAAGGGCATTTTGAAATAAAGGAAGGCTATCTATCATAAATATGAAGAACCTTTCAAAGTATTCAACTAGTCTTCAATAGGAGAGTATACTATAATTTGTACAAAAAACAATGGTTAAAGTTACCAATTGTTGCCGAGTTTCCTAAGACTATTTATGTCAAGCAAGCTGCAGTTGAATATTCAATGTCTGTTTATCGTTATCACAGTATTAAAATCACCTACATGTTCCAAATAATACTTTTGTGGTTATATTAGTACATTTTTTGATATATTTGAACGGTAAGGGTTGGTAACAAATGAACATTTGTCGACTTACAGTTCTATGGTGTGTATAGTGGAGCTTTGACAGGTGTCGAGCACTCTGACGTGGCAGTGTTTGTGACATTTCATCAGGCAATCACGGCACTCGTAGCCCTGTAAATATACAATGCGTTCAAAGTTAAATAACTGAATCATAAATTTAAAATTGAAACAAAAGAACAGTAAAAATTAAATTACCTGCTTCCCGATTCTTCTTGCAATGTTCTTGTGACAGACTTCACACACGATTCCACTGAAATGAAAATCATTACATTAAATTAATGTGACACAAAAAATTCTGTGAGGACTTTCTTTCGTAAAAATTGACAGAAATAAATACTTTGAGCTTTTACCAAAATACTAATACATTGTGTTCAACTTATAGAAAACTAAACTGTAGAGACTGCAAACAGTGTTTGCTCCATTCTTGCTAGACAGTAGCAGTGTTGCCGTATTGCCAGGTTGCCTGATGGCAAGTGGGCCCCGTGATATGTTAGAAAATATGGGCCCTCGGTAACAAAATTATATGATCACACTTGAAAAATTGATCGCCATGCAATTAACAGTAGATCCTAATCTAGACTAGGGACCTTTCATTTTAAAAATGATGGAATGAAGAAAACTTTGTTAAATAGGTGGGGACAAATTTATTATTAAAACTGGGTGGGTCTCCTTTGAATCCTGGCAACCAATAATTTCAGACCCAGTCCGCCACTGCCCCTAGAACTCTTACCCCCTCCCCCCAGGGGTACCTGTTGCAAATGTTACTCTCAAATTAAATAAGTTTATTTGGTCCACTTCTCCACTTTTAAGTTCTTGTAAAACCTCTTATATTGAGATACCTTTCCATCAGGAACCCATTTACTCAACAATGGAAGTAGAGAGAGTAAAAAAAAATACTTTATTCTGCCCTCTTCAAATATAGCTTGTCTTAGAGAATATTTTAAATTTTAACGGTTGTGTGTTAATAGCTCACCCAGCGAGATGCTTGGCGACGAAGGTATGATCATTAAAGATGTGCAGCTTGGTTCCCTTTCTCCGCCATCTGGAGCGCTGGGCAATCGATAAAGGCACGAGGAAATGTTTTCGGACGCCATTGTCCACAGTCTCTAGCACCAGAGTCGAGGCCTCGTGAAGGTACGTTCGGGTTGATGCACCCGATATTCCGGACATTTCGCTTATTGAAGACCTAAACAAACAATAAAATAATGAATTTTTCACGGATCGTTACACGTATTAAAGATACAATTGTTTTTTGCAACATGGTGATTGCAAAAATATTTTTTTTAAATCTCTAGATCAGCAGTCACCAAACTTTCAGACTTCACGGACCAGTTCTCACAAATTGTAATCTTGTGGACTTCTTAATAGTTTTCTCTTGAAAAATTACAAAGAAATATAAAGTAATAAAAGTTATACATTTTTTTATTTTTAAATAGACTTATTTAATTATAAAAATATTATTAGTGATATTTGTTTTTTTGCTGCATGTTTACAGTAAGTTTATAAATTCTTGGCTACAATTAATTTACTGCAATAACTTTGCCGACAACCAAATTGTTCTTACAGACCACCGATTGGCGACGCCTGATCTAGATTACGAAGCAAACGAACAATTACCTTCTTGATGTTCTGGACTCATCGCCGGATTGTGCTGGTGAATTGGTTGAGGAAAGACCACTTGTATTTCCTATTCTTGTTGGGGATGGTACAGACAGAGAATTTTCTGAAAATAAGTGATTTGATAAATATATGTATGGGCATAATTTTCTGGGCACAATGCGAGCACATTAAAAGCAAACCATTACTTTACCAATAATGAATGCATAGTTCTTTTTATAGCTGTGTAATTGTTAGAAGTAACCTCAGTTAATACACATTGCAATAATGTTATCTCCATAAAATAAAAATATGCAATCAACCAAAACAATACTGCCAGAAAAAATCTTTACCTGAAAGGTTATTTCTGTCAGCGCTTATACTTCTTGCATGGGGTTGGTCTTCACTACCGCTGTCCTGGACATCAACAGACTTGGCGCGCGTCCGTGATCGGTTCAGTCTGAAAATATATATCAAATGGTTAAAAAGTTTAATTATCCAGTAAAGTTACCTTTTGTAACATAAATGTTGGCTCTAACTCAAAATAACAGCATCATTGATTTTTTTATACAGTTAATACAATAGCCCGTGATATTGTAGTGCAGTGTGGTATTAAGAGGTGAATGTATGATGAAAGATATACATAAATGCAATAGAATGACAGAAAATTAAATATAACCTTCTTTTGATGGTTCCAAAGAAGTCTCTTCTCTTTTTCTGCCGTGGTATTCTTTCAGGAGGCTGACCATTCATTTCTGGGATTGGGTTCTGGTGTACGTCACCGGGCTACCAACAAAACAACACATAAATAAATATAACATATCAGAATAATATTGGAGATCTACAAGCGAACAATACAAGATTTTTTTGCACATACATATTTTCAGACTGTATATTGACTTTGTGGTTTTAGGATATGGTGAATATAATGACAGTTTCTGTCGCCGATGCATTATGACTGACTAGTGTAGTCATAATGATTGATGTGTAAAATATTAAATTATCTATTTTATATAAACGTATAGTTATATTTGTATTAAATTGGCCATTACCACAAAGGTGATGAATAAAATATGTACTGTAGTTGAATTTTGTCATATTAACTTTACTTTTGTTGACACTTAGTATAAAAAAGAAAAACTTAGATATCTCATACAAACAAGATTACACTGTACAAAAAAAGAAATAAAATGTAAAATACAGAAATTAAAATTTTGGGGCAAGTCGAGTGGATTTACATAATAACACTTGCCTCTTTTTCTCCAGCAATAGTCAGTTTTGCACCAGCTACCGGTTCCACTTCCATACTTCCACCGTTTGTCTTTTCATCAAGAATTTTATTTTTGTTTGTGTTTAAGGTGACCCGTTTCTCTTTGTCTTCCCCTCTTGTCAGAGGAGTTGCCGTCAATTCTTCTTCGGCAAGTTTACAAAGGACTTCTTCAATTTTTACGTCATTGTCTATTTCATCAATTACGTCTTCGTATATGCTTTTTCTATTCTGTTCTACTTCGATAAATTCACCGGAATCAGTTAATTCTACCTTTTTTGTTTCAAAAATTTTAAGTATATATTTAATTTTTTATTATTATAGTGAAGACATTAACGAAATTCAAAAGAACAACAAGAAAAGAGATTATCAAAATTATGTATAAAATTGTTTAGATAGAAATGGATATCAAGAATTAAACATTAATCGTCATCATGTTTGCAGTCCGTGGTGTTTGTGAAGTACGGCAACATTGAGAGAGCGTTCCATTTTCGAATTGCGAGCATGCATGTCAGAGAAAGGCGGGAAAAATACAAAACAATGCGATTAGAAAAAATACACAAACACGATAAAAAAACTATTAAAATCAAACATACAAATCAGTATTAACTACAATACCAAGCGAAACCGGTATATACTTATGTTTTAAATATATCATAAACTATTGTACAGATATCTGTACACAATTGTAGGGGTTACATTATTTTACAATCAAATATGCATTATTATTTACATGTTTGATTGTCCCTTTCATTGAGAATGTTATACTAAAATCTAGAAACATATAAATCTGTTACTAAAATATAGTTATTCCAGAGAAAGAAATTACCTTGGTTTGCTTTGGCGTCTAAATAACATCAATTTTCAATCCAGGTGTTAGCGGCAAAACGAAACAACAGAAGAAACACAAAATATTAGTTTATTTATTTTAAAACAAAAAAAACACCTAAGCATATCTACTCGGAGGCTATCAAGACCGATTCAGCTTAAAAAAATAAATAATAATCAAAATGTAAATAGCACACATCTGACTCACAGAAGAATCATGATTATCTGATTTTGAATACTTTTACATTTCTTAATATTCGTCTATTTTTGATTTAAGCAATGTTTGGAAATACGGTTATGTTGGTTATATTAAAGTTTAATTCACATTACAGCAGGTACATGACATATTTATTTTATTATTCAGTATTAAAAACATGTTTCCAACAGTTAAAAATTATTTCTCATTCTTGATTTTTCAATCATTCATAAATTCTGTTTATGTCGAGTAATAAAAACTTTACTAAATGTTTAAATTAAAAATCATCCATCGAACGAGTAGTAACAATCAACGTGTGTTTAGATAACTTACTAATTGTATTCAATATATCATTAGAAATGTTAACACAAAAAAGTGGTACATCTTGAAAGTGATCCATTAATTTTAAAGTGAAAATGAAATACTATTATAACCCATAAATAATTATGTGAAATAGATTATGCTTCAGTGTTCACAAAATATTCAATGAAACGATGGAGACCTCTAATAAACACTTGAACGTCACATTTTAAAATAGCCCCCGAGTTAGTCCACAAGAATATTACGCTACTAGGAATATTAAAAATAGTTATGGCTACACACACAATATGTACATCAATCGGCAGGCAATATGTGCAGTAGATTCACATACCCTCTGTACGCTGTGTATGATCAGTGTGGATTTATTGGTGGCGGTACTCGGACTCCTGTCCAACTCTCGGAGAGCAGATTCAGTCAGTGGAGATGATGTACCATTCATGGTAACATCTGAAAGTCAAAAAGTATGATGAATAATTAAATTATTACAAAGATTCTTTTCTTTACTCGCATATACCATACTGGCAGAAGTTGTTAACCTTTGAGTAGTATCCCCGTACCGGTACGGCAAATTATTTTGTCATCTTATTACCTATTGCCGATGTCATATTTTTTATTAATACTTTACACATCTGTGATTTTACCGATAACCGTTACCGTCAAATTAACAATTTTTTTTTTTAAAAAAGATTAATAACTATAAACAAATCGATGACCATATAATATAGAGCGCGGGTCGTCAACCTGGTCCGTACCCCCCACTAGTGGGCGGTAAAGGCTTCCGTGGTGAGCGGTGGAGGATTTTTATTTCTCCTAAATTCCTTCTGGATTTTTTTTCACCCATATACTGGATTGAAATATAGCGATGATGGTGGGTGGTAAGGAAATTTTACTATGAAAAATAAGCAAAAATGGGCGGTAGGCATAAAAAGGGTGACAACCCCTGATTTAGTGTAAAATTTCATTTCGTGTCGATTCCCTTCTTGGAATAGTATTCTCTTCCAGTAGAGCGTCACAAAATATACGAAAAAACTTAATATAAAATAACTCACTACTCAAAGGGTTAAGTAAAAAATTGATAGTTCTGAGTAAAATGCAAACAAAAAGTGTGATAGCATGAGCTAGTCATTAAAGAAAAACATGTGCTATATTACATATTGCTTGACAACCAACGTTATTATTTTCATTTATGACAGTAATATTTATTTACTTGATGAAAAAATTTAATAAAACATTTCTCTCTCAATAACCATTTTCCATGATTCATGTACTAACCATTGTGCTTAAACATGGTCCTAGTTGTGGTGGTGGTCAGGCCTGTGGGTGAAACAGTCCTCAATGTCTCCTTCAATTTGAAGGGACGTCCTTCTAGAAGGGGTATATCAGCGCCTTCGATGAACAGGAACTATGGAAAAAACAAAACAGCTATAAAAAATCTGGCCGAAAATGAATTAACCATTTTTGAAATGTCTGTCTTCCTTACGCTGAATACACAGATTTCACTTAATGACAATGCACGTCCAGTCCTCTGCATGTTAAATTGATCTTACAATCGTAAAGTATACTGTTGCTATTCGGAACTTTTATCTTATTTATTCCAAAGTAAATCAACATGCATTGAACAAATCAGTATGGCAATATATATCTACCTCAACAGTGAGCACCCCAGAAACAGGATCTTCTTGTAATGGCCTGGACTGTAACGTGATTAGCTGCCTTTGTGAAGGACTAACAAGGAGTTCTTCTACACCGACTATGCCCAGCCCTAGAAATACTGGAGTGTTACCACTGCTAGGACCCTTATCGAAAATTTCAAACAGTAGCTCGGCAGTGTGCGGGGAAAGGTCACTGAAATAAAAAAAAGTTGTTCATAATATATTGTTCACAATTCCGCTTTCAAAGTAATAATAAAGAAGTGTCTTCCAACAATATTCTCCAACACTTTATTTATTGTAATTTCTATCATATTTTAATAAATGATTAAATTGTCTTTGTTACTTATTTTCTTCTTAGTCTAAATTACAGTAACAGGGTAATTATTAATGCGAACTGCATGTCCTTCCCTCCCCCTTGTCTTACTCTATTAAATAAGCAATGTATAAAAATAACAAGTGATGAAGAAAGAACAAATAGTTAAATTCACAACAGTTTAAAATACTCACAATAAGAAGTGTTCATCCCAGAAGGGTGCATCGGTGTCTTTCTTGACGCTTGTCTGGTTTCTCTGAGGGGGATCATCCATCTCAACGACGCAATATGGCATAGAGCACCCAGTTGGCACTTTCAAGCCGAGTTGTTTCGCGGAAACCACTTTTACAAGGAGTCGCTTGTCGCCAGCCAGCAGCTGCTCATCAAATCCGTGCTGGCCAATTGGGGTTGATGTGTAAAGCGGGTTTTGGCCCATCTAATGTAACAAAAAAAATATGGTTAACTCCAATACTTTTTAACAGAATTTAAGTCAACATTATTTTTTACTTGATATTTAATAAATTATTCTAGAAGTAATTAAAGAATTGATGCATGACATTTTCACATTATATAAATTTATAAATGTTTATTAGCCCTTAGACATCACGTGGAGCTCCTCTATGCATGTAAAATACTTCCATTTCACAATTTCAATCATACGTGATTATCCATTGCATTACACTTTATTTTAACTACACAACTGACATCTACCAATTTATTTGAATACTAATTTATATAAATAGAAGAATCAATGAAGTGGACTAGAAACAATAGCAACAAACTCTTCATGGGGATGTTTTGTGTAAACAAGAAAAAAAAATTTACAGGGTTAAAATCAGTGGTAAAGTAAATTAAAAAAAATACGCACCATAGCTTCATAGTGCATGGGCAACATTCTGGACGGAGTATCGGAGACTCGTCTCATCCGAGGACAGGTCGGGTAGTGGGCCAAGCTAAACATCACTTGGGTATTGCGGAGAGCGCTTACAACCACCTCACTAGAAAACAAATTACGATTCATTTATCAAACCAAAAGAGAAATCAGTTAGCAATTAAGCTATACCTACTTTTATAGATCTTATTGTCGTTTACAAAAGGGTCACACGTGTTATTGTTTCATATTCAATGAGTGGTCATGTTCTATAATGAATTTAATCAGTTGAAGATCTTGGTGTACAAGACAAGTCAATAATAATTTATATAGTTGATTTGCAACAAAACATTTCAAATGTTGGGCTTCATCCTCCCTTACTACCAAAGATTTTTGGGAGTCAAGCTAGTGATTTTACTTAAGATTGAAGAAGGCTTGAAAGTGGTTTGACTGTTTGAGCTTATGATGGAGAGGTTTCAGAATAAATTTCAAGGACTTCTATATTGGAGGATGTAGGGATACAACACATGGCTTCATCGAACTAACTTTCACGTAGGCATTTCAAGAATTTGAATCCTATAAAAAAATCTATACCTGGTAAAAATATCTTTCGGCTAATACGAGCCCAAAATATTAATTCTGAAATTATTGAGGTTATCAAGATTTAATTTTCTGATGATGACCTGAGGAATATTGGAAATAATCTGTGAGTAAGTTCAGTCGAGTACTATTTTTTATGCATCAAAGTTGATTCTGTCAAAACCTAGTTTGTTGAATTTCTTGCCTTGAAAACCAGACTTATAATTTGTATTTTTTTATAATGTGTATATTATATGTATAAATAAATTGAAATAAATGTGAAAAAACGGAACGATTGCTTACCTGATAACTTCCTGAAGTTGTGCTTCATCGGTGTTGTTTCTTAAAGCTCCAACGGGAGCCAGAGCTACTTTGACGTCTGGCCATCCATCGCATCGCAACTCCCCTGTCAGTTTCTCTGTTATACACACTACATGCATGCGTGCTCGGAATCTGAAAGTAAATTTCAATTTTTAATTAAAACATTGTCAATTTATTAATACTTATATACAAATGACCTGTACATAGATGTTTGTGATGTCTAAAACATCCCTCCCACCCTCCCACTCTTCCGATTCTCTAATATCTAGGCGTAGCGAGAGCGACTAGTTAACCGCTACTCCTGACCTAACTTTATCTTTCTATTCCTGCTACTCTCTTTGAAAAAGAGATGTTGAGCGACTAAGTAACAAGCTGTTCTCGTAAAAAAAAATCTGTTGAAATACCTCCATTAGGAAGCCATATGCACCACATTGGGAGCAGACATGGATAAAAAAAAATGGAGTAATAGTTATCAAAATTATGATAACATTGAAATAGTCAATATATCATCGCAAAACCCAAACAATAAATTTATACAATCAAACTGCATTATTATCTCTCCATTAACAGCACGATAGGACAGTCAAACGATGACCTCTCTGATAGTAAATATTAAAATTATTACTATGTTGATATGAAAATTTAGGTAACTATGGTTGTGTGTATACTTTATTATCGCTACCTGCATATTTTTATTTTATTACTGCCATGTCTTCAATGACATTGTCGATAAGCGATGTTAAACAATTTTTTTTGCTAGCACTAGTATGCAAGTCAATAACGTGTATGGTTTGGAAAGAATGAATGTCCGTTGGTTTTCAGTAAATCACACGGTAAGCTATCATAGTGATCTTACATTAAAAATTATACACATAGCTTTTTTCTTATTAAAACTTAAATAAAATTTATAATCGATTACTATCTATCTATGGAAGCAGACTTATATTATTGTTGTAACCATTTTTGCTCGCAATGTGGTTCATATGGAAGTCTTTTGGATATGATCTCGACATAAATTATTTTACAAGAAAGCTTGATACAATATAAAATTAATTTGACATCACTGTTGCTCCACTTGTGTTACAAACTGTGACACGTGTTTCTCTCCAAGAAGCATCATCAGACAGAATACCACAAGGTTTACAAATTCACTTAAAATATTACAAAATGAAGGTTGGTAGTTTTTACTTTTCTACTGGACGAAGGAAGAGAGAGTAAAATATAAACTTTGATAGTTTAAATAAGACAGGCGGCTCATCGTTGTTGAACTTATTTCCATTACGGTACCTAGTTTAAGTAATTAATTTGTTTTTAGTAATATCAATGTTTGTATTGTCCCTTCCTTGCGTTCAGTAGAAAAGTAAAAAAACCCCGACGTTCATTTTGTAATATATAACATAAGAATGAGAATCAATCTTCAGCGTTGTCATAAACTTTGCGGTATTCTGTCTAATAATGCTTATTAAAGAGGTAAAACACATATCACTGTGTGGCACAAGAAATGGAGTAACAGAGTTATCAGATTTTCAGATTTAATTTAATAAGTTAACTTCTGCAATGTTACCGCCGAATCCATCGAAAATATGCATTGCTCAACGACTCTATTTCAGAGAGAGTCGGAATAGAAGGATGGGAATAAAATAGGACAAATAGTTAACTATTTGTTTTTGCTAAGCCCTCTTTTTAGATTTGTATGTGTTGGAGGAAATTAAGATGACACAGGCATCTATTCCTTCGAACCAAAATTCGTAAGCCAATTGAATAATCAATTTATGAAACTATCAGTACAAAGATTCAACCTCAGAAGTACTGCATCGTAGGGCAATCACCTCGGCGACTCAGCTACATACCCAATAATAATTACTGTCATAAAAGGTAGGATAATTAATATTATCTTGGCAAAGCACTACATGGAATTGGATCAACGAAAACTCTACAACACCGTACAATATTGAACATTGACCCGACAACTAATAAGCAAACACTTGTGAATGATGATAAAGCAAAGAATGACTTCATCCGATGTGTAACTTATTAATACAAAACAAATAAATTGTATTTGTTCGCAAAATGTATGGAAACCACACCAATGTTGTTTAAATCCGTGCTGTATATCGGTATGAAATGTAGTTGTAACAATTGGGCTCTAGAGGTGAAGTTAGCCAACTAATGCAACTAACTTATTTTTTTCTAAAATACCACTTGTCTCATTCACCTCTAATGGGCTCAATTTAATAAGTGATTGTAGGTAGCACTTGCATTGTTTTTTTTTCAATAATTAAACTATATTTTAAATATATTTTGCCATCGGAAATATTTATAGAACATATATTCGTAAGTAGATAAAAAAACAAATGGTATTTTTTTAAAAATTCAAAATGGGTTCCGAAATCAAGAGCACAGGTCAATGTCAGATAATTGCTCAATTCATTGCTGAGGTATTTTAAATGAGTCAGAGATGTCAGAAATCAGAAGACAATGAATAACAATCGGTGACAGAGTGCAATTGTATTAAATTGTTGTTTGTTTACTCAGTGGCGGATTAAGCACAAGGGAGACCCCAGGCGCAATAAAATTCGGAGGCCCTGTTTTTCGGATAGCACAAATACGTCAGAAAATTCCAAGTAAAATAGTAAAAATATATACAAATCTGAAGAAAAAGTATATGGGATATATTATATAAGCTATTTTTGAGGCCCCTAAGATTCGGAGGCCCCAAGCGAGCGCGCCTCATTTGCTTATAGGATAATCCGCCACTGTGTTTACTTTTATATCATCTCTTGTTCACTAAAGATATTTAATGAGTGAAGAAATGTTGAAAGAACAATCAATTTATCAGTTGTTTGTGAAATTAGACTCTTTAGATAGAAAAATTCAAGATCTACAACCCTTGTTTGGCTTATCTTAAGGTTATCTTAAATTATTTGAATACAAAAAGATGTAGTAAAAGTAATTCAACAAAATCTTAGCATTGACAAAATGGGAATGGTTAACCAAGACTCGAGAAAAAGATTTTTTTTTTTTATCCATGTCCACTCCTAATGTGAAGCATATGGCCTACTAATGGAGGTATCTCAACATGAGTTTTTCTACGAGAACTGTTTGTTACTCACATCACTATACCTCTCTTACCCTAAGAGAGTAGTAGGGATATAGGGATATAAGGATAAGGCTGATAAGTTGCCCGCTGTGGTTTAGTTGGTTAGAGCGCTTGCTCTATCGACCAGGCGGGTCTAGGTTCCATTCCCAGTAAGGTCAATGTCAAATTTAGATTATTAAATTTAAATTTTTGACTTAAGACATGGGTGTTTGTGATGTCAATTTACCTTGAGTTGTACTCGAGTGACTAACGATAAATTCACATTAAATTTTTCTTGTGTGGTCTTTCAACTTTAAAATATTTGGCGCATTGGCGTTAGGTGTAATGCCAAATATATTTTTTAAACAATTTTTTGCATTACCATTTGCCTTTCGAACATAAATCAATAAGTCAATTGAAAATATACTGTTCGTACTGGGACTCAAGCCCGTGAGATCCGGCACGGAAGCCAGCAACGCTAACCTCTGCGCCATAGAACCCGACATAGATTGTATACTAGCCAACAAAAATAAATAAGAATAAGAGGTACAGTGTGTCCTCGTATAAAGGTGATCACAATAGGTACCACCATAAGACTGGATGTCTTAAAAGCGGTTACTAATATTTGGTGAATCATTGTTTCTTTTTGCAAACTTATTAAGAGAGGAAATTTAACAAAAAAAAACCTGTAAAATTTATGAATAGTTTACATGTTTCTACCGATTACATGTCGATATATGATAAACTAAGCAGAATGAGAAAAAAACATAGTTTATAAGTATTGCATAAATCATTTTCACCTGTTGACATTGACCCTGTAGTGAGCAACCTCCACTTTGTCGCCTTTCTGTCTAAAAGCCTTAAGTTGCAGAGCGGGGGTGGCTTCAAAGTCACATGTGATTGTCTGCAACAAAACAAAAGCAATATATCATTACAACTGTAACAATGTATCATTATTATTAATACAGTAAGAAGAGAGTAATATCATAAGTGAAATCAATAATTAATGCGAATAGGAAATAAAAGTATATTATAACATAACTTGTTAGTTATTGCAAAAAATAAATAATTAAATTTATGGATTATTTTTTATAATTATGTTTTGGAACTACCACCCTGTTCTGGTTACGGACTTTGCCCTGTAAGCCAGAGATATATAATATCCAAGGTAATACACAGGTTCCCAACATTTTTCAAAGCGCAGCCCGATTTTAAATGAAATATTAAGCCTACCGGGATCTCTACTTCTATACCCTATATAAATATAATCATAAAACTTTTGCCGACAAACAAATAAATATAATTCTTGAAACTACTTACTACTCAAATCTGTGGGCATTCCCATAAGCTTATCCTTTTCGCCAGCAATGGCTCGAAACTCAATGATACATTTATTTCTTATATAGGCGCGAAACATTCATTTACTAAACGTCAGTTCAAGTTCATCCGTGCACTTGAACGCCTGAAGATGCCGAAAGGCGAATCCCAGGTCGTTAGTGACAAAATCTGTGAGAATGTACATAGTTTGAAAGATTCAAATTTAGATTATGTTAATTAAACACCAGTTTAGAAGTCTCCGTGCACTTCAAGGTTGTGTATATATAATTCATAATTTGAATATAGCCCAAAATCATCAAAACACGTTTTTTGTGCCTCCCGTAATATTTGATATGTGTGGGTCACGTCCTTTTTCCTTTCCACAGTCGATATGATGGCAACATTATCTATTAATACATATGACATGAGAAAGAGACTTCTTGCATTTTGAAAGAGCCGTAATTTATATTCCCTGCCATTCAGCCATAAAACATAATATTCATTATACTGGGTGAACTTAAACAAACTAATTTACTTAATGAATATTTTTTCAATACATATGATCATCATTCTAGCCTATAGAGCGGCAGTGGCGGATTAAGCACAAGAGAGGCCCCAGGCGCAATAAATTTTGGAGGCCCTGTTTTTTGGATAACATAAGGACGTCGAAAAAATTCATGTAAAATTTATAAAAATCTGAACAAAATATATATGCGTAATATAATATAAACTATTTTTGAGGCCCCTAAGATTCAGGGGCCCCAAGCGAGCGCCTCATGCGCTTATAGGATAATCCGCCACTGTAGAGCGGTGATTCAATTGCAAATCCTTAATTATTTATTTTTTTAATAATGGATTTTCGAAAATATTGAATTGAGGAAAGGATGGCATTGTTTTATTTATACTTTTCCGTATTATTTTAAGTGAAAGATGGCAACACTAACGCAATTTTTCAACGCCACATTAACCATCATTTTCCTCATAGGAGTCATTTGCTGCTGTTACTGTAGTTTGCGATATATAATCACTTTTATGGTGTTCACTGTCAATACTTTGTGAGAAGGCATTATATGCATAAGAAAAAATACTCATTTGTACTAATTTCACTCTTATTTCAGGGATGGGCTGGAGGGGGCTCGTGCGAGCCCCTTGTTAAATTTCGGCGCGACCGGCGAGCCCCTTGTTAAGATAAGAAAATCAATCGTCTTAGATCAAATCAACGCAAAACTACAATTTCTGTAGATAGCATAGGTGTTTGTGATGTCCAAAAATTCCCTCCCACTCTTCCGATCCTTCAATTCAACTGGGCGTTACGTAAGCGATAAGTTTATCACTAGTCCTGTCTTAGCCTTATCATTCT
Source organism: Himalopsyche anomala (assembly GCA_031772345.1). Classification (NCBI taxonomy): domain Eukaryota; kingdom Metazoa; phylum Arthropoda; class Insecta; order Trichoptera; family Rhyacophilidae; genus Himalopsyche; species Himalopsyche anomala. The sequence continues at coordinate 2,001,892 of CM062823.1, read as the reverse complement.
ATCCCTACTACTCTTTTTGGAACAGAGAGGTTGAGCAACTAAGCAACAAACAACTCTCGTAGAAAAAAAAACTTTTGTTGAGACACCTTCATTAGGAGGCCATATGTTTGATGTTGAAAGCGGACATGGATAAGATTTACCGAGCCCTTTGTTAAGATATTGGCAGCCCACCGCTGTCTTATTTAATATGATCAGAACCAGTTTCGCTAATGATGAGCATTATCAACTGATAAGAGAAATCAATATTACTGTTATTTATATAAAACATTTTACACCGTAATTTTATTTTGTTTACATTGAAATATATTATTTAATGCTCGCACACGCCCACACCTACATCTACATGTCTAGATTCTACCGCCAGGATTTTGATTTTGCGCGTTTTTTTTCATTGTCACCGCAAGTTTTTCTCTTTTTTTTGAAAACGGGACTGCCCGGTCAAAACGGGACATCTGGTCACATTATGTATACCGCCGCTGTATCGAAATGGAATAGTACTTACTACTCACCTGATATTATCCAAATTAGTTTTTTTGTGACTTCAAAAGAAAAATATTAATGTATTTTGAGTTAGGACAGTAAAAAAAAAATTTTACATTGACATCGAAAGCTGTTTAAAAAAAAACCAGTCAGTCAGTTTAAGCTCACCCTGTATTTATAAATTTATTTATGAAAGACATAAAAAAATAATTAAGCCACACTTATCGTCATTATGTCATTTCCGCTTCTAGAATAAACTGAGGATTCATCTTTGTTTTTGCATTAAGCCATGTTTCCTGAATCAGTAATGCTTTTGGTGATTTCATCATCGGTACAAAAATAACATTATTCAAAGTCTAGCCAAGATTGCTGGACTGTACACGCCATAAATTGTAGTAATGAACGTTTTTCCTAAATGGGTTAATTAAAGAAATCTTAATTGGTTTAAATTAATTGAACAATTATCACAGTGGAGTGCTTGCAATCAACTACTGAAAAGTAAGGCAGAAATCAGTGAGTTTTTAACCGTTGCCACTACCAATGTAAACAATATGGATTACTATTCGTTATTTTTAATAAACGTTATTTAAGTAACGGAAAGGACTAGTAGTTAGTTAAGCATTCGATCTCTAGGATGGAATCCCAAGATACTCGGAATTTCAGGGTCGGTGTGTAGTGATTGATAACCAGAACCATTGATAGTATAATATAATGATAATATAAGCAAAACTGGTTCGGATGGTTAAGAGAAAAATACAATTAAATATTTTGGTCTTCACCTGGATTATTGATTAATTCAAAAATGTCCATAGTAACGATTAAAATCATATGTAACTTTTAAGCCATATTCGCGTCCAATGCAAAGCATATGCATATCCTTTTTTGTACTAATTTCATTTTTTTATAATGATTAGGACCATTACCGGCGCTACATGCAAGCGGAGCAGGCGGCCGCCTGTAGTGGTAAATCTGAAGGAATCTGAAGAGGCGGCCAAATTTCTAAGCGTCAAATTATATAACTATGGCGGACAAATACAATCTTGCCTGGGGCGGCTAATTTTCTAGCGCCGGCCCCGATCAGGACCGAATTCCTAATATTCGCTCGGGAATATTAGGAATTCGTCAAAAGGAAGGTCTGAAGTCAATCACTGAGCTTTTACAATATTTAAAAAACGTCATCGTGTTTGAATATCTGATCCGAAATGAATTTATCTTTTGAAACGGTAAATGATGTACGAGAAAATTAGTGCCATTAAATTCTTAATTACGCCACTGCAACCGTTAAATATATAATTTTCCAACAGACCCGCAATTTAAAAAATGATCTGCACACCTCTGCAATGCGACCGTCAGAAGCAAATACAACAATGTGGATTGTGATTTATTCGCAATTCGCACGACTTTGATTCTATTGACCTCAATTAATTGAGTCGAACGAATTACGAAAAACGTACTTAATTGAAATAATTAACAAGCAATTGAATAATTGAATTTTTACATAAAAATTGACGTTGGAATATCTCATATGAGTGAAATTCAGGGGGTAATTCTTGATAATGAACATGCATGTTGCATGCGATAATTTTACCATTTCCGTTAGTTAACTCTTTTGTCCCGACCTAAATTAGGTGAAACTAAGAATTGCATGCTTTCTTAAGGACTCTCTAAAAGTGCTACAACTGTGAAACCATGAAATGAAATCAAATGAAAACATTTTGTGGTTGTTTGAAAGACTATAATTATTCAATTTTATTTATTTGTTATTTGTTAAAAAATTAAAATTACAGTACATGACATAACAGCTGACGCCAATTCGACATGCACTAGAAAAATATAATAAGACAATATATAAAATAAAAATACACAGTACATCAAATTCAACATAAAAAAAATCAATAAAAATAATAGAAAAATTTATTAAACAGTTCACAAATACCATCACTAAAAATTTCCACTTCTCTAGGCAATGCGTTGATTAATCGAACGGCCCTTGGAACTGGTGACTCATACCTCCTAAGCGAGGTATAAGTTTTTAGAAATAAAAGTTTTTGCTCATAGTTTCGCCCACGCAAGAATAAATTGGGAGCGTGTAAATTAATAGTCGTGAGAATTTCAGGATTATTAACTCGGCCCCGAAGAAGAAGAGAAAAATGCTTTAAGCTTGAAAAAGATCTTTGAGCTTCAAGAGAGTGAAACGATAACATTCCTAAAAGAAATTTGGTGAGGTAGTATTCCTTTAAGGAATTATCGAAGGGGAAAAATTTAAATATTTGAAATAATAATATCTTAGAAATTTCTTATGGACTTCTCTCTAATTGCAGCTTGTATGAACTTTCATGGGCTCCAAATTTTGTATGATTATGCCAGGAAATACTGTAATGGAAAGTCACATTACAATGCATGCCCTTGTACTATGTATATAGACTCTTGTTTCGCTTGGTGCAACACCTATTGAGTTTATTTATGTTTTACTGTTGCTATTTTGCTATCTAAAATCAAACTTCGGTTGATGAAATTGGTAACTATTTTTAATGAGTAATAATTGAATGACTGTTTTAGAATGATTTGAGTCTCTGCTATAACGGTTTAGTGAGATTTTTATAAAAAAAATGTTGCTAAATACCACAATAATTATGGCTTATAATATTTGAAAAGATAGCGTATTACGTGAAACAACGGTTCCGGGATTCAATGATTGGCTAACATTTCACGTGAAAACACGGCTCCGGTACTCAACATGATAACAGAAAAACAATCTAAAGCAGTTTTATTTTCTTCATTTTAAATATGGTATGGCAAGGATACGAATTTTGTTTATAGTTCCCTTTTAGTTATTTCCGTATATATTATACAAATATGACGAAATTGTTGGTTACAAGCTGAAAGGAGTTGAAAGTATCGATATTTGAAAACCCTAGCATGCGACTTTCAATGTCAGATTTATGAAAAAATGAAAAAACTTTTACGTTTGCAATATATGTCGGGGTCCGTGGCAATGTTCCCTCTAATTTTCGGAAGGTTATGTGCGCAAAAAATATTGGCTGTGCAACTTTGACAAGAAATAAAAAGATTTGTGCGCCACATAACGGTATTTAGACCTACTAAACGAAAAGGTTGATTTTTTAAAAAAGACAACAATTAATAACTCTATTTAATGTCAATAAATTTATTCTGGTGATTATATAACTGATGTAATTTTTGTGCGATCTGTTGTAATGTATGTGCGCGCAAAGCTTAGAGGGAACACCGGTCCGTGGCGCAGCGATCAAGATCGTTGGCTTTCATGGTGGATCTCACGAGTTTGAGTCCCAGTACGAACAGCGTTGTTTATTTATTGATTTCTGTTTTAAGGCGTGGGTGTTTGTGATGGCTAAAAATTCTCTCACACCCTTTTCATCCTAAAAAGCCGATGCGTAACGATAGCACTACTAGTCCTATCTTAGCCTTATCTTTATATGCCCACTCTCTTAAAAAAAGAGTCGTTGAGCAACAAATTGTTTTTGTAGAAAAAAATATGTTGAGATACCTCTATTAGGAGGCCACATACTCCACACTGGGAACGGACATGTATTAAAAGAAAATATATTTTTATGATAAACTAAGTCGCATGTTTCGCTTGGCTAGAGCAATTTTTAACTAACTAACAACAAATTGTTTAAATTAGAAACAGGTGTAACTATTAAATGAGGAGATCATTTGTTAGGGTAATTAAACAAAAATGACAAAAACGTTAGTGCAATTATAATGATTAATAATTGTTGATATATGTTAATGTGCAACACCTCGTGGACCAGAAATAACTTATTTAAATAATATAATAATTATTTCTTATCGGTAAATTCTAAATTTTATATGTTATACAATAATCAGACGAAGGTGAATACAATAGAGAAAATTAACTATCATTTTACAAATGCTAATTCATTTTTACGATGACCTTTTTACTGATGATAGTTTGAAAGGTATAGGTGAAGAGGGAACAGTGAAGATTGTTATGGCAATTGTATTATAATTAATGCATAAGGAACTTACAACATCATCTTTGGAGTCACACTCGCAGAAGACACTGGATACCTTCGGCGTGGCTGTCTCCCCGAGCACACGCACCAGCTCGACACCGACGCCATGCTGAAAGAAGAAGAAAACATAATTATAATTGGAGAACTTATAGACACAATTGAAAGTATATCACTCATATATGTGAACGCAACATTGCAGTAAAAATCTCAAAAGTACGAAATTCTTTTATTTGTTTTTTGGAATGTGAGCCAGATGCATTAAATATTACAATTAAATATAAAAGAAATGTTGTTGCATTTCATAATATCATCTTATATCCATACCGACTTTCCAGACCACACGTTTTGGAACCCGTAAAATATATTTTAAGCCTTTTTATAATGTAATAGTAAGTGATGGCGAACCTTTTTGAGGAGTGGGTCAAATTTTGCTCATTATTTTTTCATTTACCAGCCCGTGATTACTAAGTAGGTGGCGTCGCTTGGAAAATGAGAGGAGAGAAAACCTTCGCGGGTGAGTATTCTGCGTGACCCGCGAGTCATAGGTTCGCCATCGCTGTGCTAAGCGCTACCTGGTCATAAGTATTCTACTGACGTACTAAATTTTTAGATATTGTCAAATTTCTGATTTATAACCCCCCCTCTCGTTTTATAAGCGTGAAATAATTTATTCTCATCATATCTCATCATATCTCTGCAGCCCCTCTAACCTAACCTAACCTAACCCTCTTCATAACAAATCATATTAGACCACCCCCCGTCCTAAGATCGTTACATCATAACAAACAGAAACATTAACTTAAAGAAAAAATCGATCATATCCAGTGTTTCTCAAACAGTGTTCCAATAACGAAAGTACTATTCAAATGCGTGCAAACTGACACGTGAACTACAAGATTGTATTTTCTTTTTTATGCTAATATGTCCTGACCAACGTTCTAAGCTGCGCACGTGCGCGGCCGCGCAGCAGTTGGGAATCCCCCGCGCACTCATTTCAAGTTGGAGCGCAATACAAGACAGTTGTTCAATTAATATTTGACCGTTCCGCGCAGCTTTCGCGCAACCTCCGCGCAGCCTTTGAAATTTCGGCGCAGCTAACCCTTTGGCTAAGAGGGAACGTTGGTCCTGACATATACATTTTTAAATTTCATTCTTTACTGTCTACTTGTTTCCTAACACGATATTTTTTATTATTTTTAATAATATAATACTCGTTGGATTAAGTTTAATAATCTTTTACGGTTATTTTTAGATATTACGCTTTGTAAAAACTTTTTGTTTCGACATAAAAAAAAAAAAAATTCAGCAGTATGGTGACGTAATGTTCAATTCGATTAATGCTGGTATCCTTTGCGTACCTATCTGTATATCTTGCGACAGTGAGTAGACTCACTTTTATGGGTTGGCGAAAGTAAATTGGCACACGGCAAGGTCAAGGTTAATGGCAACTGTCATTCCACTACTACTTACGAACCTACCAACTTACCTATTATTATCAATATTATTATTTATTGCCATCAGAGACACAAACACGCAGAATCCCGCACGCAATGTTACAAATTACATTGTTCAGAATACTGAAAGTGAGCTCTTTCAGGGAAAACAAAAGGCATAATATTTATATCCTCATGATGTGAAGTTGGTCTTTAAGCTGAATCTTGCAGAAGTTCAAACTTCTGAACAAAGTCACCCTTCGTAAAAAATGGATAGCACGTAATTCAGACGTGATCACAAATTGCAATCAAATTTCGTTTCATGAATTATCAACTTTAACATAATTCGGTTGCAAATTAGTCGAAAATGTTAACCTTTAATCAAGAGTTACCAAACATTCTGAGAAACGTGCCGGATGATTTTTTTCGAAAAAGTTGGGTGTCTTAAGAATTTTCTAAAAATCAATTTAACTTAGGTGTAAAATATTTCTATACTCAAAATCAGGGGGCAGATTGAAATCTTTGGAGGGCCGGATCTGGCCCACAGGCCGTAATTTTGGGCAGATTTAATATTTTCAGTTGAAATTCATAAGTAATCATTGAAATGGATATTCTAACGATGGAAAAAATAGTCAAACAAAAAACATTGAGTATCGCAGATTTAAGGCTTAGGTGCAGGCTTAGGGGTCCTGCCACCCCCAATATTTCCCCTAATTTTGTTTTTCAATCACTTCTACTATTTTTTATCTATGAACTAGGAGTATTTACTACAGGTGGCTTAATTTTGTTAATGTATAAATATAATTTCTCGAAAAATATTGTATTTATTTTTGAAAATGCCGACCCCAAAATTGTGCCCGCCCCTGTCGCACCCTCCTTGCTACACCACTGCTTAACTGTCATTGTTGATGCTTGGTAGCACGCTTTTACGCAATTTATTTTTTAAATAAAAGTATACAATAAGATCCAGAGGTATTACAATATCTGTTACGATCTCTACATTTCTAGCCCTTAAGAAGTGATGACATCTTAAAATATTGATCAACTGTTATTCTAAATTTAAAACATCTTTTCAGCATTAAAAATAGTCACCCAATTTTTGGTATTTTCTCAACCTTATTATTTTGTTGGTTGGTTTTCTGATGTCACACTTACTACAATTCTCTTGTCAATTTCATCACAAATTATGAAATTATTTTTAACCCAATGCCCATTAGAATGAAACGACAGTCGAAAATTATAGCTATTCTGATTAAATTAAATTATTTTGTATAATAATTGTTCACCTTTTATTTATTCAAACTAAACATAATCACAATTTAAACTGAGTACATATTAGAATAGGTAATTCTTGTTACCATATTTGTAACACGCAGTGCTAACAATAATACAACGCTTAGATTAAAATACGACATTAATTTGCGACTTGGTGACTTTTTGAAAGTATTCTGAGTAAGCTGTAACAACATCGACCATTTGCAGTAGACGGAACATCATAATTATTTATTTAAAAATTAGCCCCAACCACCACACTATCGTGTTTGGGCGTATTATACGGACTAAATATTATTGATAATAATTAAATAACATATAACACATAACAGCCAATAATAGCGCATTTAACTTATTAAGTACCCATTATAGAGATATTGACAAGTAAGTGTAAAATTTGAGGAATTATTTTTTTGGCTGTGGCAATATTTCCAACATATTCCATATTCAAATTTAAACCAAATTGCTAAGGTTGATAATTGATCCAGAATATGCATACTATTATTGTAAGCTGAGTCAGTGGCGGATTGAACACATGAGGGGACCCAGGCGCAATAAAATTTGGAGGCTCTGTTTTTCGGATAACATAAGAACGTCAAAAATTTCCATGTAAAATAATAAAAATCTGAATAAAATGTTTGTCTCATATTATATTCAAGATACACTTTTTCATGGCGATATTCGTGAATGGATCAACTCACGATGTTATATTGACGATTGCGCACAGTTATAAAAACGCATTTGACATATCGTCGTTAATTTTCTAGCGTTTGCGAATAAGACATCGAAATTACGTATCCATAACACACGACTAATTTTATGGTCGAAATATGTGATACCGACATGTAACATCAAGTGACGCCACTGGTTCAGATTAAAAATAGCCATTATGACTTAATTTGGATAGTGGGCCAATTATTATCAAGTCTAGGTCACTGTATCATCACAACATAAAACCATTAAGCAATCTTTAAAAAAATGATCAAGGCTGTCTACTTGTCTATACATAATATTCCAATGGAGCGTTTATTTATTTTAACAAGGAGGGTAAACGATTATTACAAATATTTAAGTTAGATGTAAAGTTAAAATTCATTGTAGATGCTTCCATATTCATATCAGAGATTCCAAACCCCGATCTAAATGTAATATATTCATCTTATTTATTTTAGACTGTATTCGATTGACACTAATTTGTTTTGTATCGTAGAATAATTGCGTCGAGAGTATGCAAGATTAACGTTCCCTACTATGCTTCAAATTGGCAGCAGAATAAATCGATTGTAGGGTTAGTAAGTTATCTATAAGTTTCAATTTAATTAATTTATTCAAATATGGACAAGTTGGTTTCCCACCACCACCCGTTGTGTATATGCAGCCAACGTTTAATGGCCGCCTTCCACAACGCTATCGACAGAAAAAAAGGAGTCTACCCCTCACATTTATGGCCCGAGCAGAACTGCACGGGACTGATTTTGAACCATGCACTAATGTGCTTAAAATAATAATAATAATAATAAAAGTGTGACTAGCTCAGCCACTTAAATCAAGTTGATATTAAGTATCAAATATGGACAATTAAAATGAGTTATTATCAGGGGTGGGCTGGAGGGGGCACGGAGGGGCTCGAGTGAGCCCCTTGTTAAATTTTACTAAGGCCAGCGAGCCTCTAGTTAATTTAAGAAAGAAAACAATATTCCAAGATCAAATTAGTGTATAACTGCTATTTCTGACATACATATTATCTATGACAGTTTCAGTATACGCAGTAGTACATTTTTAGCCATTTTCATTGATAATAGTACATATGTATAATATGCATATTGTTACATATTATAAGTCACGGGTTCCCAACTTGGGAGTCACGAAGGGTTTTTTGGGGGGTCGCCAACTTTTTTCGATTTTGTATTTGAACAACAAAAGGAGTTTCGGAGACAATTTGGGGAAAAAGTATAGCAAATCGAGGGTTTAAAATTCCTCGGGGGTTCCTTAGTCACATGGCTTTTATAAAAAGGGGTCGCTACCCGAAAAAGGTTGGGAACCTATGTTATAAGTGTATTAAGTAACAATTGATTGCTTATTTAAGTATTGCATATATGTAGTTCCATATGAGTGATAAAAAAATCACGCCTTCCCCAGAGCACCGAGAATTACTTTGAGATTAAGCGATCCCCTTGTTAGCGTATTGGCAGCCCACCGCTGGTTATTATGAGTCGGAAAACATTTTTTTATTCACCATCATTAAATAATGTTGTTTTGATTACGGTGTAAATAGAAACAGTAAAATCAAAAGCACAACGCTTGCATAAAATGGCTTATCATCAAATTTCCAATTAGTTTTTTTGCACTGCCAGTAATAATACTATAGTATCTGAGAAAATGCTGGTAAACATAGTAATAGTAAACATAACGTAATCTATCCCATAATATATATAAACATTAGATTGGTTACTTAATTTAGTTAAGGCCAGGGATCTACAACCCGCGGCCCGCGAGTCACATGCGACGCATTGAAAAATTAAGCGACCCTCAAATGATTTTCTTAAAACGTTGATCGCCTACTCGTTTTGTGTTAAATGGCAAGAAAGTAACAATCTGTCTTAAAGTATTATTTAATAGATTATGACCAATTACAGATATTGAAAATATAAATCAATATTTTGATGCATCATGTTCATTTTTCATATTCATTTTTACTTGCAGTCAGAAAACTTTTTTCTGCGACCCACTAGAGAAAAAAGGTTGTAAATGCCTGTTGATTATTATTGTTTTTTTTGCATTATTTAATTGAAAACCTTAATACTTCTTCTTGGAGCCGCTACAGTTGGTTACAAATAAAAATAAAATATATTATAAGCTGTTCTAATTAATAGTGAGTAACATCGATGAATGCGTTGAAATAAATTATAAATATTTAGGTTTATTTGATAATATTTTTGCCGTGCATTTTGTTTTTGTGCTTTCTAAAACATATATCCTAACGAGGAAGTACTTGAGAGTCAATTAAAGTATTTATTTTTTACACACAACAATATGTAAATATGTACATTTAAGAAATAGTGTTTTAAAAAAACCTTTTCGTTATTTTATTTGAAAACCGGCTTAAACCGAGTTTTATGAAATATTGTTATTCAAAAACAGATTTTTTCAAAAGCCGGTTTTTTTAAGCCTAAATGTCATGCGACTTTCCAGTACAACAATATCGCGCACCCATGTGTTCGGCATTAAATGTTAAATTGTGAACAATTTTAATTGAATGGTATTTTTATTAAAGCAATGCTGTATGTAAATTAATACGCATGTGTGGTTTTACTAATGTAGTAATTATAAATTCCGAGAATTGAAATCTGACCCTCTTGCCAGTCCCTAGAAGCCAAGCACGCCACTAAATAATAACAAACGTCAGACGAAACGTTACTCAATGATAATAATTATAAGTCTTTAATAAATCAATTTCAGATATGCATACCTATTTTGTCTATGGTCCTACCTATAATAGGTATGAAAGTGTTTATTGCCCATAGTGAAACGAAAACGACAGTACCTAATGTAATGAGTATGTTTTTTATGTTTGATATTATGAAACCTTGACCTGACAGTCGTTGATCTATTTTAATAGTCAGCGGTGGTCTTTGCCAAATAGCACGGTTTTTTGATACAATAAAATAATAAATTACTTCTCCTTATTTTCGAGCATATAACCAAATACGTGACTGAATATTTTTTTGTCTGCATCATGATTGAATAAATTCGAAACGTTTTTACATCCCAACAAATTTATTGACTTTAAAGTATTTTTTTTTAAATTAAGGTCGATCAATCTATTGAGCTCAATTTTTTTTTTAAAAACAATACTTTCGGTCGGTTTTTGGCTTGATAAAAGTTTCGTTTATAGTATTTTTTTTTAATATTTAAAAATGTGAGTAATTGTGTTATTTAATAAATAAATTAAGTGAAGTAAACGCTTTTGTGCCTTCTAAAATGGCATGGATATACAAATATACGTATTATGTATTTGATTTCCAATATTCGTGTAATTTGAGCTAGCGATAAATTTGAAAATTACTGAGATTATCTAGGTATTCCTTGTTAAAATACAGTGTTTCTTTAACTGGGGTGTAAGAACCTCTTCTCATAAGAATTATTTTTGATAAACAACAACAAACTAGTCTTGAAAATTTGAGATATTGTTTTGTACTTATAATATGTGTATGTATGTATATATTTATCAGTCAATAAATGATCTTGTGGTAAATATAGTTTCATGTATTTAAAAAAACGGAAGACATTTTTCAAATGGAAGTGAGTGAATATTTCCAAATTCAAGGAAGGTGCAGATCAATTTAAAAGTTAATAGCCACTAGTCTACTGCTCAGTGGAATCCCCAATTACACTACCCCGAATTACACGCTGGTTTGAAATATTAGCCGCAAATCCCCCAATTCGTTAATTCGTCGCATTCCATTGTCGTTACTACGAAACGGTCGTCCGCGCCGCGCATACAGTCAAATGTTGGCTAGCGTCTGTGTATTCAACACGTGCCAGGCTGTACACGCATAGCTGGGCGTCTGTCTGTGTGCGGGATATTTACTACTACAAAAACTAAATATTTCGTCCATATTTTTTTTTGCAAAACGAAGGAAAATCTTACATTTGCATTTTCCGCGGAAAAAAACCAAATCCCTAATTTTGTGAGATTCACAAACCCCAATTACACGGTCCCGAATGTAGTGTAAATGGGGGTTTTACTGTATACGGAGGAGAGGGCGCCAGCGAGTCACCCTTTACATAGTGTCTTTTTACATTTCCATGTTTTGTGGTATTATTTGTAGGTAAAAAATTGTCATTTAAGTAGTTTTGAATGAAACGTATAAAAAATCTTTACTTTTCGGTTTATAAAAGTTTTCATCTAATTATATAAGCAAAATCTATCAAATAAATAAATGACATTCATAACTTTTTTAATCAAATATTTGACATCACATATAACGCAAATGCAATAAATATTTTAAATTTGGAAAATCAAACAAGAAAAAACCCGATGATAATTTTATAAGTGACTCTATATCAACTTGGGGAGAAGAAACATTATAAGCACTCGTCTCCACGATTTCAAATAAAAAATTGATTACAAGCTTACTGGGACTTGAGAACCCAGACCGCCATGACCGCTAGGGCATGGCTCTTAAAGACTAGACGATATGGAGACTATTTATATTTGAAAGTCGTCGATAATAGTCGGTGACCAAAATTATTATTTCTCAACCAGAAATAATATAAAGAATACATATTGCATTAATTAAATTGCTTAGAATTCATAAAAAATAAATAAACAAACTATATTAACCGAATTAAAAAATAAAATTATTTTCGATCTCGTTCAAAATAAGCAAAAGTTAGTTACCGCGCTGCTCTCTAGTGGTGTCAACAGTGGCGGGCCTTTACACGAATTAGGCGCGTGCTTGGGCCTCAAAAATGTTTTTATTACATAGCCAATATACTTTTTTATTCAGATTTTAATATATGGAAATTGTTGACGTTCTTACGTTTTCCGAAAAACAGGGTCTCCAAATTTGATTGCGCCTGGGGCCTCTCATATGCTTAATCCGCTACTGAGTGTCAGTATATCGACCCAATGGTTTGCAAAATGCATTTTAATTGATAAACACTGCGATGAAAGTAGCGACGAATTATTTCAGCGAAGGCCTTCGAGAGCTGCTTGCTATACATGTGCGGTGAAAGCTCGTGGGTTAGTTTCATACGCAGGGTCACTAAATGCACGCAGCAACAACGTTTTTGCATGAACATCGCGATTCAGAGAAGATCGGACGGTAAAAAAATAATTTATCTATAGAAGAGGGAGGGAAGCGGTGACGACATGGCATTGCGTCTGCCACGTCAGACACTTAACTCAGCCAGTAGTTGGCAAGGTGTTCGACATTTCGGTGATGGGTGGGGAAGGATTAATTATAGCGGCCGGTCGCGATACAATCCCAAACGATAAAAACATCTAACTTCAAGTTTTTCTATCTTCGATATTTGCACTCGGGAAATATTATTTAGATTATCTCATATCCGACATTTGAAAAATAACATATGTACATTGAAAACAATTAATCCTAAATTACGGTCAAGGCAAGAAGTGAACCGTTTGAACATCCGCTTCGAAAAATCGTTGCCAGTCTCTAATTGCGCGCATAAATAACAAAAACTATGGGAAATATCTATGATATATAGGGCTTGAATTTAGCCGATTGCAGTAGCGATTGGCGCTAGGGTATCCAATCCCGGGATTTCGGGATTGATCAATTTTCAATCCCGGCATCCCGGGATTGAGATTAGCTCACCGAGGAATTTGAAATCCTCAATTTGGTATACTATTCCACCAGTTTTTTTTTAGCTCTTGCAATTCCAAAATAGTATCAATTTTCGGGATTTGCTTAAAATTTCTCAATCCCGAAATCCCGGGATCGCGACCGTGTCAATCCCGGGATTTCAGGATCAGAAAATCGAACAGGATCCCGGGATTGGATTCCATAATTAGCTCGCCAACCCATAAAAAAACGAAATTTACGTTCGGCTACGTAAATGGTAAAAAAAACCACTTTACTGTGTTCAATGATTGTTACAAAAAAATAAAAATTTTGATAAAAAAGAAGAATTTATATTTAAAAAGTCTAATATATTTTTTTTTATGAAATTAATTGTGAATTGGCTCGAATTTAGCTGGAAAACCGGCACGCCGATTACATTAGCTTTTACCGCGTCATATCGTAATAAATCGAAATTTCCCGCCGGGCTTCGAAAATGATAAAAAAATACACTTAATTGTGTTTAACGATTGTTACCAAAAATAAGATTTTTTTATTTTTGAAAAAGAAGAATTAATATTTAAATAATAAGACGTATTTTTATAAAATCTGTTATTGTTATTGATTTGCTAATGGATGATTAATTTTTTACTGCAGATTTTTTCTTGGAATTTAAAGGATATGTAATGATATAATTATATCAAATTCACAGATAGCATAAAGGAAAAAGGGTTGGGGGCAAAAGAAGCAGCTGCTATTAACGATAAGCCTATGCGTCATAAGTAATTATATGGCGTCTCAATTTGATCGTTAACGTAACGTAATATTTCAAAGCAAGACACACAATCCATAAAAGAATCATAATATCATATAGTAATAGTTTTTAGATATGAAAGAAAATATTGACAAGCGTAACTTTAATTCTATTACAATTGTATAATATCATCCAAAATAAGGTTTTAAAAAACAGAAAAAAACAACAAATAAAGAAATGCAGCTTTCAATATAATCAGATAAAACGTAAAAAAAAAAAAATGTGGGGAAATCATTCTATAGTAAATGGGAGCTTTTTTTATTTTGCAATCAAATTCCGCCATGATTCTTTCGTTGATTTTCCGTTTATTTTTTTGAATGACGTGATACAGCGTTGCGTTATTTCGTTTTATTTTTCATCCAAAGTAGCTGAAACGTTCTCTTTTTGAATAATAAAAAATACAGGTGCTGTCAACTCAAAACATAAACAAATAATCGAAAAAAAATGTGTTAGATTGAAATGTTGTATTATAATAATAATGTTTTTCAACCCACAGCCCCCCTTGGTTTATTACGTATTTAATGAGGGAGGAGTCGCCGAGTTATTTGGATTTCAACAATTCGTCAAATACTTACTATCTAGGCCAGGGTTTCCCAAACTTATTGTGCGATGGAACACTTAAAAAATCTAGAAATGTTACCGGAACACATTTTTTTAGGCCGGGTAATTCATAATTGTAAAAATATATGTGATTTAATCACTTATTATTTAGGTATAAATTAATTATTTTTAAAACATTCAACATAAAAACATGAGTAAACAAAGCTCTTAGTGGCTTAAAATATTCGCCTGTACCTACATATGTAGGTATTTGATGTTTTAAACATCAGTGGAGATTAATCATCACTTGATTTTTAATATGAAGTAGAAGATGTTTAAATGTGTTACAGAGTATAGTACCACACCAAATTTTTGCGGAATACCTATTAAGGTCCTAAGGGACATAGTTTGGGAAACCCTGATCTAGGCTTTGAAATTGCTAGTTAAATGCATTGAAAGCATTACTATGCGGAACTAACGTTTTTTCCGAAACTGTCTTTCATTTGGTCCAAAATATGTGTTACTAATCAAAATACGTTAATTTTGTCTTTCTTTTCTTCCACGATGATAGTAGAGTTTTTTTCCCCAACACTTGTGCTTTCGTAACCAGTAGAAGAAACGTAGATTGAAGAGTACCGATGAGATCAATCATTGTTTGAGATCCTTGTCCCAGAAATATTGCAGTTTCTTGTGCCATGTTGAAAAGTCAATACCAAAGCTTAAATTCAAGAGCACGCTTAACCCTCGACTTCCTGTGGGATACATTCGCATTGCAAAATTCACTAAATACCAATAATATCTAGCTGATATATACTGTAATCTTCAATGATACCTCAATAAATAAAATGCAAATATTACGCAGTTGTCTGGGGTCACTTTGTGCCCCATCACTCATCGACTCTAATTTCAACGTTTCGGTACTTAAGTGTCAACAACTTCATTATCTTCCAGCCTCAACATTGTTGTCGAGCATCTATTTAATAATAAAAACCTTATATATAATTACCTATTATATTATATTATCTCAACTAGGTTTTACTTTCGGGGAAAGGCTTATATTTCAAAAATCTTGAAAATCAGCTAGGACTTATTTTCGGAGGATGTCGTATTTTCGGAGAAACATGGTACTATACATCGTTTTACAGACGCCCCTCAAAAAAATGATAAATGTGAGAGAATGATATGTCAGAATTGTACTATAATTTATTTAAACTTTTCGCACAGCATGCGTCTGTGCACATATTATCTTGATAGCCTCATTAAGTCTTTGTCCAGATGGGGCCATTTCTGGAGCGCGATTGTCTGATAACGCACAACCGCTATTTTGTTATAATTTATAATATATTCAACTTCATTGTGACGTTTCAAATCTTCGTCGTGACATCTCATGCATGGTCTGTGTCTCATCGCATGTTATACAGTCATGACGATGTCGCAAATCAGAGTCCGTGTCCAAGATGATAAATGCGTCGGTGCAGATCAAACGTGAACATCTCCATACAATGCAAAAACGAAATAATCGAGAATATTTTTTACAGAGATTAAAAAAAAATGTATTCAAGCAAATAAAGTAATTTTAATGGTATTTGATTAGTTGCAATGAATCCGATCAAATGGTGCACTTACTGTGCAATTGTGGGGTTATAATGCAAAACGCACTGTTTCCAAAATGAGCGATATTGAGCTAGCTATGCAGATAGGGAAATTCAAGTATAAGGAATCGATTGGTCCTATAAGTTTTAATAGAAAATGTCAAAAAGACTATCGTTTTCAAATTGGAAATCATATTTGTATGTAAATGTTATTTTTTTGTGTTATTCGTTATAGTATTTGACTCTACTAAAAAGTTCGAGTTTTGGAAACAGTACGTTTTGCATTATAACCCCAAAATATTTTTTAAGTCCTTTATTTAGCTTTGGGATAACAATCTGAATTTCTGTCGACTTGTGTGGCCCACTGGTAAAAGTGATACTTATACGATGAAATGAACATGAATTCAAATTCTAGTAATATCATATGCAGCCTTTTTTTCAATTCGAATTTGAGATATTTGACGTGGTTGTTTGTAATGTCATTTCTTCTCGAATTTACTTGATATGCTTTAAAATTTGAATTAGCATTGGGTGTAATGCCAAATATTTCATAATTAAACTATATAATTGAAATAATTAATCAAAAAACACAAAAAGTGGACATATTTAATTATGTTCGATAAATTTCGAACAAAGCAACCGCTTTATAAAAATCTATTTAGCGAAATTGATTTCCAATATATATTAAAATTAATAAAGATTTAAGAATGTTGACAATACAATGTCATTCCAATGGACGAAATTTTTCTCTTACATACAAACATACATATTAATATTGGTTCAACTGTCAAAACAATTCAAAAATATATGTGTTTTTTATTATAATTAGGCTCCATCTATAGACCGACCCTCAATTTAATTATGTTCAATAGTAAAAATATTTGAAAAAATAACTTTGTTTGCAATCATTAATTAACGCGTTTCTTAACCTCATTGGAGCCATCGCCCTTCCACCACATTAATTAAAATTATTAAACATCCTCTCCTTCCCCCACCCAAGAAAAAACCAAGTTTTGAAAAATTACACGATTGCTTATACATGTGTCTCGCAACAGACCTTTTGAAATAACACTCAATTTCTGATCAACTAACTGGTTTTAATGTAAAATAACTCGGATGCACTAATGAAAATAAATGAAACGCTTCTCTCAAAAATTAACATACATGACTGATTGCACCGTTTTAATATTATGTAATGATGGTTACCCACTAGGATTTGAAAGTTACCGCCAAATTTAAAATATAAAAGCGACTGCAAGAAGATAAGGGGGCGTTTACGCACCCTTAGAGAATCACTGATTTAATGCGAACAGGATTTAAAAAAAAAACATCTCACTTGTTTAAACAACAAATGACACTTAATTTATATAAATTTTAATATATTGAATCAGGGATGGGCTCAGAGAGGCTCGCGCGAGCCCCTTGTTAAATTTTATTACGGCCGGCAAGTCCCTTGTTAATTTAAAAGAGAACAATATTCACAGATTAAATAAGTATATAACTGCAATTTCTGACTTATATATTATCTAATAGAACAACTTCAGTATACACAGTAGTACATTTTTGGCCATTTACATTTATAAATTTACGGTAAATTGCATATTGTTACATATTATAAGTGTATCAAATAACAATCGATAGATTATTTAAGCATTGCATATAATTCCATCGGAGTAATAAAAAAAATTGTCATTTCTCCAGAACACCGAGAATTGCTTTGATGTAAAGCTAGTCCATTGTTAACGTATTGGCAGCCCACCGCTGTATTGAATATTATACGAATCATCAATCGAAAAACGACCGTATGCGGCGCATGGCATGAACACGCCTGTCTTAAACAACGATTTCTTCGCTTGAATAGAGACTACAGTTTTGCTCATCAGAGATCTAACGTTATATTGAACTTCTGAATTCCATAAAATAACAACAGACCATCCGTGACTCACATTTTCTGCACTGCCATCATTAGCAGCGAACCGAAGATGAACAAAGCTTCCAAAAAGAGCCTCGTTTAAGTTATAAATCTACAACACAAAACTGCCTATTTAATTTGTTGCGGTGCGGTTGCGTAAAACATCTCATAATAAAACAGATCGTGAAGAAAAGCATGATACCGATAATTGTCTTTTTTCAACAATCGAAAATGTCTAAAACTATCTTAGATATTTTTTTTTTTTTTTTAAATCCATGTCCGCTCCCAATGTGGAGCATAAGGCCTTCTAATTAGGGTATCCAATCTCAGGATTTCGGGATTGATTAATTTTCCGGGATTGGGATTAACTCACCGAAGAATTTGAAATCCTCAATTACCTACTTTTTCCTCAGATTGTCACAAACCTTGTTTTTTTTTTTTAGCTCACCGAGAAATTTGAAATCCACAATTTGCCAATTTCATGTCAATTTTCGAGATTTCCTCAAATTTTCTCAATCCCGAAGTCCCGGGATCGCGACCGTATCAATCCCGGAATTTCGGGATCAGAAAATTGAACGGGATCCCGAATCCCGGGATTGGATGCCCTACTTCTAATGGAGGTATTTCAACAGATTTTTTTTTCCCTACAAGACTGTTTGTTACTCAGTCGCTCAACCTCACTTTTTTCAAAGTGAGTAGTAGGGAAAGAACGATTAGGCTAGAACAGGACTAGCCAGTGGTGAACTATTAAATGATCAGAAAAAAGGATGGAAGGAGAGGAAATAATGTGAATTGACATCACAAACACCCAGTTTTCGATCACAACTTTGAATTTAATAATTCTCAAATTCACTGTGATCTTACCGGGAATCGAACCCAGAGCAGCGTGATCGGTAGAGTAAGTTCTTACCAACTGGGTCAGGCCACCAGGCTAATCTTTATTATTTTAAAACATTATTGTTGAGAATATTTATTATAGATTAAGCCAGTGGTTTCCAACCTTTATGTTACTGCACCTCCCTTTGAAAATCAAATTTCTTCGCGCCTCATTAATACTGCATTAAGCTATTTCAAAATTGGAAAAAGATTTCTTCATTAATAGTATGATTCTTTATAGTGGTTAGAATCAAGAAAGCTATTTTTTTGCCATAAAATAGATTTAAAAACGAATTATTCTTTTTTTTTTTTTTTTCTTCTTCTCTTCTTTGACAATATTCGTTTCATATATGGAGCATAAGGCCACCATGGGGCGACTTCATGATTCCGTCACTTTACGAAGCTTTGCTTCTTCCATGAAATGCCAGGATGTCTCAGATAGTACCTGACGGTAGTTCAGGACGCTGGTATTACACCACCCGGAAGGCAAGCAGGATTAAGGGGTTCCGTAGGCAACCGCAGCAAGTGACCTTGCTGTTTTTTAATTACTTGAGTACGGAATCGTCGAAAATAGGAGCGATTATTGAAAGGTTGACCTGCCCTGATATAAAGAAACGTTTATATAAAAAATTGCCAGCTCACACGTTGAGAAATATTACAGAGTTACGAAAGAAAGAAATTCTCACTGGAAGCGCATCTCCAAATAAATATGACTCAACGGTATCAAGAAATGCATAAAAAATACCCACGATTATGCTACTTCTTTACGCTAAAGATTTTTCAAAGTCTTTCCATCATCATTACTATTGGATCATTACTTGATTATCTAGGTCAGGAGTTTTCAAGCCTGATACCCACGGGCACCGAATGACATCATCGAATCATAATCATTTACACCAGCGTTTCTAAACTGAGGCGTTTAAATAATTCGACTATTTTACAGTTTTATATTGCGGTGATGCAGTCAGTCATCTCCGTCAATCGTTTGTATATGCGCTATCATTTTTTTGCGTCAGTGTATACGAATAATTCTGCATTAAAAATATAATATTGTAACATTAATTAATTATTTAAATTCGTCTTAAAGGTGATCATCTTTCATAAAACTGTCCATGGCAGGTAAACTAGACGAAGTCAAAAATAACAATTTTTCACTATGGTTGTTCAAAACTTCTTCAAGAAATTAATGTTAAAAAATCAAAAGATGTCTTCTATTTCTTATGATCATTGTTTTAACTTTTAATCATACTTGGGGTGTATTTTACAATATTAACGGAAAGGGCGTGCGTATACAACACTATGTCGATATCTCAATTTGGCCAAAATTGACATACCCTAGTTTTACCTCTGGTGCTATTTCCGCGCCCATAGCAGTTATTTTGTGCGGTCTAAACTACTCAACACAATCACGTGTGTTTTGGCCTTTTTAAGGGTGAAAAGGAAATCGCATTAACAAGAGTGACACAAAAACGTTGAATACTTCTGATTTGTCTATCTATCTAACAACCATTCAAATTGACACACCAGATGGCAGTCGAGTCGAAATATTATTTTTTAACTTTAATTAATAGCATTACTGTTTTATATTTTACCGCCATTTCGATATAAATCTTATGGCATCTGAGCAGAATAATAAATCATTTATAATTGTTTAAAATATATCTTTAAAGTTTGCAATGGTTGTTGTAGTTTGGCCATGAACAGACTTTCACGCTCGGGTTGTCTTAATTTCCGAAATTACGTATAACTGTAGCCGCGAACCGTTAGTTGGCTATTTGTTTCTTTCTGAGCACCGGATCATCATCGCTGTGTCGCTGTGAAACCAAATTGGATTTGATCTATTATGCAATGCCAAATGTGGATTATGGATTTAAATACCGGTATTACCTAAACTGATATCTCGGTATTTAGGATGTTTTCACAAATTAACCAAAATCGATTTTTGAATGTAACATCACCTTGTAACATTGTATCAATACTGAAAGGTTCCATGTCGGGTCCTATGGTGCAGCGGATAGCGTTGTTGACTTCCGTACCGAATCTCACGGGTTCGAGTCCCAGTACAAACAGCATTTTTTCGATCAATTTATCGATTTCTGTTCGAAGGCCTGGGCCTTGGTAATGTCTAAAAAATCTCTCTCACCATTCCGATACTTCAATAATTGTTATCCTTTGATTCCTACTACTCTCTTTGAAAAAGAGATTGAGCGACTGAAAAAAGCAAAAGTTCTCGTCGAAAAAGTTCTATTGAGACACATCCATTAGGAAGCAATATTCTCCACATTGGAAGCGGACATGTATAAAAAAAAATGACAGGTTTTAGAATTCATGCGTCTTTTTACATTTTTTATTATATTATATTAAGAAACCGTTACATATATATTATAAATCACCCGTTTATTATTATGATATATATGTATTCTAAATGACGGTATTTTGACCGTATTATAATGGGATTCTACGGTACCCTGACATTAGCGCGCGAGTCATAAGCGCGCCGAGACTAGCGCGCAGTATAATATTATTTTGTATTGTAAACTTCTCATTAAAAAAAAAATACTTACCTAAGATAGCTTTTCTACAAAAATTGAAAATCATTTAAAATTCAATTATACTTTCAACACATCAAAGAATATTTTATCGATTGGAAAAAAATAATAAGATAAGGAAATTCCACTGTTGTCTTTATTTTGTAATTGTTTTTATGGTATAAAGTTTTAAAATATTATTTTTTTGTTAATATGCAAACAAAATATTAGTATTGCGTGGTAACGTCGCCGCACCGATTTCTACCAAGTGAATGCCAATTCAATTAATAAGACGGCATTTTACATCAAATATCCGATTTTAATTTACATGCCCAATTCGAAGCATTTTTTTCTTCAATATGTTTGTGCTGTACAGGTATTTATATTTTGTTTTCAACATGAAATACCAGTAAAATAATTGATACTTTCGTCCGGCGTAGCAATCCCTACACCCGAAATGAAAATGGATGTACAAAAATACTTGAAGCCTACAATAAACAAAATTGCGCGGTTACCTAAGAAATATAGAAATAATAATTGTGCGAGTAAAAATTGTTCACTCACTGTAACAAACGATTTTATAATTCGGTAATTCTATATCACAAATGTTCATATCTGAATTCTAAACTATTTTATACAATAAAGTATTAATCAGAGAAAAGTGTTCCAATACTCCCTCGAACCTGATCGATGGGACGCTGCAAAGACGATAAGCTAACCATAAGTCCTGACCAGGGCTGTGGAAGTACTGTAAGAAAAAGACGACTCCGACTTCAAAGATTTTAATAATCGTTTAACTTTAACTTGTTTGTATATATTATACATATCGACTGTGGAAAGGAAAAAGGACGTACCATCAGATCATCTTAAGTCAGAGTAGTATGCAGTGGCAACACTATGGAATATTGTTGTTTGAATACATATCATAAATATATTTTTTTAAATGGGTCCTAGTCGTAAGATTTTTTCGACTCCGACTCCACAGTCCTGGTCCTAACATAGCTCTATGCTTTTATACCTCTTCGGAAAAGAAAGCTTGAGCAACTGAGTAACAAACGTAATTAGGAGTCTACATGCTCGACATTTAGAGCGGGTGAGTTAAAAAATATGAAAGGTCTCATTTAAAGAAAACGTGGTGTATCGAAGAATAAAATATATAATAACAAAAATACTAATATATAATATACATAATAAAAACAGGTTGACAATTTCTGGTGATGAACGGATGACTCATGGACGCTTCGTAAAGTTCACTTAAAACTTCTTCAAGCATATCGATACAGTTATTCCCATCAGTAAACAGACTCGCAATAACACGTAACTCTAAGCACGGCATAGCGTCTAAAATTAATAAACTATTTAAGAACGAACTTAGCTTCATGAAAATGACCCTCTTTGGTGGTTGACTTACATATGTATGTGTATTAGAGGTCTGCACGGGCCAAAATTTTACAAAACTACCCGGTCTGAGCCCGAAAAACTCACGCCCCACCCGGCCCGGGCCCGAGTCTAATACCGCACTTGTTACCCGAACCCGACCCGAAACTCTTTATTTTAGCTCACCGAGAAATTTCAAATCCTTGCTATATTTTTCCCCAGATTATATCCCAAATTCCAAAGCCCGGCCCGGCCCGAGCCCGACTCTCAAGTGCGCTTACCCGCCCGAGCCCGGCCCACGGGCCGGGTCGGGCAAGAGCCCGCGGGCCAGGCCCGGGCCTGTGCAGACCTCTAATGTGTATGTGCATGTATGGATATAGTCTGATAGGAAGCATATCGACTGTGGAAAGGAAAAAGGACGTAACTCACACATATCAAATTTTACAGGAGGCGCTAAAAACGTGTTTTGATGTTTTTGGGCCATAAGCAAATCATGAATTATACACAACCGTGAAGTGCACGGAGACTTCTAAACTGGTGTTTAATTCACATAATCTAATATTAATTAAAGAAGTTGTCTTAGAAAAACTTTATTTCAGCCTTTTTTCTTGGTTTTAATTTTTTACAAGGTCATCTTTCTCAAACTTAAAAGCTAAATTTAGATACTAATGCGGCATTTGCAGCTCGCATCCTTTTGATAGAACGTGTGTCAAGTTGTATACATTGTGATTATCGAAAAAAAACTGTTTTAGAAAAACTGAGGGTAACGTCCTTTTTCCTTTCCACAGTCGATACAGAATGTGATTTGCAAATGAATGTATATTGAGTACCCGTGAACTAGCTTCACTAAGGATTTCTTACCTCTGTAGCGATGACGCCCTTCCATTAGCATCGATGGTAAGGGAATACAATTTATCAAAACATTAGCGATGAAGGAGACTCGATGAACTTTGACGCTAACGCGCCCTGGTACTTCTCCAGCTCCATAAATTTGATATCCAAAAAATAATAATCAATAAGCTAAAACGTACACAGAGATAAGGGAGCGTACAAGACAGGGTCCCGTCACGTCAGTGGTTATGGAGAGACGTTGGAACTGGCTGGGTCACGTGCTGCGTATGCCTCCGGAAAGCCTCAATCCTGCCTGCCTCTTCTTTAGACCGGTGGGATTCCGGCTTCCCGGACGTCCGTCGGGTACTATCCATAGGATGTACTCGGCGGAACCGAGGGATGCTGGCATGTCATGGGAAGAAGCAAAGCAATTGGCGGGAGACAGGGAAACATGGAGGTGCCGCGTGGCGGCCATATGCTCCACATAGGGAGTGAACATAGCCAAAGACAGAAAACGTATGCGAAAAGATGTACCGCTCTCGTGCTGGCAATAAACGTTATATATCCAAAATACATAATGTATTTGTACAAAAAATGTATGAATAGTTCAGTAGATTTGATTTCATTAAAATAAAAACTGAAAATGAATGCATTGGAATCGAGTTGTCAAATTATAATTTAAAAACTGTTTATAAAAAAATATGTACATGTTTAAAACATATATTATATTTTCAATTCAGCATTTTTTTGTGTGGGAGTATAAAGACTTATTTGATATAAATGTATTTGAGTTTTTGACAGTCGAAAGAGCTTGTAAAAAAACATTTAAAAAATATTATACCTTACAGGTCTTAAGTGAGTATTTTGATATTTAAAATAACGAACAAACAAATTATAATATCAAAATATTATAATGAGCCGCCGAATTAATACTATGAATGAACGAATAATATTTAAATAATTAATGAAATATACATTAATCTACATATCAAAAAATGACAAATATATTCAAATATGGTAAAATTCTTCTTATTGACATTTTTAATTCTTTCATTTATAATTTGTATGATTGTATGTAAATTCTTGTCACATTTCAAAATGGTATAAAAAAATTAATGTACATCGTCATTAATTAGTTTTACACAATTTTATACAAGTAACCTTGTTTAGATGTAGATGTAATCTGTTGATAGTAGTCGTGATGAGCGAAACCTGTACTGATCCTTTTTAAAAAAGAATGTTGTAAAATATCAATTATGTTTTATTTAAAAGACAGAAATTATGATTACGTTTTAGCAGACTCTGCAGAATCTAACTTTAATTTAGTCCGGGGTAAGCCAGGAATAATATTAGTATTATATTTCTATACATTGACGTACAATCCATTTTGGGAACGAAAACATTTTTATATTGTTGTGAACAATAAAAAGGCCCCAGCTTCTTAGTCACTGTTTCGAAATAAACAACAATAATGTCACCTTTTTAAAATTGGGCAGTAAACAACTTCGTATCGGCGTAAATGTTTTAAATTTAGAAATTACGCAATTCAAACCTCAGATAGTCATGGATCAATATTTTCCAATACATACATATTACAAAGAGTCTACGCAGACGTAGCAGGACGCAGACAGAGCTCATGTTTTAGGGCGATAAACATACTTTTAAAACCTAGAAAGTTTATGGAAAGGTACCAGGTAATAAAAACTAGGGTTGATAGCGTTTTTAACACTCGCCGCTCGGAGACAAGAAAAATACCTCTCTTCCGATGGGGGTCGTTTAGGGACCCCAGTGGTTTCCTCATTATTGGCCTAATTCTTATGAATTAAAAAAAATAGTCTAAAGCAGCCATACTCAACCTTTTTTTCCTCCGGGCCGCATTCTGGTATCTGCTTCTCTACGTGGGCCGCAACATTTTTTTAGCTCACCGAGGAATTTGAAATCCACGATTTGGTATTACTTTTTGCCCAGATATCTCCGAAACTCTTTTTTTTTTTAGCTCATCGAGGAATTTTGAATCCACGATTTGGTAATTGGTAGTGGCCGCACAATAGGGGTTACTGGGCCGAATTCGGCCCGCGGGCCGCAGGTTGAGTATGGCTGGTCTAAAGGCTTTTTTAAAATATATCAATGCATTCCTTATACATTTTTTATAAAAATCCGTGGTTTTTTAATAAATAATCATATTTTAAGTTGCGCGTAAAAAAGACGTCATCCCAGCACACATATGAAATAGCAACTGACGAGATTTAGCAAATGCTATAATATGATATAAGAATGAAGAAATGATATAAGAATACCTTAATTATAAACATTGTATCACGCATATTAAAATAGATATTTACGAAAATGTGGGTATTGGGGTCGCATTTCTTGAGCTTAGAACCAGAAAAATTAACTAAGAACTAATTTACTAGCGCAATATAAGAATGCGTGCTATATTATAGTCGTTTTGGTATGACATTAAAAGAGCGCATTCATTAGGGAACAAATTGTTCCTCAACTTATAACCAGAAACATAGACTTTACGTGACGTTGCACGTGACATAGTGGGGTATTTTACGTGACTTAAGATGTGTTGTATATTTACATACGTTCCGAGAGTGAGTACCTACATTAACGGAACATGGCAGCAGTGTGTATACGAAAAACACATATTTGACAGAAAAATCGTATTTTTCAGTAATAAATATTATGATATCGATTATCCTTGTCTCTTCGATGTACACATCAATTATTCTTAGCTTCCGTTATTCCTGTGTCCTTTCTTCTTGCAAAACAAGAAGACGAACAACTTGCATAAAAAAGAGTATTTGTTAAATATCCCCTTTTTATGGTTATACTATTCCAGTACACGTTTGTCATATTTCAAATGTAAATTTTTAAAATCTATCAGCGATAATTATACTGTTATAATAAAAAAAAACGTAAGGTTAAACTGTCATCAGATAGGAGATATTTCAATGTTAATGACAACCCATTTTTAAATACAATAAGAACAAACTGTCACGAAATTTCAAGTTAGAGTCCGACAACACACAATTGATCGCTTACTGCGTAGCTACTAGTTAAACCTTTTTAACTCGAGCTTTTTTTTGTAGGACTTTCTAAAACGTCCAAGCAATTTTTGAAATTTTTTGGGTGTTTTACAAAAATTGTCGTAACTTTCTAGTTTTAAAGTTATATTTCTGTTTTTTTTCAATTTTACGTTTGTTTTATAATACTTTAGATAATACAATATCACAAAACAATAATTTAATTTACTGGAACAACCTAAAAAATACACAAACATGAAATTAACACAAATTTGAAAAATAAAGTTGAGATAAAAAAGGGTTATTTCACGTATATTTATTGCAGAATATATCTTCAAACTATTGTCTATCAATATAAACACTAAAAAGTTTTAATATTTGATACGCATTTTTAAAATCAACTAAACTAAAAAAAATAACTGTCTACCGTTTTCTACCGTCGGTTGTTTGTGTGACACATAATATCACGGGTTTGTTTGTTTGTTGGCGTGAAATAAAATACCCCAACTAATTACCACTAGTCCAACTTCTTTGGTAGAAAATTATTTGGGGTAAAAGTTTAATAAAACATGTGTTAAAACAACTTGAGGGACACTAGGGTGGAATATGGTTTTCGCAGCGCGATCGCGCTGCTTGGACGTAAAAGGGTTAACTATTATTGTCCTCACATATAGGCCTCATTCAAGAATTTTGACAAATAGCACTGACTTCTAGTAATTTTTATCATTTAATGAAAATTAAAAGTAACAGGTAACCGAAGTGAAATAGGCTTTCGCCTTACTTGATTTTAGAAATATTTTTTTTTTATTATTAAAACGGGACCCATTAAGATCGATTGGCTTACTAATAATCATTTTCTAGCTCTTACCACACCCTTAGATACTATGCTACTAGTTCACAGTTAGTTTTTTTCATACAATCTCCATACACTCCAAAGAAAGCGGGAATGGCTATAAAAAAGTATTTTGGATTATTCTAATTATATAAAAGTATTTTAATTTTATAAAAATAAAAAATATATTCACCCCCCTAACTTTATACAATCTATTACAATCCCGGTTATCAGAAACTTCTGATAAATTTACATTTGTTTATTATTATTTGACCAAAAACAATAATATGACTCCTACAGTTCATTTAGTCGAAAAACCTTATCAAAGTAACAAATCATGGGTTGTTAATCATTGTTAAACAAAAAAGTGTTTCATTTATTGTTTTAATATATTGTAATTAACTAACAAAAACGGGTTTGTTCGTATTAAGTAAATTGATTGATTGGTAACATTGTCAAGCAATAAATTAAATACATACGTAATATTTTATATTTCCAGTGTACCTATCACAGTGTTTGATGTATATCCGGCGAGATATTCGTCTGAGAATATTCGCAATATTCGTCGGTTGTTTTTGTTATAAAAATAGAAATAATTGCTTGACCCACGCAACTTCGTCAAGCAATGTTGAATCATTACACAAGTCGAGTCAACCTCTCGGATATATTTTTAATATTTATTATTCTACGGTTATCTAATTAATGATATACTTGAAATTTGAGACGAAACATATCATCAAGTGTCAATTATACGAACCCACTCTCGCTTATACACAAATGAAGATGGCAAAACAAGTCGCTCCAATCAACGCAATCTTATTACCGGCAGACCGTGGGAATGGCATTGCAACAAGTCAAGCCGATTTGTTTGAAACTTTGAAACAGTGGTGAAGTATGTTATATGTACTGTGTTGTATCACATTTTTGACGTGAATACGTCTTTAAAATTGCTTCCATAGGGAGGCAATTAAAAAAAACGAATGATAACAAAATTGGGGGAATCTGTTTGGTGTTGGAGCTTCATATCTATCATCGCTATCCAAAATTCAATTGCACCACTGGATAGCTAAAGAATCAAAGAATTTATTGCGCTATGTAAGGACTGTGATACATTGCGTGGGGCGGAGGGGGAAGCGCCGCCACTTTAAGGTAATTTTGCTGCGTATCGAGATTTCTATTTACTATATCTTTTGACTCGGAGAAGTTACGATGTTCGTTCAAGTTTCAATCGTTAGCTCTCAACAAAATCTATCGATTATAGAAAAAAAACATTAGTATAATATTGTGACTGTGATTATAATTAGGTGGTAAAATATAAAAAAAAATATATCAAAAATATATAATGTCGGGCTATACGCGTCAAAAAGCCAAATCGAAATACAGAGATCGTATACGGTTGGAAAGGGCTTCTCAAGAGCAATCGAATGGTATCATTATAACACCATATGACCGAGTCAAGCAGTGCTGGGAACGTAAAAATGAGGCGTAATATCACCTATTACGAGACGTATTCACGTACAACACACGGCCGTGTCCATGACACAGCCACACTCCATTTTTTTGTCCTAGCTTTATCAAAAGTCACATTTCGTCATAAAAGTCTGAATTTGCTTAAAGGCTTCGAAAGAAGAAAAATATTGATTTATTGAGAGATTAAGGTAAATGCAAGCGTTTCAAAATTGGACACGTTATAAAGGGTAAAGAAATATGTTAAGCTGTTCGCGCCTCCCTTTGCAATAGTCTACGCCTCCCCAGATAGGCGCGCTTCCTAGTTTGGAAATCTCTGGCATATATACAATCTTACAGGTATAATTTGAATACAAACGAGTGAGCCAAATCGAATAAAGGAGTAAGCAAAATATATTTTATTATATATGTATTGAAATTGATATGCCATTATCTGAGGTTCGCTGAAAACAATTGCGATAAAAATACCACCGCTTTACGCTTTTGTCTCCGTTTTTTTTAAAACAAATAACAACAGTTGTTAAACTATTTTGAGACATGCTTATCGAAAAAAATATTCACCGCACACTAATGATACCTACGTTTACATCACATCGCACGTAATTTAGATTACGTGACCTTATTTTTACGATATAATTATATTATAATCAGTTAAGTTTCTCGTGTTGCGTTATTAAGTAAATTTTTCACACAGGTAGTCCGGTGAGAGGAAACAAAATAACAAAAAGTCGCGTTTTGCCGGTTATTTCGTACAGAAATACTTCGCTCTCGTGAAATGTCATAACAGCCCGCCCGACGGGTATTTTTGACACTAAAAAACACCAGAGGGAGACGGGGTGATGGAAAAAGACGAACGGCGAGAGTTTTTCTTTCAGTAACTGCCAAAAATTTGAGAATGCAAGCTTGCTGAGACACTGAAATTCTTGAACCAGACGATAAGAAAATCGACCGCCAATGACACATCGAGATAATCCTCGACAACAACTATGCAACATTGACATAAGAATTAAGTATTGCCAATTGCTACCACAAGATAGTATTTGTTATCGTTAACTTACAATACAAAATAACTAAACCAGTTTGGGTTATATGGCTTTGAGCAGGGGTGGGCTGGAGGGGGCTCGCGCGAGCCCCTTTTTAAATATTACTTACGCCAGCGAGCCCTTTGTTAAATTAAGACAAAAAATATTCTCACATCTTTGCGTTATATAATCTACAAACACGCAATATATTTAAATTAAAAAGTTGTAATGCACATTTAAGATTTCTGACGTATATTTTTCAGCTATAAATATTGATTAAATTACGATATACTGCGTACTGCTACAAAATATAAGTGTATATAAAAACATTTGATAGATTCAAATAATTATTGCGTGTAATTGCATATGAATGATAAAAAAACACACCTTCCCTAGAACATCACGAATAGCTATAAGATTTAGCGAGCCCCTTGTTACCATATTAGGAGCCCACCGCTGGCTTTAAGACTATATGACCAGAGGTACCAATATAAGATTTACATTAGGTCGCCATAGATTGCCATATGAAAAAATCCTTAGTGATAATATTAATTGTTTCAATGAAACAAAAAAGAACCGTATGATAAGTAAGAAAGCAATTTAATACATGGAAACATATGTATTTAAAATAAGAATGGAGAATTAAAGTGGACCTTTCAGTCCAGGGCAAGAATTGCTATAATTCCATCGACAAAGGATAAAAATTTGACCTTAAGTCTCTAGTAAAAATCAATGCTTTTTTTAAAAGAACAAGGTGACGGAACTCACTTCTTGTCCAGTTTTTTCCTTATCCAAGTCAGTTCCCAATGTAGAGAATATGGCTTTTTAATGGAGGTATTTCAACAGAAGTTTTTTACGAGAAATGTTTGTTACTCAGTTACTCAACCTCTCTCTCTTTTTTTAAAGAAAGTAAGGATAGAAGGACAGGACCAGGACAGAACTAGTAGTCAATTAATCGCTCACGCTGTGCCCTGTTTATTTTAGGATTAGAAGGATGGGAGGTTTTTTTTAGATATCACAAATACCTTATCCCTTCGAACAGAAATCGATTGAAGAAAATGCTGTTCGCACTGGGATTTGAATCTGTAAGATCCGTCACGGAAGCCTCGTCTTCTTCTGAATGACCACCGATCAACGTATTTTAAATAATTGAAAAGTGTCAAAGGTGCTAACTACGAGTTAAAAAAATCGAATGTTGATTAGAAACATTAAAAATCTCAAGAAAAAATGTGCTGGAACGCCGTTTCACCACGATACACTGCATTGAAAAAAAGCACTGGTTAAAATAATATCTGTACAAAATGTTGAAACATTTCAAAAGTAGATCGCATAAAGACCAGATTGATCCACTCCTCTATATCATGTGCTGTATATCCAAAAATCTATCCTACACAATAATTGATTGACTGAAGTTCTATGTTTATTCAGTAAAACAGCGATCTTTACTTACTTAAACACGTCAAAACTGTACCATGATTTCCGTTGCGAGCCTACGCGAGCTTATGATGTTTAGGTTGATCTTCCGATGATAAAATATTATTTACCAATTGAAGTGACATTCCTATCGACACCTCCGCGTGACACATTTTCATGTTTTGCTTGAATACAAAATAATTTATTTTGGCAAAATATGCGCTCGTCGTCAAAATACACTTAAAATATTGAGTATAACTAAATTCGCATTTTTAAAATTTAATATTTTTAACTAACTGTTACTCCTAGTTTTAATATATCGACTAAGGAAAGGAAACAGGATGTAACCCACAGATTTTTCAAAACAGCTATTTTTCGATAATCACAATGTATACAACTTGATACGCGTTAAATCAAAAGTATGTAAACAGAAAATGCCGAATTAGTATCTAAATTTAGCTTTTAAGTTTTATAAAAGAAAGACATGTGGATATTGAAATTAAGAAAAAATACTTTTAAAAAGGCTTAAAATTACTTGTAAATTAAAAATCGGTTTATCAGTCTCCATGCACTTCAGGGTTGTGTATATTTGATTACTTGCGTTTAACCTAAAATAATCAAAAAACATTTGTTGTGTCTCCTGGAAAATTTGATATATGTGGGTTACGTCTTTTCCTTTCCACAGTCGATATGTATTTAACGTCTGGGTTCCCAATGAATGCTTTCGATTATAAATATCCTCTTATTTCAACCATTCGCTAAATACCAATAATATATATAAGATATGTATTATAATCTACAATAATGCCTCAGTCAATGCAATGCAAATATTACACAAATTTGTATGGGGTCACTTTGTACCCCACAGTTCCTCGATACTATTTTTCATGTTTCGAAGCTCGAGTGTAAGTAATGAAAAATGTTAGACATCCAGCTATTTTTATTATTTCATAATATGTAGACTTCACAGAATTAAATTGAATGCACTCTAACTTTTATTGTACTTCCAGAAGTACAATAAAAGTTAGCAAACGATAGACCTTTAGAAGTTATCACTACTGTACATGCTTTTCTTATTGACAGTAAGATGTTATTAAATTATTTTAAAGTACCTAAATTATAAAAATACCATTTTCACAAAATAAATGAAGATATATTGATAGCACGAAAAGAGATTCGTATGTTATGCAAATTGTAATTAAAAATTGGAAGATGAATAGGTAAATGCAATACGTAACACACGACAGCTTTCTTTTGTTTATGGTGATCAACTTTCGAAAATAGAACACGCAGCGTACACAAGGCTGGGTGATGAACAATTATTATTAAAAAGTGACATTCCAAAACGTACTTGTCCGAAATTGTGATTTTAGGACAGTCACATTTTCGTTAGAAACAAGCCGTTCAATTTAGTTTACTGATATCACCAAATTAAAGAAATTAGATTAAAATAAAATGTTGGAAGACCGATTAATACGTAAAATTACAGATTGGTCTTATTTAAATGTGACTAGTTGAAATTTTACGAGTTTGGCATTTGAATCAACCTTGTATGCTGCACACAATGTATTTCACTTTGATGCATACATAGATGATAGTAGGTATATGCCGACATATAATGAAAATTCAATATTTCGTACTATTTCCAATTTTTTAAAATAAATACTAAGATCTTTTTCGTTAATCACGAGCATTACTCATCAGTTGATCAGTTGATTAGTATAAAAAAGTTTTTTTTTTAATATAATATTTTTCACCGTGAATAATTAGTTTCCCCGCTGTGGTTCAGTTGGTTAGAGCTTGCTCTACCGATCACGCAGGTCTGGGTTCGATTCCCGGTAAGATCACAGTGAATTTGAGAACTATTCAATTCAAAGTTGTGATCGAAGACTGGGTGTTTGTGGTTACACATTATTTCCTCTCCTCCCATCCTTCTGATTCTTTAATAACTGGGTGTAGCAATAGCGATTAGTCAACCACTAGTCCTGTTCTAGCCTTATCCTACTCAATACTCACTTTGAAAAAAGTGAGGTAGAGCGTCTGAGTAACAAACAGTTCTCGTAGAAAAAATCTGTTGATACCTACATTAGGAAGCCATATGCTACATATTGGAAACCGACACGGATAAAAATAATAATAATTAATTGACAGCGCATCCATTAAAAGTGAAAATTCTAAAAATATACGTTAAAATAAACATGTATAAATGTAATTAATACATATCAGTTAAAACAGTGATTTTGATTATTCAGTTGTTGGAAAAAGTAACGATAAAACATTATATTATTCGAGAGATAATAAGCGATAATTAAACTCCCAATTGTCAAATAAGATATCCTCAATATTAAATTTAACGCAAAGAAAACAGCAACACGAAATTCTTAATAGACAACATTAATCAATCTATTGCAGACAAACTTGTGTGGACATTTTCGGAGAACGGATATTGAAGAATCTACAAGCGCGGGTGTCTATTCGTGGATGTATACAAATTTCAAAATGCAGATACTTCCGCGATCTTCGTCAAAGTTATTGTTTTACTCACACAGATAGATTTCTTATATTATGGAGGCAGGTATTATAGATCAGATTTTATTTTAAATTTATCAGTTTCTATAAACTACACACTTTTCGTTATACCAGTTGAGTGTACTGATCGAGTATTTAGATAACAATTAATCTGTTTTATTATATAACTATTCAGTAAGCTAGGTTTAGGTTTTTGTCTATGTGAAAATGACAGGTAGGTAACAACAATATCTTCTTGTCAATTATGTTCTGTGTAGGATACATCATGGGCTCCAAGCATATCATTTGAGCAAAAGGTTTTTAGTGGGTATCTGCTATAAGCTAATCAATCATAGTCGAGACTCTAAGAAATTAAGATTAGATGAATGAGGGTAGAAAATAACTTGTAAGCGGATTGCTCTCTGTCCCTGTAACGTTGTTTGTGTTGTAATGAGGTGTTCGAGAAAGGATAATAAAGATCATCAGATTCATCAGCCTTTGGATACAAATTCATAAACTAATTTTAACTGTATAAAACAATATCCAATCGGGTATTTGAGCCCTAGTACGTTACACATCGGTTACGGCGATCGACTTAAACTAAGTCATTTAATTTGACTATGTATTTATAATCGTAGCAAATCTATGATCAAATCTATAGACCTATGGATAAGACCACCTGTATTTTGTGATCAAGACATTTCGAATATGTCCAAGACTCCACTAGGTCGTACAGATGGAGCCACAACTCAAGACATTGGTCAACAAAATGAAAATGGACAAAACAATCACATCACTTACCTCTTCCACTGATTTCTTGGAAAATTCATTCATGGATACTATCCAAAGTTGCAGAAGATCATTCACCACAACAAGGTCTCCGTAGAGCCACGCCAGAAGGGCCGTCGTCCATCGCGCGGCGACAGGATCGGGACCCGAACATTGAGGAGGCGGCGGAGCGACGACTTGGCTCGCGCCAACTCTCCTGGACCCGACCACCCGCTGGGCGTCCGGCCCCGGGGACATTCTGGACATGCGGGAGTTTCTTCCCTTCCCGAGGGCGGGCGGAGTAGCCGGAACGCCCGGAGCTTTAGCTGGCGCCGCTTGTAGAGGAGCGGTCACCACGGATTTTTTCTGCAAAATATCTTCGGCCGTTGCCGATTTCGGCTTGGCAACGACCGTCGTCTCGTCTGTTTCGGTAGTTTTTTTGGTTGCATCTTCGGTTACTGTTCCTTTTCTTTTCTTGTACTTCCCGTACAGCCACTTCACACAGAACAGGGTCAGCAGGGCCACGAGGGACCAAAAGAAGAGCAGCATAGCGAGGGTGTCCATGGCCGCGTCGGCGTACGAATAATCGAAGCTACATATGAGGTCGTCGACCGCCTCGGCTAGGTCGTCCATGGCTCTCCATGGCTGCCCGGTGAAGGCGTTCGCGATCGACTGGAGTACTCCGCCGCCTTCGGCTGAGTCCGCCGACGCTTCGGTCATGATCGGGTCTTAGAGGAGGCGTATGACGGATTAGGTGACGTCTCGCTTTCTCCGGATCCGCGCCTGAAAAACGAAACAGGGAGGATATTTTTATCTTGCAGCAAGTAGTCAGATAAATGCCCGCGTGGACAGGGTGATTGCAAAAAATAGATTAATCTTAAAACTTAACGTTCATCTCCATCATGGTGTCTTTTGAAATATATAAACAATAATATTTTCCAGATATATTATTTTCACATATGCTTACCTATAAACATGACGAGAACTTTAAAGCTGTCTACATACATATATCCTTTACTAATGTATTGAAAAACATTGAATAAAAATAGTCCTGATTTAAGAAGAAATAAACAAGAAATAAACAAATTATATAGTGATTCTAATTACATTTTTTATTTGCTTGTTTGCTTGCCATGGACTTCGGTTTATTGATTTTAAAAGGGCTATTAAGATTAATCATAAAAATTAAGATTAACAATGTTCTGGTTTCACGGTTCATCGGATTCATTTCTTGATAAAAATCTAGTTCCTACATAGTCAAGGCCAATAAATAAAATTGTCTATGATAATTATATATAAGATCATAGACATCAAACAACATCTAATTTTAATTATATCGTAAAAAATAGGTGTCTTCATTCATGTATATATTTAGATATCGCCTTAAAAGCCACGTCTGCTGTTACTGTGGAGTACATGAACTCCTTGGAGAGGTCCTTAATTTAACTGTTTTGTCAGTTGGTCGTTCAACCATCAATCAAAGCCAAATGGAATAGGTGGCGACATAAAAAGGCATCACCTGATTATTACAGACATAGGTTTAAATGATAGAAAATACAGTGGCGTCCAGTCAATGTGGCGTTGGATCAATGCACCCCTTGTACATGCAGAGGCTGTTATATTTCATGAAATAATATTCAAACATAACATTTATACTATTCACTCATTTTAAATTCTTGTATTTATTGTAAATTCTTAATTAAATTATTTTTAATTCTTCATGTACACATGAAGAATTTAAAATGAATGAATGGTATAAATATTATGTTTGGATATTAATTAATTCATGAAATACAACCGCCCATGCATGTACAAGGGGTGCATTGATCCAATGCCACATTGACTGGCCGCCACTGAAAAAATAAAAGGAAACAGGTGTAAACATGTTTACAGATCAAACGGGCCAGGCCTACTGGAAACATTACGGAGGGGCGACAGGTGAAAACATAATTAGGTCATTAGTTCTACATAAAGGTGTGTGGATTTTTTTTGGATCATGCGGAGGTGATTTCTAGGAAATGTTTTAATTGAACATAATAAAGCATTTTGATAACTAATAGTGTTCTTATTAAAAAGGAATTCCTTTAATAACTATAACCAAATAATAATAAACCTTCTTTGATTGACAAAAGCAAATTAAAATACGTGATAGATCTGCAATCCACCTAGCTTAGTTTGTGTATCTTGCTCGATTGGTTTAATTATGCCATTTTTGTTGCACCCAGTGTTGTCAAACTATCTTAGTCGGCAATGCAGAAACCTGTCCAAGCCTTGCATTCAGCTGGCCTGGGAAAAACACGTAAGGTACAAGGCATCCGCGAACTCTCTGTTTCGTCTTTGAAAGAAAATATTTTAAGCGTACCATAATATATATGAAACATGATTCTCAAAGTTATACTAAATTGTACGGGCCGGCCAAAAAGCAAAATAATTATTATTTTATACTGTTTTCGACTGAGTAAGATTAATAAAAATTGACATTCCCGGCCCAGCCTGCAAGTGCTCGCACGAATGCATTCTACTTGGCTTACTTTTGTGTTAAGGTTATGCAGAAGAAATGAAAGGATTTATGATCGCATCTGTTCTTATGGTTTTGGGTTTTTTATTTTTTCAAGAGCGGTAAAAATACAAAGGCCTGCTACCGTATTTAGCTTGTAAATATCATAAATCCGCCTAGATCAGGCGTGGGGAACCTGCGGCCTTTCGACTACTCTAGTGCGGCCTTCTGGCCAATTCTGTAATTCTGTAAATTGATGTAAATTCGTAAATTGCTGACATATTCTGACCGTAAAGTCCTGTTTCCGGCCAAAGATTCCCTAGCCAATGTGTACTGCGGCCTTATGTCGTATCAGAAAAAAGAAAGCGGCCTTTAGAGAATAAAAGGTTCTCCACCCCTAGCCTAGATCACTCATGCACCGAAAAAAGAGAGTTTTAATAAATGAATCTCAAAAATTTTCATAGCATCACTTGTCCGTACTTTCACGATAATATTTCCACAACATAGCCTGGCGATAGCGGTGGGCTACCACGTTAACAAGGGGCTCGCAATTCTCGGTGTTCTGGGAAAGCGGTGAGTTTTTGTATCACTCCAATGGAATACTTAAATATGGAGTTGATTGCTACTTAATACACTTCTAACATGTAAAAATATGCAATTTGCTGTAAACTTATTAATTTAAACGGCCAAAAATGTACTACTGTGTATACTGAAGCTGTCGTAGATAATATATAAGTCAGAAATTGCAGATCTATACTAATTTGATCTAAACACATGGTTTTCTCTTAAATTAACAAATGCCTCGCCGGCTTAAGTAAAATTTAGCAAGGGGCTCGCGCGAGCCCCTCCGTGCCCCTTACAGCCCACCCCTGTCTGGCGATTCTTTTAAAAACCATTTTTAATAAAATATAAAAAGAAGCCAGCACGAGTAATGATTGTTATGACCCAAAATTTTTGATTTAATCAACGCCTCACCTTGTATATTTTTAAGGCTCGTATTTTTCTGGTCAGAATTTAAATAACACTGGTCAGAATTTTTATCAAATGATCAGAATATATCGGTCAGAATACATAGTCATAATTTAAATGAAATTTTAAAAAAAAACCTAACCTAACCTACTTACCAAAATTGTTATTAAATATTCTGACCGTTTAATATTTTTATTCTGACCAAAAATTGATTTAAATTCTGACCATTTAATTTGTTTCCTATTTTTTAAATCTAAGAACATCTTAAATAATTAAAAACAATAAAATAAGTATTATTTTATATATCTTGACAACAAAGCATAATTCAATAAAAAGTTGTATTTATTTTTTATCGTTTAACATACTTGCGTAACTATTTTATCAACAAAACATAGCATCCCACGTCTTTCATAGGTTAGTTGCACGAATATGGAATACCTTACGAAATCAATTACTAATTTATTGTACTATTGTTTGATATAACTGTCCATTAAAACTAATGTGTAACATAGTAAAACAAAAAAAGGACCATATGGTTGAACTATCATCGTTAAAATCGCAATGACATTATAAACACGTTTGACGTCTTTAAAACTGTTCTGGATTTAAAAAACAAATTTCAAATATAGAACACATGTCAGAGAAGCATGACCAGGTCGACTGGACGTGACAGTAGTTTATTTATCATATTATTATTTTAAAAATATATAGTGAATGATAAAACAACTAACAGTGCGTGTATTTTAGCGGTGGGCTGTCAATGCGTTAACAAGGGGCTCGAGTATTCTCAAAATTATCCGTAGTGTTCCGGAAAAAAGTAGATTGTTTTCATACGCAACAGTTATCAAATCAATCAATCAAATTTTACTTTTTATGTAACTATGTAACAATATGTACAACCGTCATTGTATTAACCATAAAATAATGAATACAAAAAACTGCAAAATTTACTGTTATATTTTAGATTGCAATGTTCCAAGATTGACGCAAAAATGTGTACTATTTATTCATTTCGCTTCAATTCCATGTATCTAACTTTAATTCGTATGCCATTAATCTGCATCACTGCGTTCTTAAATTTGAACATACATATTGTACATTTATATATTGTATAACACAAAGATTTTAGAACATTGTTGTTTCTTAATTAAACGAGAGGCTCGCCAGACTAATATTTTTAACAAGGAGCTCTTGCGAGCCTCTTCAGCCCACCCCTGGTTTATTTCACTAATCGTTGATTAAATTTACTTTATGATTTAATATAATTGTTATTGAATTGAACAATGTTTCAATTTTCTATTCGCATCATCCATTTTTTTTAAATTTTATAGGAAAATTTTACAGTATTTTGTCTTAAAGTCTTTTTAAAGATCACTTTTAGGGTGTCCACTGTCAATACTTAAAAATTAAATACTCATTTTGACTAATTCCACATTTATTAAATAAGACCGGGGCCGGTTTCGCTCGTAACGAACATGTTCAACTGATACAAATACACGTTGATACAAAGAAATATCTTTCCAACTACTGATAAGTAAAAACATTAAAATAATTAATGGATTTATGTTTGATTGAATGTATGCAGGGGTGGGGTGGAGGGGGCTCGGAGGGGCTCACGAGAGCCCCGTGTTAATTTTTACTAAGGCCGACAAGCCTCTTGTTACTCTAAGAGAAAACAATATTTTCAGATAAAATTAGTATATAACTGCAATTTTTGACTTATTTATTATCTACGACAGCTACATAGAAGTACATTTTCAGCCATTTACATTGATAGTTTGAGGTAAATTGCATATTGTTACATTTTATCAGTGTATTAAGTAGCAACCGACTTCTTATTTAAGTATTGCATATAATTGCACAGGAGTGACAAAAAAAATACGTCCTCCCCAGAACACCGATAATTGCTTTCAGATTAAGCGATCCCCTTGTTAATGTATTGGCAGCCTACTAATGAATGGATGTCTATAATGACTAATAATCCTTATCGCCAGTCCTAACTAAAAATCGAGACGAGAAACCCTATCCTTTTCTCTTCTATATTTTCTCAAATTGAAAAGAGAGATTAAGCAATTGAGTGACAAGCAATTATCGTTGGAATACTTAAGTTCAGATAATTTTAATAATGATTCCATATGCTCTACATTAAGAACGGACATTATAAAAAAAATAGAAATTCAGCGATGAGGATCTGTGATTCTATGAGAAAGTACATCTTCTTTCGAAGCATTAATCCTCATGACTAATTCTGTGTTATTAATTTTCGCAATATTCTGAAACTACACATTATTGTATTAATTTATTAATCATTTTCCTCCGTCACAGTAATTGAAGAAGCGCTGAATTGAGCTGAAAACGACTCACGAATCTTCAAAGCCGATCTAACCCGAAAATCATGGCAACATTAGAGATATTGTGGAGGGCAGGGGAGGGGATTTACAAACTACGAAAATAGACCAGTCCCGAAAATTGTGTCTGCTGTAGTAATAGTGATGAGATAATTATCAAATTGTAACTGGTATTGAGTATTGCTTTTGGAAGTACCTGTTACTACGTGCTTATAAATACTCTGTAATCATTGACAATGTCAACTAGAGCTTGTCGGTTTTTTTTTGCTAAATTTGTGATATTAGAAAACCGGTTTTTCAATTTCGTAACCGGAGAGAAGGCTAACAGGGTATTTTTCAATGTCGTTTTTAATGCAATTTATTTTGTTTTTTTTTTAAATAGTGGGAATTACAGCTAATGACAATTCCCCAAATATATTGTGGTTGAAAGATCATACGAGATAAACTCGCAGAATTTGCATCACAAAGGCCCAAGTCTTAGGTCTCAAATGTAAATTGAAGAAAAATCTAAATTTGACGTTGACCATGACGAGAATTGAACCCAGGCCTGCCTGGTCAGTAGAGCAAACTCAAATCAATGTGCCTATTTTTATTATAAGTTGGAATAATTAGATATTTCAGACGGATTCGACAGTTGAATGTATGTAAACCCATTATCAATATAAAATGAAAGTATTATAAATGTTTGCATGGGTTTATCTTTTTTATACGCATTCAAGCGCTCTCTAAGACTCGAATCCCCCCATTCCGCATTGCAGGCATTATGTCACCTTTAGTGACGCCACTGGAAATGAGAACTGTAAACAGAAGAAAATTAAATGTGTACCTGCGTGCGGCGCCATCAAAAGGGTGACTACTACAGTGAAAAATCTTTTTACGTTGCCAAAAACTATCTTATCGCGTTTTCGCCGACTTGCCAGTTGCCATGGAAACAGTCAATATTTTCTGGCGCCAATTTAATAAACAGCTCCCATTTTAAGACTGCTTTTACGCAGACGGAAATTTATATTAGAAATGCTTTAGCCGTCGAAGCAAAAATATTCCGCAAACAATCAATGAAAAATTAGAAAAAGCGTATAAGAGTTTGCACAATAAGAATCAATGCCTACGTTAAAATTAAAATCTAACAAATTGGTATGTAGATGCATATAGACCAGAGGGGGGCAAACTTTCCGGATGAAGGGCCAAATTCAGGAATTCAAAATGAGCGGCGGGCCGCAAGTAAAATAACATTTTTATATGCACATTATTTATTATCGTGAAAAAAAACAATCTTATAAGAGGAATGGAACTGTTTTACGTCTTTAAACGTGTTTTGAAATTCAGGTGCTAATTTTGTATTTGAGATTCTTAAAATTGCTTGTAAATGTTCATCGGTGATGTTTGATCGTAGTTTGTATTGAGGTTCAAGATTAAAAATATTTGTTTACATACATGTAGTTGATCCAAAAATAAAAATTATATATATTTATTTTCAATCTTTGTTTAAAAAAACGTTAAAACGTGAATCTTTTTCAAATATACAATATTGCTCGCGGGCCGCAGAAAAATACGCTCAGTTTGCCCGTGATATAGACGGAACGCATGAAAAGATATTAATGAATATTTTTAAAAATCAGAAAGTCTTTGGTTAAAATTATTAAAAACCTCTTAAATATGAATTTTCCAAATTATGAACAAAAAAAAATTAACAGACAAAATAAAATGGAACGAATCGGTTTTAAAAGTATTCCTTATACACGTTGAGAGTAACGAATCCAAAATATCTTCGTACCACCACTAGAAATAGTTACATCAAACTGACGTTACTTGTCATCAAAAAGTTGATGAATACAATTAATTAAATAATTTCAATTGACTTAGGTACTTTTATTTTATAAATAAAATCCAAAAATATAAGTAGTTATTTGACTGCACGTTCAGTCTTCTGTGTGGTTATAAAGAACATTAGCGAAATGGTTTAAATAGAAAACTACCGCCATCTCTCAGAAGAAAATTGAAAAACAGTTTTCAGTCAAAAAAGCTGCATTTATTTGTTTCATTTACTTAATTGATAGGTGGAGTAAATACGGAAGTTTGTTACCATCTCATTTATAACAGGTGTGAACAACCCGATGGCTTAAAGTCAAACAACACTATCTACAAAATTGTAACTATACAGGAGAGCTAAAAAACGTTACTATGTTTATTTGAAATCTAATGTTCACTTAATTTATTTTGTATTGTACATACATAAGAGTAATTGTATGTAGTTAACGTTAAACTTAACTTGTGATTTAAGAAGAAACTAGAAAAAAATGAGTTATCGTTGTTTTACTGTCATGTAGCCAGGAATGAAAAGTTACTAAACAAAAAAAATACTTTTATGCAATTAACGTTTTTTGACTTTAAGCCCTCCCTCGTACCAGTTTCTACAATTGTAGTAGAGTACAAACATATTTTTAAATAACAAAGCAAATAAGATAAAAACGTTAGAGTTGACAAATGATTTATTGGAATCTTTGATTAATTATCTTCCCGTAATTTAATGGGTTCTATATTAATAAGTTGTCTCACAAATGCCACATTCACATGAAAACACTTTACGAATAAAACAATGGAATGATATTTTACAAATATCTTGTACATATAATATCTCAAAATTACCAAATTAGGATGACAGAATAGACGAGGAGAAAAATATTGTGTATCTCTTCTGAGCCAGTATATTTAAGCTAAGCTTAATTCAGTTTAGACATAGTTCTAGCGAAGCCGTAATAATTAACCAATATTTACTATATAAAATACTTTAAAGAAAAATTAATCAATATTTAGAGAGACAGTTTAATTAAAATGATTATAGTCAACAAATTATATGATTAAATACAGTTTATTTGTGTACTATGGCCGCATCTGTAATATGATTGCCGAAAACTATTTACCATTTAGTATCTTAAAAAATGCAAACAATATTTACACCTAGTCTAGGGGTGGGAGCCTTTTTTTCTCTAAATTTTTCTGATTCGACTTAAGGCCGCAGTAAACATTGACTATTTGTGAATTCCCAAAATTATCAGCGTGATACCTTTTTTTAGGTCTTCCAGGGA
Organism: Himalopsyche anomala; assembly: GCA_031772345.1. NCBI lineage: Eukaryota > Metazoa > Arthropoda > Insecta > Trichoptera > Rhyacophilidae > Himalopsyche > Himalopsyche anomala. The sequence continues at coordinate 1,957,965 of CM062823.1, read as the reverse complement.
TTTTGACATCTCAAGAATCTCAAAAATTTACGAATTTTCAAAAAATTACAGAATTACAGAATTGGCCAGAAGGTCGCACCAGGTTAGCCAAAAGGCCGCAGGTTCCCTACGCCTGACCTTGTCATTCCCATTCCGATGGAAATATTGTTGTCAATAATATATTTAAATATTTTCAAAAGTAATTAATTGTTACGATGTAACGATTACGAAAAAAAAATGAAAACTGGTAATGGACAGTTAATTTAATTAACTTCATAATTTAAAATAATATGATTAGTGTGCAACGTGCATAAAGAAGAAAGTATTAGTGGGCGTGCCGTGAAAACAAATTTGTTTAGCCTCGCGCATGCTCTTACCATTTTATTTGGGCAAACTTCATTGCATCGGCCAGTTGTATTTGAATTTTTTTGGCAGAAATAATCGAGCTATTTTTTCCCGTAACACCTCTAACAATCGAGACCCCACTGTGGTGTTGCCACGATTTGCAAACTTCTATAATAACCTAACTCATACCATATATTTTTGTGTTGGCAGTATATATATACATACTAGCATCATGTTTATTTATATGGAACGTCGAACACAACTGCTACCTACTCCAAGAAAATCCTTCAAGTCTTCAAGTTTTGAATCGCGTCATCCGTGAAATTATTTTAATAAGTATTATCAGTATCATCGTACGCAATGTTTAGGTAGGGGCTGGGGGCGCGCTTTGGTAATTTGTCTACTGATGTAAATTAATCATTCGCGAGTATTCGTAAAGATCCTACGCCTGGGTCTCATACGTCTGCACTTATTGTATTAAAAATAATTTGCTGAATGCTGCAACATAGATTTCGATTTTCGGTTAAACTTATCGGCACGAACTATTGACTTATAATGTTTGCGTGTGTGGACTAATATTATAAATTATTTTATATACAGTCAGTTCTCTACTTACGACCATACGGAGTTACGACGGAGACCAAAATAAACCAAATAGATTTCAAAATATTGCTGATTATTGACAACGCTCCGGGTCATCCTCCACACTTAGTCGAATCCCATCCAAACATAAAAGTTATTTATTTATCCCCCAACACTACAAGCATTTTACAGTCGATGGATCAAAGGGGTTTGCTAACTTTAAATTGCATTATTTAAGAATTACTTTTACCCAAGCAATCAAAGCAATAGAAAAAGACCAGACATTGAGAGAATTTCGGAAAAACTATAACATCTTTCAAGCAATTAAAAATATCTCAAAAGGATGGTCAATTGTAACGACATCATGTATGAATGGCATATGGAACAAACTATTAAAACGTAATAAGATTATGAATTGAATGAAAAAATGATGTTGAAGAGCTCACAAATCAAGATTTGATTGAGATTGAGAAGGAACGTGCTACAGAAAAAAAATACAATGAAATTTATAAAGAAAAGAAAAAGCAATTTACACAAACAAATCTGGATATGTTTGTGAGAAAAACTAACCCCACTACTACAATCACTGAGACACCTATGGGTTATTAGCACAGATGATAAAAATACCACAGAATAACTTTGTAAATATATATTATTTATCATTATTATATTATAAATACATATATATTACTTATAATACATATTCTGAAATAAATACCAGTAATGTACCACACACTTTTTATGTCTATAATTTCATAATTGTTTTGTATGAAATTCTACTTACGACCATTTCGACATACGTCTTAGGTGGTGGAACGAAACCCCGTCATAAGTCGAGAACTGACTGTTATCTTAAAATGAATTTTTACAAACATGATTTGTCAGTAATAGTTAAAACTGGTAGGACATAAATGAATTGGCGAAGAATAGTTGTGTACAATCTATCTTCCCATATTCAAATATAAAAATCGTATAAAAGAGAGTGAAAGGCAAACGCTCATATCCCCATTTCTTTGTTTCAAACATAATTTTATAATAATAAAAAATATTTCTAGATTTAAATAAATCTATCAATCCCCGTCAGCAAATAAATTGTAAAAAAGTATACGAAACGGTTAATTTAGGTAAGTTTTGAAAATTGACGACACGCCATATCGAACCACGTAGGCGCCGAAAGTCTTTTTATCCCCATATAATGCGAAAAACGTTCGCTTCCATTTTCGTGATATAACGTGTTTTACGCATAGCAGCAAGTGAAGGAAAAAAAGTAATTATGATATTTTGACATGCTAAATTTAATGGAAAATAATATGTATATAATATATATGGCTTTGAACTTTTAGGTATGTAAGGCATCATCTGAAGAGAACGCATAATTTAAAAGGTAAATAACAAGTAAAATGTTCAAGTCATAAAGGAACAAAAATAAACAAATAAGAATAGAAAAATTCAAAATTTGAATTTCGAAGAATCTGAAAATGTTGCCAACACTTTTGTTTTTATAATAATGATGAATGTCAATCAGAAGTCAATTGAATCGTTTATAAAAGTAATAATTTGAATTAAGAATGCCACGCAATCACACAAACAAGTTAATAACCCCAAATCAACAATGTGCAAACGAAAAGTGACAGTTTAATTTGCATAATGGAGCGCTCGTACAAACGGTAAAAAATCAAATTATCACATATCTGCATGAAGTTGACTTAAATTGACATAATAACAACATGAAAATACATTGACTTTATTCTTGTTGTGTTTGTATAATAATTAAAATATTGTTAACTGCAAATTTTTGGTGGAAAAGCACCATATGCTATTGACAGTTAACGTAAGGAAAAATAAATTAACCCCTCGTTTTCTTCGATAATCACAGTGAATACGACCAGATGTGGGCTGCCAATACGTTAACAAGGGCTTTGATTAATCTCAAAGCAATTCTCGGTGTTCTGGGGAAGAAGTGATTTTTTTTGTCACTCCTATGTCATGGCATTCATGAACACAATACAAGCGAGAAAGTTGGAATAATTTTGTTATTATTTTTCCTTGGCAACACTATTTTATTGCATAATTTGCATAATATTACGTTATTTTATAGCAGCGGTCGACGTAGATAAACGACATTTGGAAACCGCAATACCGCAGAGACGAATCGATTACTCGGGCGTCCGTGCAAACCCTGCAGGGCCCGGTTTTCAAAATGGCCCTCTCAAATGTCAAACTAATTGTTTGCCCTTTCACAGACATACCTGAAAAATCTTAAAGGTGAATTTATATGCTACTGGCTATTATTTACTCATCATTGGTGTCTTGAAAATGTTTTTTTTTATCATACCTGAATATAGATATCGACTGTAGAAAGGCAAAAGGAGGTAACCCACAATTTTTCAAAACAGATTTGTTCAATAATCATTATGTATCAAACTCGATACACGTTATATCAAAATGATGTAAGCTGAAAATGCCGAATTAGTATCTAAATTTATCTTTTAAGTTTGAAAAAAGATGAGCTTGTAAAAATTGAAACCAAGAAAAAGACTGAAAAAAGGTTTTTCCTAGAAAATTTCTTTAATTAATATTAGATTATGTCAATTTAACACCAGTTTAGAATTCTCCGTGCACTTCACTTTTTTTACCTCATTTTCATTCCATACACTTGTTTATGGATTTTATTTAAAACGATTCAACAATAAACATTCCGTTTTGACCCCAGCGACCAAAGGGCGTTGTATTAATTACCGGCTACTTGTAAATAAATCTGAATCGACCGGTCTAATTATAGTCCATTACGTTTTATATTATGACATGCAATTGAAAACGTAAATAAATTCACAAGTGTTTAAGGCTGACTCATATCCAATACGACTGGCCACGGATTCTTTATAATAGCATCGAAAATTCTAATGTAGTAAGCCAAGCATTAAAATGTTCTAAATGTAAGCGTAAGAGTGCATAATTATAATAAAAAAATATATGAAAAACACATAAGACTAGACTGGCAGTTGATATGCTTTCTGTAACACTTATTTTCAACGCAAACGAATTAAACAGTGGCCGTCAACATGAAGCTACTCGATATGCACCGCAAGCTAATCAATGTAAATAGCTGAAAATTTACTACTGTGTATACTTATACTGTCGTAGATAATATAACAGTCAAAAATTGAAGATATGTATGTACTAATTTGATTTGAGATAATTGTTTTCTCTTAAATTTCTCCATCATTAGTACAATTTAACATCAGACTCGCAGGAGCCTCTCCAGCCTACTCCTAAGTAAATGCCAAATCAATATTTATTTGATTTTTTTTCATTCGATCACAAAAAAAATATTTATTTCCCAACGCAACAATTTTTTCAGTGTAAATATCTGGGATGTGAAGTCGGAGTTGGAGTCGGGAGTCGTGGTGTCGGAAAAATCTTACGACTCAGACTCATTAAAAAAATATGTTTAATGACGTATTCAAACCACAATAGTCCATAGTGTTGACATTGCATGCTAGGGTTACTAAATATGTATGTAAGATAAAATGAAATTACAAATTTCTTTGGAGTCGGAGTAGTCTGTTTTTTAGCCGACTGCCCTGGTAAATTTTCAAGACAAAACCGTAGTTTTCATTCTCAACTTTCGGCTTCCGGTGATATGTATTGCAAACCAGCCTTGGGGCCAGCGAGTCTTTTACTAGGTTCGAACTGATTCCATTAGACTCTATTGTTGGGTTGAACGACGGCCTTCGATTGTAGTAATAAAATTACAATACAAATAGATACTAATCTGTCTTCACAGTCACTTGAATCTGTCATATCCGGTTTCATACAATACAAAAAAATATTTGCCGTTATGCAGTGTGTTCGTAATAAAGTATGTATGGTTTTGCATTGTTATCATATTATCAAGCACAGTGTATCTTATCGTGCAAGCTAATTTTATTTTTGAAAAATTTAAAATATCTACAAGGGTGTCTTTATTCTATATGTTTAAATTTGTAAGTTAAAGACCGCGCAAAAGCGCTTTTTAACACCTCCATGCCCATGATGTAATCGTAAATAGTTGAGCCATTAAATCATTCAATATTTCTCTTAATATTATCAATAAGTATTTATCATTTTAGGTATTCTAGCATAAATACATTTTTAAAATTATTTTTTAGCTTCTAACTTAGGTTTAAATACTGTCAATAAACAGTGAAACTGAGATGCCATCATGGCAGGGAACGTGATTTTTAGGATGGCATGTTACGGGTTAAAAAAGGGACAATGTGAGAAATAAGAGTGGGTTTATTCATTTTATAGTGGATTGGTTATACACAAACATTATTTGAAATGTATGTTATGTTGGCTTTAGAGCAGCGATTTCAAAACTAGGAGGAGCGCCTGTCTATTGACTATTGACCCTTTAAAACGTGTCTTTATTATTATATGAAATAAAGGATGGGGAGGCGCGAAGATATTTTTTTTCAAAGGAGGCGTAGTGACATTAAGTTTAGAAACCACTGAAATATGCGATCATAGTGTATTGTTCCATATTGTGGTCGTCCATAAATTATAACATCACGCTCTTAGAAGGTGGATAATGGTAATCGAAGAATATATGAAATGACAGGATGGTTTATTTGGATTTAAATAGTTCTTCAGAAAACACTTGACAATTTTTTTGAAGTAGCGATGAGGAACAGCGACATACTAAAGAGCACTCAGCGTTTTACCCACCACCACCCACTACGGCTTCTTATAACTTATCTTATGATTTAACATAATGTTTGGAAACCCTGCTTTAGAGGACAAGCTAGGGCAGTATGTCGACCTGCGTCAAATATACTGTATTACTTGTTAGTTGCTATATCTCGTATCCAGTATCAAACACGGTCAATTCATTTTCATTTTGTTTTTCAGGGAAAGTTTGTTTGAATACTTTTTAACGAAATAAGTACAAAAAACCTAGACAAATTATTAAATTTTATTAAACTTTATTAAACTTTAAATTAAACTTCAAATTATTAAACTTTACAAACCATAAAAAATACTGAATAAAATTATTTAGCTGATTCAAATCCTTCGACCTGATTGGCACTCAATGACTTGGCTAGTATGATAATAAGATGCACTTGACTAAGCCACTTAAAATTGATTTTTACAGGGAACAAAATAAATGGTTAGAGTTTAAATCAATTTTTGGCCAGAATTCAAATAAACTTTCGGTTTGAATAAAATTCAATTTTTAATCAGAATGAAAATATTATACGGTCAAATTTTACAACCATTTTGGTTAGGTTAGGTTAGGTTTTTTAAATTTCATTTAAATTATGACTATATTATATAAATTGATTATTTATTCTGCCCTTTGTATACTGACTCATATATTATGACCATTTAATATAAATTCTGACCAATGGAATATAAATTCAGACCATTGTGATAAAAATTATGACCGAAACTGTATTAAAATTCAGACCGGTTAAATACGAGTCATTTTTATATACTTGAAGTTCGATTTTGAAAATGAAACATATAACGAATTGTAGATATTAAAATTCCCTATAGGAATTTTTAAAAAACAAAACATCACTTGGCCGTGTTAGATAGTAGACGCCTCACTTTACACGCGTTTTGTCGTATGTGGACGGGGAATGATGTGGGTTGGTAAAAGTGTTGACGATATCATAGATAAAGATTTCCAGTAACCTGATTGTAACATTTGCACATGATTTCTTTTTACGCGGGCAGGAATTATTCATCATTCTATTCTGATACTCAATGTCTACTTTTTTTGTGGAGCATATGGACTCCTAATGGAGTTTATCTCAACAGAAGTGTTTCTACGAGAACTGCTTGTTACTCAATTGCTCAACCTCTCTTTTATAAAGAGAGTAGGGATAGAAGGATGGGGCTAGGACAGGACTAGTGGTAATCTAATCGCTCTCGATACACCCGTTCATAGAATAGGATGGGTGGGGAGTTGAAGACATCACATACATCCATGCCTTTGAACAGAAATTTATAAATCGATTGAAAAATCAATTTATAAAACTGCCCGTACCGGGATTCGATCCCGTGCACTCCGTAGCGGTAGCCAACTTTGTTGACCACTCGACCACACAGGCGGCTGTCTACTAAGTACATAATTTTAAAATTTATACTTTTTTTCAGTAGGTAAGTAATTGAGGTGCGGTATATATGTAATTATCGACTGTGGAAAGGAAAAAAGACGTAACCCACTTTTTTTTAAAACAGCTTTTTTTTGATAATCACAATGTATGCAAATTGATATACGTTTTTATCAAAAGGATGTAAGCTGCAAATGCTGAATTAGTATCTAAATTTAACTTTTAAGTTTGAAAAAAGTCGGGCCTGCTAAATTTAGAGACAGGAAAAAACACTTTCAAAGGGTAAATAGGGTAAATAAGGTAGATAAGTCAATCTAATATTGATTTAATAAAGCAATTTATTAAATCAATTATACTTCGAACACGGTATTGATAAATAGTCCGATTCCGATTCAGGGGTGGGCTGGAGGGGGCTCGCAGGGGCTCGCGCGAGCCCCTTGTTAAATTTGATGGAGGCCGGAGAGCCCCTTGGTAAATGAGGAAAAACAATATTCTCAGATATATGCGTAATGTCATTTATTAATATGCATTGTAATTATATTTAAAAACGCCTACGAATATTAGAGTATTACGCGCTTGGAACATGGAATTGGATTAAGAATAGAAAATTGGTATCTCTCTTACTTTACACTCTTGCAATGTAATTTAGGTTAGAACATTTTTTATCTAGTGGTATAAATTATTGCCTCACGGTACATTACATATTGTTATTCAATATAACGTATAATTGTATAAGAGTAATAAAAAAAATCACCCCCTCCCCAGATCACCTAAAATATCTTTGAGATGAAGCGAGCCCCTTGTTAATATTTTGGCAGCCCACCGTTGCTCCGATTCAGATTTACAGAAAATGTAAAAAAAATGCACATTAAAAAAACGAGTCTGGTAAGTATTCGCGTATTTTTAATGTTTACTAAAATGCATAATATGCATCTTTTTCTATTTGGCAAGTGTTGCAATGCCACTCAAAGAAAGACAGTGTTTATGTTTTGATTGTGTTTATTGAAGTGCACGTTTTATTTTTCTGTCTGTTTGACGTTTGCTGCCGATTGTCTATGGTACGACACACTCGCCACCTTCTGTAAGTTAATTGTACTATAACCTTCGTGAAAATGCAATCATACGTTGTCAAAATGAACTGTATGGAAGACATACAAACATTGATTTTTATATATAAGACCTACTGGAAGTTAATTTTACTATGCCTATAACCTTCCAGGAAGTGCAAGCAAAAAGTTTGTCAAAGTTGTATTGCAATTGGATGAGCGGTGTGGCAAAGCATAAAGTACGAACAAACAAACATTTAATTTTTATATATTAGATAAAGAAAAAAGTCGACACCACAGGTCTGATAAAAACGAACTAGAGCAGTGGAGGGGAACCTGCGGCCTTTTGACTTTGGAAAAACAGCGTAATCTACCCATTATATAATGGGTTCAACAGTCGAAAAAAAGGTAGAGGGTGGTGTCAACGTTTTCTTTACTCCGGCCTTATGTTGAATCAGATAAATGAAAAGGTTTCCCACCCCTGAACTAGAGTATTGACTTATAATTGAGTGAAATGGAATAGCATTAAAAATTATCGAAATGTGTATTTTTTAATATTCCCTATAGTCAGTCAAACAAGAGTATTGATTGATCGGTTGACAACCCAATTATTGACAACCCAATTACCTTATTAAATATGGAAGGTAAATAAATCCCTACCAACCTACATGGGACTCTCCAACATTGCAAGTTTACAAAAATAAAAATAGTAAACAAACCCGTACAATATATATATATATATATACATATTATTGATTTATCAGCCTGTCTGTAACGCACAACATAATACAAGATGCGCAGTCCGAAAGAGCGTATGTGTGGCCGTGAGTATTGAGTGGATGTCGATAGCTAGCACGTCATATGATGTATAATATTGCTCACTTTTAGGGTATTCACTGTCAATCCTTTGTGGAAAGGCATTATATTAAGAAAAACACAATATTCCTTTGTATTTCCACTTTTAAATATTTTATAAATGTGAAAAATAAGTACAAAGGAATATTGTGTTTTTTTTAAATATAATATTGATAGTAATTTATCAGAAGTGTAAATGAAATAAAAAAATTCATTCACAAATAAGTTTTTATCGTTTTACAATATCTGATTTCAGATTACCGTATAATTAATTGATAAGTAGTATGTAAATAATTGTCATCACTTCTAATATTATGATAAATAATATTTGATTGTATAGTAAAACATATTTAAATTGTTATTTATCTGTCGCAATATAACAGGCTAGCATAAACTTTATGTTCTAAGTAGGCCGCATAAAAACAAAATATAATGTTTTTGGGCCGCAAAGAAAAATTTAAATAAAGTTAAATTAATCAAGTTCAAATAAATTTGACCGTGATATTTCAAAACCATGCAAAAGGGATGAAGTGAACTTATTCATAAAAAATATTTTTATTGTGAAATTTTTAGGTATATACATGTTTTATTTATAATTCACAAATCAATGCTATCTTTTTTGTACATTTAAACTAATTCTTTTGAATTTGTTTTAATATATATTTTAAATTATTAAGCTGTAAAATAGAATCTAAATTTTCATCTGTAAGCGTTTCTAGGAACTCATTTATTCTGTTTATTAACGAAAAATATTGCTCACATTTGTAAAATTCCATGATTTTCTGGAAAAATATGGACGTCTGCGCAAGAATGTTTCGCGTACCGTACGAAAATTCTTTTTTGAATTTTAAAATGTCTTTAAAGAACACAAACTAATTATATCTTTATAAATATCATTACAAATATGTCCAAGCATGTATCCACATATCAAATATAAATAGTTTTACCTTTGACACACTTTTTAATAACTAATAATGAACTAACGATAGCCCAGGTAGTAGAATTAACAATTTGTTGTATTCATTCAATATTTTTAAATTTAAATATGCGATTATTTTTATTATCAATTGTTAACTATTGATAACTTTGAGCATCCAGGGAATTTTAACATGCATTTTAAAAAAATCCATGTTTTTTTTAATGATTTTTATTCCAATAAATATAAAATTTCCAATGTTGAGATTAGAGCTGTTACCTGGCCATAAAAAAAAGCTCTTTATGCCAAAATTTTCTCGGTAATTCGTCGTCCAAATAACAGATAGAAATATAAATACCACATTTATTTGTAAAATAAATTGTTTGAAGGCAAGAAAAAATCAAGAAGTGATAGATTTTGCACGATGACAAAAAGCGGAATCATCTTGGAATACTGTCCGTACACAGTAGAGGTCTGCACGGGCCGAAATTTTACAAAATTACCCGGTCCGAGCCCGAAAAACTAAACTACACTTATTAGCCGAACCCGACCCAAAGCCCAGATTTATACTCCTCAGCCCGAATGAAGCCCGTTTTTTACAAATTGACAACCATTTACGATTCTCTATAGAACTGGTAATAATTAAAATCACCATGGCTGACTTATGACACGAACAGTCTGAACTATTTTTCTGAAGAAATAAACTCCTTACCCGGGCCCGGCCCGAGCCCGAATCTCAATTGCGCTTACCCACCCGAATCCGGCCCGTGCAGACCTCTAGTACACAGACTGTACTTTGTTTTAATTGTAAAATGAAAAAATCAAACAGGCCGTAAGTTGTACATCCCTGCACTCAAGCGAAAGAGGGCATTTTTCTTTTGTCAAATTGAATACAAAATCAAGATTTTTTTTTAAAGATTCGCGTTCAAATGAAATTTGCTTACAATAACTGTGTAGCATTAATTGAAATGATATTTCTCTCATTTTATTTCGGCGACCTGTAATTAGTGATAAAAAAGTACACATTGCCCTCCTATTACACTAAAAGAAAGTTAATAGTACATGTCCATACATACACAGTATACTACACATACAATTCTATGCAATACAGCGATATAAGTCTTTCGATTGGCTAGGTAAATGAATGACCAATCTTTCTTTACCCCTATTTGACCTCTGCTCGAGATTATGCAAATTGGCCAGACAACAGGGTCGAATGGTGGTAAAGAATACTGATTATTATTCATAATTGATAACCCGTAACATAATGGTAACGAACGTTCAGATTGTATTTGTGTCGCCAGGTGACTATTAAAGGGGTGATTCCTTATTTCATCAGAATGACAAAAGAAAAATATTTTACAAGGGCAGGCTTTATAACGATGACCTCCAATTCTTCAGGGTCGCAAATAATAATCGAGCCAAGGGAAGGTAGTTTCAATAAATAAAATAAATACATGAATACAAACAATTTTACTAAACTAAATTCCCATGAGTTTATCCTTTTCGCCAGCAATGGCTTTAAACCCAATGATACATTTATTTATTATATAAACACGAAACATTCATTTACTGAGCGTCAGTTAAAGTTTATCCGTGAACTTGAACGCCTGAAGATGCCGAAAGGCGAAACCCGGGTCGTTAGTGACAAAATCTGTGAGAATGTACATAATTTGAACAATTCAAATTTAATATTGAAATTCCACCAAGCACCTTCAGTCGAAATCTTAAACTGTATGTAAGTAAAACATAAACCAGGAAACGAGAAAATGGTTTTTTCATAACATCATTTTTACACAACCTGCACGGGATTTTATAGTGGTAATATAGAATTAAAAAATCGAGCACATGTGACCATTTTACCAATTTGTTGGCGGTTCACCCAGAATATTATATTCTCCTTGAAGCCGGATTATGGCGGTTTTCATACTAAAATTATATTTCGTATTTTGAATAATTTATCAGTTAACTATACAACAATGTGTGATTTACGACGAAAATTATATCCGCAATAAAAGAGTGTAAAAAAAGACGACTCCAACTCCGAGGAATTTTTTCAATAATTTAATTTTAACTTATATATATCGACTGTGGAAAGGAAAAAAACGTAACCCACAGTTTTTTCAAAACAGGTTTTTTTCGATAATCACAATGTATCAAACTTGATACACGTTCTATCAAAAGGATGCAAGCTGCAAATGCCGAATTAGTATCTAAATTTAGCTTTTAAGTTTGAAAAAGATGACCTTGTAAAATATTAAAACCGAGAAAAAAGACTGAAATAAAGGTTTTTCCTAGACAATTTCTTTAATAAATATTAGATTGTGTCAATTAAACACCAGTTTAGAAGTCTCCGTGAACTTCAAGGTTGTGTATAATTCATAATTTCCATATGGCCCAAAATCATCAAAACACGTGTTTTGTGCCTCCTGTAAAATTTGATATGTGTGGGTTACGTCCTTTTTCCTTTCCACAGTCGATATGTATACCATCAGATCATCTTTATTCAGCCAAGCATGCAATGTCAACACTTTAGACTATTTTGTTTGAATACACATCATTAAATATATTTTTCAAAAAACTTTGAGCCGCTCATTTTTCACGTCTCCGACTACGGCCAAAATACCGCGACTCCACAGCCCTGTTTTTAGTAGCATGAAGACTTTTTCGCGGAGATAAAATTGTATCATGTATAACAAATACCATACGATATGTTTTATTATTATTTAAATTTATGCTTTATACCAGTGCTTCTCAACCTTTTTCAATCCGCGGCCCCCTAAATCTTAAAAAATAATCCGCGGCCCTCCTCAATACAAAACATGTTCTGCGTAGGGTATCCAATCCCGAAGCCTTTCAGATTGTCTCCATAACTCGTTTTTTTTTTAGCTCAACGACGAATTCGAAATGCTTGATTTGCTTTGCTGAAATGATCAATTTTAGGAATTTGCTCAAAATTTCTCAATCCGCATCCCACGGCGGCCACCAGGGAAATTCCGCCCCCCCCAAGCACTGATTTAACAGACTTAAATATATACATCCCTAAATATGTTATGTGGAAAAATATTTGTACTTTCTACTGAATATTTTCGCGGCCCCCATGTTGGGAAGCACTGCTTTATACCATAATAGAGTTAAACAGAAACATTTTCATAACATATCGAGCGTGACAAACTAGTGCGGTCCTGTTCGAAGGCAAAATTGCGTCATTGTTATTTTTAACGCAGCCGTAAAATGACATCATCATGATTTCATTATAAAAATTAGCACACCTTTAAAAAAACAATCAACCAAGTACCTTTGCTATTACTAATACGAACTAGTCGAAATTTATTTACTAATTCGAAAATAATTTATACTTATAACTTATACGAGAATAACATGTAAATAAGTTGAATTTTTTGTATACGTATGTCGTCACATTTTATCTAGTTGAGTGCACGTGTACTGACAAACCAATATTATGTTTGTACATACATATATTATCGCTCGAAAATCACCAAGGTAATAAATATTATTCATAAATATACCTTTGTAAACATGGCTTATTTTTTTATTCAATTAGAAGAATAATATTGTTTTTAGTTATCGCCAAATCGATAAAATACGTTAAAAGTCCACAATGTATCATGAATCATTAAATTCTTAAATACTTGGTAAAACTTCAACACAATTAAAACACTAAATAGTCGTTAATCTCGGTAGGCTTACTCATATTATATTAAGACTAGCTCTTCTTCGTCAAAACCGCGTAGATATCCCTACAATATTTCTTTGATACATTAGAATTATAAGCACTCTTATTTTATACATTTTTTTCCCTTTGTTGTCTAGGGAAACTTTGCGCAAAAATTTTGGGCTTCCTACGCTTCTACAGCGTTTCGGCGCCCAAAGCTATCGCTTTATACGCATGCTCTTAGCTACGGCTCTGGTGGTAACATCAAACATGAGATATTTTAGCCCTAATCCGTGTTACGTAAGAGTAGATATGTCCCACCGTGCTATAACGAAATCGTGTTTTAAGAGTGCTCTGTATGCGGTTTGACACATTCAAATTATAACCAATCCAATTTTATACATTTTTTTTCGTTTGTAGTCTAGGCCAGGGTTTCTCAACGGTGGGCCATGTGGCCCCCCAGGGGGGCACAGCGTGTTCTAAGGGGGCCACAGAGATTTTTTTTTGTTTTGGGGAGCCACAGCACAGTTTATGGGGGCCACGGGGATTAATAAAACGATACAGGGAAGAGCATAATGGCGGACGTCACGCAGCTATTTTTTGGCATTCTAGATTCGAAAATCTTGGAAGAGCTATAAAAAAGTGGGTTTTTGAAATTATAATTTTCATGGGAAGACAAAACAATGGTAAGGGAGGGCACAGAAAAATAAAGACACTCAAAAGGGGCCACGCTCTCAAAAAGGTTGAGAAACACTGGCCTAGGCAAGTGGTAAATTTTGCGCAAACATTTTGGTATTCCATATTTTTCTATTATTGCCCTATACGCTTCCACAGCGCCTCAGCGCCCAGAGCTATCGCTTTATACGCATGCCCTTAGCTACGGCCCTGGTGGTAAAATCAAACATGAGATATTTTAGACCTAATCCGTGTTACACAAGAGTAGATATGTCCCAATCTACCCACCGTGCCATATCGAAATCGTGTTATAAGTGCTCTGTATGTGGGATAAGTGTACATTGATATTTTTACCCCATAAGTCGTTTGGTGTAGCAAAACCGTTGAACAATCGAAGCGTTTCAAGTTGGATCTGTTGCCAGATAAAACTTTCAATGTTGATGTTCGATTTAACAATTTTACAAATCGGGGCACAAATAGTTTTTATATCGACGTCTAGTAACTTTCTCACATTTTCTCACGTTACAACAAATCATTTGAATGTTTAAATATTTAGTAATAAAATTATTAAGAATCTGGACCAGACAGGCCCTGCTAGAAACCGGAAGGTATCAATAAATTACTGGCGCCTTGTGGGTATTGCATCTGTATCGCTCTCAAAGCCATCCAATGTAATTGCAGCCAGCACTTAGTCTTCAATTATAATAAATATTATGAATGCTGATCTAATTAAACATTTAAATTTTTGGCTAATTTATTAAAAAAAAATTCTGACAACTAATTTCCAATAATGAATGATATACTAATATCGAAAATAAAATCGTAAGGTTTACTATAAAAGACACGCTTTTTAACAATATGAATACAGGAAATAAAAAGGTACTAACATATGCCAGTATGCAGAAATGTTCTATATATTGTCCATACTCAGTGCCTTTTTTTAAATTCTGTATTAATATGTACATTAAATGTTAGAATTATTTGTACATACAGTGCCGGCGTGAGGCTGTTTGGCGCCCTAGGCAACGGCTATTGGCACACCTCCTTTTAACCTTTTGGCTGCCGTAGAAAAAGTACGTTTGCACTTGGGCTTGTCGGTTTTCAAAAACTGGTTTTTTTGCAAAATTTGTGACATTCAAAAACCAGTTATAACAATTTCGTAACCGGTTGTGACGAATTTCCCATAAACGAGTCTATAAACAAAAGGACAGAAAATTTGGATATTTTATTTGACGGCTTAAGACTATATGCCCCACGAAAGAGTATTTTCGATATCAGGAAATTTGGTTACAAAATGATCAGTGGACGCTGTGTTTTCTTAAATAATATTTTCTAAAGAGTAACACCAAATGATTTCTTGTGTTATTGAATAAACATAAAAAAATTGAACTTTTTCTCACTATTTTAATTGAATTATCCATTTTTTGTTAAACTTCGAAAACCGGATAAAACCGGTTTTCAAACAATATTGATATTCGAAAACCGGTTTTTTCAAAAGTCGGTTTTTATATAAGCCCTAGTTTGTACCCAGCACGCCGGCTATAATTTTAAATTATTAATTTAATTAGTTATTGACGAGGTAACTCGACTCCGGCGTGTTGAGCACGAAAAATTTGACGAGATATCTCGTCTATGGCAGCCATATAGATAACAATCATTAGATGTTTTAATATATCCATGTTCGCTTCTAATGTGAAGCATATGGCCTCCTAATGGAGGTATCTCATCAGAATTTTCTCTACATACACGTTTTGTTACTCAATCGCTTAACCTGTCTTTTTCGAATCATATAGAATACGATAAATAATTACAACGAACTAATACGAACATCAAAAAAACATATAACGTACTAGATATTATTTATTATTATTAGTGTAGGTATATAAAAATAGTTTTAATACTCCATGTATGCGCCCCATATTTGTTTGCGCCCTAGGCGATTGCCTATTTCGGCTGTATGGTGGCGCCGGCCCTGTGTACATACACTATAAACATCAACATCCGGTCTTCCGATTATAAACTGAAGTCTTATCAACAATCATTTTTTTTTGCCGAACTCCACTGGCTAATGGAAAATGATCAAATAAAGGATTATTTTAATGAATAATAATGATGATAAGATATCGATTCCTTATTTTAAAAACCGTTGAATTCATTCAACTAAATACATAGTACATATGTTATTATACAAGTATAGGTACGTTTGACATGAAAATAAATAAAATATTTGTGAAGCAGTTTAAAAATGATAAAATTAGCATTATTCCGAAAATTTTAATTTATATTGCGGTTATCGCAAAATGTAAGGGGTGGCTAACCTAGTTAGGAATGAGAGAAACTCGACTTAATTGATCTAGCGGGAATTTCACATCATGCATAATATTTACACCTTTATATCAAATTGACGGTTGATATGTTTGAAAAAATTGTGCAGGTTATGAAACTATTGTAGATAAATTTTTGCTTTTTTTTTAATAAAGATACAATTGAAAGATAGTTTCTAATTTTGCATCAGAAACAACAATATGTAGGTACCGATTTTTGATAATTTTATTAGAATATTTTAGAATCGTTGTTTTAATAGATATTAGAGGTCTGCAAGGGGCGCAATTCTATACTACCAACCGGTCCGGACACAGAAGCTTACTATCAAATTGGTTACCCTTCTAGCCTTGCTCAAAATCCACACATTTTTCTTATGCCAAACAAAGCGAAAAAATTAATAAAACAGGATCTGATATAATTTAGTAAATATAGAAATAAATTTTAATAACTCACCAAATATCCATCGACCGATGGTTAATAAATATTGAACGTTTATTCACAAATAAGGCATAGTTTGAAATCTTTGACTGATAGATTCACTAAAGCCCTTTCTAAATTCAAAATAGTAAAATGGTTTAAGTAGTTTAATGTTATTAATTTTAAATGATACTTTTTGATTTTTAGGATATTTACAGAATACCTACATCTCATATATCGGTAACACACACTGTCTAAAAATATTTTGAATCTGGAAGTGAAATATTCGATTAAGTAAATCCTTATTATTTTAATCAATCTACGAATTTACAAAGGCGTCGCCACTTTATAGAGAAGTCATGCAATGCATCTGCCCAGAGAAAAGGAGGGCTCAAACTTCTACAAGGTTGCCTTGCGTGAGGTTTGCATGAGGGGCCTAAATTTCTAACTACGCCACTGTAAGTAAGTACCTTAGTGAAATTGTAATTTATGACATATGTAAGTGTCTTAAAGGAAAACGGAACTCCCGTGTAAGTCAACCGGGTAGATAAGTCAATATGGATTTATTATTGATAATTTCACATTTTTATTCAACACACACAAAAATTGCGGAAACTCAGTCACGTTAATTCTAGGTATGTGATTGGAAGTACGGAAATGAAATCCTTATTACCTAGCCAAAACAAGCTTTGTAACGATCGTCAAAAAACGCACCAAAGCTGAAATCTTTTAAGGAAACAATGATTAAAAGAATAATTGATGCGTCGTTTTAATGACCACAAATAAATTATTTCTCCGTTAAATTCGGTAAGTAAGGTTTACTTTAATATTCATAATGTAAACAATGGATAGCTGAAAATTATTGAAGACATATAACTATACTTTGTTTGAATTAAAAAGATTTAAAAAAAACAATACGAAATTATTTATTTTCCACGATACCTTGACACATTGAAGTGACCACATTATTTTCCCATGATACTTAATAATATAATACGTAAGAACGTACAATAAAAATATTAACTCACCTTGATTTCAATAGTGGACGTCCTTTATTGAATTTACGGAAACATTGGTCACAGAAAATGCTTTTTACTATTTTATTCGCAAAAACCGTGCACTACTTTTAACAATCGAATAATTACGAATAAAACACGGTTTATCTTGTAACATTCGCTCAAATAAACGCTGTGCAAAATGTAAACAAAATACTGTCACTCATAACATGTAATTTTCTAAGAACACTTCGGGGTTTTAAGAATGTTAACATAAAAATTATACAAGATAAAATATAGGCGATGTGCCTATATTAATCAAAATGTCAGCGTTTCGAAGCAAAATCACAATAATAATTGGTGCGTTATTAAAATTCGCAAAATAGCTGTTAAAGTAACTGTTTTCCTTTGTCGATTATCAATACAAGATTGAGGTTAAGTTGTAAAGAATAAGCGTCCTAAAGCGATTTAGTGTTAATATTCACTGCCGAATTAGGAGTTATTTAATTTAATGAATTCGTATTTCGTTTTTTAACACTTTTCAATGTTTATAAGCGCGTCGACTAGGGGTTGAAAAGATCGATAGCAGGGAGGAGAAACAAAAATAAAGGGGCAAAGTGCTGGATCAATACGACGAACGCCAACGCCGGTTTGCGGCCGACTGAAACAGAAAACATAAATGACAGCCACTGAGCGTGGAGGATGTATATTCATACAAAAACATGAACGAGGTTCCGCATTACGTAACGTTCTATAACAGTGCCGTAGAATACAACGTAACATACCAGATTATGACTTCATAATAATGATATAACCCGTCCCTTTATATTCTTTACGTATGAAAGTGTTAGAAACACATTAATTTATTTATTTAAATCGACTTATCATAATCCTATTGGATTCAAATATGACATTTCCGCATTTTCAAAATTTTCAAAAAATGTTAATACCGAATGACGTCGATTATAAGATTTATGTTTTTGCAGTCTTTGAATTCGAGATGTGTCTTATATTCGATGGAGTCATCTAGATTTAAACCGTTGACGACTCATGGATGTAGTGGAGGTGTTGATTAGTTCGCGGGGGCGGCCGTTGGGGTTGTTAGCTTGTAGGGCGGCAGCAAGTCGCAGAGCAAGTACCTTACCTAGGTACCTAGTTGGAAACAGTAGAAAATTTTGAATACAAGGGGTACCCCTATTGCTGTTTAAGGGCGAATGTAGCGGTTTACAGCGACATCTATAATCAAAGCTTAGTCACTCAGTAATTTGTTACAAACAAACATTCGTGTAATTGATAAAATCTAGGTTGGTGAGATTTTAAAAACATCCCAGTTGAGTGAGGCATTCCTTATTATTCTATTACAATAACATTTATTTGTAAAAAATGAACTAGTTTTTCAAAATACTAAAACTGAATTTAAAATATTATACGGGTTTTATAAAATATATCGACTGTGGAAAAGAAGAAGGACGTAACCTACACATAACAATTTTTACAGGAGAGACAAAAAACGTTTTTTTGGTATTTTGAATCAAAGGCAAATTATGAAATATACACAACCTTGAAGTACAAGGAGACTGATAAATTCGTTTTTAATTGACTTTATTTAATAGTAATTAAATATTTTTAAAGAAAAAAACCTTTTTGGAAGTCTTTTTTCCTGAACGCAAATTTCACAGGCCCTTATTTTTTCAAACTTAAAAAGTAAATTTAGCTACTAATTTGTCATTTTCAGCTTATATCTTTTTAATAGAACGTGTATCCAGTTGTATTTGTATACATTGTGATTATCGAAAAAAAGCTGTTTGAAAAAGACTGTAGGTTACGTCTTTTTTCCTTTCTACAGTCGATATGGTATTTTTACTTTTGGGGCCCCAAACGCGCGCCTCGTACGTTTATGGAGTAATCCGCCACTGACTATGATGCTGCATTGAAAGTTTTTTATTGTGTACACTGTACATAATATGCAGAAGACCACGAAATTAGAGCTGTAGAGCGTAAATTTGTCATAAGTGAAACAAATACTCGATGTTGCAGAAATGATTATAATTCCGTTAAATGATATTACTTTGCCTAATTTTCGATATTTTTTTAGTTCATTTTTAAAATTTGTCTTTTTGTGAGAAAACGAATATTGAACTGTATTTAATTCAATTGTTTGGATCAAGAATAGCATTATTTATGGGCTATGAAAATAACATCATGATAAACCGATAAACGCAGGGGTGGGCTGGAGGGGGCTCGGGGGGGCTCGCGCGAGCCCCTTGTTAAGATAAGAAAATCATTCGTCTTAGATCAAATCACCACATAATTGTAATTTATTTAGATGGTTCAATTTTATAATGAACCAAGACTTAGCTGCCCCTTCATTATTTCATGCAGCGTTGTGGGCTTCCGTGCCGGACCTCATGAGTTCGAATCCCAGAACGAAACAGCATATTTTCGATCGATTTATCGATTTTCTATTCGAAGGCATGGGTGTTAGTGACGTCTAAAAATTCCCCCCCACTCTTTCGATCCTTTAATTCAACTGGGCGTTACTCGAGCGATTAGTTAATTAGTCCTGTCTTAGCCTCATCGTTCTATCCGTACTTCTCTCTTTAGAAAATAGAGTTTGAACGACTAAGTAACAAACAGTTCTCGTAGAAAAAAAGCTTTTGTTGAGAAACCTTTGTTAGGACGCCATATCCTCGGCATTGGGAGCGGACATAGATAAACAAAACAAAAAATGGATAAGATTTACCGAGCCCTTTGTTAAGATATTGGCAGCCCACCGCTGGATAAACGGCATATTTTTTTTCAAAATTAAAACCAGGCAAAGTAACGTCTTGCTTTGGGATACTTTGTCTTCACCAACTCCAGCAAAGATTTCGCTTTTTATTCTTTCACCTTTGGTTTTTGGCAGGTACAGTGAAGCCTGGCGAAATGTTATTATTTGATGGTAACATAACATTTTAGGTCACAGTTGTCTATGAATTGGCTCGTAGGCAATCTACCCCCAGGTTCATGTTGATTTTCAGGGTTGTGGGTAAGCAATAACAAATACATGAATAATTTCAAATTAAATCAAAATTTTATTGCATATTTAGCAAAATTGAAGAATTTAGTACCAATTTATTTTTTCGAAAAGTGATAATTTTTTTAATTTTAAGTAATTTTGTTAGGTATTTTTTTTATATATAGTTTTTATGGCTGTAAGCCTAATTTGAGTTTTTTTAAGACATTTTCCTGACACATATGGTGAGACACACAAAAAAGTTAAATAAAATTGGCTAAAAAATATATATTTTAAGCTGAAAAAGAAGTCAATTTTCTATTAAATAATTATTGAAATCGTGCAGCTATAAATAGTTACTTTCAATTAAAAGTTAAATACTGACTGAAGTTATAGGAGGGAAAGCTTTAAAATTATACTTAATTAAATAATGAAATACTCTTTTTGACAACCCTACTGTGGGCAATGTTGTCCCAAAATATGATTTTATTTACATGTAGGTACTACATTGCCTGGTGATTTATGTATTTCCAAAACCAACATAATTGGAATAAATAAATACTTAATTTATTCCCAAGACATCAAAAAGTAATTTCATAGAATATTAGAAGCTTACAGCATATAATTTTTTAGAGATAATGTAAAGTTTTGAGAAATCACTTTGTGATTTTGAATGCCGAAATTCACTAAAATGGCTCAAAACTGATTGTCACAATGAGATTAGAATCCGTTTCCAGGAATTAATGAAACCTGCATAGACCCCATTATAACATTGTACATTAAACTTCAAAAATACATTAATATAAATACTTTTTTCTGTGTATTTTTTTTTAAATAAAATGAAATAGGCAACGACACCCAGAAGGCAGAATATTTTGACGGCTTTTGCTTGCGAAGCAACTTCCACTTTTTATTAATTTTATTCATGAAATCTTAAAAAAATGGGTTATACTTATAATCATAGGCTTGGAGTGGACCATTTTTTGAATTATTCCACTCCAGCTTTGCTCAAAGCTCTGGATCAAATGATTCAAAAAGAATTATTTACATATATACAAACGTAACTTTTCTTTAAAATAATAGAAATACATACATCTATAAAAAGCTTCATTAGATTACAAAAAATCGTCATCATTATTTAAATTGTAAAATAATATTAAAGAGAGAAAACCATCTTTCATAATTTGTCTTCTTTCACTTTAAATTAACTTTAGAGCAGAGATAAGTCGCTCCACATTCGCTTTAGTGATGGGCAAACTTAATGCAATATGACCTGCTGTTTGATTACTTTCTGAATAAAAATTAATAGCTTCAAACACAGATTTTACTTTTAGCCTTGTCATACCTTCCATCGTATTACAATATTTGTAAAATTCTTGTCCTTGTGCATTAAAATTATGTAAGTTATGACTTGTTTTTAGTCTATTTAGTTTTTTTTTTAAATTCAACATTTTCTGAGAAATCTTTCTCTTTATGGTTACACTGTTTCGTTTGTAGAAGATTGTCCAATAAGCCATTGTTAAATATTTTGTTTTTGGATTCTATACAAAGTTTCATATTTAATATTTGATAACAATAAAATTATGAGAATTATTGTATGTAGAATTTGAAGAAAAATATTGAAAAAAGATTTGGAGCATGGAGCCCCACAATTTTTTCGTGTTCTGCTCTGCTCCTACTCCAAGCAAAATGCCTTTACTCCACTATCTCTTTTTGTTACATGATTGATATATTTCATGTTACCAAAAATATGTTTGGTTTATGAATAAAATACATTTTTTTTTCATATTTTTGATTGTTTTCGTCTTCTCTAATGTAAGGTCTGTCTCTCAACAGATTATTTTTTACAAGAACTGTTTTTTAGTCAAACTCCCTTTTAAGCACTTCAGTACTGAAACATTGAAAATAGCATCGAGGCGTGATGGGGTACAAAGTGATCACAGACAAATTTGCGTAATATTTGTAAAATAAGATTATAACATAAAACCTAAATACGAACTGTATACAAAATCCACTATATATGATTTAGAAATTATCAAGTTTGCTTGCTGCCTTTGTCAAAGTCTGAGATCATCAAATAATATGCATAACATAATTATTATGTGGGTGATATACAGATTTAAACAACATCAAATTCAACAATGGGGGCACATCTATCAACAAAATAAGAAACGGTAATCAATTTAAAAAATGGTATTGGAATTCGTTTATTAAAAAAAATATAAATATTATAGTCAACAAGTAAAAATGCAGGCACAAAATAGTACAAAGAAACATTTT
This sequence comes from Himalopsyche anomala, assembly GCA_031772345.1. Taxonomy (NCBI): domain Eukaryota; kingdom Metazoa; phylum Arthropoda; class Insecta; order Trichoptera; family Rhyacophilidae; genus Himalopsyche; species Himalopsyche anomala. Next base: position 1,934,775 of record CM062823.1, on the reverse strand, counting down.
ATTATAAATAACTTCACAGATGACTATTTTGTTTTGCCAAAACGAAGATTATATTATGTTTTGTGTCACACAAATAAATACAAAATATTTTGTATTATTTGAATAAATAATTTCTATCACAAATAAATTAAAGTATTTCGCCCAAATAAATCAATACCTTATACCAAATACAAATAAATAATAAATTAAATACCAATAAGAAACTACAAGACGTTCACCATTAAGAAAATAGACCGCTGACTGTGAACGGAGGTAGACCTCGGACAACTTTTCTAAAGTCGTTTACGTCACAACAGAAACTGTATCCAAGCATTGGATTGTTGTTATCCCAGGGTAGCCACTCGAAGGCATTATTATTAGCACACTTGTCCGGACAAAATGACAAGTCTTTAGCTTCCGATGCAGACATGTAAGGATTGTTAAGGCCGATAAATGCTGTAGCTCGATTGCTGGCTGTATCACGAACGATCTGCGCATAGAAAGTAGAAATATAGATCATAAAAGTAAAAATGCTTTGTAACAGTGGAGATCAGAGAATAATATTTTTCCGACCAAAAAGGTGCAGTTTTCAATAGTTTATTGTAAATTAAATATTTCATTTTTAATGGATTTAGGTTCCTGAATTATAACATGTAGACTGACTGGTTTCTTTGAAATTCTAAAACTGTAAGGACATGGCTTCTGTATAGTGATTCTATTAATAAATTATAAAGAGCTTTTAGATGCCTTTTCAAACGTTATAAAATTCACGTACCTTGTAGAACCAAAGTGGTACTGGAATTTTGTTATCGGATGGGCTGAGATAGATTGGCTTGAACACCCCAAAATCATCCTTCAAAGTCATCAATCCCCATGTTCCGGTGAAGATTTGCGCATTCAATTTTCCCTTTGCAATACGCATGCGTAAGTTCTAAAAAAAAAAATATATTGAGTTATGTTATAAATTAAGAAACAAAGTTCAATGAAAATTTGCTTCACTCGATAGATTGATAAATCCTAGATTTGATATGCTTTACATAAATAATCACTTAATTGTGATTGTCCAATTTCAACTGAACTTCAGTAATAACGAACATGTATATATATAATGTATACTCATACAAGCATGAACAATTTATATTTCTCTGAACAATTGAATTTTTTTTAACATAGCTCGAACAGTAGTTAAGACAGCACATATGGTATTTTTCAAGTAAGCAGTCTTCCCTGAGTAATAATAATTTGTCATACAAAACCGGCTTAATTATACTTACTTCCTGTAGGCGCAAAATATATTCAAATATACTTGGTATGGATCTTATTGTCTTGAATGTTTCGATAAAAATATATGATAATGCGCTCCAAAAGAGTTTTCTTGTATTTTTAATAGTGTCTTCTTTCTTTGTGCGCTTATTTGTTTATCAATTTAATACGTACCTCTTCGAGTTTCTGCCAGTTTCCTTGATTAAACAAGCTCCACTGCGGGGCAGTATTCAAAAATGTAAACGTGGCCCTTTGCTCATAGTTGAATACAAAATCACTTTTGGGTACTAAATGACCTCTTGTCAAAAACATTTTGTCTCTTTTAACGTATTTGTCAGCAAGTTCTGGTGATCCCAAGATGGTGGCAAAAATTTTCTTGTGGTTTTTTGTTTTATATAGATTATTCACTATAAGTCCGGGAAAGAATATGCCCTCTGAAATTGAATGGGTCACAGTGAAATTTTGTTTTTTGTCTTCATTTTTTCTTTTGTATTTCGTCTAACAAAATGGAGCACTATTTTTTATCAGAACCTCAGGAAACACTAATTTAGAGTAACCAAGCCATTCATTTTTCATAGGCATATTGCAATATGATTTCAATTATTTTTGCTTCAAAATTAGTTAACAATCACAAAAAAGCAAAACATCTGATGATAATTAATAACATAAGTTGAAACTGATGTATTCACTTGAAATATTCTTTTATTGTTATTTATAAAATTATAAAAATTAAATATATGCTATATTTTAAATGGCATATATTGGGGCTAAAATATAAAATAATTCTATAAAATTTTGACTTTACGTTTGAAGTTTTGAGGTCTTTTAGCATGACCTGTCGAATGATGTTCTGGCGCTAGCGTGTGTTCTGTGTAGAGTACTTCAGCTCTTCCTTCATGGAAACAGCTTCTGAATAAGTTCCAAGGTCGCGTACCGAGCACACCTACCTTTAAAAAAATTAGAAGTTACATATAACTTATACTTTATTTTCTTTACACTATCTGCAAACTGATGATATCACTGCACTCTAGGATCAGGTACCAACCTGACAACTTGAAGAATTTTATCTATTGCAATTCTCATATTTTTTATTGGATTATTGTTATTTCTTCAGATATAGATAATACACACATCTAAGCGCTAAATCCGCCACTGTATAGCGCAATTTAAGTCAAGGGGCATCACTCGTTCAAATTGTTTTTAAATAATTTTCATGCATAATACATTGTTTCAAAATTCAAACCTCTATAAGGGTACCACCAATTCCGCAGGACGTCACTTTTGTTTCTATCAATGGGGGGTGAAAAGAACAAGTCACCTGGGAAAGCCTCACAGCGGTGGGCAGCCAATCGCTTGTAAAATAATCATCACTTTTACATGTCATTACCTGATCAAAAAAAAATGGCAACAATTTCAATACACTTTTGTTCGCTTTGCTATTATCTCATATCTGTTTTTTTCTGGTTTCCTTTTTTAAAATCCTAAGCTCTGAGCGGTCACGAGTTAGCATCAACGTTGACAGGCAATATATTGCAATACATGTTCGGCAGCATAGTGCCATAAAATGATGCTATAATATTTTCTATGTGTATTTTATGCAATGATGGTCAATTTAAAATAATCTGATTATATGCGGATAAGCTCAAATACACAAAGTCTGACAAAGATTGACAAATTTATATGGTATCAAAGCACCAAAGTAGATTTTTAAAACCTACAAAACCTACTACAGAGCGTTTATGCCTTTAAAAAGTACTGACCTGGAGAAACTCAGGGTATTTTCAAATACCCCTTACTGATTGAGTAATTTGTTTATTGATGAAAAAGTTGAATCGTTGAACCTAGTTGGTTTTAAGTGTTCGTAATGTTTGTGTTTTATTTAATGACAAACATATTACACATTTCATTTTACTTATTTTAATATTTTTTTTCAGTGCTCTCTTCAAATAATCATAAAAATTTAAAAAAGCAACATTTATACTTACAGCAGACTGCGGTTTGAAAGAAGCCGCATTTACATGCGACAATGTGTTTCTAGAGCCTCCACAGACGGCTGTTACTTGTTCATTGGCATTAAAGTCTACACCACTATCAGTTTTATGGTTTTTTATTAGCTCACCATCTCTTTCATACACAGGAGTTGGTTCCTTGAATGACAAATCTACCTTACAGCCGCTAGCTTAAAAAAATAAATGAGATATTTTTTAATATATTTTCTTGTCTGTTATATCAAATACATATTTCAATTATCATGAACACGGCCTTTTTTCTTAGGAACAGGAAGAAAATAGGACTGTTGCAATAGATCTCTGTTCAACAAACAACACAGTTGGATAGTTAAAATCTATTCACCACAATACTTGACTAAGATATTTATTTAATAGTTTTGACTCTTTTCTGAGTGAGAAGAATAAAGTGAAAGTTCCCTTGCTAGGATTCCTAAAAAAAACAAGATTTGTGTTTTTTGTTAAATTTAATGAATTATTTCTACATAAATTTTGATAATGAATTTTTAACTGTTTTGTAAAGCAACATAAATGTTTATTTATTTACGACTTTTTAATCAAGTTATTTCTGTTGTTCAATACTTTTTTTTAGCAGGGCCATGAAAATAGTTTTGCGGGCACAGGGTTAACAAGCCATTTTCAATACATTTCATACATGATATGCTGTATTCTTATTTTTACTCATAATACTCATTTTACACATAATATAATTTTCTTTACATATAATAGAAATCTTTTTACCTCTTGAAAGTCTGCTTTCAAGAACTGTCTCGACATTTTCGTCTTTATTTTTCATGCTAAGCCAATAAGCATTATATTCTGCGAGTTGATCTGCAGTCAATTCCAATGCAAGATCTTCAGGAAGAGGAAGGTCATCAAATTTCGTTCCTGGTTGATCTAATCCATGCAATACTGCTATATATGGTATAGTAGAAGCAATAACTAAAGCTGATAAGCCAATAATTATAAGAGCTATGTCAGCCATCAAGCACAGTGAAAATAATCTTTTATAATGTAAATTAATGTTTAAAAATTCTTGACGACTTGATTTTCATTATCATCTAATATTACTGTAATTATCTACCGTGAAATCATTATCATATTTATATTGTGTGCAATCATCTAGGTGCTAATGCCTCTACCACCACACTGAAATGAAACAAAAATTATGAGGAATGTTGAGATTAAAAATATTATTTTTTGCATGATAATTTACAATGCGAATACAAGGGGATTCCTATTATTATAGCACAATTGAAAACAAATTTATACAATTGCTTAAAATAAACATGGCTTTAGGTATCAACATACTTAGATATTGAGAAAGCCCTAAACTGTAATGATGAAATGATATATCAAAGAATATTTTAGCCCTTGTGTTTCATTAAATATTAAATTTTGATCTACTTTGATTATTTTTCTGAATTTAAATGTATACTTTATTCAGGTCAATTAAACTGCTCTGTCTGATGCAGCAGATAAAACAAAACGATAAACAAAGAAATATTGTGTATGCTTAACTATCTCAAAAATATTTTCATATTAATTTATTGCATATTATATATAAAAGAAAAATGGAAAGATTGTATACTTTTTTCTGCCAATCTATCAAGTTTTATTGTAGTTTTTTACTAATCTCCTTAAAGGTTTGGCAATGTTCATTCGGCTTATAGCATGGTATTTTATTATGTTTTTCCTCATGTTTAGAAACAAAAATATATTCCATTATAAAATACAATAATACTATAATGACGTTTTCGGTGTAAACATACACATATTTGCAAAATAAAGGCATATGCGACTTTTTACTTTTGGATGTAAAGATTTTAATATTGCTCTCTCTGTTTGACTTATCGTGGTTATAGGCTGGTGTCAATCTTCACTATTTGTAATGTTTTTTCTTCTAGCAAATTTAAATTCGCATATTTTCATCGCATTCTAACATTCAAAGTCAATAAATCGTTCGGAACAATACAAAATCGATGATTTTGTGCAAAAGATGTAATATTTTTGAATTTATTTATTTATATTTGAATGTAAAATTATTTTTTCAATGAATACCTAAAATGATAAATACTTATTAACATATTAAGTGAAATATTGATTGTTGTAATGGCTCAACTGAATTGAAAGTGTTAAAACTTTATTTAAAAAATCTTTATTCTTACATAATATATAAGAAAAAAGTTCTTACAAATATGTATCTGCAGATTATGAAGTTCAGAAATAACCAGGGCTGTGGAGTCGGAGTCGGAGTCGCGGAGTCGCGGTGTTTTGGCCGGAGTCGGAGTCGGAGTCGTGAAAAACGGGCGACTCCGACTACTTTAAAAAAAAAAATGCAAATTAAAAAAAAAAAAAAATTACTCACGAAATTTATGAAAATTGAATTACGTAATAATTATTGTGATATAGCTTAATAATATTAAACGTGTAGGTGTCATGAGTCACGCCGAGCCAGTGAGTCACCAAGATCCACTGCATATGAGTCCGCGCAAAAGTTGTTGTTTCTTTCTTTCTCATGTCGAAAAAGTAGATTCGATATTTTTTTTTTGTTACTCGAAGTGCATACGCACGCATTTTTTGTCTTCAGTCATTGTTCTGTATCAATCACGTCTGCGTGTCATTGCGTAATATATACAAAATTCTACAAATGCAGATTTGATAGAAGCAATGTTATTTTTAAGAATAAATTCAAATCAATAAAGTTTAAACTTATATTTATTATGTTTTATTTATCCCTATAACATGTATAAAATGAAAAAATTGGCTATTTGTTGGATTAACTGGTTGATCTGTAATTTAATACACATACATAGGAAAGGTAGAAAAAAAACCTGATAAAATAGAACTTTTTTTTAGTCAAGTCATAGTCGGAGTCGGAGTCAAATTCGGAGTCGGAGTCGTGTTTTTGAAAAATGTCGGAGTCGGAGTCGTGTTTTTTTTTAACGACTCCACAGCCCTGGAAATAACCCATTTTTTTAATGACAAATAAAAATGTATATGAAGAAAAAAAAATGCCTATAAATTTATACTGGCTGGGTTTGTGTCGTTAGCTTTGGTAGTGGTGTCGGGTTCAAGTCTCAGTATGGACAGTTTCATAGATTTTTCGGGTTTCAAATTAAAGACATGGATGTTTGTAATGTTTGAAATTCCGCCTCAGTCATTTGATACTAAAAATAGTATATAACAAGAGCAGTTATCAACAAACAAATGTTCTAGTTCTATCCTTCTATCCTTACCCTCTTCGAAAATATAGGTTGAACAGCTGAGTAACAAGCAGTTCTCTAAGAAAAAGTTCTGTTGAAATTAGCTTCATTAGGAGTTCATATGGTTTATTTACATGTTTAAAAAAATAACAGTTACTTCCAGTCTTGCTTAGTCTTTGGAAAATTCATATTTATAATTTTCACATTTACGTAAAAGGTCTCAACTGCCTTTTGAATTAAATGAATACATGTCGTTATTCTATATCTATATTGCAAAAAATCTATTTTTCTAAAAAGGATGTAAATTCATTCACACGGAAACTTATTTTAATTTTATTAAAAACAAAATTTATTAGGCAAATCCCCAAATAATGTAATACCTGAGCACTAAATAGCTGGAAGAAGAATCACAAAAATCTGGAATATACTTCAGTCAGACGATTCATTAACTTATGAACTAAGTAAATAAAGATTTGAACACGTAAAATATTAAACGAAACTTACTTTCATGACCTATTTAAGTACTCTTCATATATTTTTTACGTTAATCATATTCAATTTTTACGATGCTCAATTATTATAATATTTCAATTCAAGCCGTTCATTCATCATATGAGAATTTTATTAATTTATGTATGTAATACGAAGTATTTTGTTTACGTTGCTAAGAATGGCTAAGAAGTAGCTAAACTATAAATAAAAGCTAGTCTATGAAAGTAGCTGTCAAATTTAAATTCTGACAGCTCAGGGAAAAATAATAATATATTATTTTTGCATGATTAGTAAAAATATGATAATAATTACAAATATGTACCAGTGCTTTATAAAGAAGTAAGATTTATTACAACACACCAATAAATAGTCGTTAAAATATTTATTTATTTTTTGGTTTCTTCGTCTGGCATCCCTGCAGGAGTTTTGAAAAGAAGCAGAGACAAATTTACTTTAAATTAAAATATAGCGGGAATATATTAGCAAAATATCTCTGCTGTCAGATTTGATATCTCACCAAAACGAATTAATATTATTACATACGTTGTAAATTTATATATTTTTTACGAAACCTCAATAATGGACATGCAAGTCGACGAGCCAGAAATACGCGGTTTTGAGTGTCATAACATTGTTGAATCATGTTTTGGCTGTTTGCAGATCGAGTTCCACGAGTGGAAAGAACAACTAACGCTAATATTATGGAACAGGTTCACTATCATCGTGAAAGATGTCAAAAATATCGATTATACGCAAAATATTCACCATCCAGATATTGAAATTAAGAAAGTGTATTTTATAAGAAATATTTTTTTATGTTTAGATTACGACAATCGCTTGCATATGACTGTTTTACGACTTCATGAAAGTGATGTAAAAGTTTTGGAAAAACTTAAGTTTAAGCTAGTTGTCGAGAATACATACATGGTAACTCAAGAGAACGATGTGATATATGTTCTTGTTCGGAAGGAGAACGAAAATATTTTGTACACTTATGATATAATCGGACAGTCTAAAATGAAACGCAGCAAATCATTTCAAATTAATCTGTGTCTTCCAAAATTATCGACATGCTTGACATATCTCAATATGCACGTAAAATCGTCAAGGTATTTCTCGGTCGACTTGCTCCAAAACGTTTTCATGATGAAAACGTGCCAGACAAGTGCAGAATCTAAACTATTCATTATTACCATTGGGAGTGATGTTTACTGGACTATTTTAAATGACAGTATGGAAGATTCACTGAATGTGTTGTACTCCTGCCCTGCGCCTATTGTAAGCGTTCATTTTGAAAAACAAATATGCAAAAAAATATACCTATCATTGATAACAGGATCATTGTCCATTTTATCGTGTGATTTAAGAAAAAGTTCTCTTGATATTGAAACAGTATACCTAAATTGCTCTCCTAAAAGAATGCTGATTTACAACGATAATGAACTTATTTATACAGATGGTGATAAACTATGGTATACGACAGCTGATATCATTGATGGAGAGCTTATTAAACATACTAGTCTCAAAATAATCAGTCCTTATGATTTTATTTATTGCAGCAGTAGTAAGAGTATTTACTGCACCACTTTGCAAAACAACCTGTATAATTTTCAAATCGATTCAAGCGATTGCTTTAAGGATATGCCAAAAGATAAAAATGACCTCGGGTATATCGCCATTCCGAATAATTTGAATGAGAGTAATAAAATATTCACTGAAATATTAAAAGAACAAAAAAATACAGAAAAAATCATTGAAGCGATCGCGGATGAAACCAATTTGATAACAGCGATCGCTCTAACCCGAAAGTCAGACCTTATCATCGATTATATTGTATCTTCTGTCAAAATTTACGATAACATTACTGAATTGGACAGAGATACTGATATGTTGTATATATATCATAATCGAGACTATTTCGAAAAGTCTACACGCATTTACGTAGTGAATTTTGAAATACTAAAAGAATTTAAAGAAAAGTTCAACGATATGAATAAAGCAATTGATAATTTATGGCATCTTGATATCAAATTAAACTCAAGTAAATTTTGTAGCACTTTTGGTGCAGCTGTTAAATTGAAAAACTCTAATGACATCAAAATAGCAATACCTATTATGACAAAAAATATAACTTTTCCATTCACGGTAGAAATAAGGCTGATCGCATTGATTCCAAGCATACATAACAAGGAACAATATTTCTGGTGTATTTTACCAACTAAATCCATCACAATAGACGCCAACTACTATTTTAGGTTACCTGCAAGTGTCCATATATTAGAGAAATTTTATTCTACCGTTGAAGAATCCGATGTGTCAAAGAGAATTTGCAGTATATCCGAAAGAAATTCAATTTCAATATGCAATATCAAAATTCCAGATAAACGTACGAATACATTAATGTTTTATTATTACTTGAAACTACCTCATGTTTATAAAGAATATATAAAAGATTTCTCCAAGCGATTTGTAACTCATATAAACAAGACAAATCAAGAAACAATTTGTAGTAAAATGAATGAACTATTATGTAATAGATCTGGGTCAATTAATATGAATGTATTGGATGATGAAATTGATTTAAATTTATATCTAAAAGATTCTTCTTCGATGTTAAAAGTTTCCAGTAAGAATAACATTACATCGTGGAATGTGTACGTTTTTATTCTGAATATTTGGAAATCTATTTTGGATGGAAAACGACAAGGGAGCTGTAGAATGATACCACATTTTGATTACATGATTTTACAGGTATCAGAATAATATTTATACAAATAAATATACTGTCTAGTTGGCTACACTGTCTGTTACATAGAGGATGTTCAAATTTTTATCCCATTTATTTAATAGTTTTTACGTTAACCATGCAAAAAATGGTAAATTATGATATTTGCTTATAGCCATCACTAGTTCTGTCCTAAGCTTTTCTTTACCTAAAATAGATTTTGAAAAACGACTGATTTGTATTCAATGATATATTCTGTTTTCTCTGTCATAAGACAACCAATCTCTGCCACCGTTTCCAAAATCCAACGACTCAAGGTTGAACAATGTCACAGGTCAAGGGCAGAAAATAAAATTTAGTGAGAGGAATTCATACTTCAAAATTTTATTCACCTAAACCGATATTGTTTACAATCTTGAAAATTTGATACATTCAGCGAATGTGTCAACAAAACATGGCAAACATCTTTCTTCATTTACATTTGCTTCCTAAGCGAATCTTTAAAATAATTATATTAACTGTATACTATTCCTTTTTAGAATCTTCGAGATGTTGTCCAAAATCATTTAAGCTCAAACGAAGAACCTGATTTAGAAACATTGCTCCGTGTATCAGAAGAGTTTTACCGAGACATAATTGGAATTTTGCCAATTTGACACTACTAAGATTTCTTCAATGAATCTGGAATTGAGGATATCATGGTGTTTCATTAGTGTACCTGCTATGCAATGAGATACACAGCTGAAGAGTTGTGTGATGTTTTTTTTCAAACTCTACCTATATAAAAGGAATGAATTTTCCATCCTTCAAAAGAAAAAACAAAATTATATCTTATCATTACCAGTGATTTTAAAATCAACTGGAGAATTGTATAGTTCCATGACTCCCTGGATGGACAAAATGACCAGGTTGTAAACAATACGATACTATCGAAGGATAATACTAAAAGTAGCTGAGAGGTGGGAGATAAATACATTCAAATAGGAATATTATCTTTCACAATCTTATTTGCAGTTGAACTTATTGTCAAATAAGTAGCACAATCTATTTTTTCTCTCTAAAAGAGTTTTCTAACACAACACAATTTACAACCGTTGGAATGTAGGTACTGAATAATATTCACAGTGACCAATAATTTCGATAACATAACTGTTGGTCATTCCTAAATAAAGAAATCATTGTTTTAGATTTATTTTAAATTATGTCACGAAATTTTTATGAGATCCTTTTCTTCATGTTTCCAAAATAAAAATATTTATTTATGATGACGCCATATGTTACTAATAAAATATTTTATTGTTAAGATGTCCATAACAGTATGGAACAAATTATTTAATCTATTAACTTTTTATTATGAATAGTATTGCTGAGTGCATATAGCCGGTTGGTCAACGTCGTTGGCTTAGAACACAAAAGTCTTGGGTTCGAATCCCACTATGGACAGTTTTTATAAATAGATTTTTTAATTGATTTATGGATTTTTGTTTGAAGACATGTATGGATGTGATGTCTTGAATTCCCCACTCCCGCCCATCCTATTCTTAAAAACAGGAAAAAGCAAGTGATTTTCTATTATTCAGTTGGATTTTTTTTTTATTCAGAAAAGGATAGGAAAAAAATAACTTTATAATTTTATTGGTTTTTATTAGAAAATTAATTGTTTCTTACACTTGAACTAAAGTAGCCTGTGCAATGGTATTTACATAACCAATTGAAAAAATTAATATCTTAGGAAAACAGTCCGTTGACTGAAAATGATGGAAGTACATTAACAACTTTTTTAAAGTCATTTACGTCGCAGCATATAGAAAAGCCAAGTCTCATGTCATCATTCTTCCAACCGAGCCATGAGAAATCAGAATTTCCGGCACACTTATCTGGGCAGAACGCCAAGGCCTTGGCTTCGGATAGAGTCAAGTGAGGATTGTTGAGACCGATGAATGCTGTAGCTTTGTTGCTGGAGACATCTCTTACTACCTATATTTGTAATGGATGAATTATTTATATTATAAACATATTTCAAAATTATTTACTTACAATATCACCATAAATATAGGATTACTTCAATAATAGCTAGGCTGAAGTATAAACCTTTTTTATAATTTAGTTTATTTATGTTTGAACAAAAAAGTATCTTGAAATTTCTTATGGTTTTTTTTTTTTGAATTTATCTTTATAAATCCATTATTTTTTTGCACAAAAATGATGCGTTTTGTTACCCTTATAAAGTAACTGGGATCAATGTACAGTGTATTCCAAAAGACATACTTTATATAGCCAAAGCGGGACAGGAATCTTATTATTGGCACTGCTTAGGTAAATAGGCTTTGCGTTTCCGGAACCATCCTTCAATGTCATCGTTCCCCAACCTCCAGTGTAGACTTCAGTTCTATACCCAGAATTTCCGATGCGTGAACGAAGTCTCTGTAAAAAAAACAAGGTGTTGACACGCTGCATCCATAGTTCAGGATAGTAATAATTGTCATTGCTATTAGAATCATTTAAAAAATAACTTTCCTTGATATGATGTTATTAGCAAGTACTTGGAAAGAAATTTAATACATCCTATGCATTTTCATTAATAAGTCGAATCATTGTACTGAAATAAATGCTAGACAATCAATTTAAAAGTAATTAGGAATACTTTTTGTATAATTATAACATTTTTTTATTGTCGAAATTTAGATATCGCCGCCAACACTGCAAGAACACTTGCGTAAATTTGACAAGAGAGACAAAAAATGATATTACTGTTAATATAAAAAACTTTTATTGCAATAATTAATTAATAATGTGTTTGGTATTGAAATAAAGATGTGTGTAAATACAAAAATGTGGCAATGATAAAAGAGATCTTAACAAATTAAAAAATAGGGCTTACCAAAAAAATGGGTCAAGAGTTCTTATAATATTGACAACGATATGTTATATAGGTTTGATAATCAGCTTTAATTAGCAGGCTATGACAATACTTGTCCTTTAAAATAACAGAAAAAAGTTAAACAAACTTCCTGACAATAAAAAAACTTACTAAGATGTAGGTGACTTACTCCAGAATTTTTGAAATGGACTTGCCCAATGAAAAATTCATGAATAATATAGTTTATTTCAATTTTATTAAATTCAAATTGTCCCAATTTTGTTCAAACCATATGCTTTGTCTCTCACAATCCAGTTTTCGTCTTGACAAATTACTTGGTCAGACCGAACCGAAACCGAAGAACGCAATTGACTTAAAATCTTCGAGTGACTAATTTTCCCTTTAAATTTGTGATTATCATTTAGGATGGAGATAACAATTTCACATTGAGAGAAAAATATCTTATTTATAATTGGCGAAGCGATTTCTTAAATTTTACCTGTTCTAAGGTGTTCCAATTTCCCCCGTTGAATGGCTGCCATTGTGGGACAACATTTATGAATGTAAAAGTGGCCCTCTCTTCGTAAGCAAACACAAAATCACTCATGGCCGCCAAGTGACCTCTAGCCATGAAGAATGTGGAGTTTATATATTTATCAGCCATCGCTGACGACCCCAAAATGGTGGATATTGCTTGCTTCTGAGAGTTTTGAGAGTACAGACTGTCAACGGATAGACCGGGGAAGAATGCACCCTCTTAAAATGAAAAAAAATATATTTTGATTATGCCGTTGGTGTTGTATGTAATACTGGCGCTATAGGCATGGAAATACTTTGGCGAGTGCATACTTCTTTTGTAACTACTTACTTGAAATACGATTTTTAAATGTATCCAAGTGATTCTGAATTAAAATCAATCAAAAAAACTTTATTTGAAATATATGTTGGGTAAGACAAAAAAAATTTTTATTCTTCATCTCTTCTCGGCCAGTATATATAAAATAGTTAAGTCAAATTGAGATTATACATAGTTCTATCGGTGTCATGCGGCCGAAATGGTTATCAATTGACAAATATAATTTTTGTGGAACTAAATTTATTAGACAGTCATACATATATTTTGCCACCTCAATACTACAACTAGGTTTCTTTTTGAGGTAGCTATTGAATACAGGCGAGCGTTGACATTGACAAAATTCAAATGAATATTATTTAATTGTTCTAATTATCGAAAATACTATTTTTATTTTAAGGTATTTTGCTGAAATGGATGTTAATCAAATAATGTTTGAATTTTATTTTCTCAACCATGATCAAATCAGAGTTATGAAATATATGTATGGTTGTCTAAAAAAATTTCATGATATTCATCTTTTGTTCGTAAGTTCTAAGAGTTTTATGACCCTTGGTTTATCACATACAATCTTCTAAATATCAGGTTCCCCAAATGCTGTAATATTGGTGAATTTTAAATTAATAATATTGGGCTTATTAAAATAATTATTACGTGAGAATGAAGGTCTATTGGTGGACTGTGTCACTTGATTTTCGGGAGTCTGTGTATATTGGGTATACATTGCCTCGGCTCGTCCTTCGTGGAAGCACGACTTAAAGATATTCCTGACTTGCGCACCTTGTACTCCCACCTAAACATTGTAATTATAAACATAATGTATATTTTGTTACCCATTTTTTTAAAAATCTTGCTGATTTTCTTAAATCTAAAAAACTTGTTTACTATCAACATTCCTTAACAGATATCACAAGCTAGATTTTGAAATATAAAGCATTTTGTTGCCTGCAGACAGCGCTCAGTTTACAAAAAAACGAAATTGTCTATACCTGGATAAGTGTGCCTCCTCCACCACAGGAACCAGACTTGGTCTCTACTGATACAGGATGAGACACGCATTTCACTTGTCCAAGGTTGACAGCACTTGAAACCCAACTGCCTGTAAAGGATGTACCGCTTTGACATGCCATTACCTGGTTAAATAAAAGGTTAATTAGGTTGCATATATTCCAAAGACACACTTGATCTTGATTTTAATGACTGAGAAGAAATGACAATGTGTTCTTATTATAACCACTCATTTGATTGTTTTCAGTTACTCAATTGAAAGACATTTTGTCAACAAAAGTTCTTGAAACTCCATAAAACTATTTTACAAAATATGAGAATTGAAATTCACAACAACTTTCAATAATTGATTTGTACTCATCATTGGCACTTTCTTAACAATTGCAAGTTTCATTGAAGATAATTAATAACAAATATCAATAATATTATTGGTAGAAAACCTCCAAAATATAAAATAGTAATTTTACAAATACAAACCATGACAACCCAAAACTAGTGTAACTAACATATTTAAAGAATTATTGGTGTTGTTTTGTACTTTGTTTCTAATAATGTCTTTTCGATACAATAAGTACAAACCAATGGAAATGAGGCAGATGTGCTTAAATATATTACGACAATTTGTAATGAAGAGGCTAAGCATGGATGGAATAGGTTACAATACTGACAAAAAAAATTCTGAGTAGAAAATATTTTTTGAAAACATTTCATTTCAAATAAATTTTAATTTTTATAAACTAATCAGATATATAATATATTTAAACTTTGTATGGAGACTGTTTTCTCGTCCTATATTTCAGGGATGCAATACAACACAATAAGACTATGTCGATGAACTTTATCTCGGTAAGACATTTTGTTGTGCCATTGTAGTATTTATCACCCAATTTTCTATTTATTGCGAATATTGATTTGAAAGATTTAAAATGTCGAGAAAAAAGGTGCCGGAATTCCATTTCACCGCGTTACATGAGAAAAAAAACACTGGGTATAACATTTCTTTTCTAGTTGATCTTGAGTGACTTATCTATCTCACGTGATTTGAAAATTTCAAATTTTTCGGGTCACTGGAAATTATTAGCTGTCACATCAAATAGTTTTGTTAATTGATAATTAATTTAAAGGTTTAATATGAGTGAAAGTACACTTACAGCTGACGCCGGTTTTGAAGTACCGGATGCGTGAGTTAATCCATTGCCAGAACCGACACAATAACCTGTTACTTGCTCACCAGTATTGAAATTGACAGAGCCAGAAGTTCCAGCGGACACAATCAGCTTACCGCCTCTCTCATAGACAGGAGTCGGTTCGGCCATGCTGACACCCACCGAACATGCAGCTGTGAAAATAATACAACACAGCTTAACTAAATTCATTCAAAAAATGTGTCAATAGTTTTTGAAGACATGAGTAGATGAAGGTGTATTGAAATTTAAACCTGTTTTTTGGATGGATGACATTGTTATGTACCCATCTTTCATATTAATGTTTCTGACATTCTAAAATTTCAATGGTCCTTCATTGTGACATTCAATGAAGGGGATATGTTACTTTACTGTTTATTCATTCATTATTGTCAGCACTGTGGTATTCTTTTATAAATAAATAACACATTTAAGTTTTCAACAAATTAGTTAATAGTTCGTAGAATTGTTTAATCCTTAATGACCCCTTACTAGGCACACCACTGGTTAAATTTCCTCGTTTGGAAAAAATTCAACAAAATATTTTTTACTTTAAGAGTAACTAACATCTACATCGGTAGATCACAATATATTATGCATGAACATAATTTAAAATTTTCTTGTTATATTATAATCTATACAACAATGTTTAGTTAGACGGAAATTACAATTTAAAATTTTGATAATTTTTCATGGAAAAGATTATTAATCAAATATTAATGTAATTGTAAATCAATCAATTTAATAATTTAAGATTTCGACTGAAAGTGGTTGGTGGAATTTCAATATTAAATTTGAATTGTTCAAATTATGTACATTCACACAAGTTTTGTCACTAATGACCCGGGATTCGCCTTTCGGCATCTTCGGGCATTCAATTGCATGGATGAACCAATCCATTTTTATTTAAAAAAAAAAATAGTTTCATTACACACAATTGTCTAAATAGACATCACTTTTGAGGTGTTCACTGTGAATTCTAGGTGGAAATGCATTATATTAAAAAATAAAACACTTTGTAATAATTTCACATTATTTATTTTAGATCGCTCATGACATATTGATGTCTTAGTGTCAAGATGTTGTAACTAACATTTTGGTAGTTACAACATCTTGATACTAAGCCATCGATATATAATGTGGAATTAGTACAAAAGTGTTTTATTTTTTAAATGTTTGATAAATTAAGGCAAAACCAAATTCCAAATTGATTGTAGTGCAAGCAATTTGAGAGCTATAATACCTTAACTTTAGATACTACATATTAAGTATTTGATATAAGTCAATTACTCACCTCTTGCAGTCGGGGAGTTCCTGTTGAGTTCTGCATATTCTTCAGTGTATTGGGCATTAAGCCAGTAAGCCAGATAGTCTTCGTATTCGTCTTCGCTCAAATCAAACACAAGATCTTCAGGAAGGGGAAGATCAGAAAACCTCGTGCCTGGATTATTCAAGCCTCTCTGCCTTATCACATCTGGAATCACAGACGCTAAACTGACTACCACCGAGCAAAATAAAAAGAGAAAAGGCTTCCGCATTTTTGTTTTTTTTTTAATTTATCAAATTATTTTTGACCGTACCTGGTCTTGTTCGACAACCAATGAAAAAACTTAAGAGATTTCTCTCTTTTTAAAGAAAATCAATTATTTTAATCTTATCGCTACATCTATCAGAATAATAGAATAAAAATAACTAATCTATAATATTTTGTTTGTCCACTCACATTTTTATCTATAACATTTTACTTCCATATGATTCCTCTTCGATACATTAACTCGACGGCTGCCACAGACGAGATATCTCTTCAGAGACGAGTTATCTTTTCAATAGTTGCAAATTATAGCCGGCTTGCTAGGTAAGTACTATTAATTGCCTAAGGCAGCTAAAAGGCTAAAAACTTGCAGGTGTGGTTCATTGGCGCCACATTAATATTCAAGAAATGTGTTTCGCACACAGGCGCAGAGATTCACGAGCCGGCCGTGCGTGCATACATACATTTATTTTTCAATTGGCTACAAATTACATTGTATTTAAAATTATCAAATATAGATTGCTATTTCAACCATAGAAAAATGAATTACTATGGTGGAAACCAGTTTATGAATTATTGGTTCATATAATCTTTTTGCCCTTAGTCCAGCGATTTCCAAACTGGGAGGCTCGCCTCCCTGGGGAGGCATGGACTATTGCAAAGGGAGGCGCGAACAGTCCAACATATTTATTTACCCTTTAAAACGTGTCTTTATTACTATATGAAATAAAGTATGGGGAGGCGCGAAGATATTTTTTTCTTCAAAGGGAGGCGCAATGACAAAAAGGTCGGAAACCACTGCCTTAATCAGTAATTAATAAAAACACAATAATCCTTTGTACTTCATTCCACTTTATTTAATATGTCAGGACCGGTTTCGCTCATTACGAGCATCGTCAACTGACGTCTCTTTTTACTTGTGACGGCAGGGTTATAATGTATGTTAATATAAGTAAGAAGACTAGTTGTTGGGTAAATCTTTTGATTGGATTTGATTGGGTAAGACTGGAAAGGATCACATCAAATAGATTCTTTTGACATCCATTATTAAAAGAATCTTCAGGTAGTTTCAAAACCTTTGCAAAATGGTGATGAATCTAAACCCTGAATCATTATTCATTACCTTTTGACAACAGCTGTAAAAGAGACACTCAGAACAGATAAAATTTGGTTTAAATTGAGAACCATTTTAATCTAACTATTGTATTAGATTCTTAGTGATTGTATTAAATGACGTATACTTAGAGTTTAGGATCTAGACCAGAGATGGGGAACCCACGGCCTTTTCACCACTCCGGTGCGGCTTTCTGGCCAATTCTGGGAAAACAAGGTTTGGAGATATTTGGGAAAAAAGTATAGCGAATTGAGGATTTCAAATTCTTCGGTGAACTAAAAAAAAAACGAGGTTTGGAGATATCTGGGGGAAAAGTAGGGTAAGGGATTGAATATTAATCAATCCCGTCCAATTTTTACGGCTTATGTCAAATCAGAAAAATGAATGCAGCCTTTAGAGAAGAAAAGGTTCCCCACCTCTGATCTAGACAAATTGTAGATATTGTTTTTTTTAACAGGAAACAAACTAGATATCCAAAATAATGTACTGAAAGATATTTGAAAAACCGTGCACTGACAAAAAAGATAATCTTTTAGAAATGATAAACACGTGACATGCACGAAGTCATGACTATATTTTTTAAAAATAACATCCTGTAAAAGATCAGATATGAAAAATTATACAATAACACCCAATCACTGCCTGCTGATATGTCGCACACCCAAAAAAAGTCCAAATTTAGTGTTTTGAGTTAAATAAAACAATAGACATAGATAAAATACTATATCTCAAAGTCGTCATACCTAATTCAAAATGGAAAGATAAGGCATTTTAGATGTGACATGCAATATTATTAAAAAATAATCTAAATTCGTCAATGCCATAGTATTTTATGTAAAATAACCTTACATTGTTAAAGTGTCCTTTTCGCATCATAGGGAGCGGATAAGAAAAAAAAAAATGTTCAACATATGTATATTGGATTGCGGCAATTTTGTTGTAGGGGTGCGATATCATCAATCTTTTGATCAACATTATAAAACGTAATCTACAGTTGCGGTTCTAGGTGGGCTTAGCCCAACCTGCATTTTTCACCCAAAATGTATAGAAAAAAAACTTTATGACTGAATAAAAATGAACAGCAATTCGGCCGCTGAACAAAATAAATGCATGTCTAAACGTAACTAACCTTTCCCAAATTTATACAAAATATTTGTTTTGATTTTCCTCTGTCAATATAAGACAATGCTATGTCTACCTACAATAATACTCTCGATTGTATTTTGTATTACGATTTTAAACCGAGCTGTCATCAAAAAAGCAATGGCCCTATACATACTTCATACAGAACAGGCAATGTGATGTAAGTCTCTCAATACCTATGTATTAATAATAGTGGCGGTTCTAGGTACTGGGCTAGGTGGGCTAAGCCCGACCTGCATTTTTCACCCAAAACTTTAGGTGGCTGAATAAAAATGAACAGCAATTCGGCCGCTGAGCAAAATATTTAAATACATTTATAAGCGTAACTAACCTTTCCCAAATGAATATAATATCTTTGTTTTAATTTCCCTCTGTCAATATAAGACAATGCTACGTCTACCTACAATAATATTCTCGATTGTGTTTTGTATTACAATTTTAAACTGAGCCGACATAAAAAAAAAAAACAATAACCCTATAAATACTTCATAGAGAACAGGCAACGTCACGTCAGTCTGGCAACACCTACGTATTAACGACTCAGGGGCTAGAGATTTCTAGCCCCCAATCACAGACAATATCCCGCAATATTTCTTTACACTGGGGCACAATCAAGCACGATTAGTTTTTTTTTGTATTTGTATGTACGGAAACGTCATCAAACACACGATTGTATTTTAAATTAACAAGCTTCTGTCTTCGCTGGGGGCTAAATTGATTCTGCCCATGACGCATACTCATGCATCGAAACACAAATACCAATATCGTTGTATTGTATAAAAGTGAGAGGTATTGACTCAATGACAGCTCTGTATTGCTATTTGTATTTGTTATTTCCCTTTGAAAGACACGAATTTAAGGATTCCGTATTATTATTCTATTATTTCTTAGTTCCATTAGCATTGATTTTATTATATAATAATTTATGCATTGCAGTAGTGTCGTAGTATTTGTTAATTTGCTTGTAGATTAATGTATAAGGTGAAGTGGAAACATGCACAATTTCGTAAATAGTATACAATGCTATGCTTTTCTCTAGCCCACCCAAGATTTTAGGTCAGGAACCGCCACTGATTAATAATAATAATAGAGGCTCGGACTGTTTTGAAATTCGACTGAGCTAAAACAAATGCTTTTTTGCAACACTTTGTTTACACTGGGCACAATCAAGCACGATTAGAAAACGTATGTATTTTATAACCATTGGCCATACGGAAACGTCATCTATACACGATTGCGCCTCGGTATACAGCCTGCAGTTATTACGCCACAGGGCTAATTCAATCTAGTCCATACATACAAAACACTCGTACCAACCTCTGTTTGTTAAAAAATAAACGTCAGAGTTCGTTGTTTTCAGAGAAAAGTTGTATTGTATGAAACAAAACACGGTAGTTCACTTTGAAGGAGACGAATTTGAGGTCCAGTTTTTACTATTCAATTATTTCATACTTACATTAGCTTTGATTTCATTATATAATATTTTATGCTTTGCAGTAGTGTCGTAGTATTTGTTAATTTGCTTGTAGATTAATGTATAAGATGAAGTGGAAACATGCACAATTTCGTAAATATTATACAATGCTAAACTTTTCTTTAGCTCACCCAAGATTTTAGCTCACGAACCGCCACTGGTAATTTATATTATGCATATATGCGTACGAAATATTGAATAGAATATAAAGCATGTATATTGAAAGATGATGTGATTCTCGAGACTTAACTCCTGTTTACAAGTATGTACACTGAAATTGTAGAACTCAAGATAAAATAAGCAAACAAGATCTTGAAAATAGTAACTAAATGAAAATATACGCTATAACCGAAGATCACTGATCAGAGTTGTCATGATTTTATAGAATGGAAATAAATGTTCATAATGCGGGAGTTATCAAGACCGATGGAATCTCGATTCAATAGGTCACACTATGCTAGAATAACGCTAGTATTGCATGCATAGCATAACTATACCGTACATTTTACGCCGTAGAGTCCAGTAAAAAAAACGACGAATCCAAATTGACTTTTTCAATCATTTCTGTTTGAGTTACATATAAATATACCATCAGCAGTGGCGGTTCCTGACCTAAAATCTTGGGTGGGCTAGAGAAAAGCATATTTCCACTTCACCTTATACATTAATCTACAAGCAAATTTACAAATACTACGACACTACTGCAATGCATAAATTATTATATAATAAAATCAATGCTAATGTAAGTAAGAAATATTAAAACTGGATTCATACTGGATCTTAAATCTCTCTCTTAAGTCTCTTTTAAAGTGAAAAAACAAGTACTAACAGCAATACAGAGCTAGCTGTCAGTGAGAGTCAATACCTGTCACTTTCATACAATACATCGATATTGGTATTTGTGTTTCAATGCATAAGTATGCGTCATGGGCTAAATCAGTTCAGCCCCCAACGAAGACAGAAACTTGTTAAGTTAAAGCACAATCGCGTGTATTAGGTGACGTTTCCGTACATACAAATACAATAAAAATCTAATCGTGCTTGATTACGCCCCAGTGTAAAGAAATATTGTCTGTGGTTACGGGCTAGCCGTTGCTAGCCCTTGAGTGGTGTTGCCAGAGTGACGTAACGTCGCCTCTTCCCTGTGAAGTATTTATAGGGTTATTGTTTTTTTTATGCCGGCTCAGTTTAAAATTGTAATACAAAACACAATCGGGAATATGATTGTAGGTAGACGTAACATTGTTTTATATTGACAGAGGAAAATTAAAACAAAGATATTATATTCATTTGGGAAAGGTTAGTTACGCTTATAAATGTATTTATTTTGTTCAGCGGCCGAATTGCTGTTCATTTTTATTCAGCCATCTAAAGTTTTGGGTGAAAAATGCAGGTCGGGCTTAGCCCACCTAGCCCAGTACCTAGAACCGCCACTGACCATCAGATCATCTTTAATCAGCCTAGCATGCAGTGGCAACACAATTGACTCTCACATTCTCAGTATAGATAGCAACTTGGTTTGACAAATGTTGTAGATAAGAAATAGGGTTAATGAAAGGTTATTTATTGCAAATAAGTTTTATTTGATATAATAAAATGCATGGAATAAATACAAACAAAAAAAAACAATCCTAGAGCGGCCTTCTTTCGATACATTTCAATAAATTATTTAATTTTGATATGGCAACGTCTGTAAATTTTTCTACACTATTTACAAACATTAAGAATCAAAAGCCATAGACACACTACACTATAACATGTTTTTGTTTTATTAACAGCTTAACGACCGAGCGTTTTTTTAATAGAATTTCACCTGGCAGCCGGGCAATTTTGCGAAAAATTCGCAAAAATTGTAATTTTACTAAATTCACTATAATTTGTAAACCAATTGAGATATCTTTACCAAATTTAATTTTCTTAGCTTCCAGATACTTCGCCTATACGCATATATGAGTCCGCCGGCCAGCAACCTTTGTTTTTCAAAGACTCAAATACGCGTCCGCGGTCGTTAAGCTGTTAAGAACTGCTTCATTTTAAAAGAAGTTTTTGAATATATTTGGAGAGAGAAACCAGAACTCACAGGAGTCTAAGCATGTAATTTAATCTCACAAAAACAGTTGGGTATCCCAGAAGACTGTCTATCTCTTCTTCCAGCTGACTGGAATCTGACTTTTTAAAAGGCTTTAGTGAAGTCACACCAGCACAAATTGGATGGAAGCAAAATGATTTTTGATCTGACTGCAAGAGGTGGTCGTATTTTTGTTTAAAGAGTGCACATTCTTTCAATATTTGTGTTAATATAAAAAGCTCGGAACCAGATTGGTTCAGTATAGGTTTATTATAAGGATGATTTATAAATGATAATTAGTACATCAACAAAATAAAAGTGTAGACAATTTTGAATCATTAAAATTTCATTTAACTGTTAAATGTAAAACACACCCGTACGTGTCTATAGTTTAGTGTGTCTATGAATACAGACAACAAGTGGAGGTTCATACAATAATATTTAATAATTAAGTATTCCGTCTGCCACGATTTTAAATATTATATTATTTTATAAGACAAATGGTTAAATATTTATTATCACATATCGTTTATATTATTTCATACAAGTTATATATAGCTTAAGAGTATATTTTTTACATCTAATTATCTAACCGAGTATAATATTGTAGAAACAATTACAATAGGGTTACCGAAACATATTACGATTTAAAAAAGTTTTCAAATTTACACACTGAGAGATGTTTTGCATATTGTTGCCAATATTGCAAGAACACTTATCTTGAATTTGGGCAGATTTGACAAGAGAGAAAAAACGATATTACTGCAAAAATAAAAAACTTTTTACTTTCGCTTGGTATTGCAATAATTAATTAATGCGTTCCTTTTTTAAAATAAAGATATGTAAAAATACAAAAATGTGGAATTGCTATAAAAGATAGAAACAAAGAAAAAAAGGTCTTTTACCAAAAAAATGAGTTACATTTTCCAAGAATATTGGAGGCAATATTTTTGGTTTACAACTGGCTATTTACTGAACAGTGAAATTTGTGTGCAGTATAAATTATCTAATGCTATCACCTACTTTTGTAGCAATGCATTACTGAAAACATGAAAACAAAAATTTGTCTACAATATATCTGATTTATTTTTATCCCTAAATCGCCACCAATTTTCCAATCAGTAAAATAACATAAATAAATTATTGAAAAAAACTGTGGATTATATACCAAAGCACCATTAAATGAAATCGGGCTAAAGCCAATTACTTGGTTTACTTCAGATTGAGGTAAAGATAAGCAGATTGAAGATATATATGTATGATAGTGGGCGTCTTATTGAATGCTCATCGTTGCTCTATTTTTATGACAAAAGCAACAATGATATCATATCATGTTGTAAATTGAATAGATAACTAAATCGAAAGCATTAATTGCATATTACTCAACATTTTATCAATAACACAATATTCTGATTTAGAATAAAACATTCTCATTTCGAAAACAGTTGTTCGCAATAGAACAAAAACCAAAAATAACATTGTAAAAAGTTCACAACAAATTTTGAAGAAAAGTCATGTTTATTTAATACATTCCAACAATAAATATTAACCCTAACAATTTCAATGTTTCTTCAATATTATATTCAGCAATTAAAGTTGCCATGGATAATAATTACAACAGCAAACGGCAGTGGACTTAAGTCTATCATTTGTTGACTTTATTATAATAAATGACTGGCCAATCAATACTTAAAAAACAATGTCACAGAGAAAAATCGCGAACAGCTTCAGATTGTATGACAGTGACATCTATTGATGAGATAAATTGTTAAATGATTATTTTACAAAAGTAGTTTTGAAAATTACTCAGTTGATTGAGACATTCTTTATAATCGGGACTGTGGAGTTAGTCATGGTGTTTTAAGGTAGTCATAAAAAAATGGAACTCCTTATGTATTTTATTAAATATCAAAAAATACACAGACAAATTTACGAAATTTGAGTTTAGGCAAAGCAATTTATTAAAAAAAATAACAAAAACAGGTGCACTGTAAAGATACAATAGATTTTAAATAGACAAGTATAAGGAATGCCTTAACAAAATTCAAGTCAGCTAGATATTGAAAATTTCTAGATGTAGTTGCTAAGATCGATTCCATTAATGTTTGTTTGAAAACATTTAATATTAATTCTCATCAAAAGATGTCACGATCTCCGATTCAAAGCCTATCCACTCCCACTTAAAAAGTAAACTCGGGGCAATCTCGATAACTCATTTTAACATAAAAACATTGCTTTGCTTTATTTCTAATCAAGTTGACTTGACCAGATTTGATCTTGTTGTTCAATCTAATGTATCATACACACAATCACACTTGTGATTGAATGTTACTGATTTTGCCTCTGCATAGTAAATTTGATTGTTCACTTTCATGAAGAACAATTGTAGTTTTTTTTACTGAGAGGACATACTGGCTTTGGTCTTTAATTGTACTCGCTTATACGAAATGAAGGTGTGTAATGGAGATACAGAAATATCCATTTCCACATTTTTACCCCTGAAATTGATTGACAAAACAGTAAATAATTATTTCCGTATACTATAATGGTCAGCTTTATCAAAATTCATTCAACGCAAAATACTGAACTACGGTTACAAATTTGGCATGGCGGTCTCATTTAAACCAATAAGAAATACATCCAGAGTCAAAAACAACTAGATAAATACGTTCTGGCAGTGATAAATTGATACATACTCGTTTAGCTAATAAATCGTAGACGTACAACAGAAAAGCGCTTAATCAGTTAGGTCTTCAGAGCAATCTACACAAATATACATGCGCAGATAAAAATGCACTCTTCGCAAAAAAGATAAGCAGTTTTCCATTGTAAGGCAGCGAGTTATTCTACATTAGATTCAAACAGAACTTTTGAAAATGTTAAAAGTACAAAATAAAACATAAATTGTTTATAATCTATACATATTGTAAAAGATGCACACGTTTCTATTCAATCAACAATGTATACTTCAATGTTCGGTGATTGATAATTCTTCAAAACCATAGCAAATTTGTAGATAAGGTTAATGCTGTTGTTTTTTTTTGGCATATTTGAATCTGTGTGGAAATTTAGTTTCATTTTATTAGGACTACCGTATTTCAAACTTAATCTAATCATTGAGATATTTTATTGTACAAAATTAAAAAGATGCCAATCTTTTTTTAAATATCGATTCCACGAATGTCAGAATTAATACGTCGCAAACTACTCCAGCGACTCGAGGGTTACTAATATTATGTTTGGTAAAAAAATCTAGAACTCAGTCGTTATTATTTAATTGGATGCGCAAAGGTTTTTAAAGTACTAAAGACGTTTCATATCACGACATAATAAAAAAGAATCGTAAAAAATGTAAAACTAAGATCTATACAAAATTTGGCCGTTTATATAGTCAATCTCGAAAGTTTGTACATATTGTATTTGTGTGAATATTTTTATCTTAATAAATTAACAATACAGTATCAAAATCACAACACGTTGTACTGCATATCAAAAGTCAAACAAATTCAATAATTAGTTAAAAGTAAGTGAATAAAACTTATTCAAAACGGTAACTGGTACATTCAAAAAATTTGTAGCATTACATTTTTTTATCCTATCATATTATACTGTGGAATAATTATTCAAACAAAACAGTAGAGCGCACTCTCACTTAACCGTGAAGAATTTTGATCAGTCTGTTGACTCAAACATGATAGAAAATAGCAATAATCTATTGGAAATTTATAAAAAAAAAGCAATTATCCTTTCTCTTCTGAAGACACGTAACCATGCCGTAATGTATCGAGTCTGTTTAACGATGGTTATTTGAATACTCTCAATATTAATTCAACAATTCCGATTGCACGCAAGTGTCATTAATGGCCTAATGTCAATTAAGTGATGAATATACAGATTTTACAAGAAGCTAAAAAAAAAACTGCATTCAATGGATGATCGGTTAATGAATATATATCGTCAGCTTAATTCTAGCATAGCGTAAGTCAGTTTACCCTAAGTGACGGTTAAAACATAGTAGAATATTTTACTATTCCTAATTATACTTTTTAGAATATATACATTAATTTGTATATGTACTTAATGTAGAGGACTATTAGAATAGATAAGAATAGAGGACTGTAAGAAGATATACGTTTTATTGTGCTGTTTTCTTTTTGACCCCTTCCACTTGCAAATTTGGATATTAAATAAATGGTATGCCAAAACATGAAATTCTAAAAAAAAAATACTTACGTGATGTTAGAACTGAGCTGACAATATTCTATTTAAAGATGATGTTTGCTACTGGAAAATAATTGCCATCAGTCATGTTACAGTTCATAGATGGAGGTTAAATACAATTCTAAAATTGTACTGTAAAGTGTTTGGTATCCGAACATTAAAATTATAAAAGTCAGAACTGTTCATTAACTGATTGTATTTTTTGTTAATATATATATTTATATCGCCACGTCAATACAACTTGATTTTCAATATTTTGAGATAGCGATTGAATACGATACGTATAAAATTAAATTGAACATTATTTAATTGTATTCAATTAAATAAAACACCGATTCACATCTTTATTTTAAGCAATGATTATAGCTTAGATGTAGGTTAATCTAATCAGAGTTATCTAGTTGAAGTATTAAGGTGGCGATATATATTTAACATATTTTTTCCTCAGAGTATGAAATGTCTATTGTTTTATAGTATGTGTGAAACATTATAAAGTTTTAATAATTTGTAGTGTGTTGAAAACTTAAACGTACAGCTTTTTTGCGCAGTTTTTCATAATAAAGATAAGTGTTTTAAACCTATGTTTTTACTGGACGAGGACATACCTTTTTTGTTAAATAAACAACACAAAATCGGAGAGAGTTATATTTGTTGTTTTTCATTTGTCAAAAAGTATTTTTTACTGAAATAATGAGATTAACATTAGGCCATCGATATACAATTTGCTGTCATTGTCTTTACCTTATGGCAGTAGAATAATCATTATTACATGAAAAACGCATATCTGCTAAAACAAGAAAAATATTTTAATCCAGTTATCGTAAAATAATGCTGAATCATTAATCACTGACTCTTAAACATGTAAATAATACAAATTCCATTGACAATACGATACTAACTGTTACTTAACCTTACTTTGTTTAAAAGCTAAAAGACGCTAGTTACAATTGTGATTTCAAAAAATTGATGCAATAATTTATTATATCTATGTACAAGTATTTACACATTTTTCTTTGGTTTACAGTCGAGGATCTACAATTCCGATTCACAACACAAAAAATATAAATATTAATACAACAAAGGGCAATAAGTTAATTGAAAATTTTGACTTATAAAGAAGTTTTTACTATGAAAAATAATAACACTCGAATAAAATGATTTCGATAATATAATCAAAATTAATTTCATATCGATATGACGAGTCTATTTAAAGTTTCAACAAAAACAAATGCAATTCACTCCTTCATTTTTTTATGCACAGTTATTTGTTTTTCAACTTAAGTTGATGTAAAATTAATTATAAATGCAGTTGTTTTAAAAAGATATATATGACTATTGCAAACATTATTTCATCACCAAGTTAATGTACAAAGATGAATTATCAATTTTTAATCGATTCATGTACAGCAATTTTAATCCATTTCACTAGGTGTACGATGCAAGCCTCTGAATAATACTATAAGGAGATTTAATTCATCGTAGACTAGTACAGTAGGCTGCGGACAGTGATGCGTAAGTTCTTTCACGAGGCCCAATGAATATTACAAATGATTAAACATGAGGTATATCTATCAGGCCATGAGAACATAGGCGATGATATAAAACGCATTTATTCCTCACGAATTAAGACTAATTTTTAAAGTGATGAAAAGAAATCGATAACATATGATATTTAAGGTATAATGGTTATTTTTACACCAAAGGATCTAACACACTCGATACTTTTGTAAAGAAATCCATGCAGCATATAACTGTTCGATACCAATCAATTAGTAAGTATTGTTTATTTTATTGTTGGCTGTGAAAAGGTTTTGGAATATTGTGAGTTATAATAAGTTATCGTTTAAAAAGGTGTGTAAAGAAGGACTAAATTAGTTCAAATGTCCATATCTTAGTAATTTGTTAATATGGAATAGGTTAGTTCACCAACAAGGCGACAATATAAGAAAATGTGACTTAACTAAATATGGTTTGCTTCTTTTAACATTTAAGCTGTTAAGGGTATCCACAATATTGTTTATGAGAGATTCATACATTCAATTTACTTTGAGCTATGTCGGATGGATTCATCGTCGTCGACATTAGTGTGAGCGTGATGCTGGCGGGCTCTTTCGTTCCGTTTCTGTTGCTGCCTTATAAATACGGAGAGCCGATTTAGCAGAAATTGCTTATCGTGACCTTCCAGCACCAACTGGCTCTTCAAAACCGTCACCATGTGCCTATTCGCGTCCGTGACGGCCCAGTAGTAATACAACAGCAATATTAACACTATGAACGCCGGCACGGCAAACACGGAAGTGCCAATCAAGAACACGATCGTTCTCAAAAAGTCTGGGAACTTTCCGAAGGTTAGGACGACTTCCTCCCAGACTGAAGACAGACCTCTGAAAGGTCCGCAGCTCCTGGACGGAGTGATCTCGGCCACGCCGTAGCCTAGCGGGACGATTGCCGTGCAAAAACTAAACAAAAGCACCAACATAAAAAGAGAATTCGACCTGGACGCTCTGTATACCGTGGAAGACGGCTTAGAATTCACCAGACAGGTGAATTTCTTTAAATAAAATGTAAAAAAACACAAAACGGTAGCAATTATAGGCAGTATCGGGCAGTAGAACGAGCCTAGCCAGCACAGAGTCTGCGAGTATACGACGTCGAGGACGTGCTTTGGCAAGTGAAACTCTTGCTCTCCGAACATTCGAATGCATTTGCTCGAAGTGTGCTTGGCGATGAACGAACGCGGGAGGTTGACGAAGAATGTCATAATTATTTGTATCGCGAAATCGGCAATCAGCAGCTTGTACAGCTGCTGGCCGACGTACGTCTCCCAGCAAAGCAACGAAGAATCGGTGTCCATACAGCTGAGTGAATTGTTGACCAGATTTATCTGCAAGTACAATTGACTCAAAAGCACGACCAGCGATGAAAGTCTCAAAAGGACAGTTCGGAACAGAGTCAGCTTGACGACCAGTCTGGGACTGTAGTTTTCGAATGTTATAAGATATTTAAACAGGGTCGGAACAAATATATTCAATCCTACAATACATAGAGCGGGCAAATATTGAAGAAAGAAAATTCGGATCTCGCTCAAGGTATCGTACGACTGATCGTTACTGGTCCTCAGCAACATTTTCAAGCCTTGCGTCATCGAAGTCGGATCCGCTTTAGTAACCTGCGAATACTTGGTTAGATTGACAACATCTGAAGTGTTTAAGTTCGAATTTTCAACGTTAGTATTGTACGGATATCCGAGATCTCTTAAGCTCGTATCGTTTGCCATTATCAGCGAAGACATCGGAGTGATCTGGTTGAGTTCCGATAAGGAAAAGTTGAATGCGTAGAATATAGCGAAACCGCTGGCTATCAAGATGCCCAAAACCACAATGCTGACGGTCATGCGAATCACGACGAGTTTTATTTGTTCTTCTCTCGAACGACCCTGCCTCTCTTCCTGCAGCCGCTCCTC
Source organism: Himalopsyche anomala (assembly GCA_031772345.1). Classification (NCBI taxonomy): domain Eukaryota; kingdom Metazoa; phylum Arthropoda; class Insecta; order Trichoptera; family Rhyacophilidae; genus Himalopsyche; species Himalopsyche anomala. Next base: position 1,904,185 of record CM062823.1, on the reverse strand, counting down.
TTCCAAGCATCCTTTCATTTCGTTATACAGAGCTTTGTGTTTGATGTTGGCAGACTTTTCGTTGTGTATGCAAAAATCCCACCCACCGAATACCAAGTTGCAGTACTGATAGAACTGCCCTTCACCTTCCACGAGGCGTTCTTTGAATCCCCTGGCGGCAGACCTGACGATGGCTATCAACGATATCAAGAAATAAATGACGGGAATCAAAATATACGCTAGAGGTAAATCGTAATACATGAGAGCTCCTGTCGTGTCTTGAAAAAAGCTGGCATTTCGATTACTTCCCCCTATATAGTAAGTAAAAACTCTGTGCGAATACATGCCGTAGAATAAATAAGTTTTTTCCATCCAACCGGTGCCTTGGACGATATCCAACACCGGATTCCCATCGTCTATCGTCGTATTGAAGTAGTTTTCCGAGCAGCACTGTGTGGAGTTGGGCGACGAGACCATATCGCAGACTTCATCGTCGATTATTCCATCGAATATGGCACTAGGTATAATGATAAAAAGTATTATTAAAGTGGATATGGCGAGATTCAACATGACCAGCCATTTCAGCAAAAGGAAATAGGCTACGACTCCGGTTCCGAAGTTTCCTTCGATCGTCTTGAACGATTGTTTCCACAGCTCTAATCGGGACAGTGTCTCGCGGAATCGGGCCGTGGTGCCTTGCCAAGCTTTTCTTCTGCGCCATTGCAGCTGTTCTAGTCCTTGCAATCTAAGCTTCGTTGCATTCTGTAAACAAAACAATTAAAATATTATAATCATATTAATTGCGGACAGGAGAAATATTAGAGAAAAGGTCACTCCTCATGCCAGAAAATACTGCTCAGTTGTAAAATACATTCAGCGACATTATCTCTTGATTTAAGCGGTATATTGAATATAAATTATATAAATCGAGGCACATAATGCCTTCGAGAATGATTCAAAAAAATAATAATCCACATAAACCGACACTTACAACACTATACAAGCTACATGCGTGTCATGTCAGTCACAGATTTTTATCTACGAGAATTGTTTGTTACTCAGTTGCTCAACCTCTCTTTTTTAAAGAGAGAAGGATAGGACTAGATCACTGGTTAGCTAACTGCTCTCGCTGCTTTGTTATAGGATGTGATGAGTGGGAGGGAGTTCAAGACATTGCATACATCCATTCTTTTGGACAGAAATTCATAAATCAAAAATCTTTACTGGGATTACCCGTGACACTGTGTTCTAAGTCAACAACGTTGACACTCGACCACGCAGACGACTGATAGAATGATACATATACGTCACCTGCTGTGTTCTAGTTGGTTAGAGCTTGCTCTACCGACAAGGTGGGTCTGAGTTTGATTCCCGGTAAGGTCAATGTCAAATTTAGATTTTTCAATTTGAATTTGAGACTTAAGACGTGGGTGTTTGTGACCTCAAGTTGATCTCGAGTGACTTACAATAAATTTTCATCGAGTTTTTCTCGTATGATCTTTCAACTTTAAAATATTTGGCGCATTGGCATTAGCTGTAATGCCAAATATTTTTTTTAATTGAAAAAACTATCGAAAAAAATCATATCAACATATATATGAAATGTCAAAATACAGTCAAAATATGAAATGTTATAATAATTTTACCTGTAGCTGCATTTTGAGCTGTCGTTTTTGCATCATGGGAACAGGCATCGCTTTTATCTGCATTATTTCTTCCCATGTGCTCTCTTCGTTTGACAGGTTTTCTGAAAATAAACAAATCACATCACAAAAATTGTGAAAAACATTTTTCAACGCTAAGAAAACAATAAGTTATAAGCTGTTTTGGCTATTTAACTTTCTCATTAATCTTCCCATAGGATAAACAATATCGCATGCATTTTAATTGTGTATCAAAAAAATAAATAAAAACAACTGAAACATCCATGTCTAGATAAAATATTCGTGAAGTTTTATGACATTACAAGACACAGTTGTGTTTAAAAAAAATATATTCTACCAACAAAACGTTTTAATAACAACATTGGACTGAATTCCTTTTATTATCACCCGTTATTAAAATTCAAATAATATGGCAGCAATCCAGATGGCAGAGATAAGTACCTGACAAATCAGGAAGCATGGAGACCATGGTATCCCCGGTGGCAGTACCTCTAGCTGCGGTGGATTGTCTCCGTTCACCGATGGGTCGAATTCTTCGCACTGTTGCTATTTTTATAGAAAGATTGCACACAGGTTAGTCAGGGGAAAAAAGCTTTTGAATTAATTGATGCCTGAAACTTTTTATTGAAGCCAAAGTGTGTAAAGCAAGCTAGATAAGAAGCAGTTTGCTGCCAAAGTAAAGTTGTGCTTTTAGCCACTCAGATAAAAGATTTAATGAAAAATTGCTTATAATATATAATAATATACGTTGAATAAATCAGGAAAGAAGGATCTCTTTTAAGCTAACTATGATATTTAAGATGAGTCATTTCCCTGTAAAACTTGCTTACAAGAAATGCTACAAAATATTAGAGGTTCGTGGATACCATGAGACGTGTTTGTTCTTGATGAGGACTTTTTTAATTTGCATATATGCAGGGCTTTTCTCAAATTTATTTGTTTCTTATAGAGTCGGTCTCTAATGCTCAACGCCAACACAATTTTTTAATTTACTGCCTACATGCATTTTTAGGTTGGTATTACATGAATGTAATAATTGCAACTTGGTCAATTTAGCGACAATAAAATAATATGGTGCATTCAATATTTATTGACATAAACTAAACTATATCTATACCTTCTATTTGTCTCAAGATCATCTTCAGCAGTTGTAAATGTGACAAATAGCTCAAATTATGTACATTCACACAAGTTTTGTCACTAACGACCCGGGTTTCGCCTTTCGGCGTTTTCAGGCGTTCAAGTGCACGGATGAACTTGAACTGATGCTTAGTAAATGAGTGTATCGTGTTTAAATAATATATATATCACTAGGTTTTGCTGGCGAAAAGGATTAACCCAAAGAATTAGCCCATGGGAATGCCTACAGATTTGAATGGTGGATAATTTAATTAAATTTAATATTGAAATTCCACCAAGCACCTTCAGTCGAAATCTTAAATTATGTGACAAATAGCTTTCCAAAAGCCAAATGTATTTGAATGATCGGTAAAATTTCAGGTATGAGATCTTCTTTCTTCATTAGAAATAAAATCCTTCAATGGTTTCCATTACTTTGAAAACAATATGTTTATAAGTCAGCCTAAATAGGCGAGTTGTACGTTGGTCAACGAACGCATTTCATTGGTAGTATTTTGGTTATTAAGAAACTGGCTTGTAAATTAAGCATTAGAGGCGAGAAAACCAATAAAAATGAACAACAAACTTACTTCCTCTGTGCTGCTTTGAAGGCAGCATGGTGGCAATGTTAGCAGCTTTACTGGCCGGCACGTCGACTTCCAAGCCCGCACCAGGATAGCTTTCCTGATAAAACTCGGCACCTGCTTCTTCCCATCCTCCTCTCCTGCCGCCCGCTCCTCCGCCAGACCTGCCGCCGCCACTCTTCCCACCCCCGCTGCCGGAACCAGACATGGTGGTTCGCTTCACTTCACTCCGCAAATAAACTTCCCATCGTTCATTTTGTTTTGTTAACTTTTTATTTTATTAATTCGCCTCACATAAAATGGACTCGCTCTGTTGGCTTCAGCATTATGTATTCTGCCGTCTTGATAATAAATGTTTTTGGTATTATTTAAATTTGAATAATTATTAAAAACTTTACTAGTAAGTATAATATTCTTATCAAAAAGATTTAGTTTGGTTTATCGGTTGAAAATTAATTTAATAATAACTATTGTGACTGAAAAATATTGCCAATTGCAACACATTTACTAGATACAAAAATTGAGCAATTCACTGTAAAAAGATTTAGGTATATGCAGGGAAACATCTACGGTGTTTATTATTGTTTAAATATTGAGCCATATCACATCACTAAGTACTTGTTTGTTTAAAATGACAAATTAATTCTCGATAATGAAAAAAGTGTCAATCCAATAACAGGCTTTATCACGATCTTATCATTGGCACATTTGAGATTAGACTGTATGTATCTTACGCTTGAACAGTGGCTGGGATTGATAGTACTGGATCTGAAAATCAGAATAATAAGTAATTGTTAAAAAAACAGATGAGGTAGCAAACTTTAAAAATAGTGACTCATCAGTACATTTTGACAATAGATATTACATAAAACTCCACATATTTTGTAGTAGAGAATGTGTCGATATATCTTATCTAAAGCTCTTAACCGTTTGAATACCGTACTACTAAATCGCATTAATTTTCCTAGATACAGCGTATTTTTGAGGGAAATAATTTTGTCTAATATACACTCAAATTCATTCATTTTTAAAAACCTGTATTGAATCAGTATAGATGGTACTACACATATTCATTAAAATATTGCTTATGTTCCATTGGAATACCAAGTACTTAATTTTTAAAATTTCTTGGACACCCGTCTCCGTTTGGGATCCTCACGGTTAAAGGACATTTTACGATACAAAAATGAATTTTCCCAAGATACGCAAAACATTCTTGCGCGGACAATAATAGCATTGAATCAGAAATATTTACAAAATTCAGGATAAGTCTTAGTGATGAAAGAATTAGTTTTATTCCTAAAATTGTAACAAAACAATATTATTAAAATACTCATTAATATGCTGAATATCAAGTAATGCGGATATACATATAAACGAGACGGGTAGCAAACAGGGTTAACATATTTTCAAAATGATTACTTTGTAATCTATTCTGGAGCCTGCGGCAATTCACATGCAACCACATGTCACTAACGAGGTGCGAACACACCTTAACAAGATAATTTTCTCAAACCACTTAACTAATTAACAGATGTGTGGATAACAGATACAAAGAATTCATTTGTATAGAATTATTCATAAGTCTAGAATGGTGTTATCATTATGAATCATTGGAATCAAAACATGGATCTACAATCGCCATATCAAACATACAAGTTGGTGATGTGATAACGTAATCTGGTATTGTATCAAAGCCATTCAAATAATCAAATTTATAGAACTTAAACTGTTTGCATCTGAAAAAGAATGTCCAAATTGGAACAATAAAGCTAAGTATTGACAATTATTTACTTTTTGCCTGTTTACCTTTTAGAATATGTTGTAATTTCAATAATCATTCGTTATCGATTGTTAAAATTATATGTGGTTATGTTGAGTAATTAATCACCTTATTGACATTGCAAGCAGATAAGTGAATCTACAATAAAACAAGCTAATATTTAGGAAATTATTTCCTTATTGAAACATATATAATGTATCTTACCACAGGATAGAATTTGGCATTGTCATTTTTCTTATAGTTACTTTATTAATTGTTTTGTGGTTTTGTTCATTCGTGGATTTAATTGTCCTGGTAATAGGCTTAATCATACATTGTTACATTACATTATTCTCAGGAAATAATATGAATGAGCTATTGAATAATTCAACGGGTTAAAGTTAATTGTCAATATAATAGGTTCCCAAACTGATTTGGGTTGACGCACACCGTTCAGATTGAAATCGCTCAGCGCCTTCGTTGGAAATCTATCCCCTTAAAACAGTGTCTGCCAAACTGTGTGCCACAAGAAGTCTTAAGTGTGCCGCGTTGGAAGAAGCCTTAAAAATTGTTATTTTAAATAATGCCTATTCATTTAAATTTTCTTTAATTTGAAATAAATTAAACATCTACGCAGGGTGAAGTCCCATTCACCAATGTGCCGTGAAGTAAAAAAGTTTGACGGACACTGCCTTAAGCGGACAAACAGAAAGATACAGTGAAATATTTCGCTTGCTTTCCTTTTATATAATATATCAGGTTTGTAAATGCATTCCACCTAAGTTTCATTAAAGATGAAGAAAGAAATGCATTTAAAAGCATTTACAGTATAATAATCTCACAATGCAAATTTAAGTGTAGGTAGTTTTATGATATTGCTGCGAGAACTGTTGGTGGCCATTGTTTTATTTAATATTAAATTCTTAACTAATTATCAGTTCTATCATTCAAAATTAATTAAAGCATACATCTTCCACCGACCCCTTGTAGCTCACTTTTGTCTCCACAGGCAGAATATATTATCTCATATCGGGATACAGTGGTCTATATGAACTTTCCCAAGAAAAAAAGAACTAAGCATTCAATTTAATTGTGTTTATTCAAACGAGTAAACAGACTTTTCTGTACACAATTCTTCGCACAAGAAAACTCTATATTCAAAATGCAGTATTATCAGAAATATTATGAATTGACGACATAATAAAAAGCATGATAGAAAATATTATATTTATCCAGAGCTTTTTCCCCCATGTATCGTGGTAGAACGGCGTTCCGGCACCTTTTTTCTCGGCATTTTAAATGTTTCAAATCGATATTTAATTTTCTTTGAAAACTTTTGATTTTTAAGCCGATGAAAAGATGACAGAAAAATGATCATATTAGTACCAAAAAATTCAAGCTGCATATAAATTAGCAATGGAAAATCAATCTTTCAATGTGTTGGAAATCGAAATATATCTCCTAGAACTAAATGAAATCTAAATGAGTTGCATTCTTCACAACACAAACAGTTTCCGTCTGTGGCGCAATGATGAACGCCGTTAGCTTACGTGACGGATCTCGCAGGTTTGAGTCCCAGTACAAAAAACATTTTTTTCAAATGATTTATAGATTTCTGTTCAAAGGTGAGTGTTTGTGATATACCCTGCCACTCTTTCAATCCTAAAATGAATGGGGCAAACGAGAATGATTAATTAACTACTAGTCCTGTGCTAGCCCTACCTTTCCATCTTTACTCTCTTCAAAAAAGGGGAGGTTGAGCAACTGATTAACGAGCAGTTCTTGTAAAAAAAACTTTTGTTGAAATACCTCTATTAGGAAACCATTTGCTAAAAATTGGGAACGGACATGGATTAGAAAAGAATACAGTACAAAGCTTGACAAGAAGTGAGTTACGGCACCTTTTACTGTGGAATATAAACAAAATGCTTGGTATACGGAGATTTCTTTTGTGGTGAATTCATGTACAGAAGAATTTTATACGAAAGAAACACCAAGTTATTAAAATTATTTTCTGGAATGTGAAGGGTAAGTACCTAACGTATTTCAGAGTGATTATTTCAATTGAATAAAGATATAATACAACTTTGATAGCTTGGAAGCATACCCTTTATGTAGGCAAATTTTAATTCAATAACACTTATGTGGCTATAGTGAACAGTCTTCAATCAAATAATTTCATTAAATTGATACACTTATGGTAGCAAGAGGTAGGTATAACCTGTGAGCCCGTTTTGCCATGGTAACACTAAACAATTTCAATCTGGACTGATTTGACTAGTAATGCACCTCTAAAGGTCTGTCAGACCATACTAGTTATAGGGATAAATGAATCTAATTGCATAATGTCCACGTACCGTTGATAAGATTTGGGAAATCTAATTAGAGGCCCTTGATTTTTCACTGAGAGATGTCATTATATTATTACTTTTCCAAAACTATAAACATTTGAATTAGTGCATAGATTTGACGGAGCCAACTGGATTATGGAGTCAATGAAGGTATTCAGCAATTAATAAGCTGTCATGGTTTCTTTTTCTGAATATCACTTCCACTTCTTATTTTCTTTGCACATCAAGGTGTTTAGCAAATGCAGCTAATAGAAAAAGAGTAGTCATTTCTCAATATAAAAAACATCGTCGGATTGGTAATTAATACATAAAATTTAATATAATGAAAAAAATGTTCTACTTACGTTATTTAACACATCGAAGTACTGTGACGTCTTTACACAATTTCACACAACTGTTTAACTATTTCACAATTGAATTGTAGCTATCCAAATAGGCCGCACTATCATGACAACTATTCACTAAAAAGTAACGATTTAACAATTTACCCCATCAGCAAAATTTGCAGCATTAATACAAGAATAAGCACACAAGAATTACCACATATTAGTCTATTCCACACCACACATTTTCTGTCGAACCAATGAACGAATACAACATAAATTAAACACTGTTTTTTTTTTCGTATTTTTGACAGATGGGACGATTATTAGCGTCTTGGAACGTCCTGCTACAGTCACAGATTGTGAATCAATTAAGCATTAATCCGAGATAACCTTATCGCGACAATATCGTCATGGGTACTAGGGACGATAAAGTGCACATAATTGTCCATTATGACGCATGTTTTATTGACAATTAGGTAAATTTTGCAGATTGGCGTTTTCTGAACTCGCCGACATTTTTGCTTCGGATGAATATCTGTTTCCACGATGTGTCAGAACTATCACATCGCCATTGCGGATTGGTGGAACAAAACGAGCTTTTCTTTGTCAGCCAATAGGAATGATTTTAATATGGGTACTGTTCAACTTCAGCGAATTGAAGTACGAGTTTTATACAATCATTTTCATTTTCACAACAAAGGGAAAACAGGAAACGGAAAACAATGTAAAGTAGTAGGGATCGTTTCAGGAATAATTTGTTTTAAAAAACAAAGCTCGCTCGATATCACTTTATTTAATCATAGCCTAATGATCTAAATTATGTTTTTCTTTCATATTTCTTTCGCTAATTCCATGGCGCCTGATAGCCCCCGATTGATGTCATACAAAATATAACATATTATAAATTATTATAATACCAAATAAATTATAATTATTGAGTAACGTTCGAAAGTAAACAAAGCTGTTGGCAGCTTTTTCGCTACGACCTTCACTTAGGAATTTATTGTAATTATACATTTTTAATATGAAAACTTGTCGGGTCGGTGGTCTAATGATCAAAGCGTTGGCTACAGTTACGCTACTCGCGAGCTCGAATTGCGGACAGTTTGTATAAATTGATTTTTCATTCGATTTATGGAATTCTGTTCGAAAGTATGGATAATATATAATCTATCCGTCCATAACGATTCCAAATCCAAAGTGTTTGTAAATGCTTCAATAGTTTTTCATTTTAGGTTACTTCAATAAGTGATTTGCGAAGAATTCTATAGCATTGATTGAAAATTGTATTTGGAAATTTATTTTTGGAAGTTTCTCGAGTCTCCTAGGAACTCTATCCTTACTTAGTGAATATAATCGTGTCTGTTTTCAGCTTGCATCGTAGGTTGGCCTTTTTTTCAGATAACGTTGTATTGTATGAAAGTGTTGTTAAAAAACAATGATTTACTCTTATCAGATAACAAGCGTGACGTGACTTTATTGTATTCTTGTTATAAAAATAAAATTGATATTATTGCAAAGGTTTAGTTTGCATTTAAAAAACTGAGCGTATAAGTGAGAGTAGGTAATTTTAAAAATAAAATGGCAATATTCTTACTTCTTATATTGGCTTGGAGATAGTGTTTGGCAAAAAGAAATATTTTTAACTACACTCACCCCTCGTATAACACGGTTAAATATATTTTCGTTGAGCAAAATATTTTATCAAATACTTTCTTTACGATATTTAATTTTACTGTAATAGTCGGTATCGAAGTTCAATATAATAATCTTAAAAAATAAATAGACGTATATTTTATCAGTTAATAAATTGTGATTTATAAAAAAATATCGTATTTGTAAGATTTTAAATATTAGGCTGACGAAAAAGTTTTTGCGTACTTTTGTTTTAAGAGGTGATTTTTTTTCTCCGAATTGTCTTTATGTGTAAAGGATGCCGTGTAGCCTCTTGTTAATTTGAGAGAAAACTATATTCTCAGATCAAATTAGTACATAACTGGAATTTCTGACTTATATATTATCTACGACAGATTCAGTATACACGGTAGTACATTTTTAGACATTTACATTGATTAGTTTACGGTAAATTGCATAGGGTTGCATATTATAAACGTTATTAAGTAACAATCGATTGCTTATTTAAATATTGAATATAATTGTATATAAGTGTTAAAAAAATTCACCTCTTCCCCGGAACACCGAGAATTGTTTGGAGAATTAAGCGAGCCACTTTTTAATGTATTGGCAGCCCACCGTTGGATATTTGTGATAGAATTAATAGTATATTGTTATTAATAACACCTGTTATAATAACAGTGTTAAACATTTAGTATTTTTTAATACTATATGAGTGTTTGGAACAATGAGAATAATTACTATTAGTTGCTTTCTCCGTGCCATCATTTCAAGATTAGGTTCGGATCGAAGAGATGAAAATTTCGCAGCAATCTATGTCTTAAGACATAAAATCGTAAATTGACTGAAAATACAATGCAACATTGATTTTTAAACGAATTTCTATTAGTAATGAAGGTCTGTTAAAGAAATTTCGATTAAAAAATATAATAAAACCTAGTTGTAAAAAAACCGCAGTAGTCTTGAAATCCTGAAGCCGATTGCATAACTCAAATAGAGTGTTTCCTATCGGTTTATAAAAACTCGATAAAAGAGTAAAGTGCAGTTGGAACGGAAATTTGATAACCATTTTCTCGGAAATGCGAAGTTTCCTTTAGTCTTTATTTCATCGTAAGGAAAGCTACTTTTCAAATAAAACGTTCTTTTATAATAAGACGAAATTTGTAAATGTTTAAAATGACTCTCATAAATCGTTTTATGGTAGTTTTATGTGCTAATAAAAGTTTGGCTAATTTTTAATATGTTTTTTTTTACAAAATTACCTTATTTATTAGTTATTACACGTTTCTTAGTACAGCCTTTATGATAGATAAACTAAAAAAACATCTAAAAACAAATTAACAAGGAAATCTATTGATCAAGTAACAACAGCGACTATCAAAATAAAATAAAAAAGCATTTGTTTAACCTCACTCACGTCCAAGCAAAATAAGTCTTAAGTTTCAAAAAAAGTTGAATTTGAAAAACAGTTCTTAGAGACAAAACCAAAAAGTCACATTAAGACTTAAGTAAAAAAATATTTATGACCGTACTCTTGATTCCTCAGTTAATCATCAATATTTATAGAGTATGAGAGAAAATGTGAAAACAATAAATGTCACAACCAATGTAGAAGTGAGTGTCTTGAGAGTTTCAGAAATATATAAGAGTACACTTTTTCTCACAGATTCATTGAATATAATATTTAAATCTGGTTCGTCTTATAATTATGGTATATTTATTTAATCAGTTTTATTATCGAAAAAGTTTGTTTTAATTTTTGTAAGCAATTAGTCCTTAAAGATGTTTATAGTGGGCTTGACAATTTTTAGTTACGTTACTACACAAGGTTTATAAAAATATAAGTTTACATAAATAGAAACTAGACTGCTTTGACAGTGGCGTTATTATAATTAAAGCCACCACTTGAAAACGTTGAAAAGCTTACGATTAACCGATCGATCGATCGGTCTTGAATATATTTGAGAATTCAAACATTTGCAAAAAAATAAAAACATTATTTCAATTATAGTGCTAATATTTTCGATAGATTCGGCGGTAACTTTGTGAACATTTATTTTTAATATCAAATTGATTTTTATGAGCTCGAAGAATGGCGGAGGATGCTTAGTCAGTAAAAATGCAACGCTTGAAAATGCAGTTAATCGGTATTAAAAAAATAATTAATGCATTTGTATTTAAGGGTATTACTTGCAAACACGGCTTATTCCTTAAATCAGTGGTTTCCAACCTTTATGTTACTACGCCTCCCTTTGAAGAAAAAAATAACTTCGCGCCTCCCCATCCTTTATTTCATAAAGCAATAAAGACATGTTTTAAAGGGTATATAAATATTATGAATTGTTCGCGCCTCCCAGGTTGGAAATCGCTGCCTTAAATGGTTAAAAATAAAACTTGAATTTCATTTTGAAAAACAATGTACATTTTAAAAGTATTTTTAGTTTTACATTAATTACTTTGGAATGATATTTTGTATGTTATCAAGCCATGTTTTAGACTGATTTTTAAAAATAATTTCAAAAAGTATTTGTATCTACTAAATTACATTCATGGTTCATGTTTCAACAACTTTGGAATAAGCCTGGTTTGCAAGTACATAATACCCTCAATTGTTCCAAATACAAAAAATATTTGAAAACTAATGAACATAATAATAAAAAAAAGTACGACATTTTTTGCGGATTTTTGAAAATCTTTCACAATTATTGGAATATTGAAACGTTATGCATTAGAAGCTTTATTATCTCGGAGTTATTTCCGGGTGTAGATATTTCGCGAATGATATTTTTGGTACAATATCTATATATTAATACTCGTTAATGTCCGTCCGTCCGTCCGTCTGTAAATTGTCCGCGATTTCTCCTCCCCCTGCCCCTTCTCCCACCCTCCTCACCAGCTCCGCTGACGCAATATTTTTATTCATACTAAAGACATATTTTCCCAATACACTGTTTATTATTTGACGAAACAAATCAAATCGCTGAAAAAAATTCATACAAAAAAACGCCGCGACCGTGGATCGAACACAGAACTCTGGATTACCAGTCGAGCTCTCTATCAACTGAGCTAACGTCATAAATATCAAGTCGATAAAAATAGTGTATATATAATAAAAATTTGAAAATGGAACGATATTTGCGATTCCTACTGACTTCGATTGTTTGTATTCAAGATTCAAAAATGGAACACCTGTCAAATAATGAATGTGGAATATTTTACATAATATAGTTTCGACAGTTAAATGCAAATATTCCATGTGTGTCATATGTATGCTGACGGCTATTAAATATTTTACGTTTTAACAGAGGGTATTTAGAATTTATCCCGATAATTTAATAATTTTGTATCTTTTGTTTTAAATAACGAGTAAACGAGAATATGCTTTGGAAAAGGTAAAAAAAGCTAAAAACCTGAAGGTAGATGGTTCAAATCTAGCCTTGAACGTTTTTTTTTGGTTTATAACATTTTTTTTTTTTTGAAAACTTTCTTTTTAAATCACATTACATCTTGATCGTATGAAAATAAATGCTATCAAAATAACAAAATCCGATTGACTAGCGAAATAAGTTTTTCAAAAAATAAATATAAGACGCAATTATTTCAAGATTTGTTTTTAATCTAGATACATACGTGGTATAGTTAGTTGTTGGCGAAAGCATAGTTTCAGTATGTTTAGTAAAATAACGTCAGTAAAAATCATTATATATATTCTAAAAAACAAGTTCTATTTGGAGAATAAATCAAAATTTTGATAATTTTGTTTTGATAAAATGTCCAATTAATTTATAATATTTTGCATGTGAAAATTGCATTTTTTATATAAATATAATTTAATTCTTTGCCCATTTATTTTCCGACTTTTTTCTCACATTCCATTGAAGTGAAAAAAAAGTTCAATAGATATTAAATTATTCTAAAAATTAGAATATTAGATTATTCTAAAAATTCCAAAATCTATATATTAATAGTCGATAAAATAATCACTTTTCACAAATCACAATTCACAAATGTGTGCGTACTGATGTCCTCGGGTCTTTTTCTTTTTCTACGAAATATTTTTGTTAGCGTACTTGAAAATTAGTTGAATAAAATATATATACTACGAAAAATGATTGTTAGCAACCTTGAACATTATTCCAAAAATTTAATAATTTACAATTTAAAAACTGCAGGGCTGTCGATATATGCGCCGAGATCGATTTATGCTACTATGAAAAATGATTGTTAGCAAACTTGAACATTATTCCAAAGATATAATAATTTACGAAATTTCTGCTACTTCGAAAAATAGTTGTTAGCAAACATAAACATTATTCCAAAAATTAGGTAATTTACGAGGTCTATTTCTGCTAATAGGAAAAATAATTGTTAGCAAACTTAACATTATTCCAAAAATTAAATAATTTACAATTTAAATACTACAGGGCAGGGCTGTCGATATATGCCCCGATATATTTATTTTATTTTTAGAATCTCTGGCTTATTCAATAAATAGGTTTGTAATTTTCTGACTACTTAAAAATGCAACAAAAATCCCCCCGTTGAGGTCAACGGGCTTACAGCTAGTTAAAGTAAAAGTTAAAAACTATAGAATTCGTTTGTTTTAAATCATTATGGTATCCCATCGCATCTGGTAACACACATCGTGAACCGCCACTCGCATACATACCTGTGGATCCCGGAAAATAACGATTATTTTGGTCCATACTGAACATTGTATTAGTTCGGCAGTCTCCCGCCAGAGATCTTTCCCAATACACACGCACCTCCACACATAACGCACGCACACAGTAAAATCGGGGAACGCTATGGTCACATCGGAGGGATTCGGGTGCGGTGGGATCTACTGCTACATAACATTATTTTTTTAATAAAAATACACAATGTTCCTAGCAATGGGCGAAAATGACCTTTTAAATAAGGTGGAATAAAGTAAAAATGAATATTGTGTTTTTATTAATATAATGTCTTTCTAACAAGTATTGACAGTAAACACTCTAAAAGTGAAGATTATTATTTATTTAAATGTACAGAAATAATGCTATCATACTATGCGCTAGATCACATATGGGCAACCTCCGGCCCGCAGAGCCATTTTGTCCGGCCCGACTACCAAATCGGTGAGCTAAAAAAAAAAAAACTAGTTTAAGAGATAATCTGGGGAAAAAGTATACCAAATCTAGGATTTAAAATTCTTCGGTGAGCTAAAAAATAAATAAAAAAAACGAGGCTAGCAACGTTAATAATTTGGTCCAGCCCTTAACTCGGAGTCTGAATGATAATTTGGCCCCAGGCCTAGGTAAGGTTGCCCATACCTGCGCTAGATACATATTTCATTCTACCCTGGATTATAGAAGATTTGAGACGGTATTCGATTAAAGTCTAAGTATATTCAATGAAGTTGTTCACTACTTGAAAGCATCGGTGGGCTGCCAATACGTTAACAAGAGGCTCGCTTAATCTCAAAGCAATTCACTGTGTTTTATAGAAGGAGTACATTTTTTATCACTCCTGTGCATTTATAAGCAAAACTTAAATCAGCAATCTATTGTTACTTAATACACTTATAATATGTAAAAATATGCAATTTACCGTAAACTTATCAATCTAAATGGCCAAAAATGTACTACTGTTTTCTGAAGCTGCCGTAGATAATATATAAGTAGGATATTGCAGTTATATACTAATTTGATCAGAGAATATTGTTTTCTCTAAAATTAACAAGGGGCTCTCTGGCCTTAGTATAATTTAACAAGAGGCTTGCGCGAGCCCCTCCGAGCCTCTTCTAGCCTACCCCTGCTTGAAAGTACTTACTCGATAAACGAAACCAGAATTTGTTTTTCAGAATGGTTGTATACATGCCTTTTTACTATTAATTCAATGTTATTTCAATAAGCTACATCGTTTCCTAATGCAAAGGACTCGCTAAATGAGAATTTTAGATAGGGTGTGAATAGGAGGATCAAAACGTCTTGAAAAAATCCGGCACCGGTTCCATATTACATAGATCTTATCATAGTCTTTAAAACTCTTTCTACTTGGTTACGTGTTACAGGGGTTGATTCCTATTATGATAACATTCAAACACTGAGATTTAGAATTATATGCGTTGTATAAATATACAGTTACCACATTTTTATTTATTCCAATTAAAAATCTATCGTATTTTGCTAAGATCGGGATTTTGATAGTTTATAGATTATCTTAGATTGTAGATATACTTAAAGTTTAAGTTATTCAATGGATAAGCGTGCCAAACTTTAACATTGTATTGATAAAAAGTAAAAAAAAAACTCTTTTCAGCGGGTTAATGAATGATATTATAAAAGAAGCGTCTTGCTTAAAAACAACAAAGTTATTAAGCCCAGCAGTGCCGCAGGATATGTATTAAAAAATAACTCCAATAGTACCTACTGTCTAAATTATATATATTTTTTAAATATGCGTAATATTAGATTATAAATAATAATAACGAGTCGAGTGGTCAACGTCGTTGGCTTCAGTTACGGAGGTCTCGGGTTCCAATCCCGGTACGGACAGTTTTGTAAATTGATTTTTCAATCGATTTATGAATTTCTGTTCGAAGGCATGGATGTATGCGATGTCTTGAATTCCCTCCTCCCACCTATCCTATCCTATGAACGGGGTCTATCGAGAGCGATTAGCTAACCACTAGTCCTGTCCTAGCCCTATCCTTATATTCCTACTCTCTTTGGAAAGAGTTTGAGCAACTGAGTAACAAGCAGCTCTCGTAGAAACACATCTGTTGATATAAACTCCATTAGGAGTCCATATGCTCCACATTGGGAGCGGTCATGGTAAAAAAATAAATAAATACATAAATAAATAATAATAATTGAATTATTTTTTTACCCCGTTCAAATAGTAATGTCCACAGTAAACTTTACATTGTTAATAATTAACATTCGGAAAACTGTAATGATTTTAATTATTCTGAATCTCAATAGCGTGATCAAAGTACTCCCGAATAAAATCATGCTGGAATCCAGTTCGTCGCAATTGACAAAATCAAATCAGTTATTATGAAATGTGTTACACGACACGAAGGAGAGAATCTGAATAAAAAACGTTAAATGGTTTAATGGTGCAAACTTAATTGAAAACATAGCATTTTAAGTCGCGCGAAAATGACGCGTCGTTCGGAAGAATCTGTAGTGTTTATTCCTGGCATACATTTTTGAGAGTGCCCTCTAAGGGGAGGGGACTACATGTTTTTGATGTGTCGAAGAAAAATCCTTCAGATTTCCTATGTGATTTTCCAAGCCTGTCCGTTTTCGGACCGAGTCGTAAGTCTTCAATAGAAAAACTCTGCTCCTTTTCATAAATCTCAATTCTATCGTGTGCCCGTGTAACAGTTATAAAACAATATTATTTGTTTTTGAATGACAAGTGTATGATGTGGATAGATTGAGTAGAGTTTGCGCCACGGTATGGCGGCGATTTTCCGTGGAGCCGATATACGATTCAGTGCATCGATACAGTTTTAATTAGTAATTTTCCACTTCCGTTCCGAGTTTATACACGTTTCTAAACAATATACATAATCAACAATAATTTCAGCGGCAGCTTGTTAAGCAAAAGACACTTTTTGCAACCATATTTTGAGCGTTGGCCGATGAAAATGGCAGATGTGGAAAATTGACAACATGAATTTACTATGTGCGTGAAAATGGATTGGTTTAACAACTAAAGACTAAACATATAATACTTCTTAAAGTGGTTTAATATCTTGTAAAATTATTGGTACTATTTTAATGCAAAGAAGCTTCATTTTAGATACTCTATTGATAAAAAAAAAAAATACATGTTCAATAGAAAATACCTACGCATTATAAAATAAATAGATTATTGTTGGAATCAAAGGTGCATTGATATTGATATGAATTTTTACATGTAGAATGTATTTTATTGATAAATTTGCAGAGGCTTTCAACGAAACATCGATTTTTTAATATTAAAATTTAAACAAAAACGACAATAAGACTGTGAAACCGCTGGAGTGTGTTTAGTTCCGATTAGAAAGTCAAACATTGTTTATTTTTTACTGTGTGGAGCTCCATGATAGCTTAGAATAGAATTGGTTGGATTCATCAGACGTGTTCAATGAAAGTGCGCCATTGATAAAGCGACAAAATGCCGGGAAAGTGCAACTCTTGGC
The DNA here is from genome assembly GCA_031772345.1 of Himalopsyche anomala. Classification (NCBI taxonomy): domain Eukaryota; kingdom Metazoa; phylum Arthropoda; class Insecta; order Trichoptera; family Rhyacophilidae; genus Himalopsyche; species Himalopsyche anomala. The sequence continues at coordinate 1,886,586 of CM062823.1, read as the reverse complement.
AGAGACACAGACATCTCCGGTGCCGATTGTCTCGGAAGATCAGTTAAGACCATAAATGGCGGCCACGAGCAGGGTGCGTTGTTATTATTACATTTTTATTTTTTCCATCACGTTACAATGTTTTTGTGACGGAAAGCCTTCAGCCAGGAACGGCGACAGAAGGAGAAGTCTGCTGTTCCAAGGCAAAAGGTTGGGATTCGAATCAAGGTATGACAGCCGCAGAAGCACTCGATACGGCCGGCAGAGCCCGGCGTATGAGGACGATTCTCCGTTTGTCGAAAACAATGAAGAGACCCCCAGAAACTTCATTAGAAAGTCAACAGACTTCATTGATGAGTATACTAGCGTTTCAAAAACGAAAAATGTTGAAGACATAGAAACAAATTATGATAGAAATAAGGATGATTTAGATATAATGTTTTCTGAATCGGACAATGATTTTGTCGATTCAAGTTTAACGGTCTTCGATAAAAAGAGACATTTTGAAGTATCCGCTATGATTGCATCAGACGCCAAAGCGGATGCTGAAGATTTAGAAGACATTTCAAATTATGGGCAAAAGGAACGTTTCCAAAGCTTGCTTTTTAATATTGCAAATGATGATAATTTAAAAGAATCCGGTGAGGCTACTTTAAAATTGCCAGAAGTATTTAGTAAAAACACAAATTATGGAAGCGTAAAAACAAAACCTGTTAATCATAAAAGAAATAATAGAGATCCTATTCAATTTTTAAAAGAGAAGGATGAGACTAGATTACCAAAGAAAAAAGATCAAGAATTGCCGCGATCTTTTTCTGATAGGACCAGATTAAATGAAAACAACTCCAGTATTGTCATATTGAGAGGCAGAGATATGCACGACGTTGGGAAAGCAAACAGAAGATTGAACAGCCCGATAAGAGAGTTGACGTTGCGAAGAAATCAGGAGAAAGCAAGTCGCAAACAAACACAGCAGCAGATGCAAAATGACCACGACGTATCAAAGCCAGAAGAGAGCAGCAATAAAAACAACAATGGAGAACTTGTAGACATGGACTTAAACAGCCAAGATCCAGCTAAGGTGGAGTTTCCTGACAAAATCAGGCAGATACGAACAAGACTGCATGATCCTCATTACACGAGTAGTTTGAGTTCTAGCGGGGTAACATCCGCTAATGACGTATTGGGGATTTCTTGTGATTTTGAGCAACCGTGCGCTTGGAGATGGAATGCGAGCAATGGTGTGATAAATGGATTTGGAGTATATACCGGTGAAGACGTGACTGCTCTAAATGAAACGAGAGACTATTTGCTGAAAGGTCCCGAGGTAGATGCTGACAATAATAATGAAGGTATTTAAACACTTATAATATTATATTAATAGTTAAGGTACTTTGTAGCACACTGACAAAGTTCAGTTTTTTACCATATTGCACGTCTAACGTCAAAGCCATCAGCCCTTACCTGGGATGGTAAAATCTTTTATACTGATATATCTTCTGGAAGCGTGGTATAGATTAAATTGATCTAAACCAGTGGTTCCCAAAGTGGTTCCTGTGTACCCCCAGGGGTCCGTGACAAATAAAAAATCATTTGGGGGTGCGTGGACAACGTCAGGGGGTCCGCGGAAGAATAAATATTTTTAAAAATCCTGACAGCTTCTTAACTATTATCAAAAATTAAAATAAATAAAATGGTAACGATTTTCTATTTTGAGATTTTGTAATTCCTCGGTGAGCTAAAAAAAAAACGAGTCAAGGAGATATTTTCGGCAAATCGTTTTCCTGTCCAATAAATGTCCAATAATAGAATAGGATATTGATAGAGATAAGATAGGGATAGAATCCTAGGATAAGATAGAGATTAGGGTAAGGATAAGGATACTCTTTGGAAAAAAGAGTTTGAGCGACTGACTAACAAACAGTTCTCGTAGAAAAACATCTGTTCATACCTCTATTATGAAGCCATTTGCTTTACATTGGAAGCAGGCATAGAAAAAAATACTTTTTAAGTCATTAACTTTATTATTTCACTCGGGGGTCCACGGTCAGGTTTTTGCTATGAAAGGGGTCCACGAGCATAATAAGTTTGGGAATCACTGATCTGAACCTTTTATAGTTCGAACAAAGTATTAGCTGATCTTTCCCAAGCCACGAATTACTTAATACTATTGAACTAATCCTACTTCCCCCATTTAACCTTACTAAATACATTTCTAAGTACGCTTTTCATGATCATTATGATATATCATATATCAAGCCAAGTAAACTGTTTCTACTTTAAAAATTATAACGAGACACATAATAGATATTCCAAAATTATATGATTGATTTAATTGTCATTTAAAACAACAAAAGTATCCCATTCCACAAAAATTGTATAAGTTATATATAATACATATAATATATGTATATACGCCATTGGCGGATCCAGAAATTTTCCCAGAAGGTGGCCATTCAATTTGAAAATAAACATGATACATAAATAATACATTAAAAAATAGATGATTTAAAAATAATATATCTACATAGATAAAAATAGTCAATACATAATTAAGCATGTATTCTTTAAAACATAGTTAACTAAACAGTTAAAGAGCCCATTTCACGATAAAGTTTTAATAAATTAGAAAAATGGAAAATAAATTCTGCCCCCTTCGATCTGCCAAGATATAACCATCGTCAACGACGTAAAACTGAAATAGCTATCAACTAAGGAATATAATTCCTGTGGAACAAAATACTTATGAATTATTTTGACCTTATTATTATGATGATTACCTTATCAACAGCTGAAAACGATCAATCATCAGGAAGATCTAGTGCTTATCATGTTTTTAAATTTTATTATCTACCAAAACTGTCATTTACAACCATTACTTTAGCTGACAATGCAATTTAATATTTCTATAATAGATTGCAAGATATTCCGATTCTCTACTTTCTCAGGTTGTTAAATTTACCCGCCACCATCAAGTACGGGTTTACAGCACTTACTGGGCTAGGTGTACTATCAAATATTTGTCAGGAGAGTCTTAGGAGTAGTTATTCAAGACGTTATTGTTATTAGCTAAAGTGTATTAAAATATGACAGTTTGTACATCGATGGCGGAAATCATATATGAGTAAAGTTGTTCTCGTTATCGGTCTGTCAACGTTTTTAACACCACCATGCCCATGATGCAATCGTAAATAATTGAGCCATTAAGTCATTCAATATTTCTCTTAATATTGTCAATAAGTATTTATCATTTTAGGTATTCTAGCATATATACATTTTTAAAATTATTTTTTAGTTTCTAACTTAGGCTTAAATAATTCAATAAACAGTGAAACTGAGATGCCATCGTGGCAGGGAACGTGATTTTTTAGGATGGAATGTTACGGGTTAATGGAATATAATCAGGGATGGGCTGGAGGGAGCTCGCGTGAGCCCTTTGTTAAATTTCGGCGAGGCCGGCGAGCCCCTTGTTAAGATAAGAAAATCATTCGTCTTAGATCAAATCATTACATAACTGAAATTTCTGTAGATGATTAAATTTGAAAATAATTTGTCCCTTCGTTTATAATAATAAAAAATAAGGTTTCCGTGTTGGACCTCACGGGTTCGAGTCCGGGTACGAAACAGCATTTCTTTGATCGACTTATCTATCTTCTGTTCGAAGGCATGGGTGTTTGTGATGTCTTAAAATTGTCTCCCACTCTTACCTATTACTAGATACTACTATTAGTTAATCACTATTCTTGTCTTATCTTTATCATTCTATCCCTACTCTACTCTCTTTGGAAAAGAGAGGTTATGCGACTTAGTAACAAGCAGTTCTCGTAGAAAAATAACTTTTGGTGAAATACCTTCATAAGGAGGCTATATGCTTGACATTGGTAACGGACAAAAAATGGATAACATTTACCGAGCCCCTTGTTAAGATATTGGCAGACCACCGCTTAATATAATTCACCCCCGTTATCCAAGTTCGCCCAAATCGTCATGGCCGACCATCTATCCGCATCTGTCTTGCGACTAGAGTCTCTGGTAATGCCCATCTTCCGAAAATTACCATGTGCATATGTATGTGATACATCGTTTGGTATATGTATGTCCACGCTTACAATAAATACATATTATCATTTAACCGCCAATTTAAAAGCAATGTCACGGTGGTGTTTTCATACGAATTAGTATATAATATGCCAAAAATTACATTTCTATCAAATTTTCTCTAGAAATCATTTTAATATAATTCTTTGACTGAATCAAAATAAAACAATCTTAAAGGTAAATAAAGAAAAAGAGTTTTTTTGCGAAGGATATATTTCTTCATTAAAATTAATTATATAGCTATTGAACTAACATGCCACTTTGACATTGATTAATTTAGCAATAATGTAAGATGCAGTTCATTGTATATTTACTTTATTTGCAATATATACGATTTTAATGGTGGCAACAACAATTTATCCGCCTGTGTGGTCGAGTGGTAAACGTCTTTGGCTTCGGTTATGGAGGTCACGGGTTCGAATACCAGTACGGATAGTTTTATAAATTATTTTTTCAATCGATTTATGAATCTCTGTTCGAAGGTATGGGTGTAACTTATGTCATGAATTCCCTCCCCACCCATCCTATCCTATGAACAGGGCGTATTAAGAGCGATTAGCTAACCACTAGTCCTGTCCTAACCCTATCCTTCTATTCCTACTCTCTTTGGAAAAAGAGAGGTTGAGCAACTGAGTAACAAGCAGTTCTCGTGGAAACACTTCTGTTGAGATAAACTCTATTAGGAGTACATATGCTCCACACTGAGAGCGGACATGGTAAAAAAAAACAATAACAAACTAATGGCCCCTTTTGAAAACCTACAATATTTTTATCAAACTTTGAAACTGACTTATATTTCATTTTTTTTTTAAATCTATAAATTGCAACAAATCATAAATTGTTTTAAGATTAAGAATTCAAAATCTTGGGTGTATTGTGATGTTTTCATCTATCCCCACCCTCATGTGGCGGAGAAAGCTGTGAGCAGTGTCGGTGCGAGGTTTTTTGGCGCCCTAGGCAACGGTTATCGACGCGCCCTCTTTTAACAAATCGTTCCATTTTTTTCGAAATAATGCAAAAAACAATCGATATCATCAATTTGTTTTATATGTACTCATGTCCGCTCTCAGCGTGGAGCATATAACCTCTTAATGAAATCTCAACGTAAGGTTTTCTAAGTTCACTGTTACTCAGTCGCTCAATCTCTTTTTTTCGGAAATACGATACATAATTACAACGAACAAATACAAACATCAAAATAAAATAAAATGTAGTTTCCTATTATTTATTATTATTATTTTTTATTTTTTTTAACCATGTCTGCTCCCAATGTGGATCATATGGACTCATAATGGAGTTCATCTTAACAGAAGTGTTTCTACGAAAACTGCTTGTTACTCAGTTGCTTAGCCTCTCTTTTTCCAAAGACAGTAGGAATAGAAGGAGAGGGCTAGGACAGGACTGGTGGTTAGCTAATCACTCTCGATATGCACCGTTCATAGGATAGGATGGGTGGGAGGGGGGAATTCAAGACATCACATAAATCCATGCCTTTGAACAAAAATTCATAAAACGATTGAAAACTCAATTTATAAAACTACCCGTACTGGGATTCGAACCCGTAAAGTCCGTAGCGGTAGCCAACGACGTTGACCACTCGACCACACAGGCGGCTTTTATTATTATTAGAGAATATAAAAATCATTTTTATTTATGCGCCCCCTAATGGTTTGCGCCTTAGGCCGTTGCCTATTTTGCCTGTATGGTAGCACCGACCCCTGCTGTGAGCTATGAATAAGTCAATTTTTAATCTGATTTTTATATCCTTCTTATTCCACAAAACTCCCCATGTGGAGACCATAATATGTTTCACATTGGCTCTGGCAATAGTTAAATATCGGAATAAGTTCAATGTATTTTAGTTCTGGTTTTTTTTATTCAGTGGATTAATAACTATTTAGGATTTAACTTCTCGTCAGAACTATGTTTAAACTTAATTTAGATTATATTAATAAAATTTCTAAGTCAACTATAATGGTGAAATGCTTTCGTACAGCCTGAAACTCAAGACATGGACTGTAAAAAAACAAAGTCACTTAACGCAGTTATTGATAGTATATAATTTATTATTATTAGAAAAATTTACGAGTAAAATGCTCTCAGAAACTACAAATCCCAATCCCTCTTTGTGCATACCAAGTATCGTACGTATTAAGCTTATTGACTATTAAATAAAGGCTCGTATTTTCCGTTCAGAATTTATATTAAATGGTCATAATATTATATATCGATCAGTGTAAATAAACATAATTTAAATGAATTTTTTTAAAAAAACCTAACCTAACTTAATCTAACCAAAATGTTTATAAAATATTCTGACCGTATAATATTTTTATTCTGACCAAAAATTGACTAAAATTCTGACCATTTTATTTGGTGCCTTAAATAAATTTTATAAAAAGTGTGTTAGCACATCCCTGGTCAAATGTTTTCTGTCCGTCGAAATTATTATTGTAATGCGTCGTATTTATGAATATCTATCATATTTTTGTATATAAACCTCTTGAGAAATGAGTTACGATTGAAGATCAATAAATAAACTGCCGGCGGATGGATTTTGGCTGATTTATGTGTGTTTTTTTTTTATTGGCGATCGTTTACTCTGGAGCGATGCTAAGCGCGAGATACACCTTGTTTATTTTTCTACTCTGGCAATATACGAAATAATAAAATCGGTTAAAGTAAATGAATCGTTCTAATTTTGAATCGTGATCATAATATTACTATTTTTCTTCGGTGGATTAATGACATGTCAGTTGAATTGTTTTTATATTTCTTTTTTGTTCACCACGTGCTTTATTTTATTATTGTTTGCATAAATGCAGAAGGCATTTCATTAAATAATTATAAAAAAAAAACATATCGCAAATAAGTTTAACATCGATACAAATGGCATGACAGTTTTCGCCAAATTACCATACACAGAAAATACTAATTGTAGTTTACCAATTTACCAGACGATTTAAAATTATTAAATACCGTGTCAATCCTCCCCAATTTGATCACAAGTGACTTACACAAAATTATCAACGAAGTTATCTCGTATAATTGTTAAATTTTAAAATATTTAGTTTAATTGGCAAACATATTTTTTTCTTAATTTGTAAATAATGAATATTATTAGCGCATAATGAACATTGCATGTATTCGTGCAATAGTCGTTAATGGTGCATTTCAGCAGAAGTTTTTGCAGCATTTGGCTTGAACTGGTTTTAAGTCAATGTGGTCTCATGAAGAAGTGAGGAAAGGGATAGGAAAAGATATGTTTGCCAGTCGCAATCCCGACATAAAGCTTTCAGAATCGCATTAGGGGTGGGTTGAAACGTATTCACATATAACAGGCATCTTTCTATCTAAATATAAACTCATACATCAGCGGTGGGCTGCCAATAAGCCAACAAGTGGCTCGCTTAATCTCAAAGCAATTCTCGGTGCTCTGGGGAAGGAGTGAATTTTTTTATCACTCCTATGCAATTATATGCAATAATTAAATAAGCAATCGATTGTTAATTAATACACTGATAATATGTAACAATATGCAATTTAACGTAAACCAATGTGTTATGAATTGACTAATCAAGAAATAAGGAGTCAAAATTTGGTTATCTCCATTCGCCATAATGATATAATGTTGTCATGTATTTTAATAATCTGGAAATATCAAAACGTTTTTTAACCGCTTTTCTGCCACCGACATGTTAACACGCCATACAATTTCGTGCTCGTAGGGCCGGCCATACAAAATGTGCGTAAAAAGACCACAAGAAAAGTATTTAAAATATCATGCATATAGTGATATCTCATGGAATCATAGTGTGATACTTAAACATAAAAGATATTGTTTTGTAATCTATAATACAACGATTAAAAAAAAAAGCTTTTTTGTTGTGTTCAAATTTGTTGCTAGCAGGGCTATTATTCCTTTTCGGTAATTTCCGTTTTTGAAACGTTTTTCGATAAATGATGGCGGATGTACTATTATTATATGTCCAAAAATTACATATTTATTTGGTTTTATTTTTTGAAAGGAAATCACGGCCCTTCATGCACGGCCGTATTAATACCGCACAGCACAGATCAGGTTAAAAAATATACACTTTAAACATATTTCTTTATTTTTCAGATTGAGAAGATATAAATAAATCATATGATTGTTTACATACCATAACAAAATATTCCTCTGTTTAAGATCGATCATCTGGCAACACACATAAATTCATTGAAATCAGAAATCGTTATAAACATACATACGCAAAAAAAAAACGCTTTAATAGACGTAATAAAAACTTCAAAATGAATCATAAACCAGGTGCACATGCAAGCATTAATTTCTCAACAAATCTATTTTTTACGATATCTGATATCTGATTGTTAGCGATCACTTTATTCAAAATTATTTTTAATAACATACTAATTAATTAAAAATATATGAACATTATAACAGTGGTAGTAGTACAGTAGGTAGGGCGTACATATCCCCGAAGACGGTAGTACAAAAAAGGAGCTCGCCATTCGTTTAGGAATGGCTAGAGCCACATTCAACTCAATGCGGACTGTCTGGGACACACAGCTGTACTCGATTAAAACCAAATGCCACTTATTCAACGCTTTCATTCTGCCGGTACTGCTTTACGGTTGCGAATCATGGCACCTGACAAAGACTCAGAAAAATCATATACTGAGCTTCGAGAACATATGTTTGCGTCGGATAATGGGGTGAGGTGGTTTGATTTTGTGAGAAATTCAGAGATAAGGGAGCGTACAAGACAGCGTCCCGTCACGTCAGTGGTTATGGAGAGACGTTGGAACTGGCTGGGTCACGTGCTGCGGATGCCTCCGGAAAGCCTCAATCCTGTCTGCCTCTTCTTTCGAACGGTGGGATTCCGGCGTCCCGGACGTCCGTCGGGTACTATCCATAGGATGTACTCGGCGGAACTGAGGGATGCTGGCATGTCATGGGAGGAAGCAAAGCAATTGGCGGGAGACAGGGAAACATGGAGGTGCCGCGTGGCGGCCATATGCTCCACATAGGGAGCGAACATGACCAAAGAAGAAGAAGTAGTAGAGTAAAACTTGTATTTTTTTATTATTTATTGTTGGATATTAAAATGGCGAAACTTAAAATTGCACAAATATATAATCGATCGGTGAAAGGAAAACGGACGTAACCAACACATAGGAAATTTTACAGAAGGCATAAAAAACGTGTTTTGATGATTTTCAGCCGTATGCAAATTATGAAATAAACACAACCTTGAAGTGCACGGAGACTTCTATACCGGTGTTTAATTGACATAATCTAATATTAATTTAAGAAATTGTCTAGGAAAAATATTTTTTTCAGTCTTTCTTCTTGATTTCAATTTTGACAAGCCCATCTTTTTTCAAACTTAAATGCTAAATTTAGATACTAATTCAGCATTTGCAGCTTACATCCTTTTGATAGAACGTGTATCAAGTTGGATATACACCTAGGCCTCGTATAACACGGTTTTATACAACACGGTTTTATACAACACGGTTGTATAAATTGTGGCATATTTTTTATACAACACGCTTTATATAACACGGTTTCAAAAAAAAATTAATTTAAAATGTTTAATTTGTACGCCCGTGTAATGTGCACATGACAAATCTTACTGAGCATGTCGAGACATGTCAATTTTGTTTGTTTCGATAAATTGCAGTTGCGCTCTGGCAGTCAATGGAGCAGTGCATATTTCTTCGTAATCCGTAGATTATTCTGGGTTATTGTTTGTATGTATTTATACACTTTACATATTTCATTTTTTCATTATGTATATGTACATAATAACCCTTTATAATTTATACAAATTTTATAGATTTAATCGTATCAATTTATTATTTATTTGTAGATGAAAAATATTTAAACCCCAAAATGTCGACAGTTACGGATAAAATTAAAAAGAAGAGAAACTTTATTTCTATTGAAAAAAAAATAATATCCTAGATTGTCTTAAAAGGGGGGGGAGGCCGTCATCACTTGCTAAAATTTTTAATTTAAATGAAGCAACAATTAGGACGATACAAAAAAATGAAAACAAAATTAGATCTATAGCTTCAGCAGGATCATCTGTCAGTGCGACAAAGATTTCCCGCATACGCTCAGTAATAATAGAAAAAATGGAAAGAGCTCTTATGATATGGCTAGAAGACTGCAATGACAAAAACATTCCTATGGACAGAAGCATTATACAAAAGAGGGCACAAAAAATTTATGATAATTTAAAAAGAACTGAACAATCGTCATCGGAAGATCAAAACTCATCTCATAATTTTTCTGCTAGTAGAGGATGGTTTGAAAATTTCAAGAAACGATTCTCACTACATAATATAAAAATTCGAGGAGAAATTGCGTCAGCTGATATAGAATATGTTAAAAAAATTGTTCCAGAATTCGCAGATATTATAAAAAATAAGGGCTACACACCAGACCAGATATTCAATGCGGACGAAACGGGATTGTATTGGAAGAAGATGCCGCAACGAACCTACATATCAAAAAATGAAAAACACGCGAAAGGATTCAAGGTGGCAAAAGAAAGAATATCTTTACTATTCTGTTCTAATTCTTCAGGAGATTCCATAATGAAGCCATTACTTATTAATCGATCCTTAAGCCCCCGAGCACTAAAAGGTTATGAAAAAAAGAATTTACCTGTTTATTGGAGAGACAATAAAAAGGCTTGGACCACAAGTATTCTTTTTAAAGATTGGTTTTACAATTGTTTTATACCTGATGCAACAGATTATATGAGAAAAAAGAATCTTGATTTTAAAATATTATTGATATTGGACAATGCACCAGGACATCCGCTCGATTTAAAATATCCTAATGTGGAAATATTATTTTTACCACCAAATACTACGTCATTAATCCAGCCCAACCAAGGTATAATTTCAACATTCAAAGCCTATTACATTCGTCGAACATTTGAAAAAATATTAGAAGACATCGATCAAGGTGAAAATTTAACACTTACTCAAGCTTGGAAAAAATTTTCTATTCGAAATTGTGTCGATATTGTTGCTGCATCCGTTCAAGAAATAAAACAATCAACTTTGAATTCTTGCTGGAAAAAACTATGGCCAGAAGTAGTGTCTGGAGCAAATCTTCTACCACCAATAGAAGATGAATACCAAAGGACAATAAACATTTGTCGTGGTATTGGTGGAGAAGGTTTTAATGACATGGATATTCATGACATCCAAGAAATATTGGAGGATCGTATGTTGAACGAAGAAGAATTAGTCGAAATGTTAGATGAACCCACCACAATTAACGACACAGAAAGCAGTTGCAGCGAAGCAGCTACATGTTTCACATTAAAAACGATAGATGACGGCTTGGAATTGGCAATAAAATTAGAAAACTATTTTATTGAAAAGGATCCTATAATGGAAAGAAGTTCAAAATTTAAGAGGGAGTTGCAACAGATTTTGGAACCTTATAAGGAAATACGTAAGGATTTATACGCTAAAAGCAGACAATCGCTTATTACCGAATTTTTGAAGGCTAAAACCACAATAACTCCAGAGTCCTCCGATGATGAAAACGTACAACCGATTTCGAAAAAGAGTAAAATATATAGAATTATAAGTGATAGTGATGACGAATGAATGCTATATTGTGTTATTAGAGTTTTTTCATGAATATGTAAATGTATATTTGTTTATTTAAAAAAATAAAGTATATATTTATTGAATTATCTTCGTTAATTTTTTTTTTGGAACGTAACCCCTAATTTTGTATGAACTTCAAACCTTGCATAACACGGATTTGTATTACACGCTGTTTTGGTGGAACCATATAACCGTGTTATACGAGGCTTAGGTGTATTGTGATTATTGGAAAAAGCTGTTTTTAATAAATTGTGCGTAACGTCCTTTTTCCTTTCCACAGTCGAATGAAAACTTCTTTTATGCCTGTGATTCCCAAACTTATTATGCCCATGGACCCCTAACAAAAACCTGACCGTGGACCCCCAAGTGAAATAATAAAGTTTATGCCTTGAATGGTATTTTTTTTATCCATGTCTGCTTCCAATGTGGAGCATATGGTCTTCCAATGGAGGTATATCAACAGATGCTTTTCTGCAAGAATTGTTTGTTAGTCGCTCAAACTCTCTTTTCTAAAAATATTTATTTTTCCGCGGACCCCCTGACGTTGTCCACGCACCACCAAATATTTTTCAATTTGACACAGACCCCCTCAGCGGTCTGACCCCTGGGGGTCCACAGGAACCACTTTGGGAACCACTATTTTATGCCTTAACCTACTTCTTTATTATTTTTGGCAATATGAACAATCAGTGCTTTTTCCCCACGTAACGCGGTGGAATGACGTATAGGAACATTTTTCTTGTCATTTTCAATATTCCAAATAGATATTAGCAACATTTTATTTTTACATCAATAAAATTGGCTATTTATCACTCACTATTTTTGGTTCCTTATATAATGTACTGGGCATCGTAACACTCTTAAATTAAATTTGAATCATTCAAATTATGTACACTCCCACAGATTTTGTCACTAACGACCCGGGTTTCGCCTTTCGGCATCTTCAGGCGTTCAAGCGCACGGATGAACTTGAACTGAATGATTCAAATTTAATATTGAAATTCCACCAAGCACCTTCAGTCGAAATCTAAAATTATACTCTTAAATTAATTTCATAATAAAAACAACAATACCAGGTCCATATATGTACTTACTCTGTGACCAGAACCAGGGGTATAATAACTGTATTTAGTAAACTTTTTTGTATCACCTGGATTCCAATTTTTTTGTTGACTCTGCTATATTTTTGTCACTTTTTTTCATAAAACTCGTCAGTGCACCTTCGACACTTGTATATCCTTTATAATACGTTGATTAGTGACTACTGACTCAGAAGAAGACGAGGCTTCCGTCACGGATCTTACAGATTCGAATCACGGTTGGAACAGCAGCTTCTTCAATCGATTTATCGATTAATGTTCGAAGTTATGAGTGTTTGTAATATCTTAAAAAATCCTCCCACACTTCCAATTTCTTAATTAACGGGGCAAATCAAGAACGAATAGCTAATCATTAGTTCTGTCCTAGTCATATCATAATATTACTACTTTCTTTGAAAAAAGATAGGTTGAGCAATCGAGTAACAAGCAATTCTCTTAAAAACTTACCTTTTTACTTACCTACTTAAAGTTCCATCAAGCACCTTCAGTCGAAGTTCTAAATTAATTACTTACGTTGAAACACCTCCATTAGGAAGCCATATGCTCCACATTGGAATCGAACATGGATAAGAACAATTTTTTTTTTTTTAAAAAGCACTGTTAAAATTATTATTTTTTTATCCATGTCCACTCCCAAAGTGGAGCATATGGCTTCCTAATGGAGGTGTTTCAACAGAAGTTTTCTACGAGAACTGTTTGTTACTCAGTCGCTCAACCTATTTTCTTTCAAAGAGATTAGTAGGAATAGAAGGATGAGGCTAAGACAGGACTAGTGGTTAACTAATCGCTCTCGCTACACCCAATAATTAAAGGATCGAAAAGGCGGGAGAGGAGGACATTTTAGACATCACAAACACCCATGTCTTCGAACAGAAATCGATAAATCGACCGAAAAAGTTCATACTGGGACTCGAACCCGTGAGATACGGCACGGAAGCCAACAACGCTATCCGCTGAGCCATAGGACCTGACAATTATTTAGCTGTTAACAATTAAGATAGCAATATTGAAATCAGTGGCGGCTGGTCAATGCGGCATTAGATCAATGCACCCCTTGTATATGCAGTGGGCGGTTATATTTCATGAAATTATATTCAAACATAAAATTTATACCATTCACTCATTTTAAATTCTTCATGTATTTATTTTCTATAATAAATATTAAGAGTCTATAATAAAATAAATATATAGACAATAAATACATAAAGAATTTAATATGAGTGAATGGTATAAATGTTATGTTTGAATATTATTTCATGAAATATAACCGCCCCTGCATATACAAGGGGTGCATCGATCCAATGCCACATTGATCGGCCGCCACTGATTGAAATAATGAACTTTTCTACAAGATAAGAAGTTTGATAGTTTTTAGTTTAGTTATTTGAGATTTTAAATTCATGTGTATACTATAACTACTCGTTATTTGCGCTGATTAAACCAAGCCAGCTGAATTTTGAATTTCGAACGACTTGTTTACTTCCTTGCTCGCTTTATTTTGTTTTCTTGTCTATGTACCCATCGATGTTGCCAGAGTAAATATAAAGTTTTACGACATATCATTAGTGCTGAAACCTTCTTTGCAACGCGTTCATCTAACCGGAATATGAACCGTCATTTTCCGACATTGGAAACATACATATTAAATTATATTTTATAATTGTGTAAGGTAGCTTGTATTGCCATAATTGTCTTTTATGGTTACTACAGTATTAGCTTGGCTTTCATGGTGTGTCTCAAGTACTTACATTTATCATTTCAATATTATTTGTATTAAACCATAGACCATTCGACCACAGATCCAAATCTGTGGTCGGATGGTCAAAGTCGTTGGCTTCGGTTGCGATGCTCATGATTTCGAATCTTAGTGCGGACTGCATCATAAATAGTTTTTTTTATTGATTTATAGAGTTACACTTGAAAAGTGAATCCCTGTGATGTATAAAGTTACCTCTCACCCAATCGATCTTAAAAACAAAGCATCGAAAAAACTAGTCCTGTCCTAGCACCATCTTCCTATCCACAATCTCCTCATAAAAGAGAGGTGGAGAACTGATTAACAAACGCAGTTATCGGAAAATAGCTGTTGATATAAAATCACTATTGGGAGAGAACGTGGTAAAAATAAGAAAAATTGCACAATTACTCCATGTATATTGAAGTTATTGATTGATACAAGTGATACCCCAAAAATAAATTTGCGAAAACATTCAGAAGATTCTAGGAACATAATTCAAAAATATATTTTTAAAATCCGGCAGCACATGCGGTGATTGAAAATTTGAATGACCATTCATTTGTATTGTGCCAACTTATTTGCTTATATCCTGTGACTTATAACCAACAATAATAAATCGTATTTTTGTAGTAAATGGGCACATAAAATCGTTTTTTAAGATAAAGAATACAAAGGATAAAAGTACAAAGAAGGATAACGAAACCAAATTTTATTTTCATTCTGCTTTCATGGTGTCATATTCTCATTTCTGTGGTGTTAAAATTTTACTTTCGCACTAACTGGCCTGCAAGATTTCGTTCGACAATCTTTGTTTACCTATTCATTAATTTGGGAAATACTTATTTATTATTGAAGCCTCAAACGACTTGTATAATAAGCTAACTTGATTTAGAGAAGATCTAGGTACTTTGTTTGTACAATACCTATTGCGTTTCCGACATAACTATTCGTAGCAAATTTATTACTGCAAGTGGCGCGTGTTTATTTTGTCGCTGACCATGTTCAAATTTAGAATCTTCCAAACTTGAAATCGCTCCTTTTTTGTTTTTATTTTTTATGAGCATATAATGCGCATTTTAGAGGCAAGTATATAATATAATATTCTATTTTTACCATGCAAGGGGATCTTACAAATTCGTCTCCAAAATAAGGTGTGTAGAATAAACTTTAATCTAGTCTGATAGTAAAATAGTGTTATTTGATGTACCATTAAAAAATATTAAGATATCTTATGATCCGTTGTTTTTCATGAACATGAAATGGCAATATCGAATTATTTATAACATATTTTCCATTCGATAAATTAATGGGAATGTTAGAGAATAAATCGTAATTAAACAGTACATATTAAATGCAGTTTTTCATTCGTCTATTCACAACCGGAGTTTCAAATTTTATCATCTTTTAATTACAGTATCAAAGTGTGTAATTGAATATTAAATAAGCACCCTAAGGCTGTGAAATTATTTTTTATCAATCCATCAAGTTTATGTTAAAAAATATCGAGCACCGACAGACATTATATTAGGTTTCGTTAAATATGTACATATATAGAAGTAAAAAATATTGTAGCTATTTAAAAAAAAGTGAAAATACATTATTTTACAAAACGTTGTTATTGATGTGATGGTAACATTATTAAAAAACGATTCATTCATTTCGAGTCAATATGATAACAATAATTTTGAATTTTGAACATGAGGCTTTTTATGAGATGATCGAGTATTATTCAATAATTTTGATCTTTACGCATCACAGACAAATACGTTTAATTTTAAAATCGTGTAGGCAGAATTCAGTGTAACAGAAATGGAAAACTTGTTTAAATAAACATTCAAAAGGAAGACACGGAGAAAACGTTTCAATAACTTACTCGCATTTTTTAAATCAATCGTGAATAAATTATGTTTAAACAGCTATTTTATTTTTTCTTCAACAACCTCATATCTCAAAAAGTACAAGTTTTCAGGAGACACATAAATTTACTTTATTCTACCGCTATCATTATAGCTCCCTATCGCTATAAAATAACACTGGAATGGTTGTGTCCTGAATATCTTTGAGGAATTTAATAAGGAAAGAACCAAAGATGTTTCCATCACCTTCTCCTGCATTCTAAACATGGCAAAACAACATATAATTTACCAATTTTTAGGTTAAATCAAGCATGAAATAATTGTTTTTTGGGATACAAGTTGAAGGAATGTGTGTGTATTGATTCTGAAATCATTACATTAAAACACTCAATACCGACAAAAGTTGAGGTACGTGCTTAACACATCCATGCCCATGTTGCAATCGTAAATAATTGAGCCATTAAATCATTCAATATTGTCAATTAATATTTATCATTTTAGGTATTCTAGCATATATACATTTTTAAAATTATTTTTTAGCTTCTAGCTTAGGTTTAAATACTGTCAATAAACAGTAAAACTGAGATGCCATCATGGCAGGGAACGTGATTTTTTAGGATGGCATGTTACGGGTTAAAAAATAACGACGGTCTGGGATTGATTTTGTTCATCACAAATGTAAGAAGCCGTTACTTTCTTGCTACAAACTTTACTTTTTTATCGCATGAGGTAGGTCGCCGAAACACGGTAATAGTTTGAAGAATGTATTTATCTTGGCTATTTATAAATTTGTTACTTTCGTGGATGTCAGTGAGTCAGCATATTTTAAAAAGCTGACATTTTTTATTTAAATGTACATACATGAATGTAATAGCCGGCTGCATCAAAAGAAATCATTAAAATACTTTAGTTTAATTTATTCCACACAAATGACTTTCATTTACTTTTTCGGATTGAACTATTGTCAAACATTTAGCAAATTATAATCTCATTTTTACACAATGTTGAATCGTAATGAGTGAATTGAATTAATTTTATTTAATATGCTAAGAAATCATTTGCATGTATTTCTTTTTTGTAACAAATATAATTTGTGAAACAGTTCAAACATGAGCCTATCTACATATTATGAGTTTGTATTGCTTAAAATTATAGGATGTATCCTTAAGGTTCGATTGATGGCACTATGCATTAGGAGGTTTGGAAGTCCCTTATTTAGACTCTATTTTCAGTTTTATTAATTTTCAAATAAAAATACGTGACAAAAACTTGTTTTAGATTGTCAACAATGTTTTTTTCGAAGGCCCTTCAGACTTCCAATGTTCTCCTAAATTGTTGAGTGTTCACACCCACTAGCTACTAGGGCAGGTATGGAGAACTTTTTCGCAAGTGGGTCAAATTTGATTTTTAAAAAAATTTAAAAACCATGTCACGAGTCACATATAGGATCCCGGGATTGGGATTAGCTCACCGAGGAATTTGAAATCCTCGATTTGGTACACTTTTTCCCAGATTGTCACAGAAACTCGTTTTTCATCATTTCTAAAAGTTCAAGCGGGTCAGATAATTTCTCACGCGGGTCACAAAACAAGACAAAACTTTTAGTTTGCGATTAGGAAATCATAGAATTTTTCAATTCCAATTTCAAAAACCCAGAAATTTGCCGATTTTCCCAGATTTTTTTTTAGCTCTTCCAAGTTTTCCAAATCCAAAATCCTATAGATTTACGGATTTGCTAAAAATGCCTCAATTCCGAAAATCCGGGATGGTGACCGTACCAATCCCGGGATTGGTAAAAAATTGGATGGGATCCCGGGATTGGAAACCCTACTAGCTACGCCACTGCGTCTGAACTGTAATTTAAAACTGAAAACGTAAAAATTCAATATCTTAATATTTGAAAACAAATCTTATGCAATAATACTATGAGCGTATCTATCTACAAAAGATTTTGATTTGTCATAAAAGTAACTAAGCGTGGCCATTTTTATTCGTTTTGAGTCACGCATTAATTCCTGCAAAATATACATTTTTTTTTAATTTTAATTATTTATTGAACTTCGTTTTTGACGATCATTTTGTTTTGAAAAAACTTCATTGTTTATTTGGCTGATATTACGATCTCAATTGGGCTCAATTTTAAAATTATTTTTGTTACATCGGTATTGATGTATTCGTCCGGTATTGTAGTACATACATACTTAAGTTTTCCCATGTATAAACAGGGATGGGTTGGAGGGGGCTCAGATGGGCTCGCGCGAGCCCCTTGTTAATTTTAGAGAAAACAATATTCTCAGATCAAACTAGTACATAACTGCAATTGTTGACGTATATATTATCTACGACAGCTTCAGTAGACACAGTAGTACATTTTTAGCCATTTACATTGATTAGTTTACGTTAAATTGCATATTGTTACATATTATAAGTGTATTAAGTAATAATCGATTGCTTATTTAAATATTGAATATATTTACATAGGACTGTTTAAAAATTCACTTCTTCCCCGGAACACAGAATTGCTTGGAGATTAAGCGAGTTAGCGAGCCCATTGTTAATGTATTGGTGGCCCACCGCTGTGTATAAATAAGATGTCTTTGTAGACATGTCAATTCTTTGTTTCAGCAGCCACTGAATTAACTAAGACTTGAGCCAATGTTTACAAAGTTACCTCCAACTCTTTCGAGGTAATCTTTCAATAAAGACAAGCTTGTCGGCTCATCCCATAATCATTTGTTTTCTTTTTGGTTTGTTCAATATGCGCAAAGAGATCGTAGGTACATAGTAAACGTTTTTCAATCTCTTCCAATGAGACGTTAAGGGAGAATTATGTCGCAGATCAAGAAGAAGCTAACTAACACTGTTTCAAAATTTCGAAATCCTCATGTCTTAACGGCAGGGACGTTCTGTGGGCATAGGCGAGTAGGCAGTTGCCTAGGGACGCCAAACCCTAAGGAGCGGCAAATGATAACAGTTTTTTTAAATAACTGAATATTTTTGACCAAGTCTGTGGATTCGGAGTCGTGAAAAACGAGCGGTTCGAAACATTTTAAAGATGTATTAATCATGTGTATTCAAACCACAATCGTCCATAAGGTTGACTAAAGATAATCTGATGGAATATATAAAAAAAAAAAAAAAAAAAATATTAAAAAAAATCTTCGATTGTTGTCTTTTTTACTCGACCCCACAACCCTTTTTTTGACACACGAAAAAATATGGTAGAAAAGATAATTTCAAAAAAAAATATTTAGAAAAAAGAAAAAATTAACTTACAGCCGCCCTCGTAAAATGTTTTCCCTCCACACTGGTAACAAAAAATAGCTTCAAGCTTTAATAAAGTATGATTCAAACATGTAAAAATAATTAAAGAAAGATTATTGTCAATCGACCTGTCACGAAAGCACCATCTGAGAATACTGCCTAATGGCTTATAGCTCGCTTAATCTCAAAACAATTCTCAATGTTCTGGGAAAGGAGTGAATTGTTTTATCACTCCTATGCAATTATATCGACTGTGGAAAGGAAAAAGGACGTAGCCCTCAGTTTTTCTAAAACAGCTTTTTTGCGATAATCACAATGTATACAACTTGACACAAGTTCTACCAAAAGGTTAGATGCTGAAAATGCAGAATTGGTATCTAAATTTAGCTTTTATGTTTGAAAAAATGATCTTGTAAAAAGTTAAAACGAAGAAAAAAGACCGAAATAAAGGTTTAACGTAGACAATTTATTAATTTAATATAAGTTTATGTCAATTAAACACCAGTTTAAAAGTTACCGTGCACTTCAAGGTTGTGTATAATTCATAATTTGCATATGGCCCAAAATCACCAAAACATGTTTTTTGCGTCTCCTGTAAAATTTGGTATGTGTGGATTACGTCCTTTTTCCTTTCCACAGTCGATATGCAATAGTTAAATAAGCAATCGATTGTTACTTAATAGTGAATACACTTATAATATGCAATTTACCGTAAAATTATCAATATAAATGACTAGAAATGTACTACTGTGTATACTGAAGCTGTCGTAGATAATATATAAATCAGAAATTGCAGTTGTATACTAATTTGATCTGAGAATATTGTGTTCTTTTAAATTAACAAGGGGCTCGCCGTCCTTGGTAAAATTTGACAATTGACTCACACGACCCCTTCCTAGCCCACCACTGGGATGGAGTTATTGTTCATAATAAGCTCTACCAAGTTTGTTTTACAATATCCTTACACCAAATAAATAAATGTTATTTTCATTACACTTGGTGAGAGTGACTTAAAATTATCATAAATTGCTGTGAAGAAGACTGGATCCGATTCTGTTAAGCAGGCACTCAATTAGCCATTGAAACTGTCTCTCGTTGAACGAAGACGTTCATCTACTTCCTGTAGAGGAAATTCCAATTGCTTATTCTTGCTAGGCGGTATACAAATGACATTTTAAATCTTGAAGCAGTCGCTAAGCACACAGAATTACTCTAGCGGTGAATATTAAACCGTTTGTTTTATTAATACTTGTCCTACGGTAATAAAAATATTTCCGATATGTTTCTGGCCCTTTAGGAACCAAGCGAAAAACATATTTTAAAAAATACAAGTCCTGGGTTTTTTACCATCCATCAAAGGGTGGTCAGTGTTGAAATATGTTTTTTCACTTGGTTCTTTAAGGGCCAGCAACACATCGAAAGTATTTTTAGCACCATAGGGGAAGTGATAATGACGTAGTTATAGATAATATTGATGGCTATCGCCTAATTTATGAGCAGGCGATGATTAACATTCAGTGGCGTAACCGTATACAGTCAATCCTGTTTTAATGCGATTTCGAAGTTATGCGGTTTTTTAGAAACACAATTTTTTAAAAAATGTACCATATTTTACGATATAGAAAAATGTTAAATATTACATCGAGAGATGTACATGATTACATGGAGGGGGTTCGGAGGGGCTCGCGCGAGCCCCTTGTTAAATTTTACCAAGGTCGGCGAGCCCCTTGTAAATTTAAGAGAATACAGTGTTCTCAGATCTAGTGAGTACATAACTGCAATTTCTGATTTGCATATTATCTACGGCAGCTTCAGTATACACAGTAGTACATTGTTGTCATTTACATTTATTAGTAAACGGTAAATTTTATATTGTTACATATTACAAGTGTATTAAGTAACAATCGATTGCTTATTTAAGTATTACATATAATTGCATGGAAGTGTTAAAAAATCACTCCTTTCCCAGAACACCGAGAATTGCTTTGAGATTAAGCGAGCCCCTTGTTAACGTATTAGCAGCCCACCGCTGAAAGGGAGGTATCCTGTCGTACATGATTCCAACCAAAAATTTAACAGACTCTTAATTAATAAAAATGTCGCTATCGCCCGTACCTCGGAGAAATAAAAAAAAACCGTTTGAAAAAAAAAATGAATAATCTGTCCACATCTGGGAATTTAATTTAACTCTTATCAAA
This sequence comes from Himalopsyche anomala, assembly GCA_031772345.1. Lineage (NCBI taxonomy): Eukaryota > Metazoa > Arthropoda > Insecta > Trichoptera > Rhyacophilidae > Himalopsyche > Himalopsyche anomala. The sequence continues at coordinate 1,864,709 of CM062823.1, read as the reverse complement.
CATTCTTGTTAGTAAAAAGTTTATTTAATTAATATTGTGTCAACAGATAATTTTAAATATACATAATAATTGTTTTACTCCAAAGTGTCTTTCATTTTCATTGATTTCCTAATACTTATTTATTTATACAGTTTTTTGGCTCTCCTGTAAAATTGAACGGATGTCGGTTACGTGTTGTCAACTTATGGCTATCGATATGTAATATACATATATTTCTTTATTTCCATAATCAATTCAAATATTGTTAGTTGTCACTAAATATTATGTTTGAAATTGTTTTTAGGTCATTTTTTATATGTGCCCATCGGCCCAACTACTGGAGTGATGACCATACGAAGTCCTGAATACCAAGGAACCATGGAAAATTGCAAAGTATGTTTAGGCTGTAACAAATCCTCATTTATACATATTAAATCGATTTGTTTGTTGTATCATACATTTTTAGGTTATTTTTAAGAACAGCGTTGTGAAGCATTTGACGTTTAATCTAAAATGGCCGCCGCGTCAGTGCCGCCAACACAGAAATGAAAAAAACAGAAATCGTCTGTGAATTAATTATACAAATCTAAGAAACGTTATGATCTTTGATTACTCAGAATAAATGAAGCATGTTTACAATACTAGAATTATTGGTTAGATTAAAATTCAATTAGATGTAAGATGGACCATCATTAGATATAAAATTTGCTTTTATTTATTTCAGATTGAAGTCAGTTTACACCAATACAACATGCACAATGCCAGTTTCAAAGTAGTCACAGAACCGGCCAACGGAGCCCCGCCATGGGTGCTCAGCGAAGTGCAAGGATACAACTATGAACCGTAAGATAACTTGACACAATTGTAATCCTTACCAGAATCATATCACATGCGTGTGATTTTTTACTCATTAAAGCAACGAGCAACACTAAACTTATGTGGTAGTGACATTTATAATATTTATGAGAAAAATTGTTACTAATTAAAGTCAATAAAGATAGGTGTAATTGACATAATTCAACTATTTCGATGGATTCGGCGGTAACTTTGTGAAAGGTCATTTTAATATGAAATTTAAAATGACTTCGATTCCACATATTGTGCTACTAACTGTGACACATGTTTCGCCTCTTTCGGAGGCATCCTCAGACAATCTTACTTTCACAATGCTTTTAAGTACGAATGATTTTAATTTTAATATTATAACATGATATATTATAAAAATAAAAACGGTTAGCGAGGAGAGGAGTTTTAAATTTATTTCGATAAATAACTTCTACTTGCATTGTACAAAGAAAGTTAAAAGCATAAACACAAAAGTCAAACCTCATTGCAGAAGTTTTCCCAAAACTTTATGTTTCCTTGGTTAAAAACTAACTTATTTATGTTAACTAAAAGCAAAATATTTTTTTTAGGTGGACAAAAAACACCTTCAATGTTGGCAGAGTTCAAAGAGAGTTCAGGATAGTTTTGGAGGTTGTACTGGGATCCCAAATGGCCACATCTGCATTTAGAGGAGCTCACATAGCGATAGACAACATGAAAATGGCCGGATGTTTCCCTGAGATAGCCACCGTGGACAAATGTTCAACCAGACAGCTGAAGTGCATGGCCAATAAGGTAAATTATCGAATATAAGATTGATATTGTAAGCGTCAAGCTATTTTTTTTATCGTCAGTTTATTAGGATGAAGGTAATAGATAAACACCAGTAACCCTCACCCCCTCCCTGAATAACAGATGTTTCAAAAACGCATGCACATGATTTAGAGATGCGTGTTTCCAACAGTGCTTTTATTTTAGTTGATAATATGTAGTCAGTTACCAAAGACTCTTCGCAAACCGATTACTACAAGGTTCTATGTGAAAAATTTTGACAAAACAAACATAACAATGTGTACCGATAATGGTACATGGAAGACTGCCGCATTGTACTTCTGTTTCGTTAAAAATCTACATTTAAAACCTTGCAGTACTCTGGTCGCGTCTTGTCTAATTAATATCTTCTTCTTCTTTGGTCACATTCGCTCCCTATGTGGAGCATATGGCCGCCACGCGGCACCTCCATGTTTCCCTGTCTCCCGCCAATTGCTTTGCTTCCTCCCATGACATGCCAGCATCTCTCAGTTCCGCCGAGTACATCCTATGGATAGTACCCGACGGACGTCCGGGACGCCGGAATCCCAGAATCTCAAAATTAATATCAAGCATTTTTATATAACACTGTTAGTAAATTGTCAAAAACTAACAACAATATGTTAGACCAGAGGTGGGGAACCTTTTCTTCTCTAAAGGCCGCATTCATTTTTCTGATTCGACATAAGGCCGCAGTAAATATAGGACGGGATTGATTAATATTCAATCCCTTACCCTACTTTTCCCCCAGATATCTCTAAACCTCAATTTATTTATTTTTGTTCACCGAAGAATTTGAAATCCTCAATTCGCTATACTTTTTTCCCAGATATCTCCAAACCTCGTTTTTCCAGAATTGGCCAGAAGGCCGCACCGGAGTGGTCAAAAGGCCGCGGGTTCCCCATCTCTGTGTTAGACAGTTAGATTCGTAAATGATGCTACAATTTAAATCAGTTTATCTTAATACACATGTGATAATCGTCGGTTATTTTCTTCAACCTCGGATCTCAAAAAGCATAAGTTTTAAGGAGACACATAAATGTACTTTATTTTACTGCTATTGCTTTCTATCACTATAAAGCAGCACTCAAATGGTTTTGTTCTCAATATCTTTGAGGAAGTTAATAAGGAAGGAAGCAAAGACGTTTTCATCCATGCCACCTCCATCTTCATGCTAAACTTAGCGCATGACCATAATATTTGCCCAATATTTATTTTGCCAATGCTTTTGTATTAGGTAAAATAAAGCATGAATTATATTATTTCCTATGGGATACGAGTTACATAGAGCAGTGTTCCCCAAGCTTTTTACACCTGCGGATCGGTAAAAAAAGGAAAAAAAATAGCGGACCACTAATAATGAAATAAAAATGGTTTTCATGTAATATTTTTTAAATCTTATATTGTTACAAATGGACATAACTATACAACTGTTTTCAGTTGACAATGCTCGCAATGAGCGAAACCGGTCCTGACCTTTTAAATAAAGTGGAATTAAGTACAAAGGAATATTGTATTTTTATTAATATAATACTTTTCCATCGAGTATTCACAGTGAACACCCTAAAAGTGAAAACAATTATGTATTATGAAATTATTGGTATATTTAGATAGGGTTTTGCATCTGGGTTCACTATCGAAGAACAAATATTTATGACTATCGATTCTGAAAAAACCAGCGACCATCGTGTCGCACACAGAAAAAATAATACAACATAATAAGTATCCGCAATAAACTAAACTTTACAAATTTGAAGTCGGATTTTAGAAGTGTGAGTAATATGTAACCGCACAAAAATGGCCAAGAAACAAAATACGGAGTCGCAATATTAATATTTTCTTATTTAACAATAACTAAAAATACAAGAAAACGTGTAGGCGGTAAAAAAAATTATATTCAATATTTTTGCATTGCGAATTGCGAATTTCTTGAAATTTTGCATACTGTTTGCAACCCGGCGGAAAGTGTCTGCGGCCCAGCACTGGGCCGCGGACCACCTTTTGGGGAACACTGACATAGAGAATACATGCGTATTGAAATTCTGAATTCATTACATCAAAAAATTCAAAACTGAAGATGAAATGATAAAAAAAGATGATAAGCATGCTATGCTAATAGTTAACGATGAAATACCTCAACATCAAAAATTAAGATATTATTTTGTGTGTAAGTTTGTATTTTTCCATAAAAAAATATCTTACAAGAAATGTAATTTCCTAAATTAAAAAACTAAGCACATTTTCCTAGGGGGTTCTGGTGGATCTCTAAAAACTTTACGAAGCCCTGATTTAAGCCATTACTCTTATTCAGGTACCAGCGTGTATTAATTCATCGAGGATCTGTGACATTCTCCAGGACTGCGATAAAGGTGAAGACGAGACACAAGGTTGCGGTAAGGATTATTTTGAATCATATTTCTTTAACATAATTGACATCTCTATTGTTAATATTGGGACTATTTTATTGTGAAAGTAATTAATTCATTTTTGAATTACCCTTTTCCATTAAATTGTTTCCCGTGGATAAATTTAATTGAAGATGATTTTTGCATGTTATATAGCAGTGAAAGGTTCAAAAACCTCAAAAATTTGCTTAGTAATTTGGTTTATAATGAACAGAAATATATATGCCTCACATAACTTTAATGTTGATTGATGAGTTATTCATTTGGCATCTTAATCCCAAAAATATGTTTATGATCTTAAAATTTAAACAAAAATATGTTTTGTGACATCAAATCAGTTATCTTTTTCAACTGATTGCTTTAATTGAGAACTTGCACTGTAGAAATATAGTGGTCTTTACTTTATCTTATTGATTCTACTTTTTATTTTTCTAGATAAAATGCCATTCGGATCTCGTTGTTCATTTGAAGATGGCTGGTGTGGATTTCTCAATACACCTACTACAAGGTAAAATCTAATAACTAAACAATTGAGCGCCTTAGATTCAAAACCTACTTAACTCCAAAAACCAAAATTGTTGGCAAAGTGCAAAAAACTGCTGTGGGTTTTTTGGATTTGAGTAGGTTTTGATACTAAACACGTTTTCTCTGTACTTAGAGGGGATTTGAAATCGGAAATTTATTGATATTGAAATATAGAACAAGTTGGCATCAAAATTTGAAAAAAATCAAAAATGGTCTTTATACCATGCTTTATTTTAATTAAAACAATAATTAACATTCATCTAAGCTTGAATTTCATTTTTCCAACAATGATCAAATCAGAGCAGTGGTGGGTTAAGTACATCGGAGGCCCCAGGTGCAGTAAAATTTGGAGGCCCTAATTTTCGGATTACATAAAAATATCAGAAAACTCTATGTAAAATAAATATAATATACAAAAATCTAAACAAAAAGTATATAGGCTATAAAATATAAGCCATTTTTGAGGCCCCTAAGATTTGGCGCGCCTTGTTTGCTTTTAGAGTAATTCACCACTGAATCAGAGTTACTTAGTTGAAATATTGAGGTGGCGATATCTTTTTACATATAAGCCCTGTAACATAATATCAGTTATCTTATTTTCAAACTTCTTTCCTGAATAAGCTGTGAAATCAACAGCTAATGAATTTAATACAATTGAAATCTGCATTTCTGGTTTCAAGTAATGCATTATTTAAAATATTATCACAATGTTTTTGGTAAACCTTTTGATGAATTTAATTCCACCTTTGGATATCCATTTTTTTAATTCTTTGGTGGAAAATTTCCAAATAAAAGCGGTTTATAATTTTGTATATAACATTATTTATGATTGATTAATGGTAATGTTTAGGTGACACTGCTGCGTAAGCATTTCTTTGCTGCGTAAGTATTTTAAATTGAAAACAATATTTCTTTCTACATATAGTTGCAACAATATGTAAACAATATCAGCCTATGCATATAGTTGCGCAGGATCCAAGGTAGAAGTGGACATCATTGTTGGCTTCAGTTATAGTGCTCACTTGTTCAAATCTCATCATTAATATTTTCATTAATGAAATTTTCAATAGAACTATGGATTTCTGTTTGAAGATATTGTATATTATGTTATGTCGTAAGCTCCCTAAAACCAATTCGACCTTATCAAAGCTTGGTAAAAGCGATTTACTAACCACTAGTCATTTCCTAGCCCTATCCTTCAATCCTTACTCTCTTTGAAAAGAGTTTCAACTACTGAGTAACACGCACTTCTCGCAGAAGAACTTCTGTTGAGATAAATTCCATTAGGAGAACACATGCTCCATATTGACATTGGAGAAGGTAATAAAAAAAAATATATCGCTTAACCCTAAAACTAACATGGAATGTCTTTGTTATTCTTCTAGAGTAAAACTGAAATGGGCGTTACACTCCGGACCAACGCCCACTGATAACACGGGCCCCGAAGGCGACCACACATGCAGAGAAACGCCGCAACCCATGCTCGACTCGCCCTACTACTCCCAGATCAAATACAACCAGACTAGTCTCGATACTCTGCCTTCAGCAATCGGTGAAAACGGTGTTGAAGAAGGCGAATGTATCGGGCAGTACCTCTATGTCAACATGGCGCAGCACGGTAATGATAACGTGGTAGGGTTCGCCAGTAATGCCAACTTGGATAGCGTTGTCTTTAATCCACCACCGAGGGTCCATGGCGATGTGGCATCTAAATATTACAACTCTTGTATGGTGAGTAGAGTGATTGAATGCTATTATTATATATAGGGGGGTTAATCTAGAAGTGCCTAGGTCAAATATAATATATCAAATGTTCAGTAGAGGCAATTGTTTGTTTGTGCTATTTATGTAGTCTAGTACAGTGGTGATTTTTCGTACTTTAACTTCCCAAGTGAACATAAGACACTTCTTACACTAATAAACCTCAACTTCTGATCTCATCTAATTGAGCATATGCATTTCTTGATGCAAAGTATGCTGCAACATTATTTAGACTTATACCTTAGCTTTCCTTCTATTTCATTCATTTAAAATCGAATGAGAGGGATAAAAAGAAAGAATATTTTCTGATTCTTAACTCCAAATAGTCAAAATCTGACATAGAGGCACTTATATTTTTCAAATAATTTAGCATTACACCTAATAATTGCCAATGCATTTAATATTTTTGAAATTTTGAAATCGCAATGAGATATGGCCTGGCAAACACTAAACAAGTATGTCCATTTTAACTGAAAAAGGCTAAATTTAATATTGACCATTTAGAACACAGCACAACTCAAATCATTGAAAAATATTTCATATCTTATTTATTATTTTTGCTGCGAACAGCTTACTGAAAATCTTCAACTTCGATAATGGTTCACCACTAATGCCAAGCAACAGCAATGTATTTTGTGTTGTGTTAGACTAGATAAAGAGATCTTTCATTATCTGTGGCTTGAAAATAACATAATGAAAATAGAAATTGAAGGTATACGAATTACATATACAAATTTTGACCTTTTGATTTCTACAAGAGAAAATTAAGGATTAATGGAAAGATTAATCATCACCTAACAAATGCATGCTGCATATTTACTTTGTGTTTTATCGCAGTGAGGATATTGAAGAACCAGCAATTCATTCATGGTTACAATGATAAATCTAATGCTTAAATGAAATAGTTTTATTTAAAAAAAATCATAATTATATAGTACTTTAGTAAATTTGTAACATTAAAAGAAACATTTTTACCGTAGCGATTCACAACACTTTTCATAAAAAAACCTTGTCTATGATTTAATCTTTTGTTGTATCCTCATATTTATATTAAAATTTCAGATTCGGTTTTACTATCATCAGTATGGCAAAAACAGCGGATCTATTTCACTTCTGGTCATCGAACTGAAAGATAAAGAAAATTCATCAAGCATGATCTGGTGGTCTTCCAAAAACCAGGGAGATAAGTGGTTCAGAGCCGTAGTCATATTACCCAATGTTACCACCAGGTAAAGAACACAAAATTCTATTTTCATAATTGGTATATCTAATAGAATCTGGCTTAAATATTTTTAAAATTAATAATAATTATATAGTAGTCATACAAGATAAAGTGACCGAGTGCATTTTTCACATACATGGACTAAAGAACTATTTGAAGTCTTACATACATAGTAGTTGTCTAGAAAAAATGACAAATATAATATAACAACACCTACCTACTTATTTGAACAATTTCTTTAAGGAAATAAGACTTTAATATTTTGCAAACGTGTTTAACTCTTTGAAGAGTATGACTGTGTATGTGCGTTCAAATATTGTTTTATCTAATATATATTGCCATTCTGCTGTTTTTTATTGAATTGTCATTATTTTTTCAGTGATGGATAAAATATACATATTGGTGATTTTTGATAGTCACATTATTTTTTGGGTATTTGTTGCAAATGAACAAAAGAATTTTGTTAAAAAGTTAATATTTGTACAAAAATCGTTAGTTATATAATTTTAAGCGTAAAATTACATTTCGGCTCGATTCTTTTTTTATTTACACTTTTAATCAGGGCTTTTTTTACCCTGTAACGCGGCGGAACGGCGTTCTGGCACCTTTTTTTCTCGAAATTTTAATAAATGTTCGTAAAATTTTATTTTTTCTATTTTAAAACTTTCGTTTCTTTTCTTGGAAGCCATTGACTGTTAATCCCTTTGAATATATAGGATGTATCATAGGACCCATAAATTAATGTCATGCAAAAGATTATCAGGTATGTACTGTACTTTCTTGGAAAGGGCGTTTAATTTATGCACTGAATTCTATTCCCATTTCTTCAAGTGAATGTGAATGCAGGTTTTCACAAATGAATTTAATTATCAGCCCAATGAGAGCTTCGTTGATGACCAAAACAGTTTCGTCACTTTTGTTTATTAAACTCGTAGACCAACGATACTTTTTGATCCTTCAAAATATGTTGATCAATGGTTACTAAGAGAAAGACATTCGGCCACAGACACCAACACAAAAAAAAAGAAATAGGGACCATTTACCTGACGAAAATTGGGAAAAACTGTGGAAATCATTGTAATTGGAATGTAATTTTGGATAGCGTTTTTAATAAATTAAATATTGTTTTAATGTTATGTTACATAATGTATGTAATGTTCTTTGTTTAATTTTCATTTTAAATTTCTAAAATAAATATAAAAATATGTATTTTTGTTTTATTTTCTATGCATTATATGAAAAGCCGCCTTTAATTCTATCAAAATGATATTCGAATATATAATAAATAATATACCTTCTTAGAAAATGCTCGAAAAAAGTGCGTTCCGGCACCTTTTTTTTTCAAAAAAAAGCACTGCTTTTAATTATGTGTTGTAAAATTCAATGCAAATGTTTACTTCTTGAAATATTAAGTAATATCTCCCCAGACGGACATTGGAATTTTTATATTATTTTATCAATGGTAAAAATAATTAAAATATACAAAATAAAACTTATTTTACTACAATTCAAAGGGTGTGATAAATTCACTACCATTTAAACAGAACAAAGCAAATAGATGTTCATCATAATGACACCAAGGGTTTTACAACTTTTCTTTTATGTCACAGATACTATCTGCAGTTTGAAACGAGACGTGGCATGCGCATCTACTCTGACGTAGCAATCGATGACTTCTCGATGGCGCCCGAGTGTTTTGGTATAAACATACCACAGCAGAACTTGGGCGATTATAATTATTGGGACCCAGTGCATACCGGAGATACAAAACCGCATAAAGACTTCGAGAATAAAACATGTGTGTTAAATTAATTTTTCTTACTTTCAAACATTTCATTGTACAAGACTATTAATAAAGTTGATTTCTTGACCACTATCAGAGTGAACAGTTTGAAGGACCGATATCCTACTTTCAGAAGTGGGAATAAAAAATGTGCTTAAACATTACATATATACTTGCTCTTGAATAACAATTTGATAAACAGTAATGTCTCAATGATCTTGATATTCCGGATCATAATCATATAATGAGTCTTTTCTGACAGTTTTGAATTTTCAACCTTTCTTCATTAAACAGCTCTCTTGCAATATCGATGGAAATATTCTGCTAGTTATTCAAACACCAGATATCATTGAACTTTACTTTGCTTTTTTAATTATTTACATTTCTTTTGTTATAACTCATTTGGTTTGTCAATTTTTTCTATTCTAGATTATGAACTGACAACTTGTGGCTCTTCTGGTAGATTCGGACCAAACCAAGAACAATGTGACTCAGCGTACGCAAACACTTCCCTGGCAGTGCAAGTTCCAACAGAGCACCCTTATATTGGCTTCCAGACGTGGACTGTGCCAAACGAAGGATACTACACGTGAGGGAGCTTACATTGTTATCCAAATATCCAAAATTTTACCAACTATAAGATGAGGCTTTTTATCGGAATCTTTTTTAAATTATATTTGAGACCTAAATCCAACAAACATCACAGCACCATATTGGTATGTTATCTTTAATAAATGCTGGAAATTATCCAACCATAAGCTTTAATGCCAATTATATCTTCATTATAAATAATAAGTAATTGTATTTGTCACAAAAAAATCAAAGCAAGACACAGAGAGTGATATTAAAATATGATAAAAATTTACATAGCCATTGTGCTTGGCAAATCCAGATGAATGTGAATATTTCAGCTTGCTTTGTCACCCACATCCCAAACCATAAGGCAAAAAAGATAAAAATCTCCTTTTCAAAGACATGAATGTCTGTGATGTCTAAAATTTAAAAAAATAAAAAATTTATCTATGAAATATTAATTCTTTTGACAACTTTTTAGAATTATTCTCCGTGGTGCTGGAGGGGGCCTGGGTTCCTCCGGAACAGGTTCCTCAAGAGGAGCATCAGTGAGGGCTTTACTAGATCTGCGAAAAGGACAAGTTATTTACGCTTTAGTTGGACAGCAAGGAACGAGTGCTTGTCTAAAGGTACATAAACAAAAGAAATATATTCATTCATGTGAAAACTTCTTTATGAATACACTTATTCATTTGTCAGACTATATTTCTACAATTGAACAGAAAAGTTTCGGATAATTATTTCTTAATAAACCGTCAGTATTTTTGGAGACTAATCACTCAGCTTTATTTTTAAATTAGATTAGATAATCCATGGAAAGAATGGCTCTTAATATTGTTAATTAGACACTAGCTCAAGATCCAAAGAGAGAGAAGAAGAATAGAATAGTGTGGCAATATAAAAGAAACGCTTTCTCTTTAATTCAATATTTTGTAATATTTAAACTCTAGTAACATACTCTATTAAAAAAATATATTACTTTGAAATCTTTTTCAATTTAGCATAACTGCACTGCATATTGCTAAAGGCTGTTATATTTTCATATATAAAGACCAATTGAAGAAAGCTCAGGTAGAAATGACTGTTCATTTCAAATCTACTCGAAGAAAAAAAAAACACCTAGGTACTCATGTCCTAAATTTAAAATCAATTATTACAGTGATAAAGTAAACATTTTATATTTTTGATCGTCCCAGGAATCGAACTTGAAACTTTCTGATGTAAATGCGTAGCTCTCACCGTTAGGCTAGCAAGACCATAAAGTAGGTAATCTAAAATATTTTAATATTTAATACAATTGCATTTTTTTTATAGACGGAATCTAACTGCAAGTACACGAACAACTCTTCGCTAAACTACAGTAAAACAGGAGAAATGGGACTATATTACCATATCAAGAACACTGTTGTACAAGATGGTGGTGGGGGAGGTGGAGGGGGGACATTCTTATTTATGGTTAGTATATTCAAATATCATTGGGTCCTTGGCGCAGCAGTCAACGTTGTTGACTTCCATGATGGATCTCATGGGTTTGAGTCCAGTGTGAATAGCATCTTTTCAATTGATTTATCGATTTCTGTTCAAAGACATCCCGGTAATCATTAACACTAGAGTCTGAAACCATCTGACAGTTAATTTAGTATGGCCGCTGTGTCAGTGCTGCCAATACAAAAACATAACTCACTCAATAATTATTATTATTAAGAAGAAATAATTTGACATATACTGCCTGATACACACATTAACGCCAATTTGGCACAAGTAGGGCTTTATTCAGGTCCTACATATTTGGATGAAATCATGTTTAGAAATTTGTTTCACTCCCCAAGCAGCAGTATTTTTGGAGTATTTCTAATGGTTATTAGAGACAACTACGATCCTTAGGTATGTACAGTATTTACAAAAAATATTGAATAATAATTACAGCAGGCGACTTATATTACAAATAATATAAGTTGCCTGCTGTGGCCCAGTTGGTTAGAACTTGCTCTACCAATCAAGCAGGTAGCAGGCCTGGGTTCGATTCCCGGTCAGATCACAGTGAATTTGAGAATTATTCAATTCAAAATTGTGGTCGAAGACTGGGTGTTTGTTCACATCATTTCCTCTCCTCCCATCCATCTGATCATTTAATAGTTCACCACTGGCTAGTCCTGTTCTAGCCTAATCCTTCTTTCCCTACTACTTACTTTGAAAAAAGTGAGGTCGAGCGACTGAGTAACAAACAGCTCTCGTAGAAAAACTACTATTGAGATACCTCCATTAGGAGGCCATATGCTCCACATTGAGAGCTGACATGGATTAAAAAATAATAATAATTATTATTGAGTGAGTTATTTTTTTGTATTGGCAGCACTGACACGGCTGCCATACTAAATTAACTGTCAGATGGTTTCAGACTCTAGTGTTAATCTTTACCGACATCCCTCTCAACCTTCTAATCTTAAAATAACATAGCATGGCCAGAGTGATTTGCTAACCACTAATCGTGTCCTAGCCTTATCCTTCTATCCCGACTCTTTTCAAAAAAGACCTGGTTGAGCAACTGAGTGACAAGCAGATCTCGTAGAAAAACTTCTTTTGAGATATCTCTATTAGGAGGCCATATGCTCCACATTGGGAGGAGACATGAATTTAAAAAATATATATTCTAATATATACAAAGGCTTTGTCTTAAAAGCTCAGATTTTTCATTTGCTGTTTACTCAGAACCATCAATTTGTTATATACTAACTTTTACTAGGACAGTGACGATATGATCCGCTCTAGGAGAGGTAATGGTTTTAATTTTTTTATATAATAGCTTTATTCTTTTAAATTATGCGAATATTATTTGATTATATAAATAACATGCTGGCGATTAATGACTCTGGACATGATCATTATATAAAAATTTTAATTGCAGATCACCAAAGTGCGAGGGCCTTCACCGATTTCAGTGGCTGGGGGTGGAGGGGGCTTAGGACCCGGTCGGTTGGGGGCTGGCGGATCGCAGCACGGACGGACGGCTGCACCCCCGAGCAAAAGACCCCGCACTGGAGATATGTACGGGCCACCTGATTCGACACCAGGTAAAACTCATACTATCACTGCAATCTCCAATTAAACAGATTTGATCTGCTTGTAATATTACTGATAGCATTTTGGTTAATAACTCATTTATGAGAATATCATAGCTCCATAGAGCTACTATTAGAAATTGGTATTTTTAGAGAAATGACGATCAAAAGTATTAGGCATGTATTCTAAAGTGACTTGTTAATAAATGAACGCCATGATTGATGTATTTTGTCAAAATAAATTTAAATGGGTGGTTTTATTATATTTTTAGCATTAACCTTTAGATTATCACAAAATCGATATATAGGCTTTGCTTACATTATAAAAATAATCACGTGGCCGACGTATCGGCTTTCTTATAAACATTTTTTGTAATACAATTATAATGAATACGTTGACACCATACTTCATAAATAATGAGTGTTTTATTTCAAAATATGTCATCTGTAGTGATAAAATATTGTGTTACGTCCTTTTTCTTTTCCACAGTCGATATTGTAAGTAACAGGGGCAATATGAGACAGTATCATTATTGATCAAGATATCAGATAGTGCATATACTGATATTTTTTTTATTCTGAAATACTTTTATATTCTCAATATTACGATACCCGAAAGAGTGCTCAAAAAGATTTAAACAAACTATGTGCCATCATTCAAAAATTTGTATTTAAATATAAACCATATGATCTTACTGTACACGCATCATATTTAATACATAGCTAGTACCGCATATATGGTCACATGGTTCATATTTAATATCTATGATTTCACTTACAGTAGTCGAAATTGTTTCCGCCGTACGCGTCTTGGCTGTTGGCGAAGTGAAAATCACATTTGATATCATGTTTATCTCCATAACATTCATATACATATTGTGATAATAGAATCTCATTATTAAATTCTTTTAATTTGACACCAGTGACTAAACTATTGCCTAGTTATCAAATTTGAATTATTTTGAATAAAATATTTTGACAGCTTTTATTAAAAATGGTTCAAAAAATACAGTAAAATGCCATTTTCTTGTTCAAAATAGTAAATATTTGCAATACATGTGTTCTTTTACTGAATAAAATATTTTTTCCCTAAACCCTAAATAAGTTTGCAATTTATTTTTCACGCCAGTAAATTTTCTGACTGTTTAAAAATGCAACAAAAATCCCAACGGACAACGGGCTTACAGCTAGTAATACATAATTAAACAAATTTGGATTTTTTTTGCAATTGTGGTAAAGAAGGCGTTGGCGTTAAGATTTCAGCTGAAAGTGCTTGGTGGAATGTCAATATTAAATTTGAATGGTTTAAATTTAATGTTAATGAATATTAGCTTAGAGCAATAATCAAACATTTAAATATAATTATTAATTGGTAATAAAGCTCCATTGACGAAAACTCGTATACTGAGCTTCGAGAAAAGATGCTTGCGTGGAACAATAAGGGGGGAGGTGGTTTGATTTTGTGAAGGATTCGGAGATAAGGGAGCGTACAAGACAATCCTCGTCACGTCAGTGGTTATGGAGAGACGTTGGAACTATCTGGGTCACGTGCTGCAGATGCCTCCGAAAAGCCTCAATGCTGTCTGCCTCTTCTTTCAACCGGTGGGATTCCGGCGCCCGAGACGTACGTCGGGTACTATCCATAGGATGTACTCAGCGGAACTGAGGGATGCTGGCATGTCATGGGAAGAAGCAAAGCAATTGGCGGGAGACAGGGAAACATAGAGGTGCCCCGTGGTGGTCATATGCTCCACATAGGGAGCGAGTATAGTCAAAGAAGAAGAAAGAATAAAGCTCCATAATTAAAGTTTCTGACTAATCATTATATGGTATTTGGTTAGTGAAATGTCACCTGGATTTTATTCCAGGTGCTGGTGGTGGCTGGTTACCCTCAACGGGTCTCGTTACGCCAGGCCATGAAGTAGTCAGAGGTGAAGCTTTAACAATGGGAGGAATGGGGGGCAAACCATGCGTTGGTGGTGGAGGACTGGGAGCAGGTGGGTTTGGCGGAGGAGGGGGAGGGTGTGCAAGAGGAGGGGCTGCGGGAGGATGGGCAGGTGAGCTATCCTAACCACCAATCCATTTATGAAAATCCAACATTATTTATTTTGATAATCATATTTAAAATATATTTATAAAATCTAGACATTCGAAAGAGACAATTTTTGATGTCACATTGTAGCTAGGACAGAGGTCAAATCGTGATAAAATATTAACATAAAAATGTGTAAGCTGTCAATTTTGTCCAATTGAAATTCCAAATAGAAGTGTGGTAAAAATAATATCTTTATTCTTCATTTCAGGTGGTGATACCTCTCAAAACATGGCAAATGGCGAAGGAGGGTATTCATATGTCGATCAGACTCAAGTTGTGCCCGGTTTTACGGAGATCTTGGCGGGTATGCACTCTGGAAGTGGGCAGATCATCATTATTCCCGCTATAGAGGTACAAACTAAATCTAGTATAATATCAATATCAATAATATCTTTTGAGAAACATATTTTTTATACTTCATGTAGCAATTCGATAGTGCTGTGGAAGACAGCCATTAAAAATTGGCTGCATATACACAATGAGTGATGGTGAGAGACCCAATTCATTAAGATTGTCTAGAAATGTAATTAAATTTGAATTTGTGTATTTAACACAACGTGAGAATGTGACTATAGTGTGGCTTTTTATATAAATGAACATCTCAAATGTGACTGTCATTGACCTCATGCATGCCCACCCCTTTTATATTATATAACTTCATTGCGTTAATGCACATAATCTCTAAAACGTGCTAACTATGAAAATAAAGAAACATACATAACACTCGCAACTCGGAATAATGCAGTGACCAAATACAATTTCATATTGAAAATGATTTCTACAATGTAACTGCTGAACCATCGGAAAAACACAATATATTAGTTTTCTTATAATCATTTGTCTACTCTGAAACTGTATTAAAAAATCAGACAGATATTTTACAGTAATAATCTTGACGCAGTTTCTATTTCCATTGGATTCATAATAATGGGAAAATTTCCTTTATATTCATAAGAATATGGCACCAAACAATAATATACACTTACTCTCTAAATACAGAAAGTATGTTTGAAGACGGAAGCAAAAGACTTTGTGGAAGTTCATTTTAACATAAGATTTAAAATAGATTAGATTATTTTACGTATTGTGCTACAAACTGTGACACGTGTTTCGCCTCTTTCAAAGGCATCTTCAGACAATCTTACTTTCACAATGCTCATACTTAAACAAGCATTGTGAAAGTAAGATTGCCTGAGGATGCCTCTGAAAGAGGCGAAACTTGAATCACAGTTTGTAGCACAATACGTGGAAAGCAAAAGACGCTATTGAATTTATTTACATAAACTTTAGGGGTGCGGCTGTGACTACAGATGCGTGGCACTCGATGAATACCGATTCAATACTCAATGCATCTGTCCTCAGGGCTGGGTAATTGTCGGCGACAACAATACTGTCTGTGGTAAAGAAGTTGGTGAGTTAATACTTTGTTTTACTATATATTTATGGGAGATTACTATTGGAGTATTTTAGTTAAAAGTTGATGAGTAAAAAATTACTGATAAAGATAATCTGAGCCGTATGCTGATTATTGTTTTTTTTTCAGCCCTAGACGATCAATCCTACCCGATGGTGTACGTAATGGTGATCTTGGTTTTTGCGACTGTGATAAGTGTGGCAATTATCTTTGTGGTATTCATCATGTTATGTAAGTGAATGGATTAAAAGTAATATTTTTTATGGGTAAGAAATTTTACTTCAGTATCATGATGTAGCTTTGCAAAAGCTAAAATGGTTTGACATTCTGTCAATTTTATCTGTAGAGATCATTATAACCAATCTCAAAAATTTAAATACAGTAAAAACCATTTTAAAAAAGTTGGGTTTCAATTAAGTTTTAGTATTATTATTCGGTCTGGTTCTTGGTCGAGTGGTCAAAATTGTTGGATTCACAGAGTAGAATGTTAGTACAGACAATTTCAGTTGTTTTTTCAATCAATTTATGTGCTCTTCAACCCATTCAATCCTAAAAACGGGGCGTAACAAATAATTAACTACTAGCCCTATTCCTAAACTCTTTGAAAAAGAGAGATTGAACAACTGAGTAATAATAACTTCTCGTCAAAAAACATCCATTCATATAAACACCATTAAAAGTCCATATGCTCCACATTGGGAGTGGAATTGGCAAAAAGTGTGTTTTTAATGTCTCAATTTGGGATAATACTTATTTCTTGTTGAATTGTTTCTCTGTACGGATCAAGATCCAATTCAAACTGCCTCGTACCAGGCATTTTTTTAGTCAATAGAACAATTTGTAACCTGTTCGCCATAAACAGTTTTATAACTTCACCCTGCTATTCTAGCCGCATTCGAAAACGAGATTAAGTAGATATTTTACGACCAGTGTTCGCATTAATATTACCAGATTCTGCAGTGGTTTTTTTCTTTGAAGATAATCGCTACCAAGTGAGGAAACAGGCAGCCTTGCGCCACAAAGCTCTACTGGAGCAAGATCTCCGACTGAGCAGATTGCGGAACACGACTGATGACAGCGCTCTCAGAAGCTTCAATCCAAATTATGGCAGCGACGCAGTGTTAGCCGGAGGAGTTGATGTCAGGCAGTTACCTCAAGTCGCCAGAGACAGTCTTAGATTAGTCAAGTAAGTTTTATTTTTGATTTCCTTATATTATAGGATTGAAGTGCTGCATTTATTTTAACCAATATTACTCCTTCTCCAATGAGGTTAAAAATAATTCGTTCATCTCTGCGATGTTTACTCAGTAAAACACGAAACTAATGAATGGTGGTACGATATAGTTCATGAGTATTAATTAAACACCTGTTTCCTTTTTTCCAGGGCTCTAGGGCAAGGTGCTTTTGGGGAAGTGTACCAGGGTTTGTACAGACACCGGGACGGTGATGCAATTGAAATGCCTGTGGCAGTAAAAACCCTACCCGAGATGTCTACCGGCCAATCGGAAACAGACTTCCTCATGGAAGCGGCCATCATGGCCAAGTTTAACCATCCTAATATTGTGCATCTTATCGGAGTATGCTTTGACAGACATCCAAGGTTTGTTACAAACATAATAAATATATTAGTAAACAGCCAGAATATTATTGTTGCCTGGTTATTTACTGCATTTTCTTGTTCAATTCAACTGTAGATTAAGTAAAACAGAACTAGGTAATAAAAAATACACATAACCATTTATATAATATATTATGATACAGGTTTATAGTCCTGGAATTACTTGCTGGAGGTGATCTGAAGAATTTCTTGAGAGAAAATCGGCCGAAACCCGAACGAAGTAGTAGTTTGGGGATGAAAGATTTGGTGCTGTGCGCTCTGGATGTAGCTAAAGGGTGCAGATACATGGAAACCAAAAGGTTTATTCACAGGTCTGTCACATTTTTTCATTATATTTGATATTCCTTCAGTTAAGACTGCATTTAATAATTTGTACTAATAGTCAGTCATACAATAATTAATCTTAAATTCCAGTCAGTCCATTAGTTTATGCGTTTACAGGCTAAAAAGCCATTTTTATCCATTAATGGTTTTTCATATAATTAATAATTAATATAATACAATAAAAAAAAAATGATTTTGTTAAAAAGAAAAAAATTAGATATAACTACGCTTAACAGCAATATTAATATATATTTTGAGAAATGTTCAATGAAGCCTGTAGAAAATGTTTACTTTGAACAGAAATATGGTACATAATAGTATATTACATTGTGTTAATATTTAAAAAAATGCAAGTGTCACTTAAAAATATAGAGTGAGCGTTTTAGTCATCATGTGACCGTCTTCCTCAAAAGAGCATAAATACGCAAACATGTAGATGGTTCTGTTTATTTTATATTGATTTACAGAGACATTGCTGCCCGAAACTGCCTGCTAACTTCCAAAGGTCCCGGTCGGGTAGTCAAAATCGCTGACTTTGGCATGGCAAGAGATATATACAGAGCTGATTACTACAGAAAGGGGGGTAAAGCAATGCTTCCCATAAAATGGATGCCACCAGAAGCTTTTCTGGATGGAATATTCACATCAAAGACTGACGTATGGTAAGTTACATTGATTCTAAAACTGGTTTGTTTGTTTATTTAAGAAATAATCGCATATTGCTGTTTACAAAATTGTAATTCCCAAATAAAGCAGTGACACCTCAAAAAACGTTAGATACTTAGAATAATGTCATATTAAAAATTGTTTAAGCCCTTTGATTAGTATCACTGTACCTGTACAGAAAAATATTTTTCATCTATTATCTATTGCCATTTGCCTTTGGATATGGATACTGCACACATCCATCAGTCATTTTTGGCAGTCACATTATTTTTATCTTTGTTTCAAATCAACAAAAGAATTTTATAAGAAGGTTAATTTTTGTAAACTAGTTGGTAGCCATATAATATCTAGTGTAAAATTACATTTCGGCTCGATTACCTCCCCGGTATTAACGTCAGTAGAGCACCATTTGCCCACAAATGAAAGCGAAAAAGATCTAGACACAAATTTTAAGTAACAGCTTCTAGAAAATTATTCAAAAGTTATAAACGAATTCGTTCAATTACACTTTACCTATGGATTATAAAATTCAAAATAAATAAATTACTAATTGAAATACTGAGTAAAATTATTCCCAGATTGATACAAAATATACGAAAGAGCCTAATTTAGTCAAATATAACTCACTTTACATATATAGGGACAGTTGTACATTAGTAATAGTTCGATGGTTTTGCTTACAATGAATAATCCCTACCCAATTATAAATTACGACTTATGAGATCAAAATCGATTAGGTAAACAGTGTATTTATTTCTTTAGTTTATGTAGCCATTTTACTATATTTTTAAATGTTCCTATCTTCCATAACTTGGATCGTGTATCCTTAGAATTTATAAACTCTATACCTTTTATAAAAGGGTAAAATTAAAACCTAATCCAAGTAAATAATTCATTATCCATTAAAACAGAAACCCACTACTGGTTGTACTATTTATATGAATGTTATCAATTCAAATTGCATTTTTGAATTAGAATTGTGTACTGAATTTCGAATGCAGTTTTTAAGCAGTATCCTATTATTATGTTTAGGTCCTTTGGAGTCCTGTTATGGGAAGTTTTCTCTTTAGGAATAATGCCATACACAGGCTGCGCCAATAGAGAAGTTATGCAAATGGTAACTGGAGGTGGGCGATTGGACATTCCGCACGGTAATTAACAACCGATTATTTATTCATCTATTACAATTTTCCTGAAATACAAAATGAAAACTGTAAATAATGATATGTACAGGTTACCCAAAGCAATGCTTTTAATATATAAATTAAATTACATCATAACCTGTCTATGTTAACTTTTCTTGGATGCTAGAGAAAACTTTGTCTAATATTATCAGTTTCAGATTGGCATTGTAAATTTGATTGAAAAACTTCAATGTACCATAATTATTAAACATTTCATACTCTGTAAATTTTTGTAGATGGATGAGTTCAAAATATGTATGTGTATGGAGATTTTATATATAAATGCGTACTTCACACCAGTACTTTGAGAATTCTTAAAAATCTTTGTTGCATTGAATGAGATATTTAAATATATCTACTATGTCTTGTTATATTACTGCAACCTGATGTGTTGGTTGCTTTGTAATATTATAAATTGAGGATTATATAAATTAGGGGATTTTTTAAATCTATATATATAAAACAAAGTGGGGTTATTTACACCACGTATATCTCGAGAATTACTGAATGGATTTCAATGATCTTTGATTTATTAAATTTCTCTTTGCCTAGAATAGCAGAATAAGCATTAAAACATCGGAAAAATATCACGGAAAAGAAATTATAAAGAAAATTAATGTCTCCATACATTTTGTTTTGAAATTTGAACTTCTTCTAAATGGAACGCGGACACACGACGTTGTATGCTGTTTGAATTATATCCACGAGATGGCGTTGACTGCAACTTTGACAGTTGACTGCTTGCTATGTAGGAGCGATTTTGAATTTTCATCTATTTTTATAAAGTTTTAATTCCGATAATTCATTCTGGTGTGAAAATCTATTTATCCAATTATGGTCAAACACGAGATGCATGTCTAATAGCGGGAACAGTGTATTTAGATTGGTTAATAATGTGGCGCGAATGAGACGCAGCTAATGTTGGTTGATTGGCTATTCTACCGGCGACGTACATTTTCAACTCGCGTCATATGCATGCATATACGCAAGATGCAATGACATATGTTCTTCATTACAATCGTCAAGATCTATTCATCACCTTTACGTGCAATCCGAAATGGATAGAAATTGTTCAATTGCTGCTCCCCGGACAAAAATCAAGTAATCGGCACGACATAACCGCACGTGTATTCAAACAAAAACGGTCGCTGATTGATGATAAACTACATTGTTAAGCATCGCATCTTTGGGGATACTCGATGCTGGATGTATTCGATTGATTGGCAAAAACGAAGCTTGCCGTTTCCACGAATGTTGCTCTATTCTGAGGTGTAGGGTTGTGGAGTCGGAGTCGAGGTGTTGCGTTATTTAGGCCGGAGTCGGAGTCGTAAAAAATGAGCGGCTCGATTTTTTTTGAAAAATATATTTAATTATGAGTATTCAAACAAAATAGTCCAAAGTGTTGATATTGCATGGTTCGCTGACTTAAAATGATCTGATGGTATTACATATATATACAAGGCTTTTTCTACCCTGTAACGCGGCGGAACGGCGTTCCGGCACCTTTTTTTCTCGAAATTTTAATAAATGTTTAATTTTATTTTTTCTATTTTAAAATATGTATATTTTGTTTTATTTTCTATGCATTATATGAAAAGCCGTCATTAATTCTATCAAAATGATATTCGAATATATAATAAGTAATATACCTTCTTAGAAAATGCTCGAAAAAAGTGCGTTCCGGCACCTTTTTTTTTCAAAAAAAAGCACTGCATATATATATGTTAAAATGAAATTGTTGCAAAATTTCTTCAGAGTCGGAGTCGTTAATTATTTTTAAGCTGGAGTCGGAGTCGTCTTATTTTACACGACTCCACACTGTGGAGTCGACAGCCCTGCTGAGGTGGCACGTTATTACACTTGCAACGCTTCATCGAAAAAAATTCAACGTCAAAAGCAAGGCAATACGGTTTCTGATCATCCGGATGTGCGTTTTACTGATGCTCTTGGTCGCATTAACACAGTTAATCTGAAGAATGACGAATGCTTCTACTTGCGGTTGTTGCTGGTGAATGTTCGTGGGCCAGCATCATTTAAATCATTTCAAACTGTCAATGGCGTAGTGTGCCCAACATTTCATGCTGTATGTCAATACTTCAATTTGCTTGAAAACTATACATCATTAGGACACGACAATCGCTGAAGAAATAGTTTCTGAATCTCCAAGTCAGATACGCACATTATTTTCTATCATTATTTTGACATGCTTCCCATCGAATCCCCGTGAACTGTGGAACAAGTACAAGAATGACATGTCCGAATACATTTTACATCGAATTCATGTCAGTTCAGGGAATCCCGATCTCGAGATGAATGAAGAGATACATAACCAGACTTTGTTTTTGATCGAAGACATGCGTTGCCTTATATGCGGCAGTTTGTTAGTCATGTTAGGAATGCCAACACCAGATCGTGGAATGAACGACGCTTTCAATCGAGAATCGGAACGTGAACGTAAATATGATCGAAATGCATTGAAGCAATCAGTTTGAACGAATGTACCAGTGTTGAACCCTCAACAGAAGGAAATGTACGATACGTTAATGAAGGCAATTGATGATGGAAATGGTGGCTTATTTTTCCTCGATGCGCCCGGTGGAGCTGGGAAGACATTCCTCATGTCATTGATTATGGCCACTGTTCGTGCGAGATATAAAACTGCTGTAGCAGTTTCTTCTTCTGAAATAGCGGCAACGTAGATAGAAGGATACCGAACGGCTTATTCAGCGTTGAAATTGCCGTTAAACCTTCAAACCACTGAAAAATCGACATGCAAGATTGTGAAACACTCAACAATGGCCAAATTTTTGGAAGCAAAAAAATCATCACCTGGGATGAATGGACAATGGCGCACAAATGCGCATTGGAAGCACTCAACCGAACTATGAAAGATCAGTGCAATGACTCAAGATGTTTTGGAGGCGCGATGATTCTACTATCTGGCGATTTCCGACAAACACTACCAGTCATTCAAAGATCGACCGCTGCCGATGAAATAAACGCTTGCCTCAAATCATCGACTCTGTGGCGTTATGTGAAGAAATTTCAGCTAACGACAAACATGCGAGTTGCATTTCTAAACGATCCATCTGCCGAAGATTTCTCCAAGCAATTGTTGACTATCGTCGGTAACGGCCGTGTTCCTGTTGAAGAATCGAACGGATTGATTTCGATTCCGCCGAATTTTCGCAATTTCGTCTCAACGAAGGACGGCTTCATCAACAAAATGTTCCCAAACATCTAATCACAAAAATCACAATTGGTTGAGTGAACGAGCAATTCTTGCGGATAAGAAAAAAGATGTGGATCATTTAAACTTCACAATTCAAAATCAAATCGTTGATCTAATGCATTCCTTTAAATCTATCGACTGTGCCACGTGAATTACATCATTTCAATGTAATTAAAATACTTTTCATTTTGAATTTTGCACATTTATTGAACTTAATTCATTTTGAGTATTCATTCAAACTGAATTTAATTCATGCAATAAATTAACACAACATTTATTGATTCTGAGGCGGTACGAAGTTCGTCGGGCCAGCTAGTTATATTATAAAAATAACATTCATTTGTAATTATTAACTATGCAGGATGCCCGATCGACATCTACAGAATGATGTGCGATTGCTGGAATCCTTGTCCACAAGACAGACCGCCATTTTCACAGCTATTTGAAAAGCTCACCCACAACACTCAGGTAAATAAATATTTCACATTCAAAATTTAAATATTTTAAGGAAAAGACTAACATCTATTTCATTTAAGCAGATATGTGATATGATTCATAAAACAGTCTCCCTCCAGCCCGTAAAAAGTTTTAATTTTACTTTCATCTACCTTATGTAATGCTATTTGTGTACAGTTGTTTTATTTATTTTCAAATTTGATATATTCGATTTAGGATCCAGATTTGATGGCAGCTCCGTTACCATGCTTCACACGGGCAGTGCCCCTTCCCAGAGAGTCTGATGGAATGAACCAAGGGGGCCAGGTGGGAACAGTTTTCTTCTACTATACCTCACTAGCCCCCATTATTGTTAATATGATACTGAAAATGCATCCCAGCATAGTAATTGCAAGACCCCTGTGCTCTACCCCACCCCCCCCGCAACTTTTCTGTTACTAATATTTAATATTGTATTGTCTATCAAGTTATGGGGTTTGTGAATATATATTTATTAGCTTAATTCGGATTTTAATTAATTCAAAATGTTAATTACTTACCAATTGAAATTTAAGAACTACAATCAAAATTAATAAATTTGAAATATGAAATGTAATAAGAATAATTTGTTTTGACATAAAATCAAAAAAAGCATATCCAGCCAGGAAATTTGCATCATAGGTATTTGTTAAAAGATTTTAGTTCTATTTGATATAATTTACAAATGTAACAATATTTTTTGATAGACAACATTATTAAGCTTTTGTTCTACTCTTTGGTGAAATGCAAAATGTATTTTTGTGGAACCCCTCTTGTGACACTTTTACTAATAACATTTAATTCTTTGTATGCCCTTAATTCTTTTCTTCTTGGGTATATTATAGCAAATGTTAACGAATCCTAATTAAATTGCTTGTAATATCTATTTAAAAATTACTTCTTTCAATTAATCCTAGAAATTTGTCTTATTATCTAACTTTCACATTAATTGGCTACGGTACAAAACTACGTAGATAAATCATTCAAGAAAACTTCTGTCAGATCTTTTAAACAATCGCCCGCATTATTTACAATTATTTAAATCAAATGCATAAGTATTCTAAGCTAAACTAATTACTACAAACATATAAAAATTCTCGGTGATAATTATGATGAATAATACAAACTGATTTCACAGAGCTATTATTGTTATAATTCTTTTTTAATGCAAAATTAAAAATTGTGTAAACATAGATTGTTTCTGTCTCCACAAGTGACACATATTTCGGTTTTCGAAGACTTAATTGATATAAAAACTGGGACAACATGTAATACACCAATTCACAAGTAGGTAGTATGACAAGACTTTGTTGACTTTTATTGCGTGATAGAGTCTCACACACGTTTGTCTGTTGTGTTTTGCGCTGCCGGCAAGCAGTCAGGTTGCGGCAGTGGCGCACTAGGGGGCCAGACGTCTGACTATTTGGTTCCGCTGCTCCCGTTGACTGGTACAACTGTCCACGACCATCCATCGGCGCACTCCAGGTTAGACAAGACCGTGTGATATTATTCTCTTTTTATGCAACAAAGATACGTCGCATTACTTTTGGAAGAAAAGCAGAAACCGTACCGCATGGAGACATTATTTTATTTGGGAAAAGATTTTCATACAATATTAAAAGTTTAATTTGATAATATTTGACAGAGAGGCCTTGTGAATAACTGCTACTTTATTTTTAATCCTATTTTGATTGAGTATGGCATGTTTAACCCTTACTAAAAAGCATTGATTTTTAGAAGTAGAGTTAAAATTTTAAGTTACAAACTAATTTTTTAAGTCCTTTAACCATTTATAGAGAAAATTACAAAATGAGATATAGACAGTAAGTAGAATTTTTTCACTAAAGTTCAGTATTCTTTTCTCCTGTAATATTGCTGCACATAATAAAACAGACATGTAGAATACACATTAAGCCACTGAAAAACAGTGATCCAAAGGAGTGTTCCCCAACCGGTGGTCCGCGGCCCAGTGCCGGGCCGCAAACAGTATGCCAAATTTTAAGAAATCCGCCGTGTAAAAATATTAATTATAGGATCTTTTTCGTCTGCACATTTACTTGTATTTTGACTTATTGTTAAATAATAATAAATGGTAGGATGATGCGACACCAAGGAACTTAAAAATAATGGGATGTGAAATACCCAAAAAACGTGAAGCCGGCAACCGATCTCGAGCGTGGTATAATATGGTATGAATTTAAGCACGTGTCAAGAAAACGTCATTTCAAATTATATCTTTTTCTCAATATCTATAAATTATATACCCAACTAATTGTGGGTAAAAGTGTAAATTAAATATGCATGCTCATTTTAAAAACGCACTAAAACACCAATATTAGTAATATTTATGATTTGTATGAAACCTTTAGTGAAAAGTAGGCGTAAATAATACGACTCTGCATTGGTGGTCCGCAGGTGTAGAAAGGTTGGGGAACACTGTTCTATAACACATTTTGGTAAAAATCGTCTTTATTGTAGAAATTCCATCTATGGCATTAGTTAAAATATGGGAATGCTGACAGTACTGACCTTACCCACCATATTTTTAAGAAATTGTAATTTTAAATTTGGCTTGTGACTAAATAGTGAATTATAGCATTCAAGATGGCGTCCGATCAAAGTTTACAGCTGTCATTTGCTGTGGTTAAAACTTGAATAAAGTGCAAAAACATGTCGAAAGAAAACCCATTAAAAATGCTGGAAATGAAAATATATCGAAAATTGCGTAGAATAACGATCTATGTTTCATATAATGTGTATGAAAATAAAAAATTAAACAATTTTTGTACTGATACCTAAGGTTGCCAGGCGTCCCGATTTACCGGGACTGTCAACGGTTTTGAGTCTCGTGTCCCGAACAAATCTCTCAGGACGCCCAAATGTCCCAGTTTACGACTCACGCTGATTAATTGGGGAAATTGGTAATCGAAAGTCTTGGAAGAGCTAAAAAAACGAGACATTCTGGTATTTTGGGCAAATCGGTAAATTCCTGGGTTTTTGGATTCGAAAGACTCTGACAAATTCAGCAAATTGGACAAATGTCCCAGTTTGACTTGCAAGAAATCTGGCAACCCTACTGATACCACATAATTTATTTACGATCAGGACCGATTTTGCTCATTACAAGCATTGCCAACCAACGTCTAATTGTCAGTGAAACACCTCAAAAGTGATATTCTGTGCACTAGTATTTTTGCTTAATAAATTCACAACCAACCAAAACTGTAAACATTAAATTTGAATTGATTACTTAGAAGTTTTGTTTTTGTTGCAGTAGACCAGGGTTTCCCACTTGGTAGGACATTACGCCAAATTGTACCACCATATTTTTTTTCAAATCACCATACTTTTATATTTGTAAATCATTCGTGCCTGCATGTCCGCCATTATTGATTTATTTCAGGTTGAGAAACCCTGCTGTAGACAATTGTATAATAGTTATGTAAACATTCAGAATAACAACGATTTATGTATGTGTCATATGTCATTGTTCCACTGAAGCAAACTCTTAAACAATAATAACATTACATATCAATATTGTTTTCTTTTTTTAATATTTACGAGTCAAAAACCTTTATAAAACTATTTTCAGCAATTATCGTTCATTCACAAATAAATGCTTGTGGTACCCAAAATACACTTTTTTGTGGCTTCTGAATAGTTATCAAAATGTGCTATAGATCAGTGCTTCCCAACCTTTTTCATTCCATGGCCCTCAATACAAAACATATTCTGCAGCGGTCCCCAATCTGGGAAGCACTGCTATAGATCACTGTTTTGTTGACAGCTTCAAATAGAGATGTTTTGTGAATGGCTGATTTATAAGGACTTAAAATACATTAAAATTGAATGTTGCACTAATCAAATAAAATGTTGGATGCTTATTTAACCCTTTTTCTTCTTATAAATCTGAAATATTAAATACTTCATCCCATAATAAATCCCTAATAAATATACCCTAACCCTATAATCTAATATGTTCCATAACCATACTTAATTATATATGTGTTAAAGAAAAAATAAAACTGTTATAAGCCTATTTTAAGCAATGCCCATTTAATACGGCATATATTTTATGCATCTACATCAGTGATGCACAACCTTTACCTTCTAGTGGGCCGCATAAAACAAATTATCGTGGGTTAAACATTGATTTAAAGTACACTCAATCCTTTTTTACACAGCATATGTACGTTTCATGTAAAACAGCCTTGCAAAAAATCCGTGTAAAAAAGATTAAGTGAATTTAGATAAATGAATGATAGGTTCCATTACATTATTTTGACTACATTATTTCAAAAACGTGAAATAAATAGGCCATGCAAAAAAAGGATTATGAGTATGTACTCGCTTATTAAAAATTGTTTCATTGTGAAATATTTATGTTTCATTTATATGTAATTCAAAAGTTAATGTTATCTTGGTCTCTGTTAATTTTTAACTTTTTTTTTTAATTTGACATAATATTTGTAAGCCTGTTTCTATGAACCGATTTCTTCTCCTGCATTGAAGAAAAAGCTTGCTTACGTTTATTAAATAAATATTTACGTGAAAAAAATATATTTGAGAAAAAGATTTAAGGGCCGCCACAAAAATCAAAATGGGACGCGGTTTGTACATCACTGATCTACATAATTATATGAAAAATTCACAGATTTAAAGCTGTGAGCTATTTTTAACTATTTTTTTTTAACACTATTCAATTATGTATTTTATTTAGGTGTTTGTATTGCAATTTATTAATATTGATTCTAACTACACTGATATTCATGTTAGTTTAATTAATATATTGCTATTCCTCAAAATACACTTTGATTTCAATCCCATTTGATTGGAACGTTACATAGTTAATTCTAAATACAATAAATATTCAAAGGAAAATAAAAAATCGTAAAAATTCACACCCTAGTTTTCGGACACAACAAAGTGGTATAAATTGTTTTATTGCAAGCTCCGAGCACCATACTCCTGTTTCTTTATCTAATAAATATTACTAGCTTATGACTTTTTATAATTCTCTACGGTTCACGGTGAAAACAAATATGACACGGTCCTTCATGCTTTGATGATGTATTTGAGTGGTGTTGGAAGGGACCTCACGAGTGGAATCGACTCGAGATTCTCGTCATCTGAATATCATCTGGCGTCAGATATTGCTTGATATTTAAATCACTGAACCCTTGAGATAAATTCAAGATTTTCTAAATTTATAATGACATATCATCGGCATAAAGTTGAGATGTGGCCTAGTTGGTTAGAGCTTGCTCTACCGACCAAGCGGGTCTGGGTTCGATTCCCGGTAAGGTGAATGTCAAATTTAGATTTTTCAATAAAAATTTGAGACCTAAGACGTGGGTGTTTGTGATGTCAATTTACTTTGAGTTGATCTCGAGTGACTTAAGTACAATAAATTCCTTTGGTCACTTTCTCTTGTATAGTGACTATATATAAATAATTCATGTGATTGGTTGAATATGTTACACATTCGCTTAATTTAATATTCACAACTTATTTAAGATATTAGACAAATCTAAATGGAATTAGTCAATAATTAGAAATAAAAAGAAAAGTAAGGTGACTATATATAAATAACTGGTTTTGAATTTGAGCATATTACATAAGTACTAATTCATTAATATTTATATATTTTCCAGCTCGTCAGATCGCCTTCTGTCGTCATCATCACATAGTAATGACGACTCCAACCCTCCTCCATCATCAATAGCTGGCCAATCTTTCCGTCAGATGCATCCGCCAGAGTACGGCAACATCGCTTTAGCGACTCGAACGCAGCCGATGCTCAATTCAACCCCTGACCAAAACGAAAGTATGACGAATCAATCTATTGCTACGGCGTGTCCGACCGGTCACCAAGCAAAATTTCAGCCGTCTAAGTCCACAGATCGATTACTGGCCTCCATGGAGGCACCGCCAGGGGGTACAAATTCTGACGACGATGATGACTTAGATAATCATGGACGACCTGTCGAGTGGGAGACTTCGTTTACAGAAAGTGGAGTAGTCAAGAAAATAGTTAACAGCTGTGATGTCGAACCTGTGGCTGGACCACCGGTGAGTGTGTTTTATCATTTATTCTTAAAGAATAATGCTTTTGAGTGCTTATACGTTGGAAGTAAAGGCAATAACCATTGAGTAAAAAAAGGTATTGATAATTATTTAATTACTGACGTGCCTGCAACTTGTCTGAAATGCAGATTACTACTTCACAGCAGTGGAAATACATTATTGCTAAGTATTTAGAATAGAAATCTTTACAAATTTCTTTGATCAATTAAATATTGAACATGAAATAGTTATCAAAATTTTATTTTAACAGAATATATTTATTAAGTTTCCTAATTTGATATTGCATTTCTTTTAACTCTGAAAGTGTAAATATTTGTTCAAATTATATAATCCTGTTTTTGTATCAATTATAGGTGGACAAATTAATCAGCATAGATACTCCTCAGCAGACACCGACATCGTTGCAGCCACCTGATAACTCCCTGAGCAGAACAATCTATGAGAACAGATCTCCCGCGACCAACAGCCAATCCCAGCATTCCAAGCACAACACACCCAGTAAATCGGTCAAAAATAATCCTGACCATCATACGGCTAGCGCCACTTCGTCTCCTCCGTACAAGAAAATTGTTTTGCCATCGAATGTAAACTTTGTTAAGCAGCGACCTCTGTGCTTGGACGCCGCCCAATTGGAGCAAAACTTGAACGCTCTGAAGAAAAACAGCGGCTCAGTCAACTTAAACAATATGAACATTTTACCGCCATATGTGAATGTCTTAACACCGAACAAACTGTCGAAGAGTGAAAGTAGAAAAATACAAATAGATCCGAAGAAAGCGATTATTCACGATTTAGCCTCCCCGCCAGGTGCCGAAGGCCCGATTGTCAACGATAACATTGCGAATGATGCGAGCGCGGCCGACGGGGAACCTCGACTCAAGACCAGTGCGAGTGCGAACAGTCTCTTAAACGGACCGTTGACTGATTTACCTTATGCCGATAGTGACAATGCATCGTCCGCATCGAGTAGTGGCGGCAATAACATGATAAGTAGAATGCAGCCGGGCTCGAAGCAGAATAATTACACAGAGGTCACTATTTTGGAAGATTCATCCAAGAAACCAGGAAAAGGAAACCAAAGTGGTGGATTTTTGAACAACGATTCGGAAATTAGCTGCTAAAAGGTTAAGGTTTATCACGTTTCACTGATTTCTAAAAAAAAGGTAAACAAACATTCTTTAAAATTGTTTAAAAAACAAATGTTATGCATTCCAAAAATAAAGCTTCAAATGCTGTATTGAATAATTTAGTGTGCTGAACTAAAACTTCGTGATTTTTTCAAGACGAGTTTCACACAGTACTCAAACAATATCATGAAGCTGCACTATCAATGTAATTACAAAAGAGCCAAGACGGTTTAAAAAACTTTAATTACTTTTATGTTATCAGCTATAAATTTGAGCTATGGCTAGGACATTTGAATCTATGAATGCATGGCAATTGATTTTTTTAACATACGGACACTACTTTTTTGTTTCTGGACTCGGTCTGGAAATCGATAGTGATACTTCTTATTAGTGACAGCAATTGTTCCTGATTGTCGACAGCTATTTTGACTCAATAATTTCAATCTGGATATAATGCAAACATTTTTTACTGACAGTGTTTACTAAAGGTTATAAACACAAATACAAGTTGGATTAGGTTGTGAGAATTTTATACTATAAAAAAAGCAAACTCTGTGTCGGAGAAGTGAAAAAACAGTTATTTTTAATCATTAATCGTGAACATTTTGCCCTATTTCTGTGGTGTTGTTTATATGTCGGTGACTTTTTACATGACGGTGTCATCCATGTCGGATATAAATATACATATTATTGTCTATGTGAAGAAAAAATAATGAAAGATGTAAAAATCATACGTAATATTGCATGAGATACACGTATTATTGTAATTATTATTTGTTTGATATAATGGTAGTGTGAAACAGGGTAAATTATTAAAACAATAGGGGGGGACTTTATATTCGGCAGTGATTAATATTATTAAAGTCGAAAGACTACGATAATAATTAGTCAAATCAGTCTTTTTGAATAAAAAAAGTCAAATAAGTACATTGGATTTGTTGTTTTGCTGTTTTTTTCTGTTGGAATTTGTTATTCTTTCTAAAGGAATTTTGAAAGAAGAATGAAGGGTTAAATAAAAGTTTATATTACTTGTTTGAACCCTATAATATATTAAGAATCGTTTATTAAAAAATATCTTGTTTCATTTCAACTTGGCATCATAGTTTTCTTTATTGCATTGACATAATAACTCTAGATGTCTTCAAACATATAGGTCACATATTTTCCGCAAACAATTTAATACTTTTACTTCTCAAAGACTGATTTATGTGAAACTTCATTTAATTTTTTTGAATATTTAACATAAATTAGCATGGGTTTGGTTTCGTTAATGTAAAACTTTGAAGATAAAACGTATCCAACATTATATTACAATATCTATATAGTTTAATTCATTATGTTAAATGTTGTGTTGGTGTTTTTTATTAATTTTATTAAATGATATAAGCTCAATAACATATGAATAAACAGGATTTAAAATAAAAGTCTGTCTCAATATGCTTGCAATAAATTTTACGAAGTTGCCAAAAATTTCTTGCCGAGAGTGTTTTTACTCTTTTTTATAATAATATAACTACATATTTATAAATCTGCAGTAGAGTAGTTTTGCCAAGTTTTTATAAAGCCGTAGATGTCAAAACAATCATTTTTGTTTTATACCTATCACATTCATATTTTAATTTTTCATCATCAATCAATATTGTCATGTCATACTAAATTTGAAAATCGGTTCTAGAGAAATATCGACCCATGATCGGCAAATGATCTTAAGCGACCAAATTAAGTAAACTGCTTTTTAAACCAATAATTGTTCAATATCACCTAGAGTTAAAAATTTAAGAACCTTCTCATTCACCTGATACTTTTTAGTGCCTGTGCATTTTAGCGTTTTGACTTGTTATCGTTTGTTCCATTTGGACCCCGTTTGAGAAACACTGATCTAGAGAATTGAAATTAGTCTGTATGATATCAGGATGAGCATTGACCATATATTACTATTTACTAACAATATTTAAGGAATTTCTTAATCGTACTTAGTACGAGAGTAATTTACAAAAAACTTTCTCCGGTAAAAAATTTTAATTGTCGGTTTAGGTTTTCTGCCTATTAAGGGTCGATATCGCAGTCGAAGAACAATACATTATCCATAATGTATTCAGAGCACAATAAGTTTGATAAGTTTTCAATGATGTTTTCAACTGACAAGTCATTGGCTAAATTGAACCCAATACTTGTGGTAATGAAAGAAAATATTGTTTCATCTTGTATTTACGCGCTAAGAGATGGACGCCTGAGTTTATCAAAAAACATATTCCATATGAAAATAGTATCAAGTAATTATGACATTTGACAGTTTATTTATGGCTGGCAATCTCTGTGAGTGACCGGCCTTCAATGATAATCAGCTTGGCAAATTTGCTTCAAATTTATATAGTATTCTTCAGGTTGTTGAAAATTAAATTCTGGTTGTGATTATGCCACAATGATATTGATCAATTTTACTTCTATACTTGCTTTTGTTTAAATTCTTACCTACTTATTAAATAAATGATATTAGCTTTTGACAGAAATATACATCATAGAAAATAATTAAACAAAATTATTATCAATTTAAATAAAATTATTCGTTGCGTCCAAGCCTTATCACGAAATTGTATCTTAAATATCTACCGCATTTCATTAATTCTATGGTAAATCCTTTCTTCCGTCATTTTATTTCCTCAATAGACCGCCTACTTCAGCATTTTAATATTTTGGAATTATGTGACTCTATCAAAATTTATTCTTTCTCTTTTGCGCCAGTGAAACCATGAATCACACCAGTCATCTGATAATGAGAAATTAGCTAATGATCTGTAATGATAAATGTCACCATAATTTTTTTTCTAGAGCTCAAGTTTTAAAATAGATGGCATTTTGATGAAATACATATTTTCTTATTCTACATCATCTTGCAAAGATTGAATATAGCGCCAAGCATATATTTTCAATGACCGTTTTAGTAAAAAGGTTGCAGACCTTTGAGCTTTTCAGGAGAGACAAAACAATATTTGTATTTATGAGAACTTGGGTGTAAAATGTAATGTTTAAAGAGATTTTTTTCTCTTTATCTTCTAGCATTGAAGTTATTGTGGCGTGTTAAGCACATTTTTCAATATTCAAGACTTAACACCTCTTTCATTTGGCTCACAGATTTAACTATGAGGTAAATATTTGACAATACTTTTTGTCTGTCAGATTGATGTGGTATTATCAAAATAATATACTTTATGTGGATAATATCCAAACATTAATACTGCAATACAAAAAAATGAGTATACTCAAGTAAAAGAGTTCTCCCTTATGCCAAATCTCTATTGTGACGTTATAGTGTTACAAACTTATATATGTGGCTTTATTTGTTATAATATTCGTGGTTGCTTTGATTATAAGTGCAGTAACACTGCTTTTCCACATTTATTGTTATTTTTTTATAGCCCTGGCAAATAAGAACAATGTAAAATAATCACACATTCATGGCTTCCTTTTGAGGGGCATCAAATGAACTATATATAGATCAGGGTTCCTTTGTATTCTTTGTAGTTGATTTTGTGACATTTTCGCCAAAATTTTAACATAAGTCGTCCATTATGGCAACGTGAAATAGATAAATATCTTTTCTAATGATATTATATAAGTGAGCATTTATAATTTATCTATATATACTGTTTTAAAATAGGTGTTATCGCAATATTATTTTGTCTTGTAGAAACTATCTTTTAAACTCGTTAACGTGCCAAATTTTTCTTAATATTTGTTATTTCTTTATTGATAAAAAAAATATGTTTACTTCTTTTGAAAACCCAAACATATTGCCAACTATCGGTTGTGTTTAAAAAATTATACCATTGTTTTATATATTATCATGAAAAGTAATTAATTTTTAAATTCTAATGTTATTGATGAAATATATTATTGAATTGCTTTCGGATCTAAGTAGATACAATTCAAATAGACAGTTAAACCTAAATATTGAGTCAACTTCTTGTGAGGATATAAAATTATTTTCGCTTTTTATGTAATAAAGCATAATAATGGAACGAATATATTTTAGAAAAGGTTAACAATCCAAAATATATATTGTATATAATATTGTTTCTTTGAATACAATAAAATTAAAATATCATAAGAATTTTTCAAAGTGTTGGCAATCCATCATTTTACAATCAAAGAAAAATAAATTGTAATTAATTATATTTAATATATATACACCCAACGCACAATAATTCATATTCAAAATGTGTTTTTAAACTATAAGCCATGTCAATAATAATAAGCGCCGTAACGTTCATACTTTTTGTAGAAATTTAATATTGAATTTGTGGAATTACTGAAGGCATCACTGTTCTAAAAAGCTTAAATTCGGTAGACTAATTTCCATTATTCTAGTTGTGTATTCAAATTCGTGTGTGACGGGATCTTCAAACTGTTTATTTTTTTAAATGTAAAAATGTACAAAGCTTCCCTCTTAAAATAACATTTAATTTAAATCAGAAGACGATAAAATAATTCTATAATAGCGAAAAAATTGACTATATTTTATAATTCTTGTTGAATTGAATACTTTGCGCTTTTTACACATCACATAACAAAAACAAGTTTCTTACTCTAAGCAATATTTAATTCCAAAACTTACATACAGAGAACTCATAATGACGATAGCAATAGGTACTTACACCGCTAAACAATACTTATTCATAGATTAGCACTGTAAAATCAGGGGAGGGCAAACTTTTCGGATGAAGGGCCAAATTCAGGAATTCAAAATCAGCGGGCCGCAAGTAAAATACCATTTTTATATGAACACTATTTATTAGTAAATGTTCATTGGTGATGTTTGATCGTAAAGAGTTTTTATTGAAGTTCATGATTGAAAATGTTTGTTCACATTTGTAGGATGGCCCAAAAATAACGGTTATTATATTTATTTTCAATCTTTTTAAAAAGGCGTTAAAAGATGAAAACGTGAATCTTTTTCAAAAATATAATATTGCTCGAGGGCCGCAGAAAAATACGTGGCGGGCCACAATTTGCCCGTGCATGGTAAAATCAATATAATTCTATTTCAGTTGCGATTATGGCAATAAGCATTAACTGCCTCATTTTCAGCATGTCTATGTCTATCTCATATCTACTCCTATCTTTTTTGTAGTTACATTTATTTGCCAACATTTTGAATGTGTCCCAACACAAAACAAGGCAGAAATGCGCAAAATTATTTACTAGTTAAATCATATGATTACTTTTTTTTCAAATTTGAGTCATATACATAAGAGCTGACTGATTGATTTCATATTCAAAACGTACTTTAGGTTTATATTTAACAGCTGTTATACTTTTTGTTTACGCTTCTTTATTAGTGCACCGTTATTGTAATTTTGGTATTGATATTCGTAACTAGTATGATAAAAATACAGTCACCAAATATCGATGTACACAACACACTACTAAGTTAACTATCGGTAGTTATTCTCACATATAACAGTATAATCGTAAACTTTCAATAGGCTAAGAAAACTAAACCAAAGAATATATACAAACAGGGAGTGCATTGAAGTCAATTTTGCCTATTACACATTACATGGTTTTTTCTGATATAATATGAGCTCTCTAAGTTGTTGGAAAGTACCAGAGTAAATCAAATGGAGAACTAGCCGGGTCACACACTGCGGATGCCAATCAGAGAACTTCGGGACTGCTTGCCTCTTCTTTCGACCGGTGAAATTCCGGTGTCTCGGATGACCGTCGGGTACTATGCATAATTATGATGTACTCGGCAGAACTGAAGGATGCTAGCATGCCATGCATGGAAGCAGAGCAATTGACGGGTGATAGGGAACCATAGAGGCGACGCGTGGTAGCCATTTGCTACTTATAAACATTGTTGATTTTAGTACTGAAATAAATATTCCGCACGATGAATGAATGTCGGTACTTGTCAATTATAAGAGTGCCATGGAAGTTGTAGAAATTATATGTGGTATGTCTTAGGTGTGTTATACGCTAAACGTCTCCAACTGTCTGTTTGATAGAAAGATTTGATTGCATATGTCGATCAGACAATATAATGGCATTAGACTTTTGAAAAAAACACTGAAAAAAGTCAAAAAAGCATAAGATAATTTAGTGGTACGGCATTCCTATAATTAACAAATAATCAAATTCCTTTGCAATGTAAATAAAAACAGTATTCATCTACATTAGAGTGAGTTTTTGTAAGGAAACGAAACATGTTCTAAATAAAAGCTGCCAAAATTATCATTTCTGTTGTTCTCTACTCGTTTCCTTGTGTAAAATTATATATTTAACTTCAATTTAGCAAATACGAATTCATAAGTGCGAATTGTACAAAGATTTCAGCTGTTTTTTATGTCGACGTGAAATTTGTGCCAATCAGGTGAAAAAATTGACAACTTATTTACTTTCACGTGTCCACCGGAGGCGTGCACTATCCTTAGTTGGCTGTCAATTTTGAATCAAAATTGAAATAACTTAAATAGCTTAAATTTTCTATGTATACTTTGTAAATTAAAACTAAATGGATTAAATATTATTCTATTTCTTCGAGTAGGAGATGTTGTATATCATTTAGAGAACTTATTTGTTGTAATTGAAGCACTATAAAATATTTATTACATAGACAAACTAAGCTGAATGCTCAGTACAATATTTAAATAATTGTATTTTAAAAGACAATTATTTAAACCTCGTGTTAAAAACGCTCTGATCTTGAGACCGAGCTAACCGTGCAGTTAGTTTATGGTTACATATTGTTTGTATTTTATTAAATGTGTATGTAAAAAAAGAAATTCGTTGTTATGTGTCTAATATTATTGGGTAAAAAATCTAATAAATAGTATTATTATTCTTCTACGGGTAGACTACATTTCAAAAGACAATGGTAATTTCAATGACATTACAATGCTACTGTTTTAAAATCGAGATATAAAAAAAAAATACTGAGAATATGCAAGCATACTTTAGATCAAAATATGACTTGAATGCAATATCAGTATGTTGCAAGGTGCTGGAACTCACTTCTTGTCAAGCTTTTTACAAAAGATATTTTTTTCTAATCTATATCCGTTCTCAATGTGTTAATAATTAAGATATTTCAACAGAAGTTTTTTACGAGGACTGCTTTTATTCAGTTGCTCAACTTCTCTTTTTTTCGAAGAGAGTAAAATTAGAAGTATATGACAAGGACAGTACTAGTGGTGAAGCAAACGCTCTAGCTTTGCCCGGTTAATTTTATGATTGGAAGAGTGGGTGGAAAAAAAGTAGGTATCAAAATGCCTTCAAACAAAAATGCAGAAGGGTGGGCCTCTGTAACACAATAAGTTGCTAGTTATAAAAACCACCAAATCCATAAAATGATTCTTAAGTCTAATTGATCACGGTAAATATTTCAGTAATATATATGAAGCTTATAAAAATAGTTTAAGGTAGCATACATATTTTTAAAAACTACCAAGGACTGTAGTCGAGTTGTCAACATCATAGGCTTCGGTTGCATCACTTATGGACTCGAATTCAAGCGGATTCGAATTTAACCTCCCGGTTAAGTACGCATATTGATTCAAAGGGTATTGTGCGTACTTAACCGGGAGATGCGTACTTACATATTTTAAGGCCCGCCCCCTTTCTTTTCTGAACCTCTCCCACTTACATTAAAAAATATGGTGCAATATGAACCGGAAAATGTCTACAATATGGATGAAACTGGACTGTTTTTTCGACTTCTACCGCGGTATTCTCTGCTTTTACCAAACGAAAACGTTAATACGACTCGTGGAAAAAAGAAAACAAAAGATAGAATTTCTTTGACGGTATGTGCTAATGCAACAGGCACTCACAAAATCCCTTGCACAATTATTGGGAAACCAAAACGTCCAGCATGCATCAAAAATCGAGAATTGCCGGTTAAATATTTTAATCAATCAAGAGCTTGGATGGATGTGGCAACTTGTTGGAAGTGGTTTATTGAAGTTTTTTTATCTCGAAATCAAAAAGAGAACAGGAAGGCCAGTTCTTTTGCTTATGGACAATGCACCAGGACATTTTGAGGCATTTAAACGAGATAATGTGGAGGTTGCATTTTTCCCACCTAATTGCACAAGCTGGAAACAGCCATGTGATATGGGAATTATTGCAGCCCTGAAAAAGCGATATAAATATTTGTATCTCAAAGAAGTCCTTAACTATTATGAAATGGATGATGGTTTAAAAAGCATCAAAGCAGTTCAAGGAAAACAGCTTTCAAGGGGTGCAGCTGGTGTTGCATATGGAAATGCAGCACATTTATTAGATGCTGCCAATTTTGTTAAGGAGGCATGGGACGCCATCTCAGTAGAGACAATCGCAAACTCTTTTGCCAAAACCGAGATAATGACCCTTACACCCGTTCCTGTTGAGAATTCTGAGAACGAATGGATCAATGAAATCATTTCAATGTTTGCAAAAGTAAGCATTGAAATTGACGTCAACGATGCTATAAACTTCGAAAGAATTGACGAGGAAAACACTGAAGAATATGTTCAGGAAATTCTCAAAGATGTGGACGATGTTTTGGAAGATGTGAAAGAAGTACCGGATGAAAGCCACTTATCTGACGATTCCGATCTGGAAAACAACGAATGTCTAGTCAAGTTTGAAGGCTTTGACAACTTGTGTGAAATGGCAATAAATATAGAAAATCAGCTTTTATGCCCAGTTGTTAAAAATGCAGCAGGAACTGATTACAACGATCTTCTATGCTCTTTTGAAAACTTTCAAAAAAAAAAAATAGCATCAATTTCAAAAAATCAAACAATAAAAACAATGTGCAGTTGTCACTTTACGATATGTTTGTACCTAAATAAAAATGTAAATTTGTTTTTTTCTCTTTGTATAATAGTTAATTGTTATCTTAACTGTTTTCCATTTTATAAAATAATTGTGTTCAGTTTTCTTTAATTTTTTGCATAATAAATATTGATCCAAGTTTTTTGCCATTTTTCATGCGTACTTAACCGGGATGCGTATCACATTTTTTGCGTACTTAACCGGGAGGTTACTGTACAGACAGTTTCATAAATCAATTTTTGGATAAATTAATTTTTAAATACTTTTCTGTGATTTTACATAAAACAGGGAGCGATTAGCTAAGAGTAGAGAGAGCAATTATATAACAATTAGTCTTTATATCTCCCTCTCTTAAAAGATTTTGAGCAACTGGGTAACAAGTAGTTGTCGTAGAAAAACTTCTGTTGTGATAAGCTCCATTACGTATCCATATGCTCCAATCTGGTAGCGGACATGGTTATAATAAAAAATAGAGTCTAATCAATGTATATTTATTTAAATTAACAAGTATACTCGTTTTATTAGACCTTCGGGTACATATGAGATGCATTAGTATTTCAAAATTATTTTTATTGCAATCATTCGCTATATACCAAGTTTGTCTGGGATCACTTTGAACCCCCATTGCTCCTCGATCTTATTTTTGACATTTCGGTACTCAATTGTTAACGAATAAAACACTTCTTGTACTAACTTCACATCACATTATCAACTGATCAATTGTGCTCATGTTAAGATGATTTGAATTGCGTTATTATATATGGTAGTATGGATGTATATTGTCCGCAACTAGTCTTTTGAGATGTGCTCCACCCATATGCTTTACAATGGATCATATTTTACAGAGATTTTAAAACTTCATATTAATAACTCTGAACAAATGTATATTCTATAACTCGAAAGCAGAAAATACATTTCAGCGACTTAATCATCAATCTTTTATCGTAAGTAATAAAATAAAATGAAATATAGTTACATCAGTATTAGTGTAATGATAAACGTTTCTAATTCTTTGATTACGAGCATATGTAAAGCATTTTTGTATGATATGGTAAACCACGGTATCAAACTATATCCATGTCTTTTCAAACGATAAAAAAAACACGCTAAATAATAATGTGTAAATAATATAAAAGAATTTAAAAATAAATTACAAATATGACTAAGCACAAATTAAATTGCAAGTATCTAGATTAAATCTTTTCATCTATCGTAACGAATTATTAATAAGAATCATACTGTTTCGACTCAAAACAAAGTACCACATTATCTTTTAATGATTGATTTTGTTTATTATCGGAAAAAGATTTTTTTGGTCAATAACTTGTATAGTTTTTCGAGCAATTGCGTGGTATGTATGCATGGAAACGAGGAAGTTCTTTCGAGATTTAAAGCACACGCACTGCGCAATCACGTATGAAAATGTCTGTGTAAAGTCTACTATAGAATGTTTCGTAATTGGGAAACGAAAAATCATTTGAATTGTGTTACCTGTTAATTATTAATAGAAAGTACATATTCATGGATTAAGAAGCTGCGGGTTCTGCAAAGTATGCACAATATTTAAATTTAAATCGTTTGGCTTTCGTTGGATTTGAATAAAATGTTCTATTATTAACTGACAGTGTCTACTGATTCTACTTAATTCGTTAGTTCAAAATAAAATTGCAAAACAGAATATTCTACGTCTTTAGTTCAAACATAAGAAAAGATGTGCCTCCTGGTTAAAGGAATGTGTGAAAGATCAATGCTATTATATGTTGCTTACTTAATGTTAATGTTTTTCTGTGGAGACGAAGTATAGCTTTGTTATTCTACTGGTCATGTTACTAGTTGTAACATGTGTTTCGCCTCTCGAAGAACAATCCTCAGTGAAACTATTATAAAGTAATAAAAATGTACTTAAAATCTTACAATAGAGTAAGTCAGAAGATGCTTTTAAAGAAGTGAAAAATATATAACTATAAGCAAAGACGGCAAAGACTTTATATTAAGAATGAATTTCCACATGGTAACTGAGAGGAGTAACTGATAAGGAAACTGTTTACTTACTTATTAAAAGGCAAAGCTACAGCATGAAATAAAAAAAAATACGTAGAATAATAGGTTGCATACTTGTCATAAGTTTTTTAAAATTTACAGAATGCTAACATTCTATAAAGAAAAATTTGACTGCAGAAATATTGTTATCGGAAGACACCGTGTTTTGTTTTGTGAATATAATCTGACTCATGGAATCAAATTCATCATATTCAATTAGCCACATACAAGCATTAAAAATGAAACCTTAAATGTTGGGTGATTAAACCAATCAAATTTAGTGTATTTCGTAAACAACATTTATACACATAATAAGAATATTCTTTTTTTAATGTTTTCAAAGGCGGATTTATATTGACAGTTTCTTATTCAGTCCTGGTCATAAATGGTAGTCATCAAACCAAAAACAGAGGTAGATTAGGTTTTCTTCTATGGTAGTGGAACTGTGTATACTAAATCTATACTATCAAATCGTTTAAACTCCCGGTTAAGCCCCAATCATATGTCAATATGTTTAAAAAACTTAAAACAACATCTTAGACTTTTTGACAATCTTCAACAGCAAACCTATGTCATTTTCTCCAAAGGTGGCAGTGTTGCAGAATATTTTTAACAAAGAAAAAACAATGGATTTAGTATTTTTTAATATGCTTGAGCTTGGACAAGGATTTCTGGTTTCCCTTTCAAGCCTACTGTATGAGTTTATCACCAAGAAATTGATTATTTTTTGTCTTACTTTTAATTTATATTATAAGTTTATTCTCTAAGAAATGTGATCCATAGGAAAGTACTAAATATCTTACGTATACATTATACGCGATCCACAAAAAAGATGGGTCGTTTAGGGGTAGAAAAAAATCTATATAGATTTGTAAACTGTATTAACAAGTTTTCACATTGTATCCTGTGTTAGGAAATTGCTTAAGCAATGAATACTGTAATATAATTTATGATACTGCTCTTGCAAAAGCTAGAAATCGTTATTTTCACCACAACTATTGAAAATTCATTTCTGCAAC
This sequence comes from Himalopsyche anomala, assembly GCA_031772345.1. NCBI lineage: Eukaryota > Metazoa > Arthropoda > Insecta > Trichoptera > Rhyacophilidae > Himalopsyche > Himalopsyche anomala. Next base: position 1,821,664 of record CM062823.1, on the reverse strand, counting down.
ACAACAGGAGAATCTGTTCTAGAGAGAAAAATTTAACCTGAAATAAATTAATTCTCCCTAATATTTGCATGTACGTATGTATGTATGTATGTATTACATACACTCAGGGCCTTTTGAAAGTATGCACTAGTAAAAATCGCGTTTTTTTATACAATATTTAATAATTATTATGGATGTGTGCAATGCTTACGGTTAATTTTTACTAAGGGATGATAACGGTACATGAAATGAAAAAATATCAATGAAGCCGCCGTAAGGAGTAAATTTATGACAGTAACTTCACAATACAGCTTTTTGACCTTTTTTTGTCCTATTGAGACATTGGTACTTTTGTGAAATATTGAAAAAACATTTGTACACAAAACAACATCAGGTATGAACATTTAATTTTAATATTTTGTAATTTGCTTTTGCTACAGTTATATTACAATATATAAACACGTGGTATTTGAAACTTCTACGAAATTATAAATCCTAAACATCTGTTTTTCTATCAGATCCCTTTTATATATGCATACTTAATTTTGTTAAAACCCCGGGGAAGTGTCACGTCCCGACTATATTGTGTCCGTTTTTCTTGGGGCTCCCTTCTTATATCTGCTTTCATTCAATACACATCAGTCCTTTTGAGGGTTTCTTAACCACAAGAATGGTTTTTTTTTTCAAAATTAAAATGTACATGTTATTAGCACATTATAAATCACAGTCACAATTCCCGGGACATTTTCCAAAAGGACAGAAAAAAACCCGACAAGTCCCGGGACGTCTCGACACAGAATCCCTACTACCAAGTAAAATATAATAAAATGCATAGTAGTAGATTCAATTTATTTCAGATTTATTACTTCTCAGAAAAAAGTAGAAGTTTAGTTTGATAATTAAATGAATTTGTGCGAGAAGATTAAAATTATGCAAGGCCCTATCATATTTCATATTATCACTAAACATTGTCAAAAATATATGTAAGTATCAAACTGTCTGATGCAAAATAATGGAAATTTATGAGGAACTATAAGTCATTTATTTTAATATCTTAAATCAATGAATAATCATGCGAATTGAATAATATTATACATGAATTTTTCGTTTCGCATCAGACAGATACAGATACAATATTTATTAGTAAAATAATATACATTAAAATAATTATTGTTAAATATAAAATAAATATGTTTAAAATGATATGTGGCAACATTGAATGCTTGCCATGTTGACAATGCTTTAATTAGTAGGTAAGTTTTTTGAAATAAGACACATTTGTATGTTAAAATTATCAGAAAAGGGGGGGAGAGGCAAATGAAAACTGTAAATTAATATTAACAACATAAAAAATATTGTACTGTCAGTATTAAATAAAACTCAAGTTGAAAACTGTACACTTTTGAATTAATTATGTACTCTGGCAATATAATCACTATACTACTAAATAACAGTAATCATCAATATTCTACATTATTGGTCCGTATTCAGAGTACAAAAGTAACATTACGTAACCTGATATAATACTATTTGATAACCGCTAATAGTAAACTTTGAGGTTCACTTGTTTCTTTTTACACTAGTTGAAATATTGTGTAAACTTTGTCTTTTCAATTTTATTTTTATAGAACCAGAAATAAGATGGGAAAAGTAGCAAATATGAATGATAAATGAATTAATATATCTTTCAGTATATTTAAATAAAAATAAAGCAACAATTTTATAAATCAAACCATTTGATTGATATTTTAACATAAATATTTTTTATTGAGAATAAAATAAAACAGTTTGATAAGGTTTATAATATTGGATTAATAAATTCCATATTCATAACAGGTTTATTTATAGGTGCTATTTAGGACTAAAAATTTAAATAGTTCAATCCATCGAAGTAAAGTAAATTTGATGAAAACCAATTATTTTCAATCTCCCAAGTAGTGACTCGAAAAGAAAGATAAGCTGGCAACTAATAAAACACCATTCAATCTACATAAGATTACTGCATCACGAGCTGGAAACACTCATTATCCTTGCAGTTCTTTATCAATATGCAAGTGGTCGAGTTGACTTTTTACTATGGACTTGTATTATTGTGTTAGGTTATTGTACTTGGTTATTCAATGCTCAATATGCCAGACCTAGACCGAAAATGATTCAAAAGTTTATAGTTCATTTAAATGACTCAGTTGTAATAGTTTAACATGAGTCTTTTCGGGCCAAACAGAGGGCAGTATTAATAGAAACAATTTGGTCACAGTTAAAGATGAAACATAGTCAAGGATGTAAATTTCCAGCATTTTTTATATATTGGATAAACTTATCTAAACGATGTTAGTAAAATAAATCAGCAGGGGATATAATATTCTAATTCAAGAAATCAGTCGTCAGAAAAATGCACCTAAAATGCGTAACACAATCCAGGTAGGTAACAAAACAAAATCAGTAACATCATTTGATACTTTACATTATTTTTTAATTTTAAGTTATCAACAAAAATTGAAAAAAAAAACCACTTCTGGGAATGTTATACTAACAGAACCAAATCAATATAACAAAAAAACGTATATATTAAATATTCATATTGGTAATCAGATTCATCGACACAGCGGTATAATAAATTCAATCTCATACAATTTTCTTCAACACTAAGGGAAATTGTTTTATTTTTCTTAAAACAAATTTAAGGTATAATGTGTAGTAATTTTATTTAAAAAATAAATTGTAGCATAATTATTTATTCATATTAGCGATTTATGTAAATATATTCTTTAAATGTATGAACAGTCTTCGTCGCATTACTTTAACTTATATGTATGGTTAATTGTGTGAACGAATTACCGAGTTTACTATTTTTCATCAAACGGATATTTTTAATAAATTATATTCAGTTGCAGTAACGATATTAAATTAAGTAAATGAATACATCACTTTATATATTATAATTTATTTGCGAGGTTCTGTCTAAATCTTAAAGTAAATAAAATCAATTTAACTCAATCACGTCATTGTTTGAGGGCAAAACACGTTTACAAGACTTGGGGCTTATGTTTACAAATAAATGGTTGAAATTTTAGTGCAAGATTGGACAGACGCCGGTGACGGCTTTTTCATCAATTTGGATCTCTAGTGGCCTTTTCAAGAATTGAAAGATTTCCAAATGCAAGCCGGAGATCACTACATCGATACATTTCTTTCGATATTATCTCTTCTCAAATAAAGAAAGTGTTTAAAGTGTACTTAAACACTTATAGTGATTGTGAATAGTTATTATTTTGAAAAGTACAGTTTGAATAGTGACAATATCACATTACGTAACCAGAGATAGACTCACTTAAAATAAATATGTTTTATGAATTAATTAACAAACAGTGTTTGCGATTCACTGTGGACTTTCAATCTTTCGCTTTACGATTTACTTTCTCTCAAATATCATTAATTTTATTCAATTTTACTCGTTTCGTCAGCTTCGGTTAAGCGCCAGTCACTTCAATGATCAACAGAAAATCCACTGTATTTACATTTCCTACAGTGTGATGAATTGTGATTATGTTTGGTATTACAAATGGCAAGATATTTTATTGCATTTTAATAGATCATAGATAGTAACAAAAAAAGGGCGTAGAAGTCAACTACATATGTTAAAAAACAAAATAACCAAAGCTTTTGTTTAAATTTTATATGTATCTTAATGAATAATTATAACATAGTGACATAGTGGTTTGCATCTTGTGCTAAGTAAAGTTGACTAACATGTTATTGTATAATATAAAAGACTAGGAAAATTGACAAGAAGAAATAGAACACTTTGACAAAGGAACACAAGATAACGAACGTGATGTTTAGCGGAGACATGATGACACTGAGTTATTTTCAAAAAGAAAAAATCAATTTTCAATTTGCAACCTCTTCCCCGATTTCTAACACCAGATTTTATAATTTTTCAACGAAGGCGATACCCAGAAGATGTCTATGTGAAAAACATACACTTATATATAATAAGACTGTACTATTAAAACCTTAATCTGGCAAATATTTAATTTGAAAAATAATTTGGTCAATATCTCTCTTCGTAGAACATGTGTTAACGTGATGGCTGCCACAGACGAGATATGTCGTAATTTTTTTGTGTTCAACACGCCAGAGAAGAGTTATCTCGTCAATAATTAATTAAATTAATAGTTGCAAATTATAGCCAACGTGCTGGGTAATTACTATTAGTTATCTATGGCAGATAAAAGGCTAAAAAAATAGAGCCACGAGGAAGATGTTAACAATATATCAAGCATATGACATCTGTCTTTAGAAAGATCTCACCATTAAAAAGTAAAATATCGTAAAATAATTATACCACAGCATATTACTATGTCACTCATTATTTAGTAATATTATTTACGATAAGTAATTGCATAAGAAGTTATCACATTAATTTCAATATTTGTCAGGAAACGTACGAAATGATATAGTATTTAAAATTTACAAAAAAATAAGCAGGGGACACTGAAAACGTATTAAGGCTCTGGAAACAAAGACAGCAGTCTTAGTCGTCATCGTGTAGAGTTGGCAATTCCGCATACGGCAATAAGATAAATTTAAAAAAAACTAACATGTACACTTTTTAAAAATTAAAATCAAGTTTCTGACAAACACGGCAGTTATTAAACGGATTTCACAAAACAATTTAAATTATATTAGAATAACAAGAATATTTAACATTAACATTTTCAGAAGTTTATCTATAAAAAAAAATGGTTTAACAACATTTTCGTATTATGAAAACTGCTACCATTGTTTCCCGAGCCCTATTTTATTCCTTATTGTTAATTTTTGTTTATATTTCTGTATTTTCTTGGAATATTTAACTAGGGGAGGGTTTGAATGTTTATTTTTTAACAAAATTGAACCTTTTATACTTTAGAATTAGTATGGATCCTACAATCAGTATTTTTCTAGTGTAAAATAGGCGAAAATTAACTTCAAAGCTCGTTGAAAGAACATTTTTTTTACAAATAAATGTAAATTGTACAAAAGGCACACAAGTTGGGCGGAATGTTATGGTATTACTGTCTTTGTTTCAAAGACGAGATATAAAAAATTTCCGTATCAAAAACCCTGTTTCTTTTCAATACCAAAAATATTTTCTTTCATATTTTGCAGTACACACTATAATAATTTTGACTAATGATATTAAATAAACTAAAATTTAACGGATGCGATTAAATATCATTTTAATCACCTATCACACAACAGCCTTTTGATTTCTTGGTTAGCTACCGCTTTAGAGGATGACAACCTTTTTGGACGGACCATCTAACTGCAATTTAGTTTTTTTATGTCTTTCATAAATGTCAATATAGATTCTCAACAAACCGGTCAGAAAAATAAACTAACCGAGCGATCGTCACATAATATTGATATTGTTTTTCAGGTTGGTCTCACTGTAATCAGTGGAAGTTTTGAAATCGCCCCTATCGCCTCGATCACCTGACTTGGATGAGAGAGGATCGTAAATGAAAAGCGTAGGACTCGATTCGGGAGATGTTCTATTACGGCGCAAACCTGAAAAGAAGGAAACAGGAAAATAATTATATTGGCCATGGAGAACATACAATACAGGGGTTATCAGAGGTTACTGTATGATGTAAAGAAATAAAATTATTTATATCATTTGTTATTGTGGGGAATTCCAATTTTTATCTAGTTATTAAAATAAATCACAACATTATCAACTGATACAAAGACACTTGAGCGTGTGCCAAATGCAGTGAAATTTCAATTGATAGTATTTGAGGGATCTACTTAAAGACTCATATAAGATAATATTAGGTAATAAAGAATAATTTAGTATGGTAAATGATCCGATAACGTGGGGTTAGGTTCAGCGTTATGTGAACACGCGTTATTGGATACATGAAACTCGTACAAAAATTAGGATTAAGTTTTTTTCTCGAAAAATGCTAAAATCCTAAATCAAAATTATTAAAAAAAAAAAATGAAAAAAATATCTATGCGAAATATTTTTTTTATTTAGCTACCCATCAGCCTTTTTTGACAAAAAACCAATAAATTGTACAAATTATTTATTATTACTGTCCGAAAGCATGGATCTGAGTATCAAATTCTCTCCCACCCATCTAATCCCAAAAAACAGGCTATAGAGAGAGTGATAAGCTAACTATTGGTCTTGTCCTAGCCTTATCCTTCTATCCCTTATCTCTTTGAAAAAAGTGGTTGATGAACTTAGTACGATCAGTAACAAATCAATGTTTTACTTTATGTATTTGATTATTTAAGAAACTCTAAAGAAAACATCTAGACCAGGGGTGGAGAACCTTTTATTCTCTAAAGGCCGCATTCATTTTTCTGATTCGACATAAGGCCGCAGTAAACATTGACTAGGGAATCTTTGGCTGGAAACAGGACTTTACGGTCAGAATATGTCAGGAATTTAATAATTTACATAAATTTACAGAATTACAGAATTGGCCAGAAGGCCGCAGGTTCCCCACGCCTGATCTAGACAGTTAACTTTTGAGTGTTCATAAATGCGGTAAAAGTTTCCCATTCACAATGATTTTATTACAATGTATCTAACTTACTCTTCAAACTCATTTTTCTCTTCTTTGGGGTGCCAGGTTGCATCTCCAGCTGCTTCCTTACAGCTTGAGATGCGCTATGGGGGCGAGAATCTGTCGAATAGGAGCCATTATCAGTCAGCAGTTGAGTATCGGAGCGGGACGGTTTGGTTAGCAAATGAGACTCAGGGTTTCCTAAAAACAAAACGGGAGCTTAATAATTGTCAAGTGTGTTACTAGCCACCCAAATAGGAATCACGGCTTTCAGTGTTGATACTGAGATAAACTTAAACCTTTACTGATAGCTGTATTAAATCATTCAAATATTTTGGAAAAATGATTTTGATTAAATTTGTATTCGGTTCAGAAGTAAAGACTTACCGATTTGCAAAGGAGTAATATCAGAGGTCACTTTAGTTTGCTTAATAGGTGGTAACACCAGCTTGCCGGTCTCTTTACCTGAATCAATCCTCATTGAATCTTTACTTCCGCTGAGAGACACTTCGACAATTCTGGATTTAGTAACAGACACGGCAGAGCCAGTATTTCTATTATCCGTTTCGTTCATCAGTTCATCAATATCTGATACAGAATTGGAGTCGTCTTTAGCATTGACGACACGCTCTTGCGATTTATAAGCCCTCAGATCTTTAGATTTCAGTTTATTTTCCATAGACGGACTCGAATGCGGTCTGGGGTCGTAATTCAAAGTTTGCCCTTTCAGCGGACTCTCAATGTTTGCGCTGACGTCAAATTTTTGACGCACAATCGGTGAAAGTTTTCTCATATGGCTTCTGGCTTCCAATTCGATGCTAGTAGACACCATATTACCGTGATCTAATTCTACGACACTCTTATTCCCAAACAGCGGAGACAATTTAACATTCCGACCTTTGACATTATGATCAGAAATATAACTATCTCGCGTTATTGCAAATTTGCCAGGTCTGTCGCTCGCTCGGGCTTGCTTCACCATGATGACTCCGCCGTCGTCGATGTCTGTATCTTTCCGAATTTCATCAGCATTGTCAATATTATTACCGTGTTTAATGGTGTTAAATTTATAATTTGGATTTTCAAAAGCGTCAGGGATATGTATGGCATCGGTTACACCGTTCTCTTCGTTTTTATTATGTGTAGAGTCTGACTTCGGACGTAGTTTTTCACGACGTTCGCAATCTTGATGCATATCAGTTTGCACGCGAAGGTTAATGTCGCCATACCTATGTATGATGTAATTCAAAAGCCAAGAATAGCCTTTGTGAAGATTGGGATCGATGAAGTCTCTTTTTGTTCTGCCGCCTTGGGGTAAACTAGCCGTGTAAGATTCTACGCGAGTCGGACACCTGAATCTAAAATATAAATAAGTTTTAAATTTAAGAGCAAAGACAAAAGAATGTTAGGCTACAATTCCTCACGGTTAATTTGAATCGCCTAAGTACCTGTTCACTGTATCTTCCACATTTAATCTTTGTACAATGTCTAAATCATCCATGGCACCTTCCACATCTTGCTTGTTTGCCAATATTAAAACCGGTTTGCCTAAAACATTTCAGAAGAATAAGTGCTCATGTATTTGATTATAAATTGTATTAAAACCTGTCCAAGGAGAACAGCTTCATTTTCATGCCATACAAAAAAAATACTGCAAAGTGAATGAATTCCAATTACTGACACATCTATGTGGCCCAAACACAAGACCATTAAAACATTTTCATGTATTATGAAGTAATTTCTAATTTAATTCTACACTCTACTACTTTTTGACTTATTTTGAGATTGTGCAGGTATGATGCTCGTTTAGCTCACCGAGGAATTTGAAATCCTCGATTTGGTATACTTTTTCCCCAAATTCTCACGAAACCTCGTTTTTTTTTTTTTTTGGCTCACCGGGGAAATTGGAATCGACAATTTGCCAATTTCATCTCACTTTTCGAGATTTACTCAAAAGGATCAGATAATTGAACGAGATCCCGATCCCGAATCCCGGGATTGGATGCCCTAATCCCGAAAGCTTCCGTGAATTTCGAAAAAATATATAATTTAATTATAAAATATACAAAAATACTAAAATTTAATTATTTTGCACAACCTATTATTACATACCTAATAATAGGTTGTGTTTATGTTTATCAAATACCTATCTAATGATATATATTTCGCATTTAAAATAAACATTTCTAAGTTTGAAGAAGGGGAAAAACTCTACTAAATAAAATTTCTTATTAGAATCATGTTAGAAGTCGATCGCGAGAAAACTTAAGATTAAAAAGTCGATCCCAGGGCAAAAAAGGTTGGACACCCTTGTTATAGGGCCTTTTCGAATATTTTTTGATTGGAATCTATCAATGGAAGAAAAAAAGAATGCAATAAAAAAAAGTTGATAAATATTGAAGAAGAAGAATTTGTTATCAATTTTTTTATCTAATGCGTCAGGTGAAAGATCGTTTTCTGTTTTAAATCGTGTAAAAAATTATTTGAACTCCATGGAAGAGGAAAGATTAAATAGCTTGGCCATTTTGTATATAGAGCAAAAAAAAATTAAGCGGAATTAACACTCCCAAAATAGTTAACGAATTTGCAAGAAATAAAGCAAGACGGAAATTTATTTAAAGAATATGTTTTTTTTATATTCCTGATTATATTTTAATCAATAAATTAATGAGTCTGAGGTCCCCAAATTTTTTACCGCTCGGGGGTCACTTGCCTTGATCCGCCGCTGAATTAATCCATAAAAATGATGACAATAAAATTAAGATGGAAAATTAAATTCGTTCTTGGAAGCTAGTAAACACATTTTGGGAAAGGGCAAGGTAATAAAATTTTACATATTACAAACCGGATATCTTTTCATGTGATAAAACATCTTGAAGGACACCACGACATTCGTCCAACCTCGTGCGGTCAGTTGAATCGACGACAAAAATAACACCGTGAACTTCACTGTAATATTGATTCCAGATGGCACGAAAATGAGGACCTCCTCCTAGATCGTATATGATGACCGGATTCTTCCTGTGTATCAAATTGACGGCTTTAAATCCGACGGTCGGCAAAACTTCATGGTCACCGTTTCCAACTAAATGATTTACGGTTTTCGTTTTCCCAGCATTGTCCAGTCCGATTAATAATAAAACTATACGCTTTGTTGCCCGGTTTCTTCCAAGATTAAATCCACAGATGTTTCCCATGTCGATAAAGTGTAACTTACTAATACATTGTTTGTCGTCGAGTCCGCGTATTTTGAAAATGTATCACCTTATTAATATCCGCCATTTGTAAACAAAATTATATGTCATAAAAAAATATAAGCTAACCAACCACAAATATTTGGTTATTTTAAATGTTTTATAATATTGTATCGTTTAATAATAACAATAGCCGTAGTGTTAAACCATCGTTGTCTTATTTTAAAATTTTATTTAAGTAATGACTTATTTTTGACATCACTAAAATCAAAGATAATTTATTCAAATTTATTTTTTTGGTACTTGTTTACTAAGCAGTCGCATGTTTGCACGTTGTAACAATACACAAGCTACTTCCAGAGGCAGAATAGCTATCACCACAATAATTACTAACACCATCAGTGGAATAACAAATTTAATTTTGTATTACGTCAAATGGAACTTCAATCAAGGAAGCAGAGAACATTTTAATTGTCACTGTGAATTCCCGCAATTCGCATTATGTTATTTGGCTTAAGATTATTTTTCTACTAGCGTTTTAGTTTCTTAGAGAATCGCACTGTTTTCTGCGCTATTTTTATTTAGTTAATTTTTGGATAAAATAGTGTAGCATGTTAGATATATTTAACAATAATTGATATGAGAACCAATCGGCAAAAACGAAAAAGAGTTTAATAATGTATTCATTACCATTAGTCAGGGCTTTTTTCCCATGTAACGCAGTGGAACGGCGTTCCGGCACCTTTTCTTAGCATTTTTGAGGTTTCAAATCAATATTAGCATTTTTTTCTGTTTATTGAAAACTTTTGTTTTTTTTTCTTGGAAACCATTACCATTGGCTGTTTGTCGCCATTTATGATTATTTTTTAATGCTTTGTGACGAATACCATAACACTCATAAGTCCATTTCATAATACAAAACAATATCAGGTCCATAGACCTACTCTGTGACCAGTACTAAGGGTATTATGCTTGTTACATTGTTTTTTTAAAGAGAGGTTGAGTAACACAGTTCTCGTAAAAAAAAACCTCTGTTGAAACTCCACATTGAGCATGGACATGGATTAAAAAAAACAATCTTAAATAAAAAGCTTGGCAAGAAGTGAGTTTCAGGACATTTATTTTCCAAGAAATATAATACATATTTTACATTACATAATAATATAACAGTTGGATGTTTGCCAAAATGAAACAATATTTTCAAGTATCTTTCTATTAGAATCACATCATGAACTGTGCTTAAAACAAGTCAAGAGGGTTTCTGTTACTTCCTTGTCTTTTTATAGCCACATTTAGCAGAAACTCACAAACGCTTTACTCGCTGTGTTGACGAGTGTGACTGGATTTACAAAGTAGGAGCGATGATTTAGTGTTTCGTGTTCGAAACCGTTTGATTTGATTTGGTTGTAAGCCAACCAACAATCTGACATACTACTGTCCATGGCCTCACTTGGTTTCTAAATTTCTAGACACGAGGTTACAGCGAAATAATTTTTCACAAGTATTCGTTTCATAGTGAAATATTCCAAGACTCACACGCAAATTTTAGCTTTATGGTGAGTATCTAAATGTCTACTGAAGCGGTACTTAAATTGGGTTTTGTACCCGCACACTTCACATACATAGGTCACATGATTTTTGATTGCATTAGAATCTGAATGCTTCACAGACATATGTTTCTGTAAATACTGCTTAAATTTTGTAACATAATCACAGTGTGGACATTTAATTATGTTTTCATTTTCACTTGTATGCCTAGCTATCTTATGATGTTTAATAGATTGTAAATTTTTACATGTGTGACTACATACATCACACTGATATCTCTCTTCTATACAGGTTTTTTTACTTTTGACAAACTCTTCAATAATATTACCGTTGTCTGTCTGTTTAACAGTTTTTTCTGAGCATTCTTTTTCAATTTCAACATGCACAAGTTCATATTTATCTTTTGTCTCTACTTGCTCAATCTCAGCATGTTTTTTTTTTAAATGATACACAAGACTAGTGCGAGATGTAAAAACATTTCCGCAGAATTCACAAGTGAACGATTTATCCTCGGCTACTTTATGGCCACTGTGTTTAATTTTCACATGAAACCGCAATGTGACTGAATTCTTATACTTCTTTCCGCACACAACACAATCAAATTTCTTAATTACAGATTCAATATCATCCATTTCTCGTTTGAGCTTCATGAATTCATCAGAATGTTTTGTGCGAATATGATATTTCAGTCTATTAGTGTTGGATAGGATCTGATCGCAAAATTTACATTGCTTTTTACCATTACAGAGAAAAGTATTTCTATACCATTTGACTGTATCTTCATTGTAGAGTTTGTACATTTCATTATTATTTAAACATTCAGCTGAGTTAACACATGAGTTTTCAATGACTTTTTCGTGTTTTACATCAATATGATCAATCAATTCTTTCTTCCCGAGAAATTTAAGTCCACAATCATTACAAAACACTTCTTTCATGGAATGTTTTTTTTTAATATGGTATAAAAGATTATGTCTTTGTGTAAATGTTGCAGGACAGAGTTTACATATTTGGAGAGGTTCCGCTGGATCAGTTTGCAAATGTTTAACTTTCATGTGACGGAATAAGCTTTGTTTGAACCCATAAACAGATCCACAGTACTTACAACTATATTTAACATTTGGTATTGCAGTAGAGTCTTTGTGAGTATTGTCATGTTTTCGTTTGATATGTTTTTTAAGGCCCTCCAGTCTACCATATTTGAGACCACAGTGGTGACATTTATATTTGAAATTAGTTGTAATGTCATGAGACCTAAGCATGTGGTATATCAAGCGTGTCCGGCTGACATATTTTAATCCGCACATATTACATGTCCATTGACCATTAGTATCCTCAGTTACATCAGACCCGAAAACCTCATAGAGATTTTCAATATTTTCTACTTTACTTATTTTTTCAACATGACTTTTTTTGGTTATATTTTTTAAAAGTTTTTCGTTATCAAGCAAAAAAGTTCCCACTTCACTGTCAGAGTTTGCCAAAGTGTATGTTTTTTTCGAAACGTTTAACAATTTTTCATCGTCACTGTGTATGCTCTCCGCAATTCGAATTTCGCTTTCATCAAAATTCAATTCCTATAAAAAAAGTAAGGTAAATTTGTCATACTTCACCACACGGACTATTGCGGCGAAAAACTTCACAAACTAAGCTAAAGACCACTCCACGATTTAAAATTATATTTGAGAGCTTGGCAATCGCGTTAAAACCATACAATATTATGAAGAACACTGCTTTGCTCAATGGCCTGCAAAGGCAATGAGCTTTGCTCTAAAATATTTCGTATTTCGCATAATTTATCAGTGTTCTTCGTAATAATGTGTGGTTTTAACGCGATTACCAAGCTCTCAAATAATAATTTTAAATCGTGGAGTGGTTTTTAGCTTAATTTGTGAAGTTTTTCGCCGTAATAGTCCATGTTGTGAAGTATGACAAATTTACCAAAAGTAATCGTTGTGTTTGAAATTATACAAACATGTTAGTTTAAAATATCCATAAAGAAGCCGTGTACCTCATCTTCCTCCGCTTCGCTTTTTATCTCAGCGTTTATAAATACAACAGTTTGTAATGGATTATCAGGTTTCATTTTATTGCTTTATAATCAAATTATTCTGTTACGTTAATTATCGAAATAAATTGATTGTTTTACTATTTTTACATTTTAAGAAGGCCCTATGTTGACAGTTGGAAAAATTCATAAGAACAAATAGTAAACATACTGCATAAGAGCAGTCTATGGTCATCATAGATAAATAACATGAGGGCACTACCAAAGACTAAATACGACCATACAACTAGGGCATCCAATCCCGGGATCCCGTCCAATTTTCTGATCCCGAAATCCCAGGACTGACATGGTCGCGATCCCGGGATTTCGGGATTGAGAAATCTTGAGCAAATCCCGAAAATTGATAGGATTTTGGAAAAGTATAGCAAATTGAGGATTTCAAATTTCTCGGTGAGCTAAAAAAAAAACGACTTTTGGAGATAATCTGGGGAAAAAGTATACCGAATCAAGGACTTCAAATTCCTCGGCGAGCTTAAAATAACGAGGTTTGGAGATAATCCGGGGGGAAAGTGTAGGGAATTGAGGATTTCAAATTCCTCGGTGAGTTAATCCCAATCCCGGGATTGGAAAAAGGCTCCTGGATTGGATACCCTACCTACAACTCTTCTGGCAAAAAATATGATCTATTTATATCATGATTTATGAAACTCTCATAATTTTAAGTACCTTCCTATGCAGATTAGAGAATAAAGAAAGTTATTTCTTTTTTTATACTCTGTTTTGTTCCATATCCACTCCTTACACGGAGCATATGGTCACCACATGGTTCCTTCAATATTCTTTATCCACCACCAGTCTTTTTGCTTCCTCCTGAGTCATCTCACCGTTCTGTAACTCCACTGAATACATCCTGCGGATAGTCATCAGTGACCTTCCACAACGTCAGGATCCATCTGGTTAATAAACAGGGTATGCAGGGTTAAGATTCTCTTGAGGCATCCACAGCACATGTTCAAGGCAGGTCCATCGTCGCTTTTTTTTATTTTAGACGTAAGGAGGAGCTGGTTAGTACACTCTTTTATTTTTGTGTTCCTGACAAAATCAAACTACCGTACCTTTAGTATGACTGCAGCCATCTGTTTTTGCGTCTGTAAGCACAGTATCTGATTACTCTGCGCTTTTGTAAAGTTTCATGTCTCAAAGCTGTAAAGCAGCACTGTTAAGATGCATGCGTTGGGCAGGAGATACTTGGTTTTGACCGACTACAACCGCGAGTCCAATACTTTCCGGATCGAGTTAAACGTTGTTCTAGCTATCCTTAACTGGATTGCGTATTGTGACCACCTCACCATTGACCTGGTCTCTCAGACAGCGCTCTTACTTTCACACCGTACAGTAGAAGCGTCTCCAGGCCGTACTTTAGAAACTCTAGATGTATACCATCTACGCTTAGCGCCTTTCTGTTCCTTAAGCGCTGCACAGCTAAAGTGAAATCAGCATGTGTCGGTGCATAGGAATGTTCGGCACTCGAGGAATCTCTGTAAGTGTAGCTTCATTGGGTATATCAAAGGGGTTTGATGGAGGGGGACGGTTTAACACCCCGTTGAAATGATCTCTTTAGATCTTTTTGACACGCTCTTGACTCGATTTTATAGTTCCAGTGGATCTACGGATAGACCCCGCAGTAAGTGGTCGTCTGCCGCAAATTTCTGCGTGATATCATCTATGCTGCTTCAATTTATTTGTCCGGGAATCGGTGTTTATCGAGTCGCATAGACTTTTTGACTGTCTTATCTTGGAATTGATAATCAGTATGACCAGTGGCGGTTCCTGACCTGAAATCTTGGGTGGGCTAGAGAAAAGCATATTTCCACTTCACTTTATACATTAATCTACAAGCAAATTAACAAATATTACGACACTACTGCAATGCATAAATTTTTATATAATAAAATCAATGCTAATGTAACTAAGAAATAATAGAATAATAACACGGAATCCTTAAATTCGTCTCTTTCAAAGTGAAATAACAAGTACCTACTAAAAGCAGTATAGAACTGTCACTTGCTGTCACTGAAAGTCAATACCTGTCACTTTCATACAATACAACGATATTGGTTTTGTGTTTCAATGCATAAGTATGCGTAATGGGCTGAATCAGATCAGCCCCCAACGATCAACAGAAGTTCGACAGATTGAAACACTATCCTTTGTGTTTGATGACGTTTCCGTACATACAAATACAAAAAAAATCTAATCGTGCTTGATTGCGCCCCAGTGTAAAGAAATATTGCATGATATTGTCTGTGGTTACGGGCTAAATATCGCTAGCCCCTGAGTGGTGTTGCCAGTGACGTAACGTTCCTATTCCCTGTGAAGTATTTATAGGGTTATTGTTTTTTTATGCCGGCTCAGTTTAAAATTGTAATACAAAACACAATCGAGAATATGATTGTAGGTAGACGTAACATTGTCTCATATTGACAGAGGAAAATTAAAACAAAGATATTATATTCATTTGGGAAAGGTAAGTTACGCTTATAAATGTATTTATTTTGTTCAGCGGCCGAATTGCTGTTGATTTTTATTCAGCCATCTAATGTTTTGGGTGAAAAATGCAGGTCGGGCTTAGCCCACCTAGCCCAGTACCTAGAACCGCCACTGAGTATGACGTTCCTCAATTCGGTCTGGGTTTGTCTCACTGTCCGTCAATATTTTAAGCCCCAGTCTCTCTCTTTAATATTCTTCCACGTGTCGTCGGACATCCACTTTGGCTGTGTATTCCGTCATTATCTGTGATTCCGCCTGACTTCTAGCACCTTATGTGTGGCCGATGCGACTGCATTCTTAATGCTGGACCATTCTGATTCGATGGCGTCGCGTCGTGGACTTTGCCGGTAGACAAAATCGACGATGTTATTTCTCACAGTCACGTTGAAATTAAGTCAAATTTTGAGAAAATTTCAGCCTCTCGATACTAATTCTTTTATTCGCCTTACTTAATTACTAAAAATCTATTTTACAGATTTTTCATGTAGCAACTATTTACCTTAAAACTTGTCGATGAATGCGTTTGACATATGTAACCAAAATAACTGATGGAAGATTTTATTCATAACAAATGTTATTTTTGAACAGTTATACGAACCACTATTAAATGACGTAAATAAACTCTGCAGTCTGACTATGGAGGCTCCAAGCGTTTTGATTGATACAAGAGCTGAGATAAAATTGATTTCATTACCTTTAAAACGATTAAAAACCAAAAAAAATATCCAAAAAGTGCCTGCTATCGATGAAAATAAGTTCGAATGTCTCATATGCGAGAATATTTATGAAAGTATATTAAAACTGAGAATTCATGTAATAATTGATCACAATGGCAGGAAAGTAGTCGGAAAACTGCCGTTTATGTGCAAAAAGTGCGGACTTCTTTATCCCAAGAGAAGTTGCTTAAATCAGCACTATTTAAAACAGCACCCCACAGTATATTTCAAAGGTAAACCGAAACAGTCATACACGCCGGTTTTAGTCGAAGTGCACAAAGAAGTGGTTGAAACTGTTGCCAAAGATAACCTTGATGATTTCGTCAAGGTGCAAAGAACATTTGTCGAACAACGATATCGTTGCGATCTTTGCAATGTGATATGTAAAAACAAAGCAGCCATTAGACATCACAAAATTTCGAAACACACCGAACAGAACGATTGGATGTGCTTGCAATGCAACTATACCTCTAAATTCAAACAGTATTACATCAGGCACGTTGCTAATAAGCACACTGATTTAAATGCAACACTGACTAAAACATCAAAGCATGTTTGCGAAGTTTGTGGATATTCGACATACGTCAAAGGACATCTCGAAGCGCACCGTCAAACACACCTCGAGAACAAGAACTATATGTGTGAAATATGCGGTCGAAGGACTAAAACCAAAAATGCAATGATTTCTCACAGGAGAATGCACCTCAAAGACAAGAGCTACTCCTGCGGCTTAAACGATTGTCAGTTTAAAACTGTATATTTGACATCATTGAAGCATCACCGGCTGTCGCATGATCCCGAAAAGAATACTCTTTACTGTGATATGTGTAATTTTAAGACCTTTAACAAATATATGTTAAATACTCATATAGAACAACATAAACTTGGGGAGAAAATATTTAAATGTAGCATATGTGACTTCTCTACTGCTCAAAATGTCAATTTGAAACACCATATGCATAAGCATAGTAAAGAAAAGAAATTCAAATGTAACCTCTGCAGCTTTTCTTACAAATACGAAAACTCTTTGCGAAAACATCTGAAGAAACACACTTCCAATGAACGAGAAGATATAGACAAAAGCTTAAATAATTTCGACACTAATACAATTACCAAAAGTAATGTAAAATTTCCAAAACAAACCACAAAAATACAAATCATCCCTGAAAACTTTATAAATGATGATGGTGAAACTTTTGAGAAAACCCAAAATAAGAAGACAACCCTCGGAGACCTTCGGATGAAAAATGATATTAATGACAGTCATTGTTATGAAGGAAATATAAAGCTTTTGGAAAATCGTAACATAAACAAAAACCTTAGCAGTCCTTCTACCCAATATGCTATTCATGATAATCAACAATATTCAACTGTCACGATACATGAATTTACAAATGATCAAAGTTATTCTAATCATTCCGAAAATCACAGCAATTCTTTCGTGCAAAATAATGTCGCTGAGAATCATTATAATCAGCCAAATATTATTCCAAATGAAAGAAGTTCTTCAAACTTAATCGAAAATCAAATTAGTTACATTCAGTACAATACTCATAATGCACACGAAGATGGTAATAAATTTGTAAATGACAAAAATTACCAAAACCAACTGCAAACTACTTACAATTCTTCTCCACAGTATATTCATAATAAACTAACCTCAAATGAAACGAGAAGTGATATTCTTAACGGACCAAATTGTTCCCAGCTTGTCAATCAAAATAGTTTTATTCAATATAATGTCGATAGTAAGCCAAATTTATTTGATGTGAAGAACAATATCACAAATAGTTCTGCAACATATTTTAATCAGATCGAGAGCCAATGTAATCCTTCAGTTCATTGCAATGTGGTCGAGAAGCATATTTTTAATGAAACTAGACATATTGAAATAATCAATGAAATGAGTACTAACCAAAGTAACGACGATAGTCCTTTCGTTCGGTATGATATTAACGACGAAAACTGTTTGAATAAAGCACCTAATGGTGTTAATTGCTTGGATTCTAATGGCTCATTAGTACAATATAGCGTTCATGAAAATGACACTTTGACAAAAGATTCCAACAATTTAGTTAAAAATCAAATCACCGGACATAATAACACTAATAAAAGTAGCTCTGATGGTGTTAACAATAGTTTTGAAACACATTTTAATACGAATGAAATGAATGTTTTGAATCCGGCTAGAGATCATAGAATCTTTTCTGAGGCGAGAAATATTAGCTTATCAAAAAATTTTGTTAATACAAAACAAAATTCAAATCTGTTACGAAGTTCGAACAATAATTCTTTTATTTTGTACGATATTTGCGACAAGAGTGGTCAGATCGAACTCAGAAATGATAGCAATTCACTTGTTGATCAGAGTAGTAGGAGTCAACACAGACATCCAAGTACACCTTTTATCGAATATACAAGCGATACCCGTGGTTCCAATGACGACAGTTTTACCACATATCATAATTTGGACAAGAGACTGGATTTGAACAAATCTAAATGTAATAAAGATTCTGCTAGTGCTATTGAAATAGTCGTGAATAAAGGTGTTCTTATGATGTCTGTAGATTGCGGTGCTTTAAGTTCAATGGAAAACTTTGATTATTTTGAAGACTGATAAAGGATCTAATTTTTTTTCTGGTATAATTGTTCAGACGTGATAGTCAATACCCTTCTATGTATATGCAGAAATGGGACCATAATACTTATAATATATTATGTAAAACAGTTTCTGGCAAAAAGAATATCTTCTACCTAGAATAAATTCTCAATCTATTATTTTTTAAGGTACCACAAAAAAATTAATGTGAGAATTGTTAAATGATAAAATATACACATATCTTGAAGAGTTGTAATTATGTAACAAAGATAAAGTTTAATCCTTTGCGTAGTAAATTATTTTTTATTAAATTTGGTTTTTTCATGCTTTGACTATTTTTACTATTACTACAAACACAAATATATAAACTTTATTTTTCTTTTGTCAATCTGGAAAGAATATTGCTTATCGTTTTTAGGAGTAAATATTTTTTAGAATTTCAAAACAGATAGTTAAAAATGTATATGCATTCATTTATTATTACTTGAGATATTTTTTTTAAAAGCTATTACTTTTATTTTGGGCATGTGCTTCTTCACTGACGTTATTCCAGGAAGAAAATTAAATCAAATTTAACGCTTAACATTATACGGCTACAAATTTGTTTCCTTATGTAACTTTTTACAAAGTATTTATGTTCACATGAAACAAATAAAAATAATTTGAAAAATCACTGTTCAATGTTTACTTTTCATATTTGAAGAAATGATAAAATTCAATAAAAAATATGAGAACGGAAATACTTCAAAAGGTTAGATGTTATTTATAATATTTAATTTTCGAAGAAAACTGGGTAACCTATTCATAGTAAGGAGTTACATTAGACCAATCAATATCTTTTCAAAAGATCTGTCTTGATACATGTCCAATTGTATGTATTAATAATGCAATAATTTTATTATCACTTGATTGATACACATAATTAATGAATCAATAGGTCGAGTTTCCAATATACGCCTGTTTTATTTCTGTTTTGTCTATTTTCAACACTGAACCATAAATTCTGCAATAAAGCAAATTAACATGAAAAAACTACATTCATTGGTTTTATTAATTATTTACTTCACCACCCAAATAACTCATCCTAGTAAAAGTATATATTAATCTACGAAACCTTAATGAAAGCCCAATATCATAAAATCCTCTTTTATTAGTATCACAACAAACAGATGATGAAAACACAGGTGGTCAAGTCGCAGAAGTCTTGATGAGAAAAGGAAGCTCGTCAACATTTTACGCAGCAGCCAAAAAATAAAACATTGATTATTTAACAACCTATGTATGTTATATAATCTCTTGAGTTATGTCTAGGGAATCCAATCCCGGGATCCCGTCCATTTTTCGATACATTTCAATCCCGGGATTAGAATATATGATCCCGAAATTTCGGGATTGGTTTACTTATCAAACAGAAACGTGTTGGTTTTCAAGTCGAATGGATGTTCACGCACATAATAAACAAAGCTCATTTTTAATCCTTTGCAATAACAATTACTGAAAAAGTAATTTGAAACCAAGCATACTTTAGTAAATTATATTTGAATGCATTTGAAGATAACAAAAATGATATTTATTGTTAAGCATCACATTGCAAAATTTTTTCTTATCAATATCTTGATGAATGTTATCAGATATCAATGACTGTTTATTTGTCTTGACTTATTGTTCTATTTTTATATGTACATTAGTTTTGTAATACAACACATCTCAACTAAGGTAAGTTTCTATATGAAAAATATGATAAATATCAGTGGCGTGCGAAGAGGGGAGGAGAACAATAACTTTAATTTCTTCATTTTTTGAAAAAATATTTTATTCGACGCTCCCTCCATCTTACAAAAGTCATCAATAACCGCATTTTGTTTAATTTATTGTATAAAAGATTTTTCAACTAATATTATTGCAAGAGTTGAAAATCTATTCTCACTTTGACTATTTCTATTGAATGTTCTTATTATTTTCATTGTAAAAAATGATCTTTCTACAAAAGTACTTGTCGCCGGATATGGTAATTATAAAAATATTTTTTATTGGTTCTTAGAATAATAAAACCGTATACTAAATGGAGGATAAATTGATGATCTTGTATTAACTTCGGGCTTAGTTTAAAATAATATTTAACTTATTTAGTATTTCATCTTTATGTTTGTATTTTTTAGATACATTTACTTTATTTAAATAATTGAGAATGTATGTCCACGATAATTTAAGAACTCTTCAATCACTTTTAGGGTGTTCACTGTCAATACTTGGTGGAAAGGCATTATATTAGTAAAAACACAATATTTTACCTTTGTACTTCATTCTACTTTATTTAATATGTCAGGACCGGTTCGCTCATTACGAGCATCGTCAACTGACGTTGACAATGCTCGTAATGAGCGAAACCGGCCCTGACATATTAAATAAAGTGGAATGAAGTACAAAGGAATGTTGTGTTTTTAGTAACTCTTCAATCTTGCAGTCTGAAGTAGGTAGATACTTTTTTCAGCTATCGACATTAATTATTTTAAGTTATATTGCGTATTTTTACATAATGTATGCATATTAAGTACGTTTAACAATTATGGCACATATTTTTTTACGATTTTTTAAAAAATCCACTTGTTCACCTGTACGTCGCGAATAACTGAGATTAAGAGAGCTTTTTGGTAAGATATTGACAGCCCACATCCGGTTATATCATGTAGAATAAATTGTTTAATTTATTTTTCACCAATATTATCAATTTGTATTTCTTAAAAAAAAATGTACTGATCCCGGGATCAGTCGCGGGATCGAAAAATTCTAATCCCGAAATCCCGGGATCAACATTTTGGCTCGGGATTGGATTCCCTAGTTATGTCAATATGGAAGCTTCCTTTGACGGGGCTGGAGAATAGAAAGTTTTAATTTTAAATGAAATGCAACTATGTTGAAAAAATAAATCGTTAACATTTTATATTCATCTCTATTTATTTAAGTTAATAATATTCTCTAATAGCTAGAAAATTAATAAGCAGCCAGTGTAAGCCTTTATTTTTTACAAAAATTTGTGGTAAGAAATTGAAATTACAACAGAGATAGATTTTCCCGCTAGTCATAATCCTTAGTCAGTTATATATCTACTGCTTTTTGATATTGAATTGTATTGTTTTTTCTTCATAGTAAAAGTTTTAAATTTATAATTTGTCAATCTTTTTCTATGTTCATGTAAAATAAACAAAAAAAAAATAGAAATGCCCTAGTATTGAAAACTAGAATTAGCCGGCAATGAAACTGAATACTTATGGCATCTTCTAATACTTAATGATTCAGATATAATATAAAATTATACCACTGGGTAAATTTGAAACCCAACTAGTTTTAATGATGCTTCATTAAAACTAGTGAAGAATTATAATTAAGACCTTTCTGCAATGAAATTAGTGAGATAAATATTTGCTTTTGGGTTACCACAAATATAATGCATAAACAAAATTGCTGGTGAAGGTTTTGGTGTATTTAAAGGTGATTTTTTTTATATGGATGATACTTTGATTTCAAAAAAATTACAGCAGTTAAAACGTGACAGATTCAGATGAAGAATTATTTTGCATCTAAACATTTAGAAAACCTATTTTATATTAACTACTATGATTTCACAGTAACAAAACGTGAATCATTTTTACTAGAATTTCCTCTTTCAGGAAGAGAATAATTATGCATAGTGGACATATCCTTTAAATTGTTTTTACTCTGCGTTTCTTCATATATTCTTAAGCGTTCATCAGTTAACATTATTTGTATACTATTTTGACACCTAAGCGCTAAATGTAGTGGCATTTTTTGAAGCTGCACTGCTATAAATGTAGCGAACAGATCAAATTCATTATTGCCAGTATATTTCTGTCTCTTTTTCAATGGTTCCATTAAGTCCCAAGGCATGACATCACTAGCATGTTTTCGTCGCTTGGCATTATCATCTAAAGAAGCCTTCCGCTTGGGACCATGATTTGGTAAAGGTTTTATAGAATGGTCAGCAGATGTCGAGGCTTGTTGAAAGCAATCAGAAATTATATTCGTTTCCTTTTGTCCTGTATCACTGATTAGTATATTTTCTTTTGGTAATCTTTCACAGTTATTGATATTAGTTTGATTTGTGTATAGGTCATCCAGAGGCAACTGCATGTTATTTGTGGAATTATCATCAAAATGATTGTCGGAGAAATCATTTCCTGCATTTTCAGACGTAATGTTGTCTGGCTTTCCTTGAACATTTATGTACTCATCATAATCTATTTCTTTTACAATCGGTGT
Source organism: Himalopsyche anomala (assembly GCA_031772345.1). Taxonomy (NCBI): domain Eukaryota; kingdom Metazoa; phylum Arthropoda; class Insecta; order Trichoptera; family Rhyacophilidae; genus Himalopsyche; species Himalopsyche anomala. The sequence goes on along the minus strand of CM062823.1, from coordinate 1,798,226 downwards.
ACCATCCTGAAAAAATCAAAACAATCACTATGATGTATAAAAGTTATATTTTTATATGATAAATGGTATAAAGACGTATTTAATTATAACAAATTCATTAGCGTACTATTTTCTGCTACATGTTTGAAATAAGTTAGTGTACTTTGGCTCCAATTACGTTACTATTAAGTGCATTGAAATAAAAGTTGTTAAACAAGAACTGGTAGTGGATCAGTTGGTTAACTGCTTCTCGGAGAGGATGAAGTTAGACGGATGGGATTAGGAAATGACTTATTGTTAGTAGATTACTCTTAAGTGTATTTAGCTAATGCACGTAGAGATCAAAAGAATGTAAGATATTCTATGCTGCTTAAAGAAAAGTAGTAGCACGATACAATACAAAATCTTACCAAAATATCTTTCCTAGGTACATATACCTGTCGAAGAAATGCATCTGCACGTGAAAACCATATCAGTCTCGGAACATATTCATTGCCATACTTAGCAATATACTGTGTTAATTTTCTAAACTCTTGGATGTAAGTGCTTCTGATTGATTTAATTTTATTTTTCAGTTCTCTAACAGTCAGACCTGGAAAAAAAATATGTTATTAATTAGGCTGGATGGCAATTAGTTGATTTTTATTGAATTATAAAAAACCTATTTTTTTTTTTACACAATTTTATCGATTGATCAGGACCTGTTTCGTTTCTGTTACAGTCCTGACTATTTTATAAAATTTTAGAATAAGTACGAAAAATAAGTTTTATTTTCATAATTTTGTAAGAAAAGAGCATTTGCTTTTACAAAACCACATGCTTACTTTTTAGTAGTGGTATTGTTGCTATAAATTACTAGACACCATACAGATTGTTAAAATATTCTGGGTGACTACCAAGATTTTATTATTTTGCAATGACAGCGAGTTTGACGACTTCACATACTAATTGGTAAATTTGCTTTACTACATGCTACTCTATTTATGCCTGAAAAATAGATAAATGCCGCTTATAATTATCCAACTATGCAGGAAATATAATTACGAAGAGGAAAATACCAAATCAACATATATGGGAATCAGGGAAATCGGCAATTTACGCGAAATACAAACTTTATGTTAGCATGAAAAAGTCAACATAACATCCAAATGGAACAAACCTTAGAGCATATTTGAAATATGACCACGAATTTTCGTTCAAATATTTCGTAATTGACAATAGTTACCGGTTTCCTTGATTCCAACATTTTTAATATTTGAAATTAAACTTCCCAGAGAATTGCATTTTTTTAGGGTTTCAATTAATTTTCGGGTAAAAAGAGTAGCATGTTGTAAAGCAAATTAACCTAATAATTTAAAGTACTAGATTTAAATGTGTCTGTTATAATACAACACTAAAAAATAAGATTATTATGGTTGCTGTTAGGACGACATAATATAGATAAGAATGCAAGTTTTATTGAATTATTTTATGGTATATAATAGCTCTAAAATCATTTTAACTGGGTTAACAGTTTATTCAAGTTGTGGAACTTTAGACATTGAATCACTTACCAGGAACCCTGAGAGTTTCCAGCATAGTGGCATAAGCCTCATCTCGAGCTTGTTTGTTTTTGTAACTTTCCAGTTTAGCGTCCCAAAGACATGCACATTTTTCGTAAACTTCTAATAGTTGGATTATTTTATTATCGTTCAGTTTAATTGGTGCCATTGAATGGCGAAAAATTGACTTGTGGAATTTTATAACACAAATGTCATTTTTGTTTATTTTTATGATAAATCAATGAATCTTATCTGTTTTTGCAACTCGCCCGAGATGTCACTTTCATAGTGCAATTTTTATTGCCATACTATTACTTAATTTACTTTATAAGTTTCACTCTTTGATATACATAATATTCATTCAAGTTATATTTTATTTTAGGAAATTGGTGTTTTTCATTTACATTACATTAGGTTTTAATTCGACGATGGAATGAGTAACAGTTGAATGTTAATGTGATATTACGTATGAAATGTGATAATTAATTAATTCCTTGTTGTAATCAAGTAATTATTTTTTCATATTTAATCCAAATTCGCAACATACAACATACACCCATATAGACACCTATTTAAAAAAAAACTTTGTACACCCATATATATAATATTTATATTAGTCGACTTGTTAGCTAAATTTAGTTAGTTAAAATAATAAATGGTCATTAAAAAAATATTAATGACCAGTAAATAATTTATTTTAGTCAGTACTTCTTTTCTTTCTTTCTTCTCGTCTGTATCTTTTTTTCTTTTACCGTTTTACTAATGTAGGTACTCGGTCGAGTTGGTAAAATATAAAAATTATTATTCTCATATTGCTTATGGTATTGTTTCGTGTTCATAAACTTGTGTTGATTAACGAACTGTCAAATTTGCAGGCGGCAGTAATCGATTGATAAATTGCCGATGTATATTTAGCATGGAAATGCTTTTTTAACCCCATACAATGAGTACATACATCAAATTAAGCAGACATGAATTGATTAAAGAAATACGAATTGAAATATTTAGGGCGATTCACGGGGAACTTACTGCCCTTGTCAAAGATATCCGAAATTCTGAGTTAGTGCTATATTTACGCTACACCTTTTTATTTCAATTTAACTTTTATAAATATCACTGTTTAATTTATTTTCTTTATCAGTTGATAATGCTCGTGAGGAGCGAAACCGGTCCTGACCAAATAAATTTTAAGTGGAAAAAGTACTAAAAATCTTTTATTATTTTTAATAAATTTTATTGATTGTATTGGCATTTAAATACTTGGTACAACTCCATAATAATAGGATAAAAGATGTGTATAATTTAACAAAAATTTACACCTTAAAAATGATCAATAAAATTTAGTCTTTGTTTGATTCACAAACTTACCAGACTTGGAAGTGATTTGGATGACTTCTACTTGATGTTTTGTAAATTATTTTTTAACTGTCATTCATTCATTTTCATGATTGACTAACATAATTCACTATTTTCTTTTTGTTCCCAGTTCTCCCTGTGAGGCAGAGAAACAGATAATTGGTGTCAATGATTCAAGAAATTCAAGTAAATCAGTCAAATTGGAAAGTGGTCATATTTCTGATAAATATAAAAAGAAAACCCAAACTGAGAAAACTCACAGAAATCTTTCGAATTTGAAGAAGCTTAACAGACATCACATAATAAATAATACAAAATTTATAAAAGAAGAATCCCAAGATTCAGATGCATCAAACGACTCTTCAATAGTTCTTTCAAATTTAAAAACATTAGTTTCTAGTAAAAAAATAGATTACAAGTCCTCTGGTGTAAGACGAGCAAAGCTCAAAACAAAATCCAAATCTCGTTTTGTAAAAACACATCCAGATTATTTAGAAAATGTTGACTCCGTGGTGCAAGATGATCTCTATGAGGCAATTGTTACTTCACAGTTTAAAAAAAGACAGTTGAAAACATATAAACATGAAGTAGAGCGTTTCTGTGATGTTTGTGATTATACAACTAAAAGCAAGCGATTAATGCATAAACACAAAAATGAGCATAAATATGAGACATACAACAGTGGGCCACCTGTGAATGATAACTTAGTTATTAACAAATTGGAAACAATGCCACATGATAAGATAAAAATACCTTTATTTTGTGAAACTTGTAATTTTTCTACCCACAAACGAAAGCTTATGAAATCTCACAAGAAACTTCACAAAAATGTCTGTATCAAACGAGAATATGATTCAAATGAATTTAATACGGAATCGATCCCTCTAAGCCAGCTTAACCAAAAGCATGCTATTGATGAAAATTATATTTGTAACAGTGATTTAAAAATATAGACGGGGAGAATACCTTACTCCCATGGTCAATGCAATTAACAATGCGACTCTATAAGTGAACTCGGCAGTCATAAAGTGATTCATAGTGCTTATACAGAATTTGCATGTGGAAAATGTGATTTTACTTGCATGTCGAGTAACAGTTTAATGAATAACAAAGAAAGTCATGCGGAATGATATTAAGTTTGTAGTCAACATTATCTTATAATAAATATGAAGCAAAATAAGCTGTTTTTTTTTAAATATATATATATTTTTTTTTTTACCATGTCCGCTCCCAATATGGAGCATATGGACTCCTAATGGAGTTTATCTCAACAAAAATGTTTCTACGAGAACTGCTTGTTACTCAGTTGCTCAACCTCTCTTTTTCCAAAGAGAGTAGGAATAGAAGGAAAGGGCTAGGACAGGACTTGTGGTTAGGTAATCGCTCTCGATACGCCCCGTTCATAGGATAGGATAGGTGGGAGGGGGGAATTCAAGACATCACATACATCCATGCCTTTGAACAGAAATTCATAAATCAATTTATAAAACTGCCCGTACTGGGGTTCGAACCCGTGCCCTACGTAGCGGTAGCCAACAACGTTAACTACTCGACCACACAGGCGGCAAATTAATATATTACCCACTTAAAAATGTTTGTACAAGCAATAAAAAATATTGTGCACAAAAATGAATTACCAAATTAGGCATTTATCGCGATCGGCCAGATAAAAGCATACCTATTATAGGCTAATCGCTGTTTGCGAAGCTGTTGATTCATATCATTAAACGATATTTACCCAAAAATTTAAAATAGCATCAAAAGTACTAAGTTTTTTTGGCAAATTAAATTTAACTTTTTCTGTCACTAATATTATTTTTTCAAGCCCCTAAAAAACCTTATTTTAGGAATCTACTATGTATGAAAATATTACCACTGGCCTTAAATGTATGCACAGGATATCTGGGAGCTCGAATACGATTTCGTTTTTTTATTCATTAAATTGATTTTGAATATTTAAGCTGACAGTTTACGAAAAAAATAGTAAACATAGTTGGCTTTATTGTGACTTTAGTAACAGTACAATTTTCTAATGGCAATTCCATCTAGTGCCGCCATACTTGAACAGCTGTCAAAAAGTAACCACTGACCGCAGGTCGCAATGTAAAGAAATTCGCTATCAATTACGAAATGTCAGGATTATAAAAAAACATTACTTGTCAAAGTAATGCATAACTGCATATTATATTGCTTGTTCATGTTGGATTATCGATCGTTTATTATTCGCTACAATGGAAAACAAGAAAAGGTAAATATACTGAATCAAAGAAATTTTCTAATATTGGTAAATTGGCTAAGTGCAATAATTGTATGAAAGGTATTTTAAATTGCTGTCAGAAGAACATTTACTTTTATATTTTTGGTAAATTTGTCATACTACATCGTACGAACTATTGCGGCGAAAAACTTCACAAACTGAGCTAAAAACCACTCCACGATTTAAAATTATTATCTGAGATCATGGGAATCGCGTTAAAACCACACATTATTAAGAAGAACACTGATAAATAAATTATATAAAGTATGACTTCATCGCACGGACTATTACGGCGAAAAACTTCACAAACTGAGCTAAAAACCACTCCACGATTTAAAATTATTATCTGAGATCATGGGAATCGCGTTAAAACCACAAATTATTACGAAGAACACTGATAAATTAAGCGAAATACGTAAGGATTTCGCGTCAGCTTTGCAGAACGGCCGCGCGAAATTATTACGGCGAAAAACTTCACAAACTAAGCTGAAAACAACGCCACGATTTAAAATTATTTTTTGAGGGGTTGATAATTGCGTTAAAATCACACATTAAAAAGAACACTGATAAATTATACGACTTTTTTTCTTATTTCGTATAATTTATCAGTGTTCTTCTTTTTAATGTGTGATTTTAACGCGATTTATTAATGCTTCAATAAATATTTTAAATCGTGGCGTTGTTTTCAACATACTTTGCCGCAATAGTCCATGTGTAAATAAAGGATAATTTAAAAAGTATGGCGGTGTACAGTGAGAATATGTCATATTTTGGATAATTTATTTGTCAGTGTTCTTCATATTAATGTGTGATTTTAACGCGATTATCAAGCCCTCAAAAAATAATTTTAAATTGTGGCGTTGTTTTTAGCTTAGTTTATGAATTTTTTCGCCGTAATAATCCATGACGAGCTATACTCTACAATTACCAATAACTCTTTAATCGGTGTCAGTGTCCTAGATTCTGAATATTTTCCGTCGCCCTCAAGTGAGTTTATCTAAATGGTTTTAGCTGAAATTAGGTTTTATTATTATAATCATTGTCATTGGTTTATTTTTCCAGATGTTTGAAAAAGTCACCCAAAATTAAAAAATCTTACTGTGAAAAGGATAATTCTTCTAATGAGGTAATAAAGGAACATAATTCAATATTTGATGAGAATAAAAGCAGTCTTATATAGCATCATTGTTAATCATTTATCTTTAAAAAAGCTCTTCTCTACCATAATATATACTATCATTTATATTAAGTTTTCTTTACTGGATGACTGCCACAGACGAGATATCTCGTCAATACCTAATTAAATTAATAATTGCAAATTAAAGCAGGTGTGCTAGGTACAGACGTACTTTTTTCTACGGTAGCCAAAAGGTTAAAACAGTTAAACCATTTTAAGATTTTTTAAACATAGTAAGCTGTGTTCTGTAAAATATTTTAATTGGAGATATATGTATCGGAATGAACAAAGATCTTATAGTGATGGTCCTCCACTTTAAATTTGGTTCTCAAAAAGTCTGTTGTAAAATATTTATTTTTCTATGTCACAGTACCACAATTGAATTATGATTTTTAATTTAACTGTATCCTGCATTGCATCTTCATTTCAGCTTGAAGATTTTCCGATTACATTCGACTGCATCGCTGACATAAAAGAAGAAATAGATTTCGAAGAAAAAGATTTAATACCCAATGAAGAAAATGACAACTTGTCCGAACCATTCGAACAAATCATACCTGAGTGCTACGTGGAAGTCAATCATGACATCTCAGGCGAACAGTTACAAATTCGTCCCGAAATACAGATGACCATCACTGAAAAAGACGGCTTGTACGTCTGCCACTGTAGTAAGGAGTTCGAACGGAAAGCGAGCGCGGAGGCCTGTCTGAGGAGACACTGTGCAGATTTCATCACCGATATCAGTCAATTTGATGACCAATTACATTTTCAGTGTGAAGAATGTCCGTTTAAGGCAGTCAAATGGCATACAATGAGTCAGCACAAGTTCACGCAGCATGAATTAGAATGGTACAATTGCAGCGAGTGTCCGTACACTACAGTCAGACGGAGCGATTTGAAAAAGCACAATATTACGCACTCCGATGCCAGGCCATACATCTGTGATCAATGCGATTATTCCTGTAAAGAAGGCAGCAATTTAAAAAAGCATAAATTGACACATGAGCCTAATGCTAAAGGACAGAAATTATATCCGTGTGAAGAATGCGGATATTCGTGTACGAGGCCCGATTATCTTGTTACGCATAAACGAATGCATACAGGTGAGAAACCGTATGCGTGTGACGAATGTAGCTATACTTGTATTCAATCCACTACGTTAAAACGTCATAAAAAGATACATTCCGGCTTTAAGCCTTACGCCTGTGAGGAATGTGAATATGCATGTTTAGATTTCAGCGATTTACGAAAACATAAGTTAATCCACTCCGGAGACCGACCTTTCACTTGTAACGAATGCAGCTTTTCTGGCACGCAGCAGGGCGATTTGAAACGACACAAACGCATACATTCCGGCGAGAAACCTTTCGTGTGCAACGAATGCGACTTCGCCTGTACGAGGGCCGATTATATGAAGATACACAGACAGACGCACACCCGCCCTTTTTCTTGCGACGAATGCGACTACAAGACCACTCAGACCGTGCACCTGGTCACCCACAAAATGACGCACACTGGTGAGAGACCGTACGCGTGCGATGAATGTCCCTACACCAGCAGAACGGTCAAACATCTCCGACGACACAAAAAGCGTCACAAAGACAATCCGTCGTTTCGCAATAGAGCTGTAAAGAATCGTTAATTATATCCGTACCTATACTGTGAAATAGTGTAAGCAATAAGTGTTGTCGAAATTGTTGTTTAATTAGATTTTTAATAAACCATTTTTACATTCGATAATCGTTAGTCATTGATCGACAAAAGAATTCTGTTTTTAGTTGCATGGCATTACAATTGAATACCACAACTATGTAAAAATACAATGAGGAATTCTTAACTCTTCAAACTCATATGACGTGCACGGCACGCATGTTAAAACTAAATTGAAATTTTAGTTAAGAATACTTCTTATTGTTTTTTTGTTCTTCTCAAAATAGAATGTTGTTATGTTAAATTTACTGTTTGTTTTAGACTACATATCAGATTAAAAATTTAGTTTATAAGCTATTTACCCTCCAAAGACGAGCGTGACCATATTGTAACGTTAAACACTGTTGTCTATTGATCCCCCTATTTATCCTTTTTCTACCTGAATATTGTTGATCACTTTTAGGGTGTTCACTGTCAATACTTGGTGGAAAGGCATTATATTAATAAAAACACAATAATCCTTTGTACTTCATTCCACTTTATTTAATATGTCAGGACCGGTTTCGCTCATTACGAGCATCAGTTGACGATGCTCGTAATGAGCGAAACCGGTCCTGACATATTAAATAAAGTGGAATGAAGTACAAAGGATTATTGTGTTTTTATTAATGAATATTGTTGCCTTCACTCAATTTTGGTTAAAAAAGACACTGACCAGCTATTCATCAGCCACGGGGACAGATACAACTACCAAAACCACATGTGATTCTTTACATTCCGCTTAATTCTTTTTATTAAAAAATGGACTTCTTGAAAATGTTACTAATTGTTTTATTAAAGCTTTAAATTATTTACACTACTTTTAGTAACATATTTTTTTTGAAATTATGTTGATCTAAACAGGTGAAAATGTAAATAATTTTTAAGATTTCACATTTAGCTATATTGCATCCTCGAATGTTTGTGAATCATATGTTCACCTGGCCTTTCCATACAACGGTTTTATGTTTTTTTTTGCTGGAAATAAAAATTGTCAGTGAATTCAATATGGCTCAAAAAAGTAATTCTCGTCTCTAGAGGGTAAATAATATTATTATAATATTTAAACTTGTATATGATCGGTGTAGGAGTTATGATAATATATTATTCTCAAGCAGGCGCCAGAGTCGAAAAAATCCAGTGGCTTTCAAAGCGAATACAATTTTGCTGTTAAATCTCAACCTTTAAAGGAGTGAATAGATTTATACAAACCTTACTTTAATTTACTGCCTTTTCTTAACATGACAAGTCTGTGACTTTTTCCCAATGAATATTTGTAATTCATACTTAGAGCATATATATTGTGTTGAGTTTAAAGTACTTCCATACTCATTTACAGAAAAATGGCGCCGACGTATATGTACGTCCATACTCCTCTAAAGGTTTAATATCTTCTATTTATATGAATTTTATTGCTAGCTCCTTAAAAAAATATATGTTACCTCTCTGGGACTGCAAACGTATTTTAGGTATGCAAGCCTGAAGAGTTAATGAGATATTTATTATTATTATAAACTAGCTTTTTTGGCTAAGTGTCAAAATAACTATGGGAAATTATTTTCATTTATTGTTTTTTTTTTACATTTGTTGCAATACTATTTATATTAATGATATTCTGCGGGGCTATTAATCAAATTTATTAGGAGCTAGATATTAAATTAAATTATGTCTCTAAACCCAGACACAATTTTTGTATTTAGTTTTAACGGTTGGTATAATTGAAATATAATAATTGCGGCTTTGTCCACTGTTGCCCTGCTATAATCCGGTAAGAACCACTGTCCGTTTTAGTCTACCCGTGTAATCTGGGCATAAAAGTTGTTTTGCATCATGAATTATTTTACTATTATTTGTTGTATTCAAAAAAAAAATCTTTACACCATTTTTCCATTCAACAAAAATTTTGGGAAAAAATACATTCCGTGTCTTTTTATTGATTTTATTCTTAATGAATGCCAAAAATTGTCATTAAATTCTCCAAAATTTTTGTATTTTTATTTATTGGTAAATGACAAATAATGGAACTGTTAACAAACTAAAATTTTGTTAAACATTTTATTTTGTCGCAAATTGTTATTTTATAAGTTATTATTTATTCAATTATTTATTATAACAGAGTGGAATGTGGATGCACATAAATAAAAGTGATGTTGTAACTGAAATATTGTAGATATGATGTAGATAATTTTATTTATAAATGAATTCATGACATTCCAGTAAAACTTTAAATAAAAATATCTTATTATGTGAGTCTAAATTGTTGGTGAAATGTAATGTCTTTTCACATTATCTGAATGTTACCATTTAAAAAAAAATCATTATTTATTCTAACACATCAAACGTCTTCTTAGTCTAGTAAAAAAAAAAAAACTTTTCATACTAATTTCACGTTGCTTATTTTAGATAAGGATCTATTTCGCTCATTGCGAGCATAATTAACTGATTATCGAAACTAGTATAAATCTAAAATAAATAATGTGGAATTAATTAAAATGCGTTTTTATTTTTATTATATAATGCACTTCTACAAGAATTGACAGTCAACACCTAAGTGTCTTTTCAGTGAGCTGAAAAAAATATTCTGTAACATTCCTGATGTTTTGTTTACAGTCCTGTGTACTGTATCATATAACATTAAAAATAATTTCAATGTTTTATATATTGAACGAATAATGAATTATTAATATTTATTGTTAGCTTTTTTAAAAACAAAATTTAACATTGTAGCATTGTAAAGCATTTTTCGATAATAAAATTTGAAATCGTTCACCTGTTATTTATATTAAATAAATTCTGTTAACATTGTTGTGCGTGTTTCACTGAGAAGGATCTTGCCACTGAAAAATAGTTTCTGAAAAACAATGAAAGAAACCAGTGTACACAATGCCATCATTCAGACGTTAGTGACATTTATGATCAAACTTTGAATCCTATTTCATAAAAGTACATTCTCTGACTGCCTCAATCAACTCTGTCCAAATTGGCTGTTCTGCAATTCGATTCCCCCAGAAAATGACAGTTATTCATTCACAGATCCAGTCAATGAATTTTCGGTATATTTATTCTTCTTCGCACTATTGGACTGCTGTTATCAATTTTTTGCTGGCTCATTATCGTTTCATGGTGTAAGCGGTGTAGCCAACTTATTGTGGTCTTCTTACATACCTCGGTGATCTCAAAGGAAATAAATTCAAGTATTACTTTGGTCTACTGTGACGCTTGAAGACCTGACTCTTTTTTCACCGTAATCAAAGTACACTTTTTTACATCGATACAATTTATTAACCAATTAATTTTAAATCAGATGTAATTTTAGCTGAAAAGTTAGTTATCTTTAGTAAGTAAATTTCTTTAAACAAGCAGTCCACAATACAAAATAATCTTATATTGCGCGTTAGTGCCGGTGCGCTAATGTCCCGTGCGCCAATGTTGGGTTCTTATGTATTAGACACCCGAGCATTAACTCTTTGAAATTGTAAAATTGAAGATAATATATGAAGGTAACCATATTGTATACAAAGTATGTATGTGCATCTCTAATTTATTAGGAAGTAAATATAAACAGATAGTCACTTCAACTTTGTATACAAATATAAAGATTTAAGAATAAAAACATTTTTCAATTCTTTTAATGTAGGTATAATCAAAATTTTTATCATACATTATTTTCTTATACATAATAATAATTTGCATACGATTTCATCAATTTCCGTCATACAATTAATTGGTTGCACGGAATAACATCATAAATTATTTTTATAGCCTATTTATTATATTAGTTTCTGTAAGGCAACATCATTTCATAGTTTCATATTATTGATTATTTAATAACTTATATTTTCAGCTTAGAATGTAAAACTCGTAACATAATTTTTTGATTTGAATATGAATATTGACAACTTGGCTTTCATTAATTAGGTGCAATGGATCAGGAAATATTTTTTTACAAAGTAAATTAACCGATTTAGGTTAAAAAATAATACATTTAAAAATCCTGAGCTTTGCGCTCTAGGCTGATAATATTATAACATAAAACAGGGGACGGTATAGAAAAAATGGTGAATCTTACAAATATTTAGAAGAAATTATCAAGCTGAAAATAAAATGCTCAATAGATAGCCCATCAATTAAAATTACAATCCATAGTGGAATTCGTAATCATTCAAAAACCATTACTTAACAAAATATATCTTATAATTTTAAAATTAAATTTACAAAGAATATTTCATGATTAACTTACACCGTCAGTGAGGTGAGTGCACCGTTTGACATTTTTCTTAGTTCGTCACCCAGATTTGCACTGCAGATCGATATAAAAGGAAAATATTCTAAGACACGAGGTAAGAAATTAAATCACATTGAGAAAAAAAATATTTATTACGTAAGCGTTTAACTTACATATTTACATTGGATATTTTCAGTGAAAGAGACATTATCTATTTAACAATTGTTGTTCTCAAACAGAATGATGATATTAATATTCACATTAGCTTAACGACCGCACGTTTTTTTTATAGAATTTCAGCTGGTGGCCGGGCAATTTTGCGAAAAATTCGTAAAAATTGTAATTTCATTCAATTCACTATAATTTATAAACCAATTGAGATATCTTCACCAAATTTAATTGTCTTAGCTTCCAGATACTTCACCTACACGCATATATGAGTCCGCCGGCCAGCAGCCTTTGTTTTTCAAAGACTCAAATACGTGTCCGCGGTCGTTAAGCTGTTAAGATGAAAATACATCATACACTCATACCAAGATCAAACAAAGTCACTTATCAGGCAATTTGGACAGTGAACGAATTCCTCCGAACAAGAATCGTCCAAACACGAATCATCTATACAGAATATTACGACACTTCGATTCCATAGCATCCATGCCTTATGTCACGGATGCCAAATATTTTTCTTGTTAGGAACGAGCAAAAGTTAAAATTGTAAATCCATTATGAATAATATATGATTTAAATATAAGGTGAAAACATATCACAGTATTTTAGTAAATGCCACTCTTTTAATTAAAACTAACCTGAAGCAAATTCAAGAATAGCTCTAAACAAACTTTCATTATTAATTCATTGATTGACTACAATTGTTTAAATTGATAAAAATATTCTTATGTTTCATAATATTATCTATATCTTTTCACCTTATATTTCAATCATATGTTCATAATGGATGTATAATTTTAACTTTTGCTTGTTCCTAACTAGAAAAAAATTTGGCATCCTTAACCTAAGGTACTAAAAATACAAAAGAAAATAATATTTCAATATGAAAAATAGAAAAGTAATAAAAAATACGTAAGTATTTTTTGTATGGAAGCAAGCGTCAATGTACGAAAGATTCTTATTTTGAGAATTTGTATTTGGAAAAATCACCAAACTTTAGACAAGCTCAACTAGAAATTTCCAATGTTAGCACTATAATCTGACAAATCTATTGTTTATGTATTGGCCACATTGAAAAAAATATTCTGTGAAAATCTTGCGAAAGTTAGAAATTCAAACTTATGATTTGATCAACAACTAACACAAATTACATGACAATAATGTTTAGGGCAGTAGTTTTTCTTCTCAAATTGGAAATTGCACTATGAGCAATTATAGGAAGGCACTGAGATAACAACTTGGGGACTTCTTCAAAATGTTTTGGATCAGATGACATAAATATCACGAATATTGCATAGTTTACTCGTTAAAAGAATAAAAATTAAATAATACTATAAATCCATCATGTAGGGATATTCCTGTTATGTATAATGTAGTAACTATCATATACATATTATATACATTCATTGGTTCTTTTACTAAATTAAAATATATTATTATAATGATACTTTTTTCTTTATTTACAATTTTTATTAATAATTACGGCGTAACTGGGAAAATGTTCTTATTGAACTTATATTTATGACACTGAATGTGTTTTACAGCTACAACTAAATTGAAAGACAAAAGTGATTAAAATCTTGAAATATAATAATTATCAAACTATAACTTTACCTGTAAAAAGCATATTGGCATCTTCACATAATATATCAAACAGCATTCTGCATTTTCTTATTTTGTCAAAAGCTTAATGAATAACAGTGTTTCATAATTGTAGTTAATTGTGGAAAGATTATAAGTAGTAAATATTTCATATTTTCAATTTTAAAAAAAAGTACCAGTTTTGCTCATCTAGTGTGTATTCATAGTTCAAGCTGACTCTGCTATCTATGTAAAAGTTGTTGAATATATTGTGCTATACATACATTTTGTTTTGATAATATTTTACGCAATGGTTTTTTAAACTATAAAATATTTACATAATTTAGTATTGGACACTCGATAGATTGGCTAGATTCAACGTTCACTGTGGTTTTTCTTTTCATTATAGGATTAAAAAGATGAGATTTTCTGTTTGTATTATAATAAATAAATTGTTATTACAATTGATAAACTCTAGTTTGCTTAATAAGTAAGTAAAATTTTATTGATTCGATATATGTCTATTAGATAAAGATTAAATAAAGAGTTTAGTATTTTTCGGTATATTCATTTCTTAAGTTATGCAGATAGAATACTTTATATAGGGGCTGACAAAATAGTCCAACTAAAAATGGTGGTATTCTTTACATGAAATCCACCATAGTCAGGTATAACAAAAAAATTGCAGCATGTGTCCTATTGTTATCAATTAGTATTACTGATTTAGTTATATATATATTTTTAAACCACTAAGATAGTCAACTTTCACAATACTATGGAATCGTAATGTGTTTTCTCTTGTATTTTTATCGATAAATATTATAAAAGGCAATCTGGTAGAGTTTATTGTAATTATTTTTATTGCTGGATATATTTTGCAGTTTCTTCAACAACATCCTAGATTACAAATTTATATTCGATTATTATGGAAGAAAATACTCGTATCTACTTATAAAAATGTATTTTTCAATCATTATTATAAAAGAGTTTTTGGTCTAGGCGGGATGAGATCGATGGTTATTAGTTGTTGTAGGTATACCGTTTCTTTCTGCATTAGCTGCTGTTTTCTTCAATTTCCGATATTTTCCTGAAAGTAGAATGTTGTTTTTAATTGTTTTTATAATGCTTTTTAAATAACATATTTTTTTCAAATACACAGAGAGTATGTTTGATATGTGTCTCGCTTAGTTTAATTATAATTTATATCCAGCTACTATTTTGAGCAGACACTGTTTCCTATATTAGGATAACTACAAAAGAATCAATACAAATTATCTTCATAATAATTAGGGGTTCATAACTTTCTTAGTTATTTTCATGCAGACAAAGTATTTAACAACAAAACAAAATGACAGTTGTTCTCAATTCAAATAATCATCTTACACACCCAATTTTAGTAAATTAGTAAGTGACAAATATCGCAACAATTGTGCTTTTCAACGTTGTATTTTATTTTATGTCTTTTTTTTGTATATTCCCTCATAGGCGTAACCAAATATAAAAAGATGTATAATAAACCGATTAAAAATATAATCATGTAACAGAAATTTTGTTTTTAAGAAATCTTGAGTATCAATTGCCCCTGTTACGGCCATAATGTAAAGAGCCCATGTATGTGTCATATCAACACACATTTAATATTATATTTTATAATAGAGAATATATTTTTTTATCAAAAAGACTCTTTATAATATTATTATTTTGAATAAATAAATAAATAGCGAATATGTTATGAAATAGCTTATTTCCTATAAAATAGATGATTGTTTATTTAGTTCGAAAACGAACACGTGACTTTAATATGGGCACATCTCCTCTGCAATTTATGCCTTCCAATAAAGCAGGGTTCTCCAACCTTTTTGGACCCTAGAGACCCTGCAATAGAGTATTGAAATTATAACGGATTCAATTATTTTTATCTGTCAAATTAGGGGTCTCTCATTATACTTGTATATTGTATATTAATATTTGAAATAAACTTACTTGCAACTTTAAGCATTATAGTCGCCCACCAAATAGACCAGCCCCATCCAACTAAGCAAAAGAGCACCGTGAAGAGTTGGCCGACACCAACCACCACATTAATCAAGAAAGCTCCTG
The DNA here is from genome assembly GCA_031772345.1 of Himalopsyche anomala. Lineage (NCBI taxonomy): Eukaryota > Metazoa > Arthropoda > Insecta > Trichoptera > Rhyacophilidae > Himalopsyche > Himalopsyche anomala. Next base: position 1,782,153 of record CM062823.1, on the reverse strand, counting down.
CAACATAAATAAGTAATGTTATAGGACACCTAAGATAAATGTATTATTTCCAAGATCAATTATAAAACTTTTGAGAGAATTTTTCAGTAAATATATAATTAGAATTGTTTGCTTTAAAACCCTCCAGAGACGAGAGTTTTTTTTTAATAAAAAAATATTTTTTAAGCCATATTGAAGTCATGGATAACTTTTATTTCTAACAAAAATTTAAAAAAAAAACTAGGTCGTTATATAGAAGCCCTGCTTGACTATATGATCATGTTCATCCTTATATTACCGTGTAATATTGTGTACGGACAGTAGTAAGGACGAGCGTGACCGTATGGAAACACAAACATTCGAGGTTGAAATACACCTAAACATGATTTTTTTTTAAAATATTTAAAATTTGACCTCCTTAACTGAAGTCCGTATCCTTTTAACTAAAATTGAGTGAAAGCAACGATATTCAGGAAGAAAAAGGATGAATAGTGGGATAAATTGTCAACAGTGTTTACTGTGACCAATATAATAAACAAATAAATGTATGAGTTATTGCTAATCATGTCTATACTAAATGAGTATTTGGATTTCTGATTGAAAATCTGAATATAAGTTGTTTTTTATGATTTTACAACATTTTTTTTTTAGCCCACCGAGGAATTTGAAATCCTCGATTTGCTATATTTTTTCCCAGACTATATCCGAAATTCCAAAGCCCGACTCTCAATTGCCCAATAAGAGCCCGCGGGCCAGGCCCGGGCCCGTGCAGACCTCTAACCAGAACTCTAGGGAAAACCCTTACCAACAAGATTATAGGGGGTGACAAATCTTGTTACAGCACTATCCTTATATCCTTATTTTCACTGAAAAAGAGGTATTTAAAGACAGAATAACAACCGCTCTTCTTAATAACAAGTTCTGTTGAGAGACTCCAATTATATGCTTCACATTGAGAGCAGAAACGGCAGGATAATAATAAGGATATTAAAAAGTATTAAAATTATAAAAATATTTTTTACCTATTCTCTGTCTATACCCATCGTAAACTCCAAAACGAGGTCGTCCAAAACATAAACAGAATAGTCCACTACAAACAGTTCCTGAAAAAAAAATAGATATACATAGATCATAGGCTTGCTTGAAGTAGCTTTTATATTGTCTGATTTATTTTTCAACAGCAACACAATTAAAGCTATCAATTTATTGCTACCTCAAAATTTTTGCTTTATAAATTTAAATATGTAAGACATTCGACAACTTATTTTATGAAGTTATCAATCGAAGAGAAAGAAATAAAATTGGCAAATAAAGTTGTTGTAATAATGAACTCACCGAGACCGGGAATTAGAAGGTTGCAAACAAAACAGATCCATGCCAATGGTACAGGGAGAGCTGGTATTGCACCTCTCAAATGACTGGTATGTTCCACCAGTGAAGCATCCAACTTAGGTCTTTTGTCCTGCTAAAAATATTGAAAAAACGTTAGGCTAGATAAGATAAGGATAAGTCAAGGTAACGTCAGATAACTACAGGACCCTCTTTTCAAATAAAATACACAATAAATGTGAATTAATTATAATATACAATAGAATCCTGATAGAACGAGGGTCAAGGGACCATTAAACGGACGTCTCACTAAGCGAATTTACTTACATAGTAATTTATACAAAAAAAATATATGGCTACGTCGCTAAAAATGTTTGGTCACTGTAAACAAAGTTGTTATAAACGGATTCTATTGTATACCTCTTTTACACCCTTAGACCGGAGAATTTCAAGCCCAAAAAGTGTGAAAGCTTTTCCAATAATGTTTAATTAAATATTACATTTACATAACTTACAAAAACTAAAAGAAATTATAAATGTTTTAATTCTGTTTCTTGTATAAAACTACCTTCCAACAAATATATAATATGTTCTGAGTATAAACTCAGATAAAGTAAACTGCTCACTAAATGGTAATATGTCCTTACTCACTAATAACAGTGAGCTACGACTTACCGCTGTTTGTCAAATGAAATTATGAATGACCGTTTGGATGTATTATGAAGTTGGCTTGAGGAAATTAAATCTACCTGGCTTACCTCCAATGGTACAGCCTGTGAAAGACTTCTCTTCTTGCTGAAGAGGCTGGTTCTCCGAGAAGCTGCTGCTGCAGCAGATGTTGCCCCACAGCAACATATTCTTCTCCACCACCTTGAAAAGAGGTTAATAAGCAAAAGAAAAATATATAGAAACTCTCGGATAAATTATATTTGACAATGTTCATAATATGTTAGAGTTGTATTGTAAGAAATATTCAATGATGCATCGTGGAAAAAAAACGAAAGTAACAAGATATTAGAATTTATTTCATTCTATGGACAGTGTTTAACTGGAAGTGGAACTTGTATTGTAGTTCATAAAAAAGCCGACATATCACTGTGCAAGTCACAATGTAATATCCCCAGTTAAAATTTGTTTTTAGCACTTTTGCTTTTTTCAATTAGAAACCGTCAACTATCGACTGTGGAAAGGAAAAAGGACCCATAGTTTTTTCAAAACAGGTTTTTTTTCGATAATCACAATTTATCAAACTTGATACACGTTCTATCAAAAAGATGCAAGCTGCAAATGCCGAATTAGTATCTAAATTTAGCTTTTAAGTTTGAAAAAGATGACCTTGTAAAAAATTAAAACCAAGCAAAAAGACTGAAATAAAGGTTTTTTCCTGGACAATTTTTAAAATTTATATTAGGTTATGTCAATTAAACACTAATTTAGAAGTCTCCATGCACTTCAAAGTTGTGTGTAATTGAATAATTCATAATTTACTTATGGCCAAAAATCACCAAAATACGTTTTTTGCGCCTCCTGTAAAATTTGATATGTGTGGGTTTCGTCCTTTTTCCTTTCCACAGTCGATATGTAATACCGTTATTGAAGTAAGGGAGTCTAATATAACAATATATTGTCATATGTGTGTGTGTGACGGGGAAGTAAAAAGAGCTTAGACAACTTTAATTTCTGACAATGGAATTAATATTTTTGTGTAAACAAGGGCAAGGCGTGGAGGGGGGGGGGTGTTAAAAATGTGATGTGATGTCATTTACGGACGACATATAATGTACAATGCAACAAACAATATATTTGAAAAAAATCATACTTGGTAGGTTGTGGTTGACTCAATATGCTGTCTCTCCTGTCCGCCCACTCTCTCCTCCGCCTTTCTTCAGCCCCCCTCCCACAGCAGCATGCTAGGGGTCTTTTCCAGGCCGGAGTACCAGCTCCTGACATCATCGTAGCGTTTGAATCACGCACCTTATTACCACCAGAGCAGCAAGCTGAGCGCCACCTGGAAATATAATATTTATATTAGATTCTAAAAGGTTTACCAGAAATGTGAGGAAGTGAAATTTTGGTTGCAGTGGCGTAGCAAAGGAGGTGCGGAAAGGGCGGACCGCACCGGGCGGCACATTTTTGGGAGCGGCATTTTCAAAAAAACCATACAATATTTATCGAGAAATTAAATTTAAAAAATAAGCCACTGTAGTAAAAACTTAGTTCATAGATAAAAAATAGTAAAAGTGATTTAAAAACAAAATTAGAGGAAATATTGGGGCGGCAAATTCAAGGACCGCCCAGGGCGGCAAAACCCTTTCCTACTGTTTGGTTGTATTATATTTTCATGATCTGGGATTTCAGGTACAGGAATTGATTACTGGCGTAAAAAAAAGAAAATTGTCTTTTTAGATTCATTATTTAAAAAAACTTATGCGTTCCAGCGGTGCGACCTTTTTTTAGCTCCTATATTTTTATAAATTAAGTGCTTTCTTTGAATACAAAATGCGCAATTTCTGTTTATTGTATTTACAGTACCCGTGGCCCCACAAAACTGTACTGTGACACCACTAAAATAATGTTAGTGACCTCTTGGAACATGCTGTGGATCCCGGTTGAGAAACCTGGATCTAATAGACACTCACAAAATCTTAGAAACCAATTCATAATGAGTTTTTATGGGAATTTATAAATAGCAACACCATTTTTTTCACTGTTGTCTTTGATGATGATATATTCTATATTGAAATATATACTGTGGTTGAAATAGTATTTTATGCTACTGATGATGCATCCGGTCACGGTGTGTAATACATTCGCTTACAAGATTTTTTTTTGTTTGTTTGATTCTGACAAATTGACACTGATAAGGTTCCGTTTTGGGGCTCAGGCAGTTAAAGGGTTTATATACTCACCAAGGTTTTTTCTCTAAAAGCACACTTCCTCGTTTGGACCCCATTATATTTTCACCAGCTGTAGAACCCATTCCGTAGTTTGGACAACAGCAGCAGCAGAGTTTTCTAAAAGCGCTCGGCTTCTCTGCAGCCTGCTGTTGAAGAGTGGACGCCTGGCTCTGAGAGGTTAACGTGGAGCCCCTCTTTTTCCCGGCGTTTTCGTCTATTAGTTGGACCTTAAATGAATCGTATTGATAATTTTAAAATTAAAAAAAATATTGTCGAAGGCAATACATTATTGGTTGTAAAATTCATATTACGTCTTTACATGTGCAATGAAGAAGAAATAAAAGTGCATGAAATTTAACAATTTTACTTAGGAATTGAATTAAACAAATATTCCCACATAAACCAATGCGTCAAATGTTTGAAAGTTTTAAATTGAAAGATCACACGAGATATACTCGATAAGAATTTTTGTAAGTCACGTGAGATTAACTCAAGGGTAATTGACGTCACAAACACCCATGTCTTAGATCTCAATTGGAAAACTGAAATAAATCCAATTTTTGACATTGATCTTACCGGGAATTGAATCCAGGCCCACCTGATCGCTAGAGCACAGCAGGCAACAGTATTGAATTTGGCACATTCCAATTATCTTAACCCTTGGGAAAATTTCTTGTAGACACTTCGATACAGGTGGGGTTTGTTTCATCAATATCAATAAAATCATTTTCTAATATGTATAAAATGGCAAAGCGATTGAAAAGAAAATAATTTTTCATATTCCGCATTATTTTTCTGAGAATGATTATATTGAAAAACTAAGAACCTCTGAAAGATTGTGCGGTTTGCATCCACAGCACGCCATCTTGCCACGGATGCCATTCATCCACCTTCCGCATAATGTTGGAGGCTTATCTGGAATTGGAGGAACCGGTGGAACTACTTCTTTGGGTTCAACAACAGGAGGTGATGGAATTGCTGGTGCTGGTTTGCTGAAAAGAAAAAAAAAACAACTTTAATGCAATGCCAAAAAATCTATGAAATTTTTAAATTACGTACCATCTGCTATATTGACTTTTTTTGCCACTTGTGTTTTTTACTATGTCCCAAATAAGATATGTATTGCGTATGTAAATTTAAATCTCTATGGATATGAATATGATTCTGCCAAAAAAGTTTAAAAATCAATCTATATAATGACATAAATGTGCGTCGGTACGTACGATTCATTGATTCTAAAAAATATATAGTAATTCAAAAGCGGTTTAAGTTACAATCATTTAACTGCAAATTCAAAGATGAGTTTAAAAAAGTATATTTGTTTATTAGATCTAGATTTTGTAGAATGCTCATATTATAAAACTATAAAACGCTACCGGATATTCATTAACATTGTGCATTGAATCCAGAACCTGGATTGGTTAACTCAAACCTTTTAGGAAGTCTTTTATTCTTCGGTACTGGATCAGGAATAACAAAGACCGGTCTCTTGCTGCCAGCTCCAGCCCTAAGCTCTGACATGTAGAGCTTACCTCCTTCTTGCTGTTTGAATTGTACTTCTGGTTTCCTTACCATTTCACTTTGACTAAGTTATCACATCAACTCACCAAAAACTTTACATTACTTTAATTTTGTGACCATAAAACACAGATCGTTTTACATAGTTCAATTTAGCTCATTGTGTAAAATCAATAAATAAATATTACACTGCAAAATAAAACGCAAAAATAAAATTTAAATTTAGTTTAAGTACTACTGTTTTACTGGCTAGGAATTTATTTAACCGATCTGTCTTACTTTTTGAATGTATGCTTAAATCAATATTGCATGTCTAGTGTTTTTAATTATTATTATTTAAAGCTTACGACAAACAAAATAACTTAATGGCACAAGTTAAAAGAACATATACGTAAAGCAACATGTTCAATTGTGAGAAATATTTTTATGTTCATAAGATTGAATGATAAATAATTTGGTTTCAACCTTAATAAGTGTAAAAGAGCAACATAGCTTCAATCAGAATAATAACCATTTTCCTTTTCATGCTTACTTAGTTATAGAAAAAGACAATTTCACCTAATCTATAATTGAAAATTGAGAAATTGTTCGAAACAAATCGTCAAACGAATACAAAATTTTGAGATCTCCCCGAATAACAAATGCTACATTATTTATTTATTGATTTGGCATTTACTTGGTAGAACTCCATTTTAATAGGGTAAAATATCAAGGTATTTCAGTTCTACAGTTTTTAAAAAGTTAAAGGTTGATAGCTATTTCGGCTTACGCCATCGTCAGAACTATGCTTTAAACGTACATTTACTTGGCTATATATACTGTATCTCTTCTTAGACAGTATATATAGCCAAGTAAATGTACGTTTAAAGCATAGTTCTGACGATGGCGTAAGCCGAAATAGCTATCAACCTTTAACTTTTTAAAAACTGTAGAACTGAAATACCTTGATATTTTACCCTATTACAAATGCTACAGCTTTGATGATTGCATGCTGCTCACGGGTTCGAATCAGTGTTCCCTCTAAGCTGTGCGCGTGTGCGCGCGCACATACATTAGAACAGAGCGCACAAAAGTTACACCAGCTATACCACCACCAGAATAGACTAATTGTCATTATATAGTGTTGTTACCTTTTAGCATTATAAAAAAATAACATTTCGTTAAAAAGGTCTAAATACCGGTATGTGGCGCACAGTTTTTTTAAATTTCCTTTCAAAGTTGCACAGCCAATGTATTTTGCGCACATAACCTTCGGAAAGTTAGAGGGAACATTGGTTCGAATCCCAGTACGGATAGTATTTATAGATTGATTTTTCAATCGATTTGTGAATTTCTGCCTAAAGGCATGGGCGCATGTGATATCTTGAACTCTCTCTCACTCATCCTATCGTAAAAAAGAGCGTAGCGAGGGCGACTGCCAACCATTACTTTTGTACTAGTAATAGTCTTCTATCCTTACTCTATTTGAAAAATATACATTTGGAAACTTATTAACAAACGGTCCTCGTAGAAAAAATCTGCTGAGATACCTCTATTAGGAGGCCATATGCTTTATATATTGAGCAGACATGGATTTTTAAAAAACTGATTAATGATAGTATAATATTTGTAGATCTATAATACTTTGCTATTTTTTCACCTTATGTCATCATACAATATAACAACAAAAAGGACATGCAAAATTATGTGAGGTACAACTGCAAATATCCGATTTAAAACGATTTTCCGTTACACCTTGAATATTGTTTCAGGCTTTTTATTTTTGAATTTATTTCACTCCAAATAGGTAAGCCACGTATGTAATAATGACTTTCAACATAGCACTCGGCACGTTTTGAAAACCTCTGCTCTACATAATTCATTTCGTTCAAATACGATTTTATCTTCAAGCAACGTCGCAAAACAGTTTGATTTTCAAGATTGTAATAAAACGAATGATTTTTCTTGCTATTTTCACATAATAACAAAAACCGATTTTACTCGGTAAGTTTTTTTGACAGTCATGTTTGTTAAATTTAAGCATGTGACATTATTGGTTTCAGAAAGCTTTTATTATTGTTTATAAACTATAACGACGCACATTAGAGACTTAAAATAACATTACCGATCTTATAGCCTTGGAGTTGATTGGGCTTTCATTCTATTCTGTTGTGGTGACCACGGGCTCTACTCCTGATACGAAAAATTCGAAGCTTGTAATCTAATCATGACCACAAATATTAACATATATAATACACTTTAAGGTATTGATTGATTAAATTGACAATTAATTAGCAGTACTCAATTATAATAAGGTGAAAAAATATCAAAGTATATTAGTTCTAAACAGCGCTTTTTTGAAAAAAAGGTTTTGGAACTCACTTCTTGTCAAGATGTTTATTTAAGTTTTTTTTCTAATTCAAGTTCGTTCCTAATGTGAAGCAATAGCTTGCTTATAGAGATATCTCAACAAAAGCTTTTTTTTTTACGAAAATTGCTTATTACTCATTTGTTCAACCTCTCTTTTTTTAAGAGAATAAGGATGCAAGGATATCAAATATATGTCCAACAGGCAAGTTTGATGAAAAAAAGTGACAAAACTGTTGCGTATGAAAACCGAGTGTCACAAAAAACGCATTTAATAAAAACAGTAGACCTCTGATTCTTGTCGCAGAGTAAAAAAAATTGAAACATTTAAAATGCCAAGTAAAAAGGTGCCGGAACGCCTTTCCACCACGTTACATTAGAAAAAAGTACGGCTTCTACAAATATTATTTTATATATTATCGTTGAAAGCTATTTCGGCTTACGTCCTTATCAGAACTTTGCTTAAGCTTACATTAGCTTAGCTATATATACTATCTTAGAAAAGATATGTATATAATACGTCTTCTCATATACTACATTATTTTATCTCATTGAAAGATATAGTATTAATTGTAATAAATTGGCTTTGTAAATTTTCCCGGAACGATAACTAATATGAAATTATTAAATAGTCTTCAAAGCAAATTAGTTTAAATTCAAAAGATTATGTACATTAGGGATATATTAAATATAAAAAAAACATGAAATCATGGTTAATGATATGAATCCCGAAATCCCGGAATCATAAAAAGTCTCCGGGATCGGAAGCTTTAATAACAAACCTTTTTAGTAAAAAAAAAAACTTTTGTTGATTCTACATTAGCAGTTCATCGGGAGTTGACATGGTTAAAAAATCATTACATTACAAATTGAATGTTATACCGCAAAAGTGACTTTTTATTAACTAAAAACAATTGTGTAATATATTCCGTTCATTTCGTGATATTTAGTAAACTAAATTAAATGTTAGTATGTAAGCCCGGAAATGTATTTATTAAATGTCACGAAAATATACCAGATATGCAAGAATAAATTTATAAAAAGGTTGAAGAAGCTATTATTCTCAAATGAGTTTCACATTTATTCCGCGTTGATAAAGAAACTCTTTGATATTACATGCGAGGCAGTTTCGTTTCATTCGTTTAATAGCTTGTGTTTCTTTGTACGTTACTTTTTATCCGGTGCTTTGTATACGAAGGGTCTACGCCGTAGAGGGTTGACGCGCAAATTAGAACGTTTTGATTTCTAGTATATACTTAAAGACGTATCAATAAATGTTTGATTTATAATTGCTAACTTAACGAAACATCATATTACTCTACAAGAATTCCTATAACAATCAATAAGAATGGTATTGTTTGAAGACAACTAATTTCATGACATTAATAGATTACATGACATGTCAATCATGAAATTTAACATATTATTCTCAAACATTTCACTTCATTATAATTTCAAACACCTAGTTGAAATTAATGCAATATTCTTTCGGATTTTCTTAAAGAATTCATAGTTCTTGCCACAGCCAAATATTATGTGTTGTTTTGTATAATAATTCTTTAATTAAAATCCTTTTTTTATATTTAATTAAAAAAAAAGAATTAACTGCATTTAAAGATATACCATGTTAGGTCAGTGATGCAACTGTCAACGTCGTTGCTTTCCGTGACGGATCTTACATTTAATCAATCGATTTATCAGTTTCCTTTCGAAGGTGTTTGCGATGTCTAAAAAATCCCTCCCACCCTCTCAATCTTAAAATAATAGGGCGTAGTGAGAGAGATTAGTTAATCACTAGTCCTAGCCCAGCCATATTAATATATTCCTACTATTATCTTCGAAAAATATATGTTTAGCAGTGGCGGCGGGTCAATATGGCACTGGATTAATGCAGCCCTTGTTTATACAGGGGCGGCTATATTACATGAAATAATATCCAAACATAACATTTATACCATTCACTTATTTTAAATTCTTCATGTCTTTATTGCAAATTCTTAAAATTCTTAATTAAATTATTAAATTATTTTATATTCTTCATGTATACATGAAGAATTTAAAATGTGTGAATGGTATAAATGTTGAATATTATTTCATGAAATATAACCGCCCCTGCATATATAAGGGGTGCATTGGTCAAATGCCAGATTGACCGGTCGCCACTGATGTTGAGTCCTAGTTATATCCTTCTATCCCTATTCTATTTAAACAACTGAGTATCAAACAGTTATCGTAAGAAAAATCTGTTAAGATACCTCCATTAGGAGACCATTTGATGCACATTGGAAGCGGACATTTTTTATTGCGACAGAGACAAAACTCAGTGAATCGTAGTTGCTGAGAGTTGAATTTATAATGTTATCTAAAATGTATATTTGTTTGTAAAATTGTATGCGCATCAAATCGTCAATAAAGATGTTTTACTCTTCTTCGTAAAGGGCGACCGCGTATAAAAATATATTGAATACAAAAAAATACTTTTTGTTTGTCTGTTTTGATTGTCTTTTCATTTAGACTGTGTTTAAATTCAAATGGTGACAGTTCCGCGCATTATAAATTGTGATATTTATCTCATCTCCTCAAATAGATGTCAAACACGCTGTTGGTGTTGCAAGACCAGTAAGGTATTATTTGAATCTCTGCGTGTCGATACAGTCACCTATTATATATCATTTCTTATTTTGTTTTTCATTTATTTCGACTTGCACGCTTCACAAGTACTTCATTACCTACACGCGGTCTGCTCTGAATAATATTATATTTGACCAAGGCACGCAAACGGTACGGGTAGCCTATAGGTCTACACTCCACGTGTATTGACTGAAAAAGGTTTGTAACCCTTTAACAGCTGACCCGTAATAGGCGTTAATTGTGATTTTTTTCATGCATATAATCGTCTGAAGATTATATTTGTGAAACTATTCTACCTCGCGCATGGGCACATTGAGATAAAAATAAAAAGTTGAATGTATTTTACAAAAGAACTATTTAAATTCCATGTCCTTTTCGAGTGGATTGTGTGTTACTTTCAGGAATGGCAAGGACTGAAGAATAGGATTACGAAAGGACAGCTTACTAACCACTTCTTATATATATGTTTTTAGCAGGACTGTAGAGTCGTGTAAAAAAAAAGACAACTCTGACTCCGACTCCGAGGAAATTTTTCAAAATTTTCATTTATACTTACATATATATATATGTAAACCATCAGATCATCTGTAGTCAGCCAAGCATGGAATGGCAACACTTTTTACTATTTTGTTTGAAAACACTTCATTAAAAATATTTTTCAAAAAAAATTTGAGCCGCTCATTTTTCACGATTCCGACTCCGACTCCAACTCCGACTCTACAGCCCTGGTTTTTAGGATGACATAAATTTTTGATGCAGCGGCAAGCTAGTATGAAATAAATTTGAATTGTTCAAAAGTTTTCCATTTTCATACGCTTTGTAACTAACGATCCAGGTTTCGCCTTGAACTTATGTTCGAATTTATCCATACAATTGAATGCCTGATGACGCCCAAATGCGAAACATGGTTTGTTGAAAGTATGGAAACTATTATTCAATCAAAATCTTAAATAGTATCAAATAAATTAATGTCATGCATAAAGCATCATAAATCGATTGATCGTTGTATGAAAATATTCATCCCGGAATCTAAATTGGCTACTCAGCAAATAAGTAGGACCAGTGGCGAAACAAAATAAATATGAGTTATATAATATAAGCTAATTTCGAGGGTCCTAAAATTCGGAGGCCTCAAGTGCGCGCCTCATTTGCTTATAGGTTAATCCGCCTCTGAGTAGGACAAACGTCTAGTGCCGACCAAATGAATATGGATATTATTATTTACTGTCTTTTGTGCTATGGAGTCAGTTTTTCCATAAAAAATAGGGAGTGCTACATTTTTAACTCCAATTCATTACAATTCAATAACTTCTTTTGAAAAATGTAATGACGGCGATCGAAACTATTATTAGTATTATTGCAATCATAAACTAAGATTCATCTTTTAAATCATTTCCGCTCCCAATTTGGACCATATTGCCTCCTAATAGAGGTGTAGCAGATTTTTTCTACGATAACTGTTAATCTTTTAGTTGCTCAACCTCTATTTTTTCGAATACGGTAGAGGTAGAAAGAACAGGGCTGGAGAGGACGCCTTGTTATTTAAGGACCGGGAGGTTTGTAGAGAATTTTTAGACATCACAAACATCCATGCCTTCGAACAGAAATCGATAAATTGATTGGAAAATGCTGTTCGTATTTGGAATCGAGGTCGTAAAGCCCGGCACGGAAGCCAAAGACCTTAAGCACTGTGCCATGGATCTGACAGAGAATAAGATAAAAACACTAATTCTTTCAAAACTTATAGTGAATATTGCAAATCGTAAAGAACTTTTCTTCGACAGCGCTAAACAGACATAAATACATTTAGAATTTTTAATCAAATTTTTTAGTCAAAAAAGAATATTTAATCAAAATAAATGCCATTTATTTTCATAGTAAAAAGGTCTTTAAAAGATTCCAAGTAAAAGACACCGGTTTACATTTATGTCAAATAATCTATCCCGGTCAAGTAAGTCGGTCAAACGCATATATAAGGTTAAAAACGGTAGCGTAATAAAATCAGGGACAAAACTTCAATAAAAATGTTGGTAAAAACAGCCCAACGACAATAAGCGGCTAGGGAAAACTAAAATCATTCATTAGCCGATTGAGATCGCAAAAGCAATATTAATAACGGCAACATCGATTAGAAGACGTTTAAAAAGAATAAGCATTCTGTTCGTATACCGCCAATAAAGAACTTTAGTTTGGTATTTAAATTTAGAACACAACTAACAACAAATAAACATGTAAAATTGGTATTTACATTTCATTTAAACAACAGAACAGCTTTACTCATTTAGTTATGGTTTGAACCTATCGAATATCCATTTTGTTATGTAAATAAATGGTATCATAAAACAAATAACTTTTATTTTATTATCTTTCCACTACAGATTAACAATAAAGAATTTTTTAAACGTTGTTTATTGATGAAAATTCGTTGATATTTATTTGCAATAATTGAAGCTTTAATGTAAATTGTAAGTATCTATAGAATTGTAAAACGTATAAATTAACTCGTATTAAAACTGAGAACGCATACAATTATTGTCAATAGATTGGTAAAAAACATTTTATTGTTATTAAAATTTGAAATTAAAAAAAATCATTTAACCAAGAAAATTATTTGCGATACACAACGCGCGTTTATAATGTTATTATTTTATGCTTTCCGAATTGAATGAAAATCATTTGAAATTCTTATAAAATAAACAGTGTTCTTTATTTAAATTTGTTTATAATATATATTCAAAAAACGAATAAAGCTGACAAAAGACCGTAATGAATTGTTTGTATTCCATCAAATTTAAAATGTTTCAAATTGAATTTGAGATATTTTTAATACTGTCATAAAACATTCAAATATTAATTTTAAAAATATATCAACATAACAAAATTTGACCTTAATTCGATAGCTAGAAAGCAGTTTTATCACGTTTTAATAAAATAACTGGGCAAGAAGAAACGCATGTTGAATTGATTTTGTTGAACATTGCTTTATAAACTGTGACACTTTCTCTTTTGTAAAAACGATGAAAACACTATCAAACTATATATATCAATAACAACTTAAAAAAAAATTGAAACAAAACAAAGCACGAAGTAAAACAATATAATCTCCAGAATTATTATAACAGTTTAATTAAAATCACTTGATAATTACTATCGTCTTTAAAATAATTCACAGTAAAAAAATTCAATGTAGAATTTAAAAAAAAAAATGTCGTCAAACAAATAATAATAATAAACTTTATTAACCACTTTATGTTTTTATTGAATACTGTATTTAATTAGAGATGTATGCTGTTTAAGATGCACATATTAGCTGAATGTTTTGCTTAGTTTTTCCGGGATTTTCTAGTGCTTTTATATTTTTTTTTATCTGAACGTTGGTAAACATGACGTGTAAAACTGGCGCGATTCAAAGCACAACTGATTAGTGCGAACACAGTGCTGCCAACCGATTCTGGGAAAAGTGAGTCAGTACGCCAACTTGGGAAAAATATAATTCCGAGGGGTAAAATGACATAGCACATTTTCCAGATTTATGTGTTAATATTTTTTTGGCAAATTTAAAAACCTAATGATTCTCCTAATACACAACCGAGATATATTCTTCAACAGGACTAACTTCTTTAATATAGAACTAACACTATTAAAAGTAAACGTAATATTAACTACGTATGCGGATATCAGTGAAATATGCTTCTTTGAAATGTATGAATTAATGCATCTGGAACCAAACATATTGGTGAAATTTTAAAAAAACCAATAACCTTTTGGAATTTGAAAAAATATTTTTTTTCTGCAAGAATGATATAAATTACTTGAACTTATTTCGAATTTACACCATCCTCAAAGTTGCTTTCAGTTTTTCTCGTTTTAAAGCACATTGGGTAGTATTTGTTCTGTTAAACAAAAATAGCTCTTACACACGTCTTTGACACACTTTTTTTTATCGTTTTTAAGCATACACAACCACTTAATCTCATGTGAAATCGCCCGTTAATCTCTTTAATCCCGCATTTTTCCACCATTCTTTAAAATAAAAGTTTGAATGATTGACTTCACGTTGATTAAAAACTCAATAAGGAATTCATATTAAACCTAACTAATAGATGAAGATGAAAAAAGTTGTGAGATTTGAAGGAAAAAGACGTCAAGAATTTGAGTTTATTCTTGCCGTAGTTCATTTTATAAAACAAAAACTTTTCGGCAATTTTACAGCTATAGCATGTCAACATTTATTATAATCGTGAAAGAGTTCTTAATAACACTTACACTGATGACTACAACTCCAAACAGAAACAGCACTAATAATTGCTCTTTAATGTTCTCGATGGTCAATTACCAATTTGAAGAAAATTTATGATGTAATATACATTTTTTTTTCTTTATTCTATATAACATATTCTATGGCTTTCTATGGGCAAGGGTTGCCATAAATAACGGATTGATTTATTTAGTTAAATATACTTTTTTTATTGATGAAAAATTTGGTGGCAATGGAAATTAATTATTTGAAATTCGTTAATTATTTTTAGATCTGTAATAATAATAATTAGCTGCGATAAGTATTCATGCTAGGGAGTTATAAAGTTTTGCATAATTCATTAGCAATATAAATTGTTTTTATTGATTATTTCTAATAATATGTCTAAAATATCGGAGTTGGTGCCAGAAATAGGTGGCTTAAATTATATCGTCAATTAAGAATCCAAATGATATGGACTCTGTGCTTACCCTTTTAGCTGCCGTAGACAAAAGTACGTAATTACCTAGCACGCCGGCTATATTTTGCAATTACTAATTTAATTAATTATTGATGAGTTAACTCGTAACTGACGTGTTAAGCACAATTATTTTACGAGATATCTCGTCTGTGGCTTCCATCTAGTTAAGGATTATTTTAGTTGTGGATATATTTGCGAAGTTGACAAATAAAGAAGTTAGCGATCTAAAATGACCATATCCACTTTTTCCTGAATAGATAAAAGCATACTTTTCTTATATTTGTTTTTGAAATTTTTGATTATTATATCATATTTTTACATTGATACTACGAGGTTTTTAGCAACGTTAAAAGTAAATCTATTATTTTAAATCAGTACTCCAATATTATAGCCACATCTCCTTTATTCTAAAAACTGGATTTACGCGTGTTTGATTCCAAACTTCTGAAATAATACTTTATTTATTTACAGTCGACCATTTTACGAAATGATTATAAAAGGAGTCAGTCGGTTGGAGAAGCATTTGTCGATTGCAGATGGTTTCCTGGCTATTTTGAATTTAAATTGAAAAATACTACATACAGTAGGTAAATTAAAAATAATAATATTTAAAAAACAGTGTTGATTTTAGGAACATTAAAAATACGCCAAACAAGAGTAAGATTATGGTGAGTCACTTTTAAGGTGTTCACTGTCAATACTTGGTGGAATGGCATTATAATAAAAATAATAAAAGATTTTTAGTACTTTTTCCATTAAAATTTTTTATTTGATCAGGACCGGAAAAACACTAAATCATCATTAATTTATTCACTTTAGTAATGTAGTTTCATTTTGTCTAAAATTTCCCAAATTTTAATTGTGTTTATAATTGATATCATTTGCCACTTATTATTGATGATTTTTTAATTGTATGTTATAGGTGTTAAGCATTTTAATTTTAATTTTGTGTAATTATGTAATTTGTAAATCCTTTTAATTGTTAGTAATTGCTTACACCTTTTATTTCAATTCAACTTGTATAAATAGCACTGTTTAATTTATTTTCCTTATCAGTTGATAATGCTCGTGAGGAGCGAAACCGGTCCTGATCAAATAATTTTTTTAAGTGGAAAAAGTACTAAAAATCTTTTATTATTTTTATTATGGCGAGTGTTAATCTTTAGAGTTTATGGCAGTGCCATCTTTTTATTATAAATATTGTTGATTAAGAAAATGAAAGCATTTCTTAAAATAAAAGTCTTTTAACCGTCTACTATGCTTAGCGAATAATAAAACACTCCAGCGGCGTAGCTACTTCGTAGCAGAGTCATGGGATGCACGAGGGCCCAAATTATTACATACTCAATATATAAAAACAATTTATCTAAAAAATGTCTTTAATAAAAATATTTTTCGATCGATATATCGATTTCTGTTCAAAGGCATGGGTGTTTGTGATGTTTAAAAATTCTCTCCCAATAATAACAGGGCGTAGCGAAATTGATTAGTTAACCAATAGTCCTGTCCTAGCCTTATTCTTCTATCCACATTACTCTCTTTAAAAAAAGAGACATTGAGCGACTGAGTAACAAACAGTTCTCGTAGAAAAACTTATGTTGAGACACCTCCATTAAGAAACCATATGCGCTCCATTGAGAGTGGACAGGGATAAAAAAAGCCCCAATACGTATATTTTTAAAAACCTGTTTTTCGCTTGGTTCTTAAAAGGCCAGCAACATATCGGAAGTATCTTTTAGCACCGTAGGGGAAGTGTTAATGTAATTAATATTTGAATACATATAACAATGGCTGGTCCGCAATCGCTGCTCATTTTTCCTTATGCGACATTCTTGAAAATGTTTATTGGTATATTATGCAAGCCATTTTTTATTTACCATTGTTTGTTTTAAAGGTTATTTTTATGGTTGAATTTCATTATGGTGGTATGTTGTAAGCACGCAAAAACTGTATGCCATTTTGAAGACGTTTAATGGAAATAATTCTAATACTTCCATATTGACAGAAAAACCTTTGGTGATTTACTGGTGGTTGTTAAAATTAAAATATGTATTTTTTTTATCAGTCATGATTTAACACACAAAAAAGGAGACAAAGTAAACATAAATAAGGTATAATTACTTCTTGAAAACACTGTAAATTAATCAAGGAATAACTTTAACTAAACCCAAACTAGAAAAAGGAAGAAGGATTGCTGTATAATTAATGTGACCAGATGTCCTGTTTTCCGACAGCGTGTCCCGGTGACCCCGAACACAGTTTTAATGTCCCGTTTTCGAAAAGAGAAAAACTCAGTCACAATTTTTAAAAAAATGTGCAAAATCAAAGTCCTGGCTGTAGAATTTAGACTAGTGGATGAAGACGTGGGCGTGCGCGGCCAGTAAATAATACATTTCAATTTATTTATTGATTTGGCATTTACTTGGTAGAACTCCATTTCAATAGGATAAAAATATCAAAGTAGTTCTACAGTTTTTTATATGTTATACGTTGATAGTTATTTCGGCTTTCGCCACCGTCAGAACTATAGTATAGTTCTGCTAATACATGTTCTATTAATACATTTCAATGTAAATAGTGTATTTTTTTATATAATTCCATATAATATATCAAATATGACATGATAAACATTACTATCTAGTCAAATGTATTGTATGAAAGTGTGAGATGATTAAAACGGCGCCTAACAATTCGGCGCCGAAATTTTCCTGTTTTTAAAAGCACATGATCGACAACAAACACTTTTTTACAGCCAGCCCTGAATAATTTCCTTCTTGTGTTCTTATTTAGCCTTGTTACATGCAATTTTTTTTTTTTTAATAACTTATCCATTCGATTCTTTATTCATCTATATCAGTGGTCTCTAAACTCAATAAGGATGTGAGCTACTTTCAGAAGTTGAAATTGTTTGGTGAGCTACCTATACATATTCCTTCTTTATATTTTTTTATCATCGGCCCTTATTGTACAATACATAATATTATTATATTACTTAAAACAAATTAGAATATCAGATTTTCTAATCAAACATAAAATGCGTACTTTAATTATTTATTTATAAGCAAAATAATAATTGAAAAATAAATATAACAAAATGAAAAATAACGAGTAAAAATAATTAGTGAAAACAATGGCATTCATTTTTTCTACAGCTCGATTTTTTTTTATTTTCGGAGTTCAATAATAAAATTTTATGGGAAAATTTATAAATATGATACAATATCCTAACCGAGCAACCAAAAAAGCCTCGGCGAGCTACCGGTAGCTCGCGAGCGACCGTTTGGCGATCACTGATCTAAATACACTGCATTCACACCAATAATTGGCCGCTTACTCGACATATAGAATATACCATATTATGACGTATAAAAATATCGATTTTAACTAAATATTTTGTTGTTAAATATATTTAAAAGTTACAAGTGGTACATTAGTGGCAAAATTGACTCGTGTTATTTTAACACGCATATAAAATGAAACAAGAGTTTCTTAGAATCATGTTTCAATATCG
Source organism: Himalopsyche anomala (assembly GCA_031772345.1). NCBI lineage: Eukaryota > Metazoa > Arthropoda > Insecta > Trichoptera > Rhyacophilidae > Himalopsyche > Himalopsyche anomala. Next base: position 1,763,224 of record CM062823.1, on the reverse strand, counting down.
TGAGCGCAGCTTCACTCACGTAAACAGGATGTCCTAAAAAGAAACATCCCTCAACTGACGATTAGGTAGGATATATAAACATGAAGCATTTGACTATGTAATTTGACTAGTGTGTTTTATTGTACGTCGTTGACCAAATATTACAGTTTACAATGATTCTCAACGATTATCAATGATTATTGGTATGGGTAATGTAAGTACATCAAGTAGATATTTTTTGGTCGACCACAATAAATTTTCAAAATCGCCATCAATTTTCCTGTTAATAATATTTTGAAAATTTACAAATAAACTCAATTCTCCAATTAATGCCAGATGTCTCTTTTTGATAACTGAGTGATTGGAGTCGTGGAATGAGGATGTTTTGGTAAATATTATACAATTTTCACACAGTTAGTAAGATCTTAAGTAAGTTATTTACTTAATTATAACTCAGTGATGTGCTGCTATGGATTCGTCGGTTGCCAAAATAATTTTGGTTCGTAGAGCCGGTTCCAAGACGAGTAAGACCCAAAAATTTCAAAAAATCGAAAAATTTTGGAAGGACAAAAAAAGCTCCTGCGCTGGTAATTTGGGGAAAGCTGTAAATTCTTGTGATTTTAGAATTGAAAATTCTTGTAAAAGCTAAAAAAACGTTATAACTATATAATAAAATATCTGTTTAAGTTAAAGTATACACTTAGTCAATGTCTCAATTGAATAATCAATATATACCTTGTCCATTTTAGTAAGTTACAGTATACACCATAGAAAAAAAACTTAAATAGTCAACGTGTACAGTAATTACATAGACGCAATTAAACTGTTTTTAACACTCACAGTGTTGTCATTCTCGCCCTCTTCTATTCGACATAATATTTTACAATTATTAAAAGCATATGTATATATTATTCTTCTTTGACTATATCCGCTTTCCATGTTTCCCTGTCTCCCACCAATTGCTTTCTCTAAAACTTGTCAGGATCCCTCAGTTCCGTCGAGTACATCCTATGGATAGTACCCGATGGTCGTCCGGGACACCGGAATCCCACCGGTTGAAAGAAGAGGCAGGCAGGCAGGATTGAGGGTTTTGTATATTGAGACTTAATTATGTGTATATGAATAATCCATCATTTTTTATGGGTATATATTATCCACAACTTAACTAAACTATTATGTCATTTTTACTTTAAATAGCGCTCGCCTAAGCCGTAATTTTATTTCTATACTGTTTAGACACTTGTCGTAAGCTTGAACTAAAACTAATAGTTAATGCATACATTGGAGAGATTTAACAATCTACTGTAGCTTATAATATGCATGTGAAAATGACATAGTTCACAGCTTATATTTAAACAACAGGACCTTCTTTGTTTTGATAGTGAGTAATTTCAATTCGTAATATTTCCCCACTTTCCCGACCAAAGAATTTCTTTTACTTTGTGAATTTTAATTGAAATGATATGACGGAGAAATGAATACATGAGACATCTATCAAATATAAGCATTACATATTGTCTATGCGTGTCTTTTCATTCCGCCATTGCAGACGTTTTGAGTTTACTATCATTACTACCATGTTTACATGTGAGAAATTCAGAGATAAGGGAGCGTACAAGACAGTGTCCTGTCACGTCGGTGGTTATGGAGAGACGTTGGAACTGGCTGAGTCATGTGCTGCGGATGCCTCCGGAAAGCCTCAATCCTGCCTGCTTCTTCTTTCGACCTGTGGGATTCTGGCTCCCCGGACGTCCGTTACTATCCATAGGATGTACTCGGCGAAACTGAGGGATGCTGGCATGTCATGGGAGGAAGCAAAGCAATTGGCAGGAGGCAGGGAAATATGGAGGTGCCACGTGGCGGCCATATGATCCACATAGGGAGCGAACATGGCCAAAGAAGAAGAAGAAGAAGAATCATATGTTTAACAAGTGTTACCATAAAAGAAAAAGCTTTATTATTCCGATAAATGTGTTTACATAAACACAGAAAATTTCTGCGCCCAATTATTTATTGGTTATGCTTTTTGACTTAACCGAATGGAGTTTTTGACAGCCAAACAATAATATTTTGAGCCATCGTGTAAGTGTGGGCTTAATCGGCAATCTGGTTTCGCCGGTTAGATTTAGCTCGCCGATTTCGTGTTAATATTCATTTATTAAAATTAATTGCGGCCTAACCCACGTTTAGTTAAATTTGATTTTAATATTTTTGAAGTCAAGGACCCTAATTACCACGGTATACTCTAAAAATTGATGTGAAGGCTGTGCAAAAATGCAAACACTTTCCATTGTTTTATCGTGTCATAAATTATGTGCCCCAATTCGCATACGTGCGCTGTTTCTATTAGAATTTATATTTACTTTAAGTTAGAAGAAATTTACAACAAATCTTTTTATGTGAACAACTTTAATAAAAATATATTACCCCTTTTTTCGGAAGTCGAAAACTATATATATTTTATCGCACCATGATTTTAAATGGCTAGTATTTGCTGGTCAGAATTTATATTCAATGGTCATAATTTATCGGTCAGAATAAATAGTCATAATTTAAATGAAGTTTTTAAAAAACCTAATCTAACCTAACCTACTAACCAAAATTGTTATTAAATATTCTGACTGTAGTATAACATTTTTATTCTGACCGTTCATATTTTTATTCTAACCAAAAATTGATTTAAATTCTTACCATTTAATTTGTTTCCATTTTAAATATATGTTATACAAACTGTTCCATATTTTAAGGATTTTTTCTACATACTTAATGTTTAACAATTAGGGTTTAAAATATTATTCTGTGGCCCATCAGAGACATGCATTATTTTATTTGGCCCATTGAGTGATTTTAGTTGGGCATACCTGATATAGACCGTCCAAAATAAGTGTATGCACGCGGGAATTGCACAGGTGATACCGATTTTTTTAGACCATACAGTATTTGCCTATGACGATATTTGAGTGTGTGGTTTGAATAAGTGTAATAAACTATACATTCCACTATATCAACAGTGGTAGATTTAGCACATGGGAGGCCCAGACGCAATACAATTTGGAGGCTCTGTTTTCGGATAACATACAAACATAAAAAATTTCAAGTCAAATAGTAAAAATATATAAAAATGTGTGGTTTATAATAAATAAGCTATTTTGAGGCCCCTTAAACTCCGAGGCTGCAAGCGCGTGCCTTATTTCTTTATAGGATAATCCGCCACCCCATATCAAAGATAGAGCCTTAATATATTGAATGAAAGTTATAATTTCCTTATCCTACGTTATTCTTATATATAAATATCTCGTAATGCTACTACGTTTAAAGTGGTTCATATGAATAAACATCACTACGAAACGGACATTAAAAATAAACGATATATTTCCACATTTTTACATATGTATCTAAATATAGAAAACAGTCATTAAAGATTTACATAATAAATTTAAACCCTGATTGTTATTTATTAATTACCTACGTTCTCGGCTATAATTTACCATTTCCCGACAGTTTGATTATACAAATTGTAAAATTATGATAGCAAATTTTCTTTCTTTGTTTTATTTAACAATTAATCCACTTTTAATTCTTGCAAAAAATGAATTATTTATTAAAGGGAAGAGTGCGAACATTTTTCTTAAATTTCAACGAGACATAAATAATTGGCAAAGAAGAAAAATATTCCTCGCATAAATTTGCATGCCTTTTGCTTTTTGATTTGTGGGTGAAAGATGTATAAATTATTTTTTTTTGCGTCTTGAAATGTACAGAGTCAGACGCCAAGAATATTATAGTTAAAAAAATATTACACAGCGAAAAAATGAAGCTAGCTATGAAAAAAAAGTATCTAGCTATTTAATGGATTAGGTTTATCTACAGCGCTAAAGATCTTTTAATCTAGTTTTCGTTAATAATAATTTAACGTCTTGATGGAGTTTTGGCAAAAGGTTTTCCGATGAAGAAATGAAACTGGAAAACCGCGTATACTATGGACTTTTAAACATCTCTAACTTCGATTAAAATAATTACAATATTTCTGAATTTGAATCGTTCAAATTATGTACACTCCCACAGATTTTGTCACTAACGACCCGGGTTTCGCCTTTCGGACTTGAAGTTCAAGTTCATCCGTGCGCTTGAACGCCTGAAGATGCCGAAAGGCGAAACCCGGGTCGTTAGTGACAAAATCTGTGGGAGTGTACATAATTTGAACGATTCAAATTTAATATTGAAATTCCACTAAGCACCTTCAGTCGAAATCTTAAATTATATATTTTTTTTATCGGAAAAAAGCTCTCGTCTCTGGAGTGTTAATTTATAATATTCACTATTTGTTGAACTTAATGTGTTTTACGGATCACCTGCATATTGTTGTATTATATTTAAATTACACAGCAAACTGAAAGAAGGCAATGTTATAAAGAGGTGTCAACGAACAAACCCCTCCCCTAACAAGCCCTCAATCCTACAATAATTTTACTAATGTATTGTTTTAAGAAAATCGTGCAGAATTTAATAAAAACCAAATTCTATTACTTGAGACCACTCAAAAAATACTATTTACAAAATTATTATCAGGCACTTTAGTAAAGAGAAAATTCTTGTATTTTTTTAACTCTCGAGGCTCGGAGACTAGAAAAATACTTCTCTGCCGATGGGGGTCGTTTAGGGACCCCAGTGGTTTCCTCATTATTGGCTCTTTTCTTATGAATATCAAAAAAAAAAAAATAGTCTACGGGCTTTAAAATATCTCTCTGCATCATTCCTCATACATTCTTTTATAAAAATCCGTGTTTTTTAAAAATAAATAATCATATTTTAAGTTGCGCGTAAAAAAGACGTCATCACAGCACACATATTAATTGACGAATTGCAACTGACGCGTTTAGCCCAGCTATCTTACGAACGATCGCTTATCTCGCTATCGCGTTATCGCGTATTTATATAAACTAAAAAAAGGTCCAAAAAAGTATGATATAAGAATACCTTAATTATAAACATTGTAGCACCCATATTAAAATAGATATTTAAGAAAGTGTGGGTATTGGAGTCGCATTTCTTTTTAATGGGACTTTCAAGTACATTAAAAAAAGTACGCCTTTAATGAATTGTTTATTAATTTTTATTTAAGGGAGATAAAACTATTGCCGCCGTTGTGGTCGAGTGGTCAACGATGTTGGCTTCGGCTACGGAGGGCCCGGATTCAAATCCCGGTACGGACAGTTATAAAAATTGATTTTTCAATCGATTTATGAATTTCTGTTCAAAGGCATGGATGTATGTGATGTCTTGAATTCCCCCCTCTCACCCATCCTATCCTATGAACGGGGGCGTATCGAGAGCGATTAGCTTACCACTAATCCTTTCCTAGCCCTATCCTTCTATTCATACTCTCTTTGGAAAAAGAGAGGTTGAGCAACTGAGTAACAAGCAGTTCTCACAGAAACACTTCTTTGAGATAAACTCCATTAGGAGTCCATATGCTCCACATTGGGAGCGGAGAGGGTTTAAAAAAAACGCTATTGAAATATGTATTAACTGAGCTCATATCACTTTTAAGATACTTAAAAACATGTAGAAAATCATAACGTATCTAAATGATATTTTCCTATAATACCACTTGACTCACTTTACCTCTCAGGCGCTCATATATGTTGATTAATTTTATAGTTTTAAAACAATATCTTTTCAGTCTACAATTATTCTAATCACAGTAATATGTACTTAAATATTTTATTTTATAGCTGTAAGACATGTATGCAATATTCCTTTTATATTACTTTAAAAATGATTTGTATATAATAAAAATTGTAAAAAAACACCTATAATCCTTTGTTCTGTAATAATTTATGTGACATTTCTATTTTTAATCTACCTCCTATAAAAATTATCAATCAGAGTTATTACTCTCGTTTTAAAAAACGGAATTAATTTAAACAATGTCTTTGCACGCAATTTCACATAATAATAATTGTAACACAATTGTTTTTGCTGTTAAAAGAGCAATTTCGCTTATTTTTAGAAGAAAAAAAATACATTTGCATTAAACACTGGTGGGGGTGGTACCGTGGAATTAATTATGTTTTAATATAAACGTATTTCTTATAAAATGTCAAAGCTGTATTGTGTAAAACGCAATGTCGACAAAATGTTGTATATTTTTTTTTATTTACAACCAATGACTCAAAGCTGATTGCGACGTACATAAATTCCTGAAAACATTGCTACAATATTCAATATTGTTTGGTACTAGGGATTCTGATGTCTCGACATTTTTTAAGTTCAGGGACGCGAGACATACAATTATTATGTCTAGCGTCCCGGAAAAAATGTTTAAATGAATCTTGTAACGTTTTTTATTCTTGAACTATTATTCCGTATTTATACATCCGAAAATTTATAATTTCTCATTTGCAAATGCAGTCCCCCAAAACGTGCCACCCGGGGCGGTTTTACCTCTTTTGCTACGCCACTGGGAGTACCCAATACCGGCGCGAGGTTATTTAACGCCCTAGGCAGTGATTAATGGCGTGCCCCCTTTTTTTAACAAATCGTCCCATTTTTTTCGTAATCATTCGAATTCGTAATCATTAGAAATATATATTTTTTTATAAATCCATGTCCGCTCCCAATGTCGAGCATATAGCCTTTTATGGAGGTATCTCACCAAAAAAAAAATATACTTGAACTGTCTGTTACTCAGTCGCTCAAAGTCTCTTTTTCGATTCATTTAACCCTTTGATTAGTGAGTTGATTTTGTACGGACAACATCTCGGGAGTGAGTTAATTTTGAAGTATTTATTAATTTTTATTTGATTGATTTTAATAATTAAACTATGAATTTATTTATTTTTTTCACTAGGATAATTAACTTTGTACCTTTGCTGATTACATTATAAATTATATTTGGAAAAATCAGCGGTTCTCAACATTTTACATAAAGAAAATTGTTCAAGACATATTTAAAAAAAAATAAGTGCTAGATTATAAGAAGAAATGCATTTTAAATTATAATTGGACAAAGTCAGTGGTTTTCAACATTTTCCAAACAAAGTTTTTCAAGAAAATATTTTCTTTAATTTAATAGCGCTAGATTATAAAAAGAATCGTTCAATTATAATTTTTGGTCGGACAAAGTCAGTGGTTCTCAACATTTTACAAAATGTTATACAAGAAAATGTTTTTTTAAATTTATTAGTGCGACATTATAAAAAGATTTTTTTAATATTTTAAATTATAGTTTAACAAAGTCAGTGATTCTCAACATTTCACAAAATGTTTTCCAATAAAATATTTTTTAAGATTTATTAGTGATTGATCATAAAAATAAATGTACCTTATAATAAGTAAAGTGTCATTGTATAAACTTACCCAAAACATAAAAAAATAATTTTACACTGCGTTTATACTCACACTATTGATTTATAAACACCTATGTATATGTTTATACACACACTATGTGTTTATATACACACTATAATTTGAATAAATAATAGGGAAAATTGATTTTTCGATAATTGAAAATTATTACGAGTAATCGGAAAAATAAAATTGTTTATGAAGTAAGTAAGACATGATAAGTTTATACAAAGATAATAGAAAAATAGGACGCTAAAATTTTCTTTTCGTGTGGTATTCCTCAAAACACGGATAAACACACAGTGGAACATCACATCCAACACACATAAATTTTGTGTCTTTCCTTTTTACTGGACGAATTTCGGAATGACTGCACACAAAGCATTTCCTCCGTGTGTTCAAACCTTGAGCCATCGTTTCCGGTACAGGGTGAATAAAATGTCTCGCTGATAGTCTTATAGGTGTCTCCTTAGCTCTTCTGCCTCCGGAAGACGATGGTCTTGGTTCATGGTATTTTTCAATAATTTGTTTTATTACTCTCATACGAAAATCACTGAATTTTACATTTTCCCCTGATTTAACTCCGTATAAACGATAAGCATTTAGAGTCGATACATCCAACAGTCGAAAGAAAAAAAAAAATACCACTTTAGCGATTTCCTTGAACAATCCATGAAACTAATCATCATATCCGTTTTGTCAACAATTCCCATGTTTAGATTATAATCAAGAACAGCTTCTGGCTTACTAATGTTTTCCCTTGTTGAATAATTTATGGCATTAGAAATAACCATTTTCGGTTCATGGATATTTGTGAGCATATACACCTCCCGTTTGTCCTTCCATTTTATAGCTAATAGACTATCCGAATGCAAATGTTTCACATAGCCACGAGTTTGCTTTCCTACTGGAAATTTCGGAAAACTTTTACGATTAGGTCGGACAGTACCACAAGCGTGAGTTTTATTATCCAAGAGGTAATCAAATAATGCTGGACTCGTGTACCAATTATCAATAAATAATCTATGTCCTTTTCCTAAATTATCACGAAGCATCGTTTTTACAACCGATCCAGATATACCTATATTTGTATCTATTTCCATGTCTGTTGTGGCTCCCGTGTAGACAATTATATCCAACACATAGCCCGTCTCAACATCGCAAAAAACAAATATTTTTATTCCAAACCGATGCCTTTTGGATGGAATATAAATTCTGAAAGACAATCGCCCTTTCCAAAGTAAAAGACTTTCATCGATGCATAAATTTCGGAACGGATGAAAGACAGCTTTATATAATGATTTTATTGGATCTAATAGTGGCCTAATTTTTTGTAATCGATCAGGGCTGCGGACGGTGTTATCTGCAAAGTGAAGTGCTCGCAGTAATAGAAAAAAACGATCTTGGGAGAAGAGAACTCTAAAAAATGGGGTTGCAATTAATTGATTTGTTGACCATGAATTTTAGAAAAAATACATTTTACTAATAATTTTGCAAAATTTTGAACACTACTATCTCTAATTCAGGCCTGGAATTTTTGATAGAAGATCTGTTTGTGGAGCATAATTCACGATGTTTCTCAGAAGAACATAAAAAGGAAAAATAATAATTTTACGCAATTCGATTTTGTTCGTAATATTTGCATTTATTTCAAGCATTTTTTTCTCGCTAAAAACGATTATTTTGTTATACAACGATGAAAAATGATTGACAAATATATTTGAGTTATCTATAAACCAAATTTTAATTGAAATTAGAAACGCGGCGCAGAAAAATTGTATGAAACCGCGCGGCCGCACATACGCGGCGATACTCTATATGGATCTATAGAGTGCCGCCGCATACGTGCGGCGATACTCGTCAAAGGGTTAAAATACGATACATAATTATAAAGTACAAATACAAACATCAAAATAAAATATAACGTGCTATTATTATTTATTATTATAGAATATAAAAATAATTGTAATACTCCTTTTATACGCCCCCTAATGGTTTGCGCCCTAGACGGTTGCCTATTTTGCCTGTATGGTGGCGCCGGCCCTGAGAGTATCTACCTACACAGGATTATAAAAATCACGAATTATGTTATTTTAACGTTGATTGATCAATTAAAAGTGTTGAACAATGTTCCACTACAACACCTATCGTGCACTATGGTCTTTAAGTGGCCTTCTGCCAGTGATTAACAACAGGTAAACAATATTATTTATTGGTAATGTCATATATTTTTAAAACACACATGGTCACGTTTTTCCACTTCTCGGAATACTTAGAAAAATTGTTACAAATAAATTAACGTCATACAAAAGTTTTGTTTGTCAACTTATCATTTACGGCTATGAATTGTCACGAGATGCATGCCTTAAATAAAAGTTCCATGACTTTATTAAATATATTGATAACGATCTTATACTAAGGTAGCGGAAGTTTCTGCTATTAATTAGTTAACCCTTTCGGCCTTGGCCCAAAACAGATGAATTACCCCGCGTGCCCGGATTATTTGTGAAGAATTGCATTTTTTCTTAAGGACTTTATAGAAATGCTGATAACTGTGAAACCACCTGGTCAAATCAAATAAAACCTTTTATAATTGCTTGAAAGATTATATGCTGAACTCCCTTTTTACACGATTTCGAAATGACACGGTGCAAAAAAAAAGAGAAAAAATAATCGAACATTCATTTAACAATGCGTAACAGTAATTTGTAATTTCTTATATTGAATAATTTTTGTTACTTTGATTTTTTAAATAAAATTAAGATACAATAAGCAAAAATTAATTTAATTTTTTGATATCCTGAATTGATTTTTATACAAGAAAACCTTTTTTTTTTAACATGTCCGCTCCCAATGTGGAGCATATGGACTCCTAATGGAATTTATCTCAACATAAGTGTTTCTACGAGAACTGCTTGTTACTCAGTTGCTCAACCTCTCTTTTTCCAAAGAGAGTAGGAATAGAAGGAAAGGGCTAGGACAAGACTAGTGGTTAGCTAATCGCTCTCGATACGCCCCATTCATATGATAGGATGGGTGGGAGGGGGGAATTCAAGACATCACATACATCCATGCCTTTGAACAGAAATTCATAAATCGATTGAAAAATCAATTTATAAAACTGCCCGTACTGGGATTCGAACCCGTCTCTTCCGAACAAGAAAACCTATCCACCATAAAATAATATCTTTTTAAACGTTTTTTTACACGGTATCGCGTGGAACGTATCTACCGTGTAAATGGGGAGTTCAGTGTAATTATTTAATTTGTTATGATATCTTTGGTTTGTTTGTTTCTGTTATGGATAGCCATAATACAATGTTTGCACATGTACCGAGTCTAACTTCATTTTTCGCTTGCCGCCAGGGTTGCCAGACGTCCCTATTTGAGCGGGAATTTCCCGAGCTCAAAAGACAAATCCCGAGTCCCGCATTGCAAGTCCCTCTAAAAATCCCGACTTATGAAAATATGTACATGTTTAAAAATCTAGAAAAAAATGAATGTGCCGATCTATAATTTCGGAAATCTGGCAACCCTGCTTGACGCATACCTTGCAGACTCGGCGATTGCACCATCTTGTCGTCTTCAAACCGATACAAAGACAAGTGCGTTATGATAAAATCAAATTTTGGTTGATAAAATCAATCACCAATTTTGATTGAAATAATGACTGAATGAGCTTTTTAGAATTGTTTCCGTATCTGCTATAATAAAATAGTCTTTTCTTAGAAATGTTGTTAATACCAACATTGTGGTTATATTTGAAATGATAGAACATCACGTGTTAATACGACTCTGGGACTCAACGTGTTAAAGCAAACTGTAGTAATACACCAACGCATTTGTAAGTATTAACTAATTGCGTTAGTTACTTGTCAATTTAAATGGTAAATGCAATACACATATTATTATACATCGCATCATTTTTATTTCTTATCTGATTTTATCTAATTTTGGGTTATAATGCAAAACGTATTTTTTCCAAAATGAGCGATATTAAGTTAGGTATGCAAATACAAATTAATTCAATAATTAAAGGGTAATTCAAGTTTAAGGAATCGACTGGTCCTGTTAGTTTTAATATGTCTAAAAGACTGTCGTTTTTAAATTGGAAATCATATTTTTATTCAAATGTTATTTTGTTTGTGTTATTCGTTATAGTATTTGACTCTACTAAAAAGTTTGAGTTTTGAAAATAGTTTTGCATTATAACCCCACAATTATGCGAACAATCTTTTTCAACTGCTAATTAAAAAATCTAACAAAAACAAGAAATGATACGCAGTTTTTAAGACATCAATCAAAATCGCAAAATATAGACCATAAACTACGTGTTTTAAACAAAATTGAGTAAAAAATAGAATTCCGACCTTCTTATGGTGACGAGGTATACTTACTCTAAATTTATTTCGGAGCTGTGGGGAATAAATTAAAATGAAGTGTACCTAATCACACGCAGCACAAGAAACTTTTTGATTAGTCATTTATTCATATCATAGCAATTTATGTTTTATGCATATTTTATGTTAATTTCAAAAAAAAAATACGTACGTTCTTGGTTATGTTTATAGTCTTAAATTATCACAAACCATTTATTAGTTGTAATTTATCGAAAAAAACGACTTTTACTATCAAACTCTGGCAGTCAATAGAGTTAATAGTTTTAATTCACATAAACAATTAGGGCATTTCGGCATGATGGCGGCGTCTAGGTTGACGTCACGCCCGGCCGCCATTTGGGTCAAGGCTCCTCAAAACAAAATGGTTGCATCGCTTTTGGCGGGAAATCCAACCAAATGAGAGTTAACGATAAGCTTGCGCCTTATTTTGTCGTGCCGTTTCGTAAAGTTGACCGAGTTTTTTATTTTAGTGACGGAAACGGGCGAATATATTTGAATTATGTGTATTATTGGAGCACTTTGTGTAGCGATAAGAAAAGGCTGTACATATTAGTAGTTCCATATGTCAACATATTTTAACTATATAATATGTATGTAGATTCAATATGTTATAATACATTCCAATCATCTTTTTTTTTGTTTAATCTTGTTTCTCTATTATGAAATTTTCAGATCCAGTATCTATTTAACCTTCAAATCATATAAACCAAATGTTGATAATTGTATTTTTGTGATTAATAATTATTTCGTTCATCACTTTTAGGGTGTAAATTGTCAATACTTGATGAAAAGGCACTACATTTAAAAAATAAACTACTCATTTGTGCTAACTCCACTTTTATTTATAAGATTAGGTCAGTCGCTCATAGAGTAGCCATGTTTCCAAAATCACAGATCGAGACATTCACTATTTCGAAAACTTTAATACATGTACACATTTTCTTAAGTTGGGATTTTAGAGGGACTTGCAATGCGGGACTTGGGATTTGTCGATGGAACTAGGGACAGTCCCGCTCAAATAGAGACGTCTGGTAATCCTGATCGCTCATGATGAGCATTATCAACTGCAGTTGAATTTAATTTGATGAAATTTCGATATTAATTTTTTTCATGCCTTTTCATCAGTGATACATCTACAGACTTTCATGCTGGCAATGTGTCTCCGATAAGTATGCCTATAAATAATAATTAAATTCATTATTTAACAGAATTTTTATTTTTTTGTGAGTTTTCTGAACTTCTGAAGTCAGCAGTTTATCATTTTCGAGGTGATAGCAATCGCTAATGTGAGATATTAGACCACTCCTATATCGAGTGTAGAAGGCGGTCGAAATCGGGGAATGATTTCGAATTTATTAAAACCAATAATAACGACTCGATAATGGGCTGCAGGCAATCCATTTAATGGTGCTCGGACGCGCCTACTGCAGATGTAATGAATTCCCACTAAATTATAATATACAGGGGCAAATTTATGATTTAAAAACATGGGAGTAACAAGATGTTTTTTTTTTTGAGACTAGACATAATATCAGGTGGATCTAATGAAACTATTCGTGCAGTACGTAATACGTCAACACGGGGGCTTCTTAAAAAAATAAATAAAGGAGCAAACATTCAAAAAGCGATTTGTTACAATTTTTTAAAAAATGCCATTTAATATCAGTTTTGATAGTCAATATTAAAATCTATGGATGGTGTTCATAATAAGTGTTCAAAAAAGTTTTTTTTCCATCAAAATAAAATCATAAAGTTGATACATTCAAGAAAACCGTGATTTTTCTTCCAACACTCAAATCATCATTCCCCAAGCTCTGTATTTTTGTGACAAATCACTTTTTGAATGTTTGCTCCTCGAATTTAATTTCAAAGTTATTCAAAGTGTTTTAGAGACGGAGTGATTTTTTTTAACACTCATATAATATTATGAAATACTTATTAAATTGATCAAATGTTACTCTATAAACTTGTGTTATGTAACAAAACGCAATGTACCGTCGAACAAACGAAAGGCGAAACCCGGGTCGCTAGTGAAAAAATCTGTGGGAGTGAACATAATTTGAACGATTCAAATTTAGCAATGTACCGTAATTTACTTCATATCAATATCTGAAAAATGTATTTAAAATACTAGATTGTAAGAGTGACGAGTTTCAAGATTGACACAATAATATGCTATATTGTTTTCTAACTTAAACCGTCGTGGATAATATATATGGGCTAATTAGAGGCGAAGTGAGCCAAGCGGTATTTAAGAAAAAAAAATAGATGCGTTGTAATATTCTACACACCATAAGAAGGAAGTAAACTCAGTTAAAACACATTACAATAGTGTTATCTCCGTAAAATAAACATATGCAATTCACCAAAACACCAAGTAAAGACGTGATTGTCAAGAAGAATGTTTTACCATTTTACTAGTTGGCTCATTTTACCTCTTGAAGGCTCATATGTGAAAAGCACCAAATTTACATGACTGCGTTTTTTAATTTTATTGTAATACATATTTATATACTTTGTATCGCATAGATATGAAAATCTTGTTTTTATTAATTTAACAAGGTCTTGCCGGGTTAAATTAAATTTAACATGAGGCTCTAGCGGCCCAGTCAACAACTGTCATGTACTGCTATTCATCTATCCATTATAAATTAGTAATCTCTTATCCTATGGGCTTAAATCAATGATGTTCCAATAAAAAACATTTATTGAAAAACATGATATGGTTATTAAAAACTGTACCAACATGGCCATAAAACAGTTATGAAAATACTTGCGAGATTCATTGAATTTTGATTTCACCTCAGCATATTTATTAAATTTAAGACCATATAAATTTTAGTAACGCGTGTTCAAGTAAAGAATTTAAAAAAAGGCAATCCGGCAGATTATTGCGACGATTTTATTATTCGTACCGGAAGTCCGACCCTGCCTCCCGCCATTTTGATATACCGCAGAAAATCTCAGTATAAACGTATGGAAATTTTACCCTTGAAAACAGTTATGGTTTACTTTAAATCGAGCATTAAAATGGTATAGTTGAATGGTTGTAGAATTTTATATTTTGAATGATTAATTAATCAATAATTGAAATATATTGAGCAGATTTTTGAGTTTTATTTTAAATGTTTGAAATCGCTGGCATTTTTTTATTTTTATAAAAACGTTTTACAGAATTTTTATATATTTAGAAATGAAATTGAATTTGAGATTAAGCAAATCAACCCTTATGAAATATCACTCAACCAAGGCGAATTTTGAGGCATTCGATAAATTTGCAACATCATATGGGGAATGGGATATTCTTGATTCCTCTTTAAATTCAACGCGGAGTAGATTAAACGCTTCCGCCACGGCGGATTCTCAGTATACGGATACACAGGATGCTTAATATCACTTAAACTAAATGACTGAGCAAGTCACATTCTCTTTTTTCTTTCTATCTTTATCTTTTAAGCACAACAGTGCATGGTTAAAAGATAGGTCCCGTGCAGCTCTGTATCGGGCCAATGATATGAGGAATAAATTCTTTTCTTTTCTTGATCCGTATGCGGCCGTGAAAATGCGGCTGCATACACATAACGGGTGGTGGTGGTTTACTCAACAACCAACTTGTTATGAAATATCATCAGTCCCAAACAGCACGCATGAATACTGTGCACAGATGCCTGCAGGGAATATTGTAGATGCGATGACTCTGTCAGGAACATATATACATATAAGAGAATGAACAAATCAGCCCTTTAAAACGTTTAAAGTGACATTTGCTGTGGATTAGTTTAAAACAACTTGAGTTCTAAAAGTCTCTTTTACCAACCAGATAAGTCCCGCCGTCGCGGTAAGTCACAGATAACCATCCATAGGATATAACCGGTAAAGATATGCGACATGGGAGCAAGCAAGGAAACTTTTGGGGGATAGATTCTCTTAGAAAAACCATGCGGTAACCGTATGCTCCGAATATGGTTTAAAAATGTACATACGCGTTGTAAAATGAGCATTGACTACCAATTGTGGGGTTATAATGCAAAACGTACTATTTCCAAAATGAGCGATATGCAGATAGGATAATTCAAGCCTAAGAAATCGACTGATCATATTAGTTTTAATCACACGGTCCCGCCAATAGTGTAAATGGGGGTTTTACTGTATGCATATCGACTGTGGAAGAAAAAAAGACGTAACCCACACATATCAAATTTTACAGGAGACACGAAAAACGTTTTTTGATGATTTTAGTCAAATTATGAAATATACACAATCCTGAAGGTGACTAGTAAACTGGTGTTTTATTGAGTTAGCCTAATATTATATTAATAAATTGTTCAAGAAAAACCCTTTTTTTTAGTTCCTTTTTTCTGGTTGCAATTTTTACAAGCCATTCTTTTATTAACGTTAAATGCTAAATTTAGATACTAATTCGGCATTTTCAGCTTCCATTCTTTTGATAGAACGTGTGTCAAGTTGTGTACAATGGGATTATCGAAAAAAGCTGTTTTGAAAAAACTGAAGGTTCCGTCCTTTTTCCTTTCCACAATCAATATGTTTGCTTACCTGCTGATTTTTAAGGTTTGTAATGTGTCACAAAACGCAAATTTGTTGCAAAACCGATTCACCGTTTTTGTATTTTGCAATGGTTTGTTTTGTTAAATTAAATTGAAAAATACTTGGCACAAGCACAAGACTCTTTTTCAAACGCTTTTATCCAATAATATTACACCAATGTCGATTATATTTCATGGCCAAAAACGGTCTAACAATGACATGTCTATAGTAGTTATTTTGAAAGCGTACCTAAGAAAAACCTGACACTCCCTATCGGCACATGACTTTGAAAAGTTTGGGGTTGTATTGTAAAGTGTTTATGATACAAACGTTATTTTCCTAAAATATTAATTTTCTCAGTGATAGTGATTTGCATCATATCGATTCAAACCGCGTATCCAATTCTTGGTTATTACTCTTTTATAGTGGCGTTCACTGTGGGAAGTTAGTAGGGTGAAAATTCGGTACAATAGTGAAAACAAATATGTACATAATAATAATTCATTTTTTTAATGTATTGACTGTAGTCAGGCAAATGTAAGTAACCCTCATTTAAAAAAATAGCTTTTTTTCGATAATCACAATGTGTGCAACTCAATTCACCTTCAATCAAAACGCTGCAAATGCCGAATAAGTATCTAAAAGTTTTAAGATTTAAAAAAGTAGTGCCTGTGAAAATTACGACCGGGAATAAGACATACACACAGGGTTTTCGTAATCAACTAATAAAGCTAATATTATACTGGTAAAATTGAACACCAGTTTACAAGATTTCGTACATTTTAATGGTGTGTTTTTTAAATATTTTGACTTTGACCTAAAATCATTAATAAACGTTTTTGTCCCTCCTGTATTTTTTCTGTGTAGATTACGTTATTTTATCTGACAATAGTCGATTGACAAGTGCAAACTGATTTCGGTCATACCACCAACTTTGATTTACGATACCATATAACTTTTGATTTCAAACAAAGTATGGTTTTATTTTCCATTTGTTATACATTTCCGCAATATACACAAAATGGTTTATCATTTTTATGCTTTCGCTTTTATTGGTTTTTTTTTCTTTTTTGAAAAGCTATCTCACTATCAATCTTCATTAAGCATTTCTTTTCATTCATTAGTTTGACTATCTTGTTTTCCTATAATTTTTAATCTACAAGCGTTAACACTTTATACCAGCGATACTCAAGCTTTGTTTCGTCTGGGCCGCATGCTGGTTTTTTCTATGTTACATGGGCCACGGTATGTTAATAGTGATATACCACATACTAAACCTTACATAGTGACATAACATACACGTAAGTATACCAAAATGTTTGAAAAAGCATCTGGTGACTATGATTGGTTTTGGGAGGACATAAAATCAGAATGGTTCACAGGTTCAGTATCGCTGCAGTCTATAGTAACGTGGTTTATAAATTTGTTGTAGAAGATGCTATAATTAAACGGCAATGAAAGCAATGTATAATATATGCAATCAATACTATAATGTCGATCAAATTCGATAAAAGTTACTTAATAATAATATTCAGAAAGATTGAAATTTAATTAAGATTATTACAAAAGGTAACATCGTAAAACATATTTGGCGCATCTGAAGGTTTAAGGTGAATAGTTGGGTTACTAAAAACACTATGTAATGAATATTGCGTTGTATTGAAGTATGTTTTACCAGCCTACTGTAAAGTTAAGAAGTACGCCATAATATCTTTTTCCCAGCAGGTGTCAAAAATTTCACACAGTCATTCTAACATAATCTAAAATATATAAAGACGAACAGTGTAGGCACAATAAATGAAAACACATTCTTTAACCTTCAAATTATTCGTCCTCGGTTTTGTAAAAAATGATATGATCTTTTTAGTCATATGAGTACTTAATGGGACGTGCTTAAATATCAACCATGTAATAATTATAAATGTATTATTTTTACTATCCGAGTATTTTTAGGGTGTTCACTGTCAATACTTGGTGGAAAGACATTATATTAGTAAAAACACAATATTCCTTTGTACTTCATTCCACTTTATTTAATATGTCAGGACCGGTTTCGCTCATTACGAGCATCGTCAACTGATAAGAAATATAATTTAACAATGCTATTTATACAAAAATGAACAGTTATAAACAACTATTGGCATTGAAAAGAAATTACCAATTACATTAAAAGTGATTCTAAAATAACACAAAATTAAAATGCTTAACACATCTAACATATAATTAAAAAGTCATCTCAGATTAATAAATTTAGAATGGTAATCTATTTATCTTGAATATATGGCAGTACCTATATGTTTGCAAAAATAGTGCTAGAAAAGGACCCGTACCATAAATAATTTTATGCTACGTAAAATATTGAACAATTAAATTTAATATCTATACTACTGCATCGTTACCGATGTAATGATGATGACGTCAACAAACTAGGTGGTGGATGCATTATTTTTAATGTAGCTTACAATGAAAAATAAATCCTTGTCATTGACTATTCATTAATAAGCAAGCGCTTTCATAAGAATTTCTAAGCGAATCACGAAATGTAAATTGTACCCTACCTACTTAAATTAAAACACTTTTTTAACCGTGACACTGATATGTGACATTCATGGTGTTATTATAAAGTAATTTATAGTTGAAGATAAAAAAATTCAACATGCTATTTTCTTTTTGAAATTTGGTATTCAAATGTTCTTATTCAAGCTTAACACCGGATTTAGCGCGTACTCAAACCATACTCATGACAAACTTACTTCATAGTAATATTCATAGGTGGCAGTAGTAGTATAAAACTGACATTGTTTTGGCATAAATTATGCGTATTATTTTTCTTATTAAAATCTCAATTGTTTAGTTGATTATATACATTAAAAACGATGGCATAATTCCTAACACCTACAAAATATAATTGTATGGCTTGCGTTACTTTTAATATCAACTCACACCATAGGATAAATGGATTCTCATAATTGATCAAATCAAAATCAAATTAAGCAGAATCGATGGAGTTACAATATGTCATGGAATAGTTTAAGCACAAGGAAGATTTTTTTACTGCAGACGTACGGATCTTTAAACAAGAGCAATGCTAGTTAATTGTACCAAATTATAAATAAGAATTCCAAAAATTTTCTTGGTTATGGTGGAGAAAGTGCGAAATAAATAACAGAAAATTTTGAGTAAGGTCTTTAATGACAACGAAATTTGACAGACAGTTGTCTAGAGCTAATAAGAGTGATGGCGTCATTGCAAAATATAAATTTTACTTTAATTGTTGTGATGTTTAATATTCTCCGGAAAAATGACTGACAGAAATGGTCTCGGGAATGAATACATGGATATCAAAGTAAGTTTCTTGGCAGGTATAATTAAATTTTGTAGGTGACATTTTTTTTTTGTTTTATCTATTTTAAATAAAACCGAGGTTCAACATTCGTGTATAAGGTCCCTGGCCTTTCGCCTTCGGCTAGTAAGCTTACGATCCTAATAAATAGTATATAGATATTTACAGCTGTGTAAGTGTATACACTGGAATACTCAGAATCTCAATCGAAGAACCGCGAATTCACATTAAAATTCAATTATTTTTTTGCTGGGTCTATGGCACCGTGGTTAACGTCGTTGGCTTCCATGCCTCACGGATTCGTATCCCATTCCGAACAACATTTTTTCAATCTCTGTTCGAAGGCATAGATATTTGTGATGTCTAAAAATTCCTTCCCACTTTTTCAATCCTAAAATAGCCCCTACTCACTTAAAAAAGATAGGTTAAGCAACTGGCTAATATGCGGATCTCATAGTAAAAATATGTTGAAATATCCCCATTAGAAGTCTACATGCTCCATATTAGAAGCGGACATGGGAAAAAATGTTATTAATATTGTATCGTCTTGGTTAATTTTTGTGTAATTGTGTATAGGTTTTTAGCACATAAGTTTAAATTAAAAATAATCAAATGCTCTAAATCAGTGATGCACAAACCGCGGCCCTTTTTCAATTTTATGACGGCCCATAAATCTTTTTCTAAAACATGTTTTTTTCACGTGAAACATTTATTTAATAAATGTAAGTAAGCTTGTCTTCAATGAAGTAGAGTAAATCGGTTCATAGAAACAGGCTTACAAATATTATGTCAAATTAAAAAAAAAACTAGTTAAAAAGACCAAGAATGCATTAACTTATGAATTGTATATAAATGATACATAAATATTTCACAATGAAACGATTTTTAATAAGCAAGTAAACATAATCCTTTTTTTGCATGCCTCATTTATTTTCGAAATAACACGGTCAAAATAATATAATGGAACCTATAACTCGTTTATCTAAATTCACTTAATCTTTTTTACACGGTTTTAAGTCTGTTTTACATGGAATATACATATGTTCTGTATAAAAAAGGATTGCTATCAATATAACCAACAGTGTATACTGGCCGCTTTTTTATAAATGAATACAGTTTTCATCCTCTGAATCTACCACCCACAAAACCAGTCTTGGCCATCTACATACCCCCTACTAAGGTTCACAGATGCGGCGATATCGGACCCATCCGGTCACGCGATGTGAGGGAAACCCCCTCAAGATATTGTGTTGCCTTTCATATAATTCCCCGTTTACTGCTACAGAGGGGGTTCTATACCAGCAAGACATTGTCCGATATAATACTTTACTCTTTGAGATTACAGTCGTGAACGTATTAGCACTGACATGAGATGCATTCACTTGAAATAAGTAGACCCGACCCTTTTTTTTGGATCGGGATGCTTTCTAAAGATTACCGTTTTAAAAAAGATAAGGAATAATTTGTCGTTTATTTCGTATGCAAGTAATTATAAACAGCGGTGGGCTGCCAATATCTTAACAAGGGGCTCGGTGAATGTTATCCATGTCCGCTCCCTATGTCGAGCATATGGCCTCCTAATGAAAGTATCTCAACGAAAGCTATTTTTCTATGAGAACTGCTTGTTACATAGTCGCTCAACCTCTCTTTTTCAAAAAGACTAGTAGGAATAAAATGATAAGCATAATACAGGACTAGTGATTAACTAATAGTAGCGCCCAGTTGAATTGAAGGATCGGAAGAGTGGGAGGCAATCTTAAGACATCACAAACACCCATGCCTTTGAACAGAAAAAAGATAAATCGATCGAAAAAATGCTGTTTCGTACTAGGTAATGAAGGGACAACTAATTTTCATTTTTATCCATCTACAGAAATTGCAGTTATGTGATGATTTGATCTAAGACGAATGATTTTCTTATCTTAACAAGGGGATCGCCGGCCACGACGAAATTTAACAAGGGGCTCGCGCGAGCCCCCTCCAGCCCATCCCTGATTATAAATATATGAAGCTTTTATGATAAGGCTAGGCCAGCACTAGTGGTCAACTAATCGCTCTCGCTACGCCCACTTGTTGAAGGATCAGAAAGCTGAGAGGGATTTTTTAGGCATCACAATCACCCATGCATTCGACAAGAAATCGATTGAAAAAAATGTTGTTCGTACTGGGATTAGAGCCCGTGAGGTCCGGCACGGAAGCCAACCACGCTAACCACTGGGCCATATGACGCGACATTAACTTTTATATGTTATTTTATTTTTTTAAGTTTTTTTAAACCGTGTTAAATTGCAAAAATAGTAAAAAGTAGTGGATACTGTTTTTAACCGAATTATTTATAAATCGTGCAAAAGGAGGATGGGTGTAAGTAAATCTTTGCGGGTTTAAATTATAATTGTTAATTCTAAGAGGACATATTATAAATTAACCTTTTTTTTCGACCAAAGTTGTTTGTTTACCTTTGATGGATCGAGATAGATGGTCATTCTTGAGAAAAATTGAAAGACAATCGAAACAAAAATGATACGCTTAAATGCTCTAACGAAATTGATACATGATAAATTATTTATTTCTATTAAAATTTCACATTTGATTGTGTAGGATTTATATTTTCAAATTAAATGGCCATCCTCTGGTATGTTTTCTAGGGTTCGGTGATTCTTCCGAACATGATTCTCCCGAACACGAAAACTCCGAACAAGAATACTCCGAACACCGATTCTTTCGGACTCGGAATCTTCCGCACACAGAACCTTCCGGATATAGAATACTTCGCACACCGAATACTCCGAACATTTACATATTTTTAAATGAAAAATCATTGTTTTATTGTAATGTGGAATGTTTTATGGCAATTATGCCAAATATTTTTCAGAATTGAAACAAGCAAAATATTTAATTATAATGTATGTATATATTGTGTCTGAACAGTTTATCATTTAATAAGTATTTTGGATTATTTATTTAGAGAAATTGTGCTGTATCCTGATGGGGCCGATATCTTTGATTGTATTGAATAAAAATATCATTCATATTGGTATTTAATATTGAAAATTCACATACACAGTATGTTAACATGATTTTATTATCTTACTGATACCCATATATTATACATTTAATTAAAAAATGTGTAGGTATATCAAATTAAAAAAAAAAAAAAACTAGATCCACCAGTACTGGTTACTGACATTATAATGCTACCTTTACACTAAATCAACCCCATAATGCAAAATGGGTATGTAGGTTAACAATTAATAATGACTTAAATGCCAAAAGTTATCAGTCATTTCACCATAATTATGACTTCATGCATTGTTGCTATTTGACTCGCTTTTCGTTAAGTCTAGCACTTCAAAAAATCAACAACAATGGAGAAAAAAGCATTTAAGGGTGCCTTTGTATACAACGTGTATGGAATAGTAACGGAAAATGCTATGATGTCATATTTCTTAGGAAATTTTAACATCTAAGCGTCATAGCGTTTTTCTAGACATTTATTTTACACCCTTTCTGGCACAAGCTTGTGGAAATTACGTCATATGTCATCGAAGTAGAATACAAATTGGTATCTACACACAGGGATGGGCTGGAGGGGGCTCGCGCGAGCCCCTTGTTAAATTTCAGCGCGGCCGGCGAGCCCCTTGTTAAGATAAGAAAATCATTCGTCTTAGATCAAATCAGCACCTAACTGCAATTTCTGTAGATGGTTAAATTTTATTATGAAACAAGACTTAGTAGCCCCTTCATTTTTTCATTCAGCGTTGTGGGCTTCCGTGTCTGACCTCATGGGTTTGAGTTAATAACTAGTCCTGTCTTGGCCTTATCATTCTATCCCTACTACTCTCTTTGGAAAATAATGGTTGAGCGACTAAGTAGCAAACAGTTTTCGTAGAAAAAAGACTTTTGTTGAGATACCTTCATTAGGAGGCCATATGCTCCACATTGGGAGAGAAAATGGATAAGATTTACCGAGCCCCCTGTTGCGATATTTGCAGCCCACCGCTGTCTTCACACGAATACTAAAGCTTTACACATGACAGTAGAACATAGATAATTAATAGAGAAATACTTAATATTTTTACTTTTTGTTGAATCGTTCAATACCGTACAGATGACCGCCTATTGAGGTTGCAAACATTGGATATTGTTAGAATTAAATAAATCCATTCATGGATTTGGCAAAACTAGAAAATATTATCATTTTTTTTCAATTGTGTCAACTGTCCGCTTTATAATATTGTTCACGGTTTATTGGTTACGTCATTACTTATTACAAAATGTTAAAATAATAAAAATTGTTGTGAATTATTCTGTGAGATAAGTACCGACTAAAAAATAATGTTGTTTACTTTTAGTTCAAAGAAGTCAATTAAGCCAATTATATTGTATATATATAATTGCTTTTAGTGGCGTTTTATATACATAACTGAAGATATGGATGCAGTATAAGCATATACACTGTTTTTTTAGTAAAATGTTTAACATTTTCTACGATTTAATATTTTCGTCACTCCTTTGTTATACTTACGCTGGCGAGCGCTTTGTTAAATAAAGAAACAAAAACAATATTCTCAGATAAAATCAATACCTAACGTAACCTAACATAACTTAACTTAAATTTCTGCCATGTATATGTTTAGCGTTTGAAACATGGAAATGAAGCGAAAATAATAGCTTTTTTTCTGAATCAAACGAGGAATTATTCCCTTTCGCAATCTAAGGTAGAAAGGCAATACAATGATAAGTTTTACAATGGTGGATTTAATTCGAGTAAAAAAGATTGATTAACTTTTTGTTTTTCCTGTTTTTTTTTTTAAATTTTGAGTGATATTATGTGATAAATGAAAAGAAGCAAAACGAGCATTATCAGTTGATGAAAGTATTATATAAGCTTTATAAGTTAAGGGGTAAAAATGTGAAATTAACAAAAAAAAGTATTACATATTAACTGTCTTAGAATAATAATAAAAAAATCGTAATATGTTTTTTTGTGAATCATTCAATAGCTATTTTAGATGTAAACTCGTACAAGGTTACTTGCAACATTTAAAAACCAAAGATTATATAATATACATGTCTTCTTTATGAATAACTCAATGTTTTATAATAATCATTACGTCATGTTTTTTTAGATTTCAGTTTTGTTTATCAGGTTGAAAAATGACGAAGTTCTTTTTCCTATTTAACCCATTCTCGGTTAAGTTATAACTGACGGAGAAAATAAAACGGCGGAAGAAAATCATTATCCAATAACTGCTACCGGAAAATTGCTCTAAATCAAATGATCCACACGCACAAAATCCGCAAATTTGTAATGATCGAAAAAATCAAAACGCCATACGAAAAATTAAGATTATTTTTGTTACAAAAGCCAAATGATTGACCTTATTTAGATTTTGAATACCAACGACGTATGTTTTTATTCTTTACAGTTCTTTTGGCAGTACAACTTATTTTTCAAAGCTTTGTATTATTAAGATACCAGTATGAATGACATGAATAACTAAAAAAAAAATACATTCTATTCATTTTTTTTTCTATTAAGGGTGTATACAAGACCAATGCCGTGTTAAACAGTGACATATTATTTCATTTAAACTAAAACGATTAATATAATTTTAAAAAAAATTAAAAAAAAAAGAAACAGTTTGATGCGATCGAATCGTTCTTTGCATATCATGAGCTTATCAAAATAACACATTAAAAATTAATAAAGCGTCGATTTTGCTCTTTTAAATAAAGCTTTGTGATATTTATTTTAAGTATTTTTTCAAAATCATCAAATAATATTAAATTATTAAGAAATAATAATTAATTTATCAGAAATTTCACTATAAGAGAACGTCATGGTTGTTGTAAAAGTATGATAAAGAATACCGAGATCAAATGAAACGTTTTCGAAATTTTAGCTTGCTATGTTTTATTAATTGAGCATTTTGTTTTATACATGGATGTTTCTGACATTTTTTAGATAACCATTTCATGAAGTGATAGAAAAATTAAATATTTATATATATATGCAGTAAAAGAATCATTTTATTAAATAAAAATAAAACAAACCTCAATACCATTGAAAAGCTCCCACACCTTGCTATCTTTTGTTTTAATGCCAAGTTAAAGAAGATTTTTTACTAACCTTGAACCATTGCTTGAGGCTGCACCGTTAAGTTTTGAACTGGTCCCACTATGTGAAGATCCGTCTTCAATTATTGCGCTGCCATTACTCCCTGCACCTTTCTCCATTTTCTTGTCGGTGATTTTCTCCGACTTTCTATCAGGCCTTTTTTCATTTTTTTTCTCTGGCAATTGGTCATGTTTCTTTTCAGCCATCTTGTCTACACCATTTTTCACTAAACCGACACTATTACTAATGTTATTGTTTGTAGGCATTGTATTCATGCTGTTACCTCTCATGCCACTACTGGCAGCCACGTTGGCACTTTGGACTTCAACATCTGGGTCACCACGAACAATTGCTTCCGTCATTCTTTCTTGACCTTCTACCGAACTATTCCCACTCGTTCTTTCATTTACAACAGTCACGACTGGTAAAAGTGCTTCTTTCTTTATGGTCGCTTCTTTTACCTTCACCAACTCAGCTTTGCTACTAATATTTTCTTTACTATTTGATTTAACAGGTTCTACTTTCGCTGTGGTTACGGATTCGACTGGAGTTATATTTTTTTGTGCCCCGTTTTTCTTCCCATTAAAAAAACTGCTTGCGCCAGATGAAATGGAGCCACTGTTTTCTTTCACAAGTTTTTTTGCTTCTTCTGCTGCAGCTTTGGCGGCAGCATTTTTCACTTGCTCGATTGCTTTCGCTGCGGCAACTGTGGCGGCAACGCCTAGTTTTTTTCCACCTTTCGCAGCATTTTCCGACACTTTTTCAGGCTCGTCCGCCTTTTCGGCTACCTTCGCTAAAGCCTTTGTAACTTTTTCGGACGACAATTTATTTTCATTATTTACCTTATCCCTTAAATCGACTACACTTGATTGAGAGCTCTTCAAAATATTATCAATTTTCATTTGTATTTTAACAAGTTGTGGGTCCGATGGAGAAACAATTGCTTTCAGTTTCAAATTATTGTGCATAATAGTGGAAGAATCATTTCTTTGGAGAGGCTCTTTTTCTTCTTTGAGACTACCTAGGCTTGTTTTGCTCGCAGCTTTTTCTAATGTTTTTTCTTCGCTATCGTTTTCTTTTCCTTCACCTTCAGATGCCATTTTTATAGCGATGGAGTCTGTAGAACTCATTCTTTCCAATATTTTTTTCTCTCTTGCTTTTTCAAACGTACTAGGCAACTGACTGGTGACTTTAGCAGCGATATCTAAGGGTTGTGATGTAATGGCAGCGGTGGTCATTGATACAACACTTCCCTTTGTTAAAGGAATGAGTTTTTCCATAGCCAAACCCAAGTGGCTCATTTGGTCGTATTGAGTCTCGTTATCTTGGGTAGGTGTAGGTATGTCATTAGAAGTTTGCTTGCTTACTCCTTTTGTAGATTTATCTTTTGAACCTTTATTTGCAGGTGATTTTTCTTCAGCACTTTTCTCTTGAACATCTTTTAAATTTTGCTTCCGTTTCGCTGTCGCTGTGCCGGGTTTCTCTTTTGTACTTTTAATACTGCTTGCGCGACTTAATGGTCTCATACTTGTTCTACTATTTGTTCGTTTTAATTCAGGTTTTCCGCTAGTTGTAGTACTTGTTTTTGACATAATACTGCTTCTACTATTTATCCTTTTAAACGGAGGTCTGTTATCACTATCGATTGAGTCTTTACTATCTGCTCTGCACGCTCTAAATGAAGTGCTCGATGGCTTGCCATTTTTACCAAGACCGGAGTTTGTTTTGGAGACTGATGTTGCTCGATAAAGAGGACTTGTATCTTTAGCAGGACCTCGACTCGCAGCCCTAGAAGGAGCCCTCGATGTGTTTGGTGAAGTTACTAAGCTTTTAGTCGCTCTACCTCTTGAAGTATTCGTTGACGATGCCACATTACTTCCGGCCAATTTTCCTTTTACATCTCCACGACGCACCGCTCCAGCTTGGGTGGGGCTTTTATCTGGAGTAGAAACAATAGGTGAAAGTCGTTTTGAGTTAATCGTCTTATGGGTAGGAGGTGGTCCTAGTTTGCCTGGTGATTTAGGTGGTTTATTTTTAAGTATTGATGGTCCAGCTGGCAAATTGCTCTGACTCTTGCTTTTAAAACCCATCGCTGAACCATCGGGAGTATAATTACTGTCACCATCTATGACGGAAAACACTCTTTTCTCATTAATGCTGCTAGTACTATTCGAAACAAATCTTCCATCTGCTGATAATACATTTGACATTCTACTCGGTTCGTCAAGCACGGTTATTCCAGATCTAACCCTTGGTGGCGAAACAGAAGTCTGCCTTCTTGGTATCTTTGAATGATGCTGTGGAGAGCCGGTCTTTGATTGCGGTTGTGATTTTGAAAATACTCGTAGAGGAATCTTTCCAGCGGGTGGTTTTCTCGATAATCCATCTCTTGTATCAAAAACTCTAGGAACGGGAGCAGGAATATTTTGGAAATGTAAAATTGCTGCGGGTGAGTTTGATCTTGACCGCAAGTTAATTTTATTTCCCTTCGACGTCTCGACAATTCCTAATTCCTTTAAAATCTCCATTTCTTCTTCAAACTTTTTTCTCTCAGCTAATTCTTGATTTCTTTCTTTATTAAACTCACTTAATTCTTTAATTTCTTCTATATTTTCTTGTATATAATTCCTAGCCGGCGTATTGGCTCTGTTTGGTGTATGACTTTGGCTTTGTGAATTGTTGAAACTACCTAATGGATTTTCGATGTCATCTGGGGACTGAGGTCTGGAAGATCGTCTTGAAGATATGTCTGGTCCTTTGAAACCTTTCCCCCGGAATGGTGAAACTCTGCCGCTGGGTGGGGGTATCGGAGAAGAAGATGGCAAAGACCCTGGTGCTTCTTGAACTGGTTGGTTCTGTTGAGCTTCTCCGAGAATCGCAAAGGCCGTATTTCGATGGGGTCGGACTGCTGATGTTACCCTGGCGACAAAAAACATTGATTTTAAAATCATTTCAGTGTATTAAATGTGAGTTGTTTAGTATGCAAAAAATGAATTAAATAGTAGCAGAGTGCTTAAAATTAACGAATAAAGTATTTTAAGTGGTATGTTAATTGTATATCATTGCAAAATTTTATTATTTCATGGTCAGTGAAGATGTTTCAAGCTAATATTTAGTGGTAAATAAATAGTACAGAAAAAGGCATTGCTCTTCTATTTATATTTAATTGTTTGGCAATGCAATGAACTTATATATAAGATTTAATATTTTATTATTTCACAACGTTCGAATATATTCCCTAGTTAATTATTTATTTAGTACTTATATAAACTTTAAGTCAGCAAAAAGTGTTTTATAAATGAAATAATTATAGCATTATCCGAATCATTAAAATCATTAATCATTAGCCTTGAATTATTTCCTATCCTTTCGCCATATCCATTATCTATTTGCATAATACTACTACCCAGTGTTTTTTTTTTAAAAAGGTGGCGGAACTCACTTTTTGTCAATTTTTTTCTAATCCATGTCCGTTCCCAATGTGGAGAATATGATTTTCTAATGGTCTATATCAGCAGAAGTTTTTTTTACGAGAACTGCTTGTTACTCAGTTGCTCAACCTTCCTTTTTTCACAATGAGAGTAAATCTAAAAGGACAGGGCTAGGACAGCACAAGTAGTCAATTAATCGCTCTCACTTTGCCCCATTTATTTTAGGATTGGAAGGGTGGGAAGATTTTTTTAGATATCACAGACACATATGCCTACGAACAGAAGTCGATAGAAGAAAAAACTGTTCGTATTGGACTCGAATCTGTCACGGAAGTCTCGTCTTCCTCTGAGTGACCACCAATCAAAGTATTTTAAAAGATTCAAAAGTATCAAGTTAGTTTAAGCGAAATAAAAAAATTGAAACATTAAAAATGCCAAGAAAAAAGATTCCGGAATGCCGTTCCACCGCGTCAATACCGAATCAAAACCCAGGTAACGTTAATTTTTATACTATATATTTAGTCTAAAGACCCTTCTCAGAGTAGATACTTATCATATAATTTCACAGTAAGTGGGAAATCAATGTTTTCGATCTCAATTTAATGTTGAAGTCCAGAGTGAGCAGGGCCGGTGAAACCACACATTCGAAATAGGCAACCGCCTAGGGCGTAAAACATAAGAGGGCGCATAAATGAAGGAGTAAATTATTTTTTTATACATTCATAATCTTAAATATCCATGCAGTAAGCTTCAAGCAATAGCACGAAAACTTTATCACAAAAAGTACTGCTCTTTGTAGTGCAACAAAATGTTTAGCTAGAGCTAAAAAAATAAAAAATAAACGTCACAATTTTTTTCATTTTTGGAATGCCGTAAATTTTTGGGTTTTTTAAATTGGAAATCATGGAAGAATTTAAAAAAAAAAAGGACGCCAAATAACCTCGCGCCGGCACTGAGTGAGTTGCATAATTTACAACAAAGAAAGTTTTTAACTATTGCTAGTTTCATGGTTCACTACTCGGTTATCGAAACGAAAAAAAATACTGCTCATTATTATTTCACGGTGTAGTCAATAAATGTTCTAATCATAAATCGAAAGTATTGACCTGTCCAGCGTACTCTCGAAAGTAAAAACGCATTATAGTTCAATTGAATAAACAACGTTACCATATGTTTCAAATTTGTTGACAATCCACCACACTTTCAAGGCAATATTGTGTGGAGCCCTTCGCGGTACCCGATAACTATGTATATTTTTTAATTCATGTCTGCCAATGTGAAGAATATGGTCTCCTAATGGAGGTATTCCAAATGTTTGTTACTCAGTTGTTCAACCTCTCTTGTTCAAAGAGAGTAATGATAGGATTATAAGACTAGTGGTGAGTTAATCGCTCTCGCGTCTCCCTTTTCTTTCTAGGATAGGATGAGTGAAAGGGAATTCAAGACATCACAAACATCCATGCCTTCGGATGGAAATCTATAAATCGATTTGAAAACCAATCCATTAAAACTGTACGTACTGGTAATGTATTATTATGTTACTATGTATGTTATGTAATACACTGCGGGAATCGTTAAATATATAGAAGTAAATCTGGAAGTATTTAGATTTTAAATTGCATGCGAGTCTCAAAATCCCGGGATCTATATCAACACCAAATTGATCGGGATCCTGCGATTCGTTGCCTTAACCGTTATCCTATACGAAAAATAGTGGCTTAACGATCTAATACAAAAAAAATCTCGTAAAAAATAACGTATTTTAAAATTCAGAGTACAATAAGGGCTTAATATGCTAAAATTGGGAGGTAAATATGGTTGAAAAGGAAGTATTAAAATATTTTTATTCACCCAGGGAGTAAACGCTAAGCCGGTAATACAGAGCTAGCCAATCAAAAAAGGAAAACGTTATTTTATAATAACAATTTGTAAGTTACAAACACATTATTTTTAATAATTGTAAATCTGACAGCAAATTTCCATATTATTCTTTATAAGCGGTGAAATTTTATTTCTCTGCGTTTACAAATGAGTTGTCAACATTTCACTCTCTAGTGTAATTTAAAAAAAATGGTAACCATATTTTTTATTAAGATTGTTTTCAGTTTCTAGTGTTGTGACCAATCGTTAGTATTAGACATATTCTTTATGGAGTACGTTGGAGGTTGGCATTTTAATTGTAGACATCAAAAATAGTATAATCCTCTAATGCAAATAATTTTTGATGCCAGACTTACATAATTTATCGATTAAGATGTTGGTATAATAATTCATAATTAATATATTTGTGTGAATGCCATTAACTATTTTTCTTACTATTTTACCCACCTAAATCTAAAAATAATAACAGGTAACTTCGAGGTAACCATTGTAGAAATTAATAAACAGTTTTGTTTTGTGAGTTTTTTTAACAACGTCAATAATATAACAGTAGAAGTGTATTATTGTTATTTTTACAACTATCTTCGTCGCCAAGTTTGTAATATAAACATCGCCACCTCAAATATCACATTAAGAAATAGATCGGAGATGAAGTAAAATCAGCATCTGAGAAAATATTCATCAGATTGCAAATTGCAGTCTCCACAAAAAAAAAAAATATCAAGATGTCGAAATTACACACTATTGAATAGACTTTTTGATTATGCTAGAGTAGATTTAAGCGAATGTAAAGAAAATCTTATTTCTGATATACTGTGGAACCTCTCATAACGAGTATCTCTTATAACGAGTAATTCACATAACGAGCAAAACAGGTTGTGAAAAAAATGACGACATTGTGTGTTGTCATAGATTAGCTTTAGGGAATGTGCACTGGAATATGGCTACAGATAATGATGTCCAAAGTGGTTTTTCTTATATGTCATCTGACACTAATATCCAAGACTAGTTACATAAGCAACTCTCCCCAGTTTGCCTGTGATTATCAATATTAGATTATATGATCAGCTGGTCAAGGCGAGAAGTATACATTTGAAGCTATATAATTATTCATATTTTGTAAAGAGGAACGTATTTTTTGTTCATATTTTAGACCAAATAAATTACAATTTAAAAGTGTACAAAAACAAACACACGATGTTAATTTATGGTCATATCTTTTAATGTTAGTAGATTAAAGATGAGATTTGTTTAAGAATAAACGTATCAATTACATGCGATCAATTATCTGAATTGCGCGAAGTCCAGTATGGAAGCAAACGATGTTAACCACTGCGCCATGGTCCCGGAAAATGGACATGAACAGCAAATGAGTCGGAGCCGCGACATGTTGTCATGGCTCCACAGCTCTGGTATAGTTGCAACGTGAAGTGAGAAATCAGCCAATACAGTTTGCAATTTATTGTGAACTAGTGTACAATTTTTCCAATAGTGACTTCAATATTGTGTCAAAAGTTTGCAGGCATCTAACCTGGAAATTGTTGCACGCAGATCATTTTTCTAGAACAGCACGCAGGAAACGCCATCGTTTTGCATCTCAGATCATTCAAGCTTACATACTAAGCTTGTTAAGGTCATAACCATAATGCAACCATTTTCGTATACATATTTGACAAGAAAGAAGTGTAAAATCAAGTAATTTCTACTATGAGACTATCATAATATTTTTATCCACTGTTTAAGTATTTAAAGTAAACGTATGTTATAATATTTTAATGTGTAGCACTGGCATGGGCAACCTTTCCTTGGTCTGCGGCCAAATTATCATTCTGTCTCCGAGTCAAGGGCCGGACCAAATTATTAAACATAATAAAGTAATATTAAATTAAATAAAACACGTTGCTATTTCTCATATGGTGGTGAACTAGTAGAATGGAGCCACTGCAAGCGCCCGTGTCATCTCCATTATGTAATCCCTCCCCAGAACTATTAATTTCTTTCTCTATTACTTCGCCGAGATGAATCAGGGCCGGACAAAATATCTCGGCGGGCCGGTGGTTGCCCATATATGGTGTAGCACATGAAAATTTACATTAACATGAATTAAATGGCTGAGTAATACACGTTCATATTTCTTTTCTTTTCTTTGACACACTGTTTCAAAATCAACTTAGTACAGCTCTGCTGAGACCATGATTGAGATGTGATTTTGCGGATATCATTCACAGCAGTTAATGGTGTTTATTCGTATATTTATATTTGCGAAATTCGTACATTTATATTTGTAAATTGAAAACATTGTATTTGACAGCTTTTTCTTTTCGTTTTGAAAAATAAAATAATTCGTCACAAATGGAGCTTCCGACCCGATTTAAACCGAAACCGGTTAACCGGTTTATTGCCTGTTTTCAGAAAAACCGAAAACCGGTTTATTTTGCATGGTTAGGCGGGATATATTGAAAACCTCTTTTCGCCTTAAGTATTATGGACGTATATACAATTATTCATATGTTGGTTCCGTGGAGCAGTGGTCAACGTATTTTGCTTTCGTGGCAGATCTCATACATTCAAGTGTCAGTCTGAACAGAGTTTTTTCATTCGAATGCATGGATGTTAGTAATCTAAAAATTCAATCTTTCTATTCCAATCCTAAAATAACAGGGCGTAGCTAAAGTAATGTGTTAACAATTTGTTCTTTTCTAGCCCTTTTCTCATATACATAGTCTCATTGAAAAAAGAGAAGTTAGGGAACTAAATAACAAGTAGTTATCGTAGAAAAAACCTTTGTTTAGATAAACTTCAATAGTAGTTCATTTGCTACGCATTAAAAACGGACGTGGTTTAAAAAAAAGTTGACCTACTTTTATTAGTTCATATTTAACTACCACAGACGAGATATCTCGTCAATAACTAATTAAATCAATAATTTAATATTATAACTGGCGTGCTTGGTAAATACGTACATTTTTCTATGGCAGCTAAAAGGTTAAGTAAGCAAAATGCCATATTTTGTTGTTTTTGGAACATTGGGTTTTGTGGTGCTACAATTGTTTTTTTTTTAATAATTCCGGTTTTAACCGGTTAACCGGTTTATTTATTTAAAACCGAAAACCGGTTAGTTGCTTTTGACGGTTAATTGGATACCCTAGCCACAAAGGATATCTAAAATATGAAATGGATGTCGCGCGAAAGCAACACGAAGAAAATGGCTAATCTATGCGGCATGATAGTTAGTTAATATTGCGATATAAGTTTTAACGCTTCGTAGAATATTTGGGGTACGGTCATACTTTGGTAGGCACAGGATGGTCACGATGTCTTTACATTGTTGTTACATCGTGTCTCCGATTAACTCAATTTATTTTTACCGCCTAATGAGAAATGTCACACTTTAACAAACTTGGAGGTCATGGCCGTCAACACTCAGAATATAATTTAAGTTTTGTACATTTTTCAATTTTTATACAGGTTTAAAAATAAATTTTGTAACTCCGATATAAAATCTACTCACGATCTGCAGTATACAGTTTTTGGCTAAGTGTATGCTGAGATTCAGATTTGAAGCGCAAGGCAGCACAAAATTGGCAGGTGCAGGCAGGCAAAGCAGGAATGTGCGATCAGCGTATGCTCGTGACAGCTGCGTCACACAAGTGTCATATATGAATGACACACAAATGGATAATTTGAAAATGTATATCTAATTTTTAACGAGTAATTCAAATAGAATTTTAAGATCTCAGTAAATGTAAATTAAACTTCTACAATACAAAACCTAACACCATTTGAGCTCTGTAAATCACTGGTCAAGCAAGTGACATATAAATGAAACATTAATTCACAATAACTTTAAATGTCTTTTAAGTGTAGTCTACAACACGGTTTCTCAACCGGGGCCAGGTGCCCCCCCTGGGAGCCTCAGCATGTCCCAAGGGGCTACAGAGAAAAAACAATTTTAAGGGAGCCACAGCACAGTTTTGGCGGCCCACGGGTGAATCCTGTAAAAGCGAAAAAAAGTCTCGAGGCTTCATTTTGGGAAGTCCGTAAATTCCTAGGTAAAATCTGCCAGCGAGTAAAATTTTCAAAGAATTGAAAATTATTTTGGAATCTTTCAACTTCTCACTGTCTCAAAAAACTTAAATGCTTACATAAATAACGGGTATACTGGGGGGGGGCACGGAAAAATGAGACTCAAAAAGGGCCACAAAGTACAAATTAAATTAGTTCAACTATCATTTTCGTGGCGCAACTGAAAGAATACGTCTATAAACAGTCCAAATTTGTACGAATGAAGCAGTAATCTGTGCGGCGATCACAACGCACCGCAGGGCAGACGCATGTATGCATCGCACGCACCTGCGTATTAGCATTAGGGTTACCAACCGTCTCGGATGGGTGGGATTGTCCCGGAATTGGAGTCGCTATACCGTATCCGGGATGTACACTTCCAACTATAATTGAATAAGTTATTTTGTTTTTTACGAATAATTTTGAAATTTTTAAGTAATTTTGTTACCTCTAAATTCTGTTTTCCGATAAATACTATATATTTATTTTTGATGTGATTAGTTGAATAATGATATCCTTAATGATAATAATTCTCTACAAACAAAATGCATTGAGGTTTTCATAAGGGGTTAATTAAAGGACAATCGGCCCAACCTTAATTTTTGGTTTTTTTTAATTCTCCAATAAGCATTTCACCAGTGGAAAAATTACCTAAGTCATCTTTTCACTAACATTACGTGTTATACAAGTCTTCGTGCCGAGGGCCGTTTTTTTGTTGTTCAATAAATGACTTCAGTGGCTTTGGTCATTTGTATATGATTGAGTCTTGAAGGATCAATCAGTACCTTCCAATTTGGAAGAGTGAAAACTAAAAATCTTTGATATTATAAGTAGCTTTTTGTATGTAGAGAAATTATGTTGCTTGATTGAATTTAAGATGTGCTTATTTAATTAAAATTTAATTTACTCAATTTACCCTGCTTTTGAGCGTAGGTCGTTTGTTTTTTGAGACCCTCAAATTATGTCGTGTGTTTTTTGTTTTCACTTAGACGGAAAAAAGATAACGAAAGATTTTAATTCCATTCTTTAAATTAATAAAATATATATATTTAAATGTTCAACTTATCTTGTAACCAACGTGTGTTTTCAATTCCATTTTAAATACGATCTAGTGATCGTCTGCGATAAAACAATCTATTTTTTTATTTATTCACGCCGTACAATGAACACGTTGGCATGCACTTTTTCACATTCAAAAATAATAAACTTTTACGCGCAAAAACACAATTACATTTTTCTGCATAAGGAATGATAATTAATAAATTTGATCGATCATATTATTGAATCATGAATCATCACAGCTCGTGTTCAAATGAATTAATAACACCTTTCCAATCACAGTTTTTGCTTCATAAACAAATGGAAAATAAAGGTTTTGGGACTGACAACAATTTACAATATATTTGAAAACCGTACTTGAGTTTAGATACTGTTTATATGTAACAAAAATCTATATATATTTCCGATAAACTATTGATTTTGAAGTGTTGAAAATTGTTACGACTAAAACCATTTGTCGAATAGTATTTATAGTGCACTAATAAACTATACATATGGTTGGAAGTAGATGAGTCTTAATACCATTAAATTCATTTTCGAAAAAGCACACTAAGCTTTCGTTAAAGAGTCGAGAGATACGCACTAAAAGCTTACGAATGTTTCTACAACTGTAAGATTAAACTCTGAAGAATGGTCGACCGCTTTTATATGTATTTTAAACTCCAGATGTAGATCTCCGAGATCTATATAACGCAATATTGCTTAACAAGAACAAATTTAGAAAATTGAATTGCAGAATAATATTAACAAAACACATGTTAAGCCTTTTGGATATTATAAAAATACTTATGTGGGAGAAATTACCAATACGACAGATATTTTTAAGCTTTAGGAAGTTTTTACGAAGCTTTCAAATGCATCCATGCTTTAAATATAACATATACAATACTTAATCACCATTTGAAACTTGATTCGACAGTGGTTGAACACGAAAACTTTTGACCATAAAGTGTCTTCATTGCTATTCTACTTAAACATTTATTTCAACAAGGATTACCGGCATAATATAGATAGATTATCGTAATGAGTTTAGGGACACTGAATCTGCAAAAATGCTAATTTCAAACGTGTTTCTGTTGTTCAAAAGTTGAGTCGCCATTCATTCTGATGTCTTAATTTTATTTATAACTATAATCAAATTAAGAAGTAATTTATTTGAAAAGTTAAAAAAAGTGATAACCCTTTGGAGAAAATGACAATGCTTTATCGTTTTCCATTGGTCAAATTTGTTTGAATTGATTTTCGTTTGCTCATAGTAGTAAAAAGATTTACATAGCTTTTATAATATAAATGTGATTTCAATCAAGGCGCAAGTCATTAAAAATAATGTTAATAACAACATACATAAAAAAAGTCTTACTTGTACGATGATGGAGCTGATGATATTGATTCCAGATCAACTGCAGTAGGAGGCTCTGCTCCCAGAACCTTGAACGCCTCCACATCCGCAGACGCTCTACCACCAGATGGCAACGTTAGCGGCACCGTGTCTCTATTCTCATCACTTCCACTTCCGTCAGTCCTTTGGAGACTATCAACACTTCCAAACTCATGTCCTATACTCTTGTAAAACCTGTCGGTGTAATCTTCAGCTAAAACCCTACTTCTTTTGTATCTTTCTAGTCCCAATTTATTGACTCTGACAGCTCTTTGATTTACAGGTCTTTTTATGTCGGCAAAATACTCTTGACGAGGTCTAGTAATTTCTTTTACACGAAAAGCTGGAGGCTGTCTATCACTAACGGAGAAATTTGTCACATGTCCAGGATTTTTACTAACACTTTGGCTTAAAACAGAACTGGATTTTTGATCGCTATCCGCTGTATCAAATGACCCACTTTTGATAGATGATCCAATAGACTCTTCAATTTTCCTTAACTCCTGTTCTGTTCGAAATGACTTTGGTTTTGCAGCACCCAAGTTTGGTTTGTTAAGATTGTTATTAATACGGTCATTCAACTTTGAAGAAACACTACTCCTATCAATTGTTGCAGATGAATTACTTCTTGTTCTGGCTGGACTACTTTCTATTGATTTGATTATTTGTTTATTATTAAAAACTGTTGCAGGCACTTTATTTATTATTGGAGGGTTCGCATTCAAAATGTCATTTTTTATAACTGTTCTCATAGAACTTGTGTCACTGAATCTATCGGAAAATGTTGACAGTCCATCTGTCGCACTGACATCTGGACCGAAGAGAGAATTTTCTATGTGGTCTTGTTCCAATCGCCTTCCAAAGTCATCGTTTGTCGGGAATATCGTGGGAGAAGCAGCCCTACTCCCGATCTTCGAGTGCCCTCCGAAGAGTCTTTCTTTCGCTAGTCTCACATTGATATCGTCTTCAAAGGGATCTAAGATCCGCTCTTTGGCGAGACGTATGGACTCGTCTGGAGATGGATCTCTGTCTTCTCTCGGCTTTGGTGTGAAGGCATACGGAGTGCGGGCCAGCTCTCTCTCGACGCTGCTGGCTCGATGGCGGCTGAACAGCGAATGCTGTTGTTTATTTGTGGCTCCACGCATCTTGCACAGTGGTATATGCTAGGTCAGCTGAAGCGTGAAGTGCATCCCCGCTCTGGGCACCTTTTCAAGACAGAGGTGGCGGCCTGATTGTCCACTCCTTTATACGCAAGATTTACAGAACTCATTCGTGTATCATTTATATTTAAACTGTTTATACATTGCGAAAAACATAAACGAAACAAAATTCTTCATTTTGTATTTGATTTACATTTTGAAACTAAATTCACAAACTATTTTATAGATTTTATACACTTTTCAAGCGTTTAGTTATGTTTATTTATTGAACCTAAATTGTGGATAGGAAAGAAATATAACTTTTATTTTTAACTTTTTTCGAAATCAAACGCTTTTAATATTTGATCGTTACAATGATGTGCATTTTAAAAGACTTGAAACTGATTTATTTTTTGAATAAATTTTTCAACATTTAATCAAAAAGTGCATTCAATTCATGATAATATTACATTTGGTGGCGATAAAGAAAATACAATATTTACAATAAAAAACGGAAATAATGAATTATGTGAAAAAATCTGAAATACATTTATTTATTTTCAATGCTTGAGTTATGTTATCAAAGTATTAAGAGGCACGCCTCTGGAGGGTTTTAATAACTTTTGATTTCGTTATCGTTCAATTTTGAAATGTTCTTAGTTTACATCGTTTTCATTATTACTTTACGAATATTAATGACAGCCACTGAATTTCAATTTCGATAAATTTGTGGCTATTTAAAAAAAACAGATTTAATTAAAAGATCATATCGAATAAACGAAATTACTTCTGAAACTAAATTGCGTTTTTTTAATTGAACAGTATTTATGATTGGTATTTTCCATTTAAATTTTTATTTTCGTTTTTCTTCGTGGATTCATATATCTGAAACAAAAGAAAAAGTAATATTTAGTTAATTATCACAACTCGTACTCAATAAAAGTCAACCATTTTATATTAGTAGCGTGCGAACTGTATATGTCAGACATGTAGCCGATTAGTGAACATCTTCTTTCATTGATATTTTCAATTGATTTAAAGACGTGTTACTCAAAAGCATATATGAGAAGCAAACATTCAATAAATGATTTGTCACACAAATACAGAGCTTGGAAAATGGTGATTTCAGTGTTGAAGAAATCATGGTTTGCTTGAATGTGTTAACATTATGATTTAATTTTTTAGGAAAAACCCTTTTTTGAACATTAATTGTTATTTCCATTAATAGATTTTATTATGTATACTATCAGAACTGATATTAAATGGCATTTTTCAAAATTTGTGACAAATCACTTTCAAATACATATATCTGTATACCTTTCCACACACCTATTATCTAATGCTACAAATGGGACGAATAAAGAATAAATAGCTGGCAGTTAGCTTCTAAATAATAGATTTTAGGCTTGAAATACACGAAATACAGCCAAAAGTTGACATCTCGGCGATCGCTGTTTTATCATACATATAAAACTCATATGCAACATTTTGCAGTCGGCCCAAAATATGTTTTTCAGCTGGTCAGCTTTTTGTTGTTGCTGACACCGGCATCTAAATGTTGCTTATGTATTTTTGACCCTTCGATCCCCATCAATGAAGCTTTATTATAACACGGTGAAAAAAAAATTGTAGAGCTAAAATAGATTGTTATTTTTTCACCGTGTTATTATAATGGAGTTCTACCAAGTAAATGCCAATTCAATTAATACATCTTTATTATCTATGAAAAGGAGAGGCATTGGTTTATTAAGAATTTTTGTTAAAATATTATTGTTGAAATGCAACATCAGGCGTCTATTTACATCGTTTAGGGATAGGCAGTGCACAATTATTACAGAAACTGTGATCTCGGTGTCAATACTGAAATAACAGTTTCGAAAATACAAAAATATCGGTATTTTGGTGTTGAAAATTAAACAAAACCAAAATTTGAATGTATGTAAATCATCGTATATTTTAATAAAATTGTTCAATTGAAATATTTTAAATCTGCCACGAGTTGCATTAATATTGACGGGTTCCAGAATTGATGACTCTTTTTCAATGGTGTACTATGATTATAATTTCAAAGTAAAACCATAAGTCGTTAAATATTCTGGATATTTTTCAATGGCGGTATTTTTATATAATTTATTTTAAATATCGAAATACCAATTTTGATTTACTTGCCCTGTATTGAAATTCTGATAAATCGTATTTTTTTTGTTTTATTTAAACATATTTTGTAATACTGGTATTGATAATTGCAATATTCGTCTTTAATATAAAATTCCGAAATTACGGTATTGATATATTCATCCGGTAGTGCAATATCTAGTTACGGATATGGTTAAAAATGATTTTACTGATTGAAATGTGTACAAAAATATTAAAATCAGCGGAAAGTAAAACTCAACAATTAAGTCATTAATCATTCCACGAAATACATTATAGTCGTAATCGTCATGGCGAGGCCTTTATCAAGAATCGCATAAATAATCTTATTATCCATTTGCAATCTCGGTCGGCATGTTTTAAATGCAGTGGTAATTTTTATTGGCTAACTATAGGGCGTAACTGTGAAAAAAAAAATGCATCGCAGAAAAGAATTTCGCTATAACAAAACATACCTGCATGCAATATCACGTAACCACAACAATGAAAAACTTTTCCTTCATCTGGGAAAAATATATAATGAATCGATGTATTATTTAACTAGCAATAATACAGCAATTTTTTCAAAAAATTTCATATAAATTTTAAGAACCTAGAATTCGCGGATTTCCCAAAATTACCAGCGCGACGACGTCTGCCATTATGCTCTTCTGCATTTCATTTTCTCAATCCTGAAATTCCGAGATTGGTATTCAAAATCACAAGAATTTACAGTTTTACCCAAATTACCGGCGCGGAAGTTTTTTTTTAGATCTTCCAAGAATTTTCGAATCTAAAATGCTAAGAATTTACAGATTTTCAAAAAATAACAGCGCGACGTCCGCCATTATGCTATTCCGTGTTTCATTTTTTCAAACCTTAAATCCTGGGATTGGTACTATCGTAATCCCAGGACTTGGAATCACAAAATTGGACGGGATCCCGGTATCGATACCTTAGTTCTGAGTAAACAGCAAATAAAAAAAATCAGCTTTAAGGATAAAGCCTCCAGCATCGATATTTTATGTTACATAGATAATTATTATGATATCAAAATTAATAAAGATATAACAACGTCAATCTGACACAAATGAGACTTGTAATTCAAAAACAGGGACAAAACCGCTTTCATTTCATCAGCATTAATATTATTTGCCTATAAAAATAAATACTTTCTTTGGAAAATTGGTACAATAAATGCACCAACTGAGTTATCCCAGACAAAGAATGTATATAATATATTTTTTTGTCATGTTAACAGCCTCTCAACAGAAGCTTTTAACTTCTATTCTCAGTATATACATATATTATGTTAATGCATTAGGAAACGACAAGTATTTAGTTAAAAAAAAATAAACAACACAGCAAAAAACACAAATACACATCATTGTATTGTTTTGACAAACGTTTTCACTAGGGGATACGAGACCTTGAGCATTAAAACGAATAGTATCCAAGAGCATTTAACACTCAACACCACCGAGACCTACCAATTAAAATGTAGTTATTTGAACTTATCACGAGAATTTTATAAAGAATAATATGTTATTCTAATTAATGTAAGCTTAGCGAAAAATTATGAGTTATAGTTTGGTGGAATACTTATCGAATTAGGTTTGGTTGGGTTATCGAACGCGAATAATTTTATTATACAAGCGAGCAAGAATGCACATTTGTGCTCACAATTTGATAAGTATCTTGTTAGTATGCAGTTACTTGCTGTTGCATATAGTGCATGTGGCACTAAGCAACAGGAAACTTAGTTTTAAACATTCATTTGCCAAATAGTATGTTTGGAAGAATGCACATTCGATAGTTTTACATACTAAATTAAACTTTGTATGGATACAAATAATTACAGTATGTCTGTAGAAAGTAGACGTATGATATTAGTTATATTCTACTACTCATATTTTTTTCCAGTGCTGAGAGAGATTTTTTCGATAAACAATATATTTTTCAAGCCATATTAATGTCACGGATAACTTTTATTTCTATCATTTAAAAAAAACACACACACACAACGTCGTTGTATAGAAACCCCGCGTGACTATACGGTCATTCTCATCCTTATGTTACAGTGTAATATTGTGTACGGACAGTAGTAAGGACGAGCGTGACCGTATGGGCACACAAACATTCGGGATTGAAATATAGCTAAACGTGAAATTTTTGAAAATATTTACAATTTGAACTCTTTAGATCAACGTAATTACATCACAAATATAATACATTAGTAAAAGTAGTGTAAATAATTTTATTTTTTGATAAAATAATTATTAACAGTTTCAAAAAGTCCATTAAAAATAAACGGAAATTCAAAAAATCGCATGTGATTTTGGTAGTCGTTTTCGTCACCGCGGCTGATGACTAACTGAAGTCTTTTTTAACAAAATTTGAGTAAAAGCAATAATATTCAGGTAGAAAAAGGATGAATAGTAGTATCAATAGACAGCGGTGCTTACTGTGACCATATGGTCACGCTCGTCTTTG
The DNA here is from genome assembly GCA_031772345.1 of Himalopsyche anomala. Taxonomy (NCBI): domain Eukaryota; kingdom Metazoa; phylum Arthropoda; class Insecta; order Trichoptera; family Rhyacophilidae; genus Himalopsyche; species Himalopsyche anomala. The sequence goes on along the minus strand of CM062823.1, from coordinate 1,719,907 downwards.
GAGGGTTTTAAAACCACATGCTACTCTACTAGAAAAAAAGCATAACTTTTTCCACTGGATATGGTAGTTAATGTGAGGTGTGTTTTTCCTCTTTGAGAAGCATCATGACACTAAGTCGACCGGAGAGATATTTATTCATTTCACTTACTACGCACTTGAAATGATGTTTGTATTACACATCAAACCACTTCATACCGGTTAAATATCAGTATTTTATATATGTACACTTGGGCCTCGTATAACACGGTTATATGGTTCCACAAAAACGTCGTGTAATACAAATCCGTGTTATACAAGGTTTGAAGTTCATACAAAATTAGGGATTGCGTTCCAAAAAAAACTATCGAAGATGGTTTATATAAATATGTACTTTATTTTTTTAAATAAACAAATATACATTTACATATCTATTGAAAGAAATTTTAATAACATAATATAGCATTCATTCATCATCGCTATCACTTAGAATTATTACATGTTTTACTCTTTTTCGAGATCGGTTGTAAGTTTTCATCATCATCGGAGGACTCTGAATTTCTTGTGGTTTTAGCCTTCAAAAATTCGGTAATAAGCGATTGTCTGCTTTAAGCGTATAAATCTTTGCGTATTTCCCTATAAGGTTTCAAAATTTGTTGTAATTCTCTCTTAAATTTCGAACTTCTTTCTATTATAGGATCCTTTTTGATATATATATATTTTTTTAAAATTGAAACCGTGTTATATAAAGCGTGTTGTATGAAAAATATGCCACAATTTATACAACAGTGTTGTATAAAACCATGTTATATAAAACCGTATTTTACGAGGCCCAAGTGTATGATTCTTTTCGAATTGGATATCACAAACATATGATCTTCTCCACACAAAGTAAGTCTTAAAGAGGCGAATTGTCACACGAAAAGTAACGTTGGCCACATTGTCATGAAATCATTTTCCTCGGCTTCTGATACACGCACCAATTAAGTAAAACTCAGTCATTAAATTCATTATAACGTTTGTTAAATAATACGAAGCATATTGAAATAAAACGCGGGTGCATTGTAATGCAATAATGCATTGTAGTTAGAGTTGCATCGGAAAGCGTTTCACTTTCACGCGTATTGGAGGTAATTGCATTTAATCAGAAGCCACATCGTTAAAAGTAATAACATGTTTCATTTACTTCACGATTGGTTATTAAAGTAATATGAAAATAATATTGGCAGTATCGTCAAAATTCCTTGGACTTTGATGGAATTTAACTAATAGTTCTGCCTTATATCATCATTATTGACGCTTCACTCTGCTGTAGATCTTGACAAGATTTTAAAAACGCCTCCAGTTGTGTCTACCTGATCCGGTATATTTGAAAATCCTTCGTACAAAACATTCTGTGCCTGTTATTTATAATTAATACAATACAACTATTTCGGTTAAAGTCAAAACCAATCATCTTATAAAATATGTAATATAGTAAGTAAGTAAGAAAGTATGCAAATATTTGTTTTTCAAATGATGTTTTTTTCAATGAATAAAATGGGATTACACCGATAATCAATTTCAAATTTTTGAAGGGGTTTATAGAAATGTGATAAAATAAGAAGATGGCGGGTTGTTTTCGCTATGTTATAGACGTTAAACATTTTATATGCATCAAGCATTCTTTTACAAATGTCAACAAGTTAATATTATATACTTATTTCGTTTTTAAGAAAACTTTTGGACAGCAAACCGTCGGGTTTTTTCAGGACCGTGGACTCGTTGAAAAATAAGACGAATATGAGTCCAACCTTAGCTTAAAACACTACTTTAATTATTTTCTTAAACTTAGTAGCATACAGTGGTGCCATTTTTGTCCCTAGTGCCTTTTTAAAGGACTCAAAGCTATTTATTTTTTTAGTACGACTCCAGCTAAGACATTTTGACTCCACGTCTCCGACTCCGCAGCCCTTAGTTTTATTTTTATTTTTTTAACTTTTTTCTGAAACTATTTCACAAAAATTACTTATCTAGGTTTTCTAATAATAAAAAATAGCTAAATAACCTTAAATTCAGAGATTTTTTTATTTATTTTATTACTATTTTTCTTTGAAGTCAAGATTAAGAAATAATCTTTTCCACTTTGCACACATTAACTGACTCAAATTTTTGCAACTGCATTGTAAGGTTGAAAAATATTTTAAAAGAAAAGAATGAAGTACATTTTGATGTGCATTTAATTTTTACATTTGACTCATTGTGTGTATTGAAGAAGAACAGAAAGGACTAAATCATTGTTTAGATTTATTTTCTTGTATTCCACATTTTTTAATATTATGAGTTAGATATCTATAAAAAGAGCACACAAAAGATAATTACAAAAGTACCTAATTAAACTTACAATTCATTTATCATCTAAAATAATCTAACTTCTGACCCAGGATAAGCAATTTCCAGTAACGTAAGTCACACAAAAGAAAATTCTTTGAAATTGGCTTCATTGTACCCACAAGAGCTTGTAAAAAAAAGGATATGAGCAATATGTATTTATACAAGATAAATCTGTAAACATGACTGTTGATGGTATCAAAAATTAAATCATGAAAAATGGCGGTATCAACAATGAAATTTACTTCTGTGTAGTGAAAACAAATTGCATATTTTAAAGATAGTAAAAGTGAGTACCTACACTAATAAGATTAACAATTTATTTTCACTATTTCCCACTACTCAACAGGTGTTTTCAACATCTATAATATAAAATAGAAACTACATGTCTATTTGTCACAAAAAGCCCTTCCAAAGGCTGAACAGCAGCGATGAGAAATTTACAAATGTCATTCTGGGTGCCATACATGAAGAAACACAGACATGCGTACACCGGTACGCATGCACTTGCGACGTATTCGTGCGTCTGAACTGCGCTGCGCTCTGTTTTGGAGTCAGCACAGATTCCTGCTTGATGCTTTCAGGTTTGGACGTGTTCTTTTAATTGTCACAAAAATGACTTAGTGCAAAATAAAGTTTTTTTTTGTATATGACACTTCGGATGTAAACTACAATTAAAAGACATTAAAAGAGTTCTTGTGAATAATAATGTATTATGTCACTTGCATGCTCACTGTAGTTTTTATCCATATCCGTTCACAATGTGGAGCATATGGCCTCCTAATCGAGGTATCGCAACAGAAGTTTTTTACAAGAACTGTTTGTTATACAGTCACTCAACCTCGCTTTAATTATAAGGCTAAAACAGGACTAGTGGTTAACTAATCGCTCTCACTACGCCTGGTTGTGAAGGTATTGGAAATGGTGGAAAAGACATTACAAACACCCAAGCCTAACAGAAATCGATAAATCGATCGAAAAAATGATGTTCGTACTGGGACTCGAACCCGTGAGGTCTAGCACGGAAGCCCGGAACGCTAAACACTGCGCCATCCGATCCATATGCCCACTGATTTACAGATCTTAAATATTTTGTTTTTGTGCAGTGGTAAATTTTGTATTGTAGAAGGTATATTTGAGTTTGCTGAGAACTTAGGGTTTTATTTGAATTGAAAGTAATTTTGTTAAAAAAATATACATTTTCATACTGTAGCACTTGCGGGACGCAACTGTCACAGCATACGCTGGTCGCACATGTCTGCTTTGTCTGCTTGTACTAATTCTGTGCTACGTTGCCTGTATCTCAACATACGCCTATAATACGGCACCACAACAAGAATGAAAACGAAATATTTTCATTTCGAGATTTCTTTATCTTTGAGTATCCATATGGAAAATGCTTGCAAAGCGTAAAGATAATTTCACATGTATAGTAAGCAATAATTGCTCAAAACTAATGCTGCTTACTGACCATAATATAAGTCGTGACTTTTTTTGTATGGCATTAAGGCAGTTTATTACATCTGCGGATATTTTACAAGAGATCTCTCAAGTGTTTACAAAGCGTGAAGAACAAACCACAGAATTAAATGGAAATGAAGATAATCTATGTTCTTGTACTCAGTAAGAATGCAATACACTTCTCGACGCTAAATGATACAATCATTTAATTTAATTTGAGTTCGTTTCATATCTCAATTATACATGCATGTGGAAAATATATGGCGGAAAGCTAGTCGAAAGTTTTCATAATTCTAAATCGAAATTCATGATGATTTGCGTATATTATAAATTATACATTTTTTAAAAAGGTATAGTACTCTCCGAATTTTTCAACTTGTTACTCATTTCTATTTAGGTACGAAACAATACAATTTTTTCGTTTCGGATTGTATTGCGGTATTTGCCAAGATAATCTAATATTTGGGTTATGAATTTTCTCAACATATTATACATACATATATGAGGAGCTTGGAATCAAACATGCTGCCACAAAAAATGAAATATCGCTATAATATTGGAGCACTACTTGAAAACAGTATTTAACTTTTAGCCTTGCAAAAAGTCTTGTAGTTTCCATGCAATTTTAGGGTCAAAATATGGTCTTATAATAAAAACTCTCTAAGTTTTTATAATAAAAGTGTGTTTTCCTTTGTTCATGGAGAAGTAGATCTGGTCAATTTTGATCCTAAGCTTCTCATATATGTAATTTCACATTTACTTGATTATGTATTCAATCATAACCTTTTCTGCTGTATTCAATCTATATTCTATTCAAAAATAATATACTAAGTTTAATTATCAAATAATTAAAATCAACGATTGTGATTAACAAAACCGATTCAGACCTTTATTATAAAAAAATGATTAATTAGTACATAAAAAGTTTATTTTATAAAATGCCTTGCTACCTTAAGTGATCTTTATTCTGAAGGATTCATTGATTGGAAAAATAAGAAAAACTACTATACGATTTAACCAAGATAAACTACTAAAAGAACGTTTAAGAACGAAAGTTTATAATTCTTACAAGCGTTTGTTCGTTCGGAATGCGCCGGATTAAAACTAGGCAATCCAATCCCGGACACTTTGTGTGACTGGGATTTAAGGACTGATAATTGTTCCAATCCCATTGAACTCTTAAACCCAGGAATTTACGGAATACCCAAAATAAGCCAAAATTTCGAACAACCTTTTTTACCCCTCGCTCAATTTTCTCTAATTTTCTCAAACCCGAAATCCTGGGATTAGAACTGTCACAATCCCGGGATTGGAGACTTAAGGTACAACAACTCTTGGACTGCAAACTTTTGTTTTGTAACCCATTGGAGAGAGGTGATATATCACCGATAAATTGACTACAACGGAATTGATTTAATTGAATAACAGATATTTGACGAATCATATTATATTATAATAGATTTATATGATTACTTGGGAAACTAATACTTCTGTGGGGGGATCGATAATTTAATATTGCGAATTCTGTAGAAGCCGTTACGAAAAAATTCTTGGTCGATCGAGCAGTAAGTTATGATGTAAACATGCAGTCATATGTAACGTAAGTTATGTGCTAGCTGAAATTATTGTATTTTTTTTTCGACATTAACTTCAATCAATTTATGCATCAATAAATTCGTGTGCATAACTCATTTGACGTGGTTTCGTTTGCAACGCATCTACCTGGCAAGCGATCGATACTTGATTTTACGTTTTTATGATTTTTGCTAATAAATAAATAATTTTATCTGTATTTACTTAATGATGTTCCCGTCAATGACTATTCGCTATCATTAATCTTTGGTAACAAATTAAATGGTCAGATTTTAAATAAAATTTTGGTCAGAATTCAAATACACTTTTGGTCTGAATAAAATTCAATTTTTATAACCATTTTGGTTGGGTTAGGTTAGGTTATTTTTCAATTTCATTTAAATTATGACTATTTTATATAAAGTCTGTCCGTTAATTATTTATTCTGCCTTCTGTACACTGACTGATATATATTGACCATTTAATATAAATTCTGACCAATGTGATAAAAATTATGACCGAAACTGTATTAAAATTCAGACAGAAAAAAATCGAGCCTCAATCTTTTGCGTTCCAAAAAATGATTCGCCATTTGAACAGCATTGGAATATCGGAAGAATATATTAATTTGTAGTATACATTTGGATAGCCATATGAAACCTTTATTATATATTAAATACCTGGACTTGTAACCATGTGGTCAACATCGTCCTCTTCGGTCGCTGTGTGCATAGGTTCGAGTCTCAGTAGGAATATTTATACAAATTGATTTTTCAATTGATTTATGACTTTGTGTTCCAGGTGTATTAGATGTAGTACTGTGGAGTCTGAATCTGAGCTGGAGTCGTAAAAAACAAGAGACTCCGACTACTTATTTTAATTAAATTAAAATAAAAAAATTATGCAATAAATGCAAGTAAATAGTTTGTTTACATAAATTTTTTGAGACAGACTTTTGTTTAAATGCTGTAGTTTGAGTTGTAGTATTTTTGCAAGACTCTGCAGGCCTGATAAAATTTACTTTATCCAATCTTAGCGAGAGCAATTATTCAAATATTAGTATTGTTCTAGTCCCATAATTTTATCCTTAAGATCTCCGAAAAATAATGTTTGGTTGAATGAATAACAAGGAGTTATCGTAGAACAAAGTTTCTTGTTATAATTTCATATGCTCTACATTTGGGAGTGAACTTCATTAATTAAAAAATCATATTTAAATATGTGTATATTAACTAAATTATCATTAAAGCAACACTGAGGTTATGTTACGGCAAATGGCGATTTCTCCACGAGTCACAATCAATGGAAGTCGTTTCTTATGTATTCACTCCAAGTGTCAGGTACAATGGGCCAGGAAATAATTAGATTTCCTGTCTATGCCAATTATAATTACTGGACATCACTCTCTAGGATGGTTTTATATCAGATGTATTACTTTTACGGTAAACATAGCTTGACCAACGCAATCTTTCAATCTGTATCGATTAAATCTGTTTTTCCAATTCCGTCTCTAGTTGGACTGCAGATACGGTGGGGGGAATTTGTCTGCAATAAAAAAATATGGACTTTAAGATTTTATCAATGGAGTATTAAATATGTTTTCACAATAAATGAAAACATACATTTATTGTACGCGCAATACTTTGGTTAGTATTTAGGTTATTCTCAAACGGAGCGTATCATTGGCTGGTCGTAAAAATAAACCTATCATTTATTGTTTTAGTCATTGGTATTATTAATTCATTAATAAAAACATATAATATTTTCTATAAAACATTGAAAAGACGTTTCTACAATGTCTTTGTGAAGAACTTTTCTTAAGGGTATTCACTGTCAATACTTGGAAAGGCATTACAGTGGAATCCTAATCTACCGTCCTCGCATTGTTCGTTTTTCCGCATGGATCGTTTATTTTTCATAGTCCCGGCCAAACACCCATAAGAACGATGTAAAAGAATCCCGCATTAATCGTTCCCCGATTTACCGTTTTCCTCGATCTATCGTTTAAATATTTTGGTCCCGTCACGAATATTATCCCGATTGACCGTTTTCGTTGAATATTTTTCATAAATAGTTTTGCCTCGCATTTCGTTTCACGTTTTTTTTCAGTGAGACCCCGATCTACCGTTCTCACTATCTTCGTTTTTGTGCATGGATCGTTTATATTTTACTCGACCAAGACCCCGTCATAACAATATTTAGTAAATCCACGTATATCATTCCCTGATTTACTGATTTTCTCGATCTATCATCTAAATATTGTCGTCCCGTCCCAATTATTATCCAGATTGACCGTTTTTGTAGAATATTAAGTATTATATCGCATTTAGTTACTTACATAAATAAATAAGTTTTTTTAAAATTAAACATTTTTTTGATGTTATTTGAAGATTTCCCGCATTGTCAGTTTCCCGCATTATTCGTTAATTTATACGGTCCCTTAAAAAACGTAGAATCGAGGTTCCACTGTGAATTCAAAAAATAAAATTAACACTTGTACTAATTGTGGGGTTATAATGCAAAACGTATTATTCCCAAAATGAGCGATATTCAGTTATAATAATCAGATAGGGTAATTCAAGCCTAAGGAATCGACTGATCATATTAGCTTTAATATAAAATATCTAAAAGACTGTCTTTTTCAAATTGGAAATCATATTTTTTGAAAAAAATATTTTTTTTGTGTTATTCGTTATAGTATTTGACTCTACTGAAAAGTTTGAGTTTTGGAAATAGTACGTTTTGCATTATAAACCACAATTCCCACTGTAGTTTAATTAAAAATAAGATTCATTTGATAATGCTCTTCATGCGCGAAATATTAAAAAAGTGGGAATTGATACAAACGTACATTTTATTTTTTGAAAAAATATAATACATAATAGTATTTTTTTAAGTCAACCGGCGCCAATTTTTGTCGTAGCGATATCACAGTTTTTCCTTATATTTGTGTATTTAATAAATTCTAATCTTTGTAATAACTAAGTTTATAAAATATTTTATTGAATGATTCACAACACGCAGAGCTATTATTTATTACTGACGGATAAGTAAATTAAAAAAATACGTATATTCACTTTTAAGTCATGGTATAAAAGTATTTTATTATTAAAAACAGTTTTTTGTATTAATTCCACATTATTCAAAAAAAACTTCTGTCGAAATACCTCCATTAGTAGGCCATATGCTTTACGTTGATAGAGGACATGGATTAGAAAAAAATACAATTTTAATTGTTTCTGAAAAAAATGAAAGAGTTCAAGGTCAATCAAAATAAGTACCACCCCAGCACTTTTTAATTTAACTCTTCGCCACTGGTATAAATACAAAAATATATTAGATGGGTTATCGACAAAAAACATTTTACGCCATATGCATTAATATTCATTAAAAACGGTCGGATCTCAGTATGACCATTAGCGGAAAAATTCCCGACATAAGTAATATTAATCACCACTTAATCGACGAAGTAGCAACATTGCATATAACAGGGTTTTGTGTGAAAAGTTGATAGTAATGGTTCAGCGATAAAGTGGGGAATATTTGGCAGCATATGCAAAAAAAATATACCTTAATTTTTATATTTTCTACGTTAAGTGTTATTTTGTTAATTCAGTTTTTTATTATAACAGATACAATATATGGACATCATACGTATTCAAGGTTTTTAAAAGTAAATTCTATGATCAGTCAAAATGTTTAACAATGTAGGTTCAGTTTCAAATCCTGGCATGCATTTTTGTATTTTTTCTATGACTTTGGAGTAGGAGTCAGAATTGGAGTCGTGGAATCGGACTGACTCTTTTTTGTGTGTTTATACAAATCGTTAAGAGTCAAAAGTGGCGCAACTCTATGCTGCAAAGCCTTAAAAATAGTAAAGTTCTAAACGTATTAAAAACAATCAAACAATACATAAATTGTATTTTGTAAGACCACAAAAATCTTGGAGTATTTGTCAATTGTTTACGGATATAATGAGATATGATGCTGATATGAGTAATTTACATCCCTGTTTTCCTAGGATGTTGTAATCCGTAAATATTTACAGTATTGGGGTGTAGCTAGCAAGAGTGATTAGCCAACCACTAGTCTTGTTTTTGCTCTATTCTTATATGCAGTTTTGTGCTGCTATGGGCTCTCACCGGCTTTACCGAGCTGGTTCCCAATTTAATAATTTCGGTTCGGAGAGCCGGTTCCTATACCCGTCACGTTTATTAGTATATCTGTAAATTCCTGTGATTTCGGATCCAAAAATTTTTGGAAGAGCTAAAAAAATCGAGTCTCGCTGATCATTTTGGCAAATCAGTTAATTCGTGGGATTTTGGATTCGAAAATTCTCGGAAGAGCCAAAAACTGTTTGAAAATCCCAAAATCACCGACCAAGGTGCAAACCGGTTAATACAATTGTAGCAGTACTTAGCAATGCTAATATCCCTACTCGCTTCGAAAGAAAGAGATGTAGAAAAACTTCTGTTGAAATACTTCCATTAAAAAGCCATATGTCCACATTGGGAGCGAGCATGAATTTAAAAAAAAATAGTAAGCTAAATATATTCAAAAATTAGCATATTAATTATATTGATTGGTGAAACAATGTCTGTATGTACTAGAAGGAAGGAAAATGATTGAAAAAACTAAGAAAGTTTGAGCCAGCAATGGCTATTAACCTAGTGATACATGTATTTCTTATTTAAACACGATACACTCATTTACTAAGCGTCAGTTAAAGTTCATCCGAAAGGTGAAACCCGGGTCATTAGTGACAAAACTTGTGTGAATGTACATAATTTGAACGATTCAAATTTAAGATCATTTCATTTTTAAGTCAAATTCGAAGTCAGAGTCGTGTTTTTAAACGACTACCCATCCTTGATATTTCTCATCGTAACTACAAGTCGTATTTTATTTTGTTCTTCGATGAGACTAGTAAAAAGAAGTTCTATTGTTAGTCCTTATAACTTCGGAGGGAGCACATGTTTAAAAATACTAGCGGTGATTTAAATTAGACTTCCTGTGATTTCTGCTTTTTTTATTTTAAAGCTATTCACCATTTGTGTTTCAACAATAATGTTGTTTGACCAAAATGAATCATTTTTAATATAGCATGACATTCATGTGAATCCTTATAGATCAACACTTACAAAATCGTACTCTTTCCTTAATTATATTATGTATATTAGTGCATGTCTGATACAGACCGCTTGGCTTCGGTTACGGAGGGTACGGGTTCAAATCCCGGTACGGACAGTTTTATAAATTGATCTTTAAATCGATTTATGAATTTCTGTTCGAAGGCATGGATGTATATGATGTATTAAATTATCCTCTCCCACCCATCATATCTCTATAAACGGGGCGTATCGAGAGCGATTAGCTTACTACTAGTCCTGTCCTAGCTCTATCCTTCTATCCCTACTCTCTTTGGAAAAAGAGAGGTTGAGCAACTGAGTAACAAGCAGTTCTCGAAGAAACACTTCTGTTGAGATAAACTCCATTAGGAGTCCACATGCTCCACATTGGGAGCGGACATGGTTAAAAAAATATATTAACTTCTAGTTGAATGAAAAATCATTTTTTTTTTATATAATATTTTAGCATTATAGCATTATATTAATAAGAAATACTGTGAAACTGACAAAAATATGTATGTAATCGATAAAATCTAGTTAATTAGAATATCAAAAACATCCCAATTTATAAGGTATTTCGAAGTATACTATTATACAAGCAGTCTATTGTACATATCGACTGTGGAAAGGAAAAAGGACGTAACCCACACATAGCAAATTTTACAGGAGGCACAAAAAACATGTTTTGATGATTTTCGGCCATATGCAAATTATGAAATAAATACATCCTTGAAGTGCACGGAGACTTCTAAACCGGTGTCTAATTGCCATACTCTAATATTAATTTTTAAAATTGTCTAATAAAAACCCTTTATTTCAGTTCTTTTTCTTGGTTTTAATTTTTTACAAGGTCATCTTTTTCAAACTTAAAAGCTAAATTTGGATAGTAATTCGGCATTTGTAGCTCTCATCCTTTTGATATAATGTGTATCATGTTTGGTACATTGTGATTATCGAAAAAAAGCTGTTTTGAAAAAACTGTGGGTTACGTCATTTTTCCTTTCCACAGTCGATATGTATAGTTTTTCACCTCTCATTTCAATCACAGATACATACGTTTCAAAATAACATCGCATTAAAAATTGCTCGAAGCACTGCAGTATACAACAAACACGTAGACGTATGTCCTTACTACTACATTACCTGCTTTAGCGGAAGTAAACAATTCGAAGATAAAAGCAGGCGAAAATAAAAACAGAAAAAAAAATATTCTACCGTTTTCATTAAATTGGGTTATAACAATACAATATGCAATAACAATAAAATATTTAATATACGTTTTTTTTTCCTTTTTGAAAATGCATTCAAAACTACCTAGCATCACGATTTCCATCCATTTTCACAAGAAATAGAAAAATTTTCACGTTGCATATTAATTTACAGCGATAGGTTGTATTTTCATAAAAAAAGATTTTTTTACCGTGGGTATTTTTTCGTTGTTAGTTTTCTGGTTGGTTCTGCGAAAACTGCAATTTACCATTCATTTCAGAGCGACTCGCGATCTATAAGTATTCTTTTAAGTATGTGCCTGCAAATTTATTGCAGTGTCTGCCAAACTTGTTTCCTTTACGGCACTTGATGAATGGAACTAGTACCGCGGCACACCAAGATGCCGCAGATTATCTCCAAAACTCCTTTTTTTTTTTTTAGCTCACCGAGGAATTTGAAATCATCGATTTGGTATAATTTTCCGCAGATTATCTCCAAAACTCCTTTTTTTTTTTTAGCTCACCGAGGAATTTGAAATCCTCGATTTGGTACCAAATAGGCATTATTTAAAATTAATATTTTTAACGCTTCTTCCACCGCGGCACACCTGAGACTTGTTGCAGCACACTGTTTGGCAGACACTGCTCTAAGGCAAGAGGTTAACTACGTGGAAATTTCAAAGGCTGCGCGGACCGATCAAATATTAATTGAAAAACTGACTTGTAGTGCGCGCCAACCCAGAATGAGTGCGGGGGGGCCTCCCAACTGCTGCGCGGCCGTGCACACGCGCATTTTAGAGGGAACGTTGGTCCAAGCTATTATCTATGATCGTTTTGCTTGCATCTATTTCTAGGCTCGAACAATGCAACGCTGTTTCGTCACCAATTTATTTTTATCTATCGAACAATGAATTTCACTTAGCAGCCCGTTGCTTATTCAAAAAAATATATGTATTAGTATTTAAAATTGAATAATTAATTTTACAAACGGACTGAAATGAAAATTACATCGACCAAAGTAATATTATATGTAATTTGTGTTTTTTTTCAAACTTCATCTATATCAAAACCTATCATACGAAACTGCGGATGTCCCACCATGCCGACAATTAACAAAATTCTGATATCAACGTTCTGGGCATCTTTCGATTACGTTTACAATATAATAATTTAATTGGTTTCTAACTACACGCTTTTTTTTTGATCAATGAATCAACTCGCAAACAAAGGCCGAAGAAAATGGCTTCCTTCAACACAACCAAACGAAAATGTTCGTCGATCTTCTTTCCGCTAAGGAAATGGATTATTATGATTCCACAGTTGAGCGAACTTACGATTATACTTTTTATTATTGCTACAATAAACTAAAAACTTTAATTGATCATAACAAGCATCCTTCATCTTATATTGGCCTTGTAAATTTACAAGCAAATAATATAAGTAACGTCATTATTGCTCCGATTAAAAGAGGTAGGGTAAGTTTGTCTCATACTATCAATTAGCTGTCCTTAATTACATTACAACAAAGACACTAATTATAAAGCTATCACAATTAAGGTACTAGTGGTAAAGGATTCGTACTAAGGCATTATTCAACAACTAGCTCACAATATTATTCATTTTTGAACAATGTTCAAACTAATTATTTTACAGTTTGTGATGTTTTAAAGTTCACTCCCACCCACCCTTTCCGGCCCTGTAATAACTGGGTGTAGTGAGAGCGATTAGTTAACCACTATTTCTGACGATGGCGTAAGCCGAAATAGCTATCAACCTTTAACTTTTTTTAAAAACTGTAGAACTGAAATACCTTGATATTTTACCCTATTAAAATGGAGTTCTACCAAGTAAATGCCAAATCAATAAATAAATTAACCACTAGTCCTGTCTAAGCCTTATCCTTCTATCCCTACTACTTTCTTTGAATAAAAGAGGTTGAGATACTGAGTAACAAACAGTTTTAGTAGAAAAACTTCTGTTGGCATGCCTCCATTAGAAAACCATATGCTCCACATTGGGAGCGGACATGGATAAAAATATAAAATACATAAATAGGCTATTCGATTATTAAGTAATTTTCGACAAAAATCGGAGATACAATATTTTAACTCGAAGCCAACGATATGATCAATTTCTCAAACAGCAAGTTGTCAGTGCTCAAATACTTTTGAACTTCAAGACATTTGAGATAATCTCAATTAGAATTTAACTGAAAAATGACAAGTTATAAAAAGTTGTAACAAACACTGTTGAATTGATAAGTAAAGAATACTTGAATCTACACTTTGATGCGTATCTGTAGGTCTTTAAATAATAATAAATTAAATTTGAGGTAAGTATATCAATATGAAAGTATAGAGAGCTCCATTCATTGATTTGATCACCGACGAAATAAAAAGGACATTTACATACATACATTCAAACTTGGGATTGTCGGTTTTCAAAAACTGGTTTTTTAACTAAATTTTCGGCATTCGAAAACCGGTCTTTTTCAACAACTTCGTAACCGGTTTTTAAAATATTTTTTATTATTAAAATAAAAACGTTAATATTTTGACTTGATTTTGCCATGCTTTCAAATAAAACAAAATTAAATACATCTGTGTACATAGTTTAATATTAAGTATACAATGTAAACATACTACTTTTATTTACAATCCAGAAATGCGGCTCGATTAGATTATAACTAAGTGATCAATCAGTGGACGCTTTGAATGTTTTAAATACATATTCTCTGAAAGATTAACACGAAATAATTTCTTGTTGTGTATTATTATTTATATAAATAAACAAAGTAAAAAATAATTTAAAACCTTATTTCACTATTTTGATTGAGTTATCCAATTTTTTAACAAACTTCGAAAACAGTTTTTTTCAAAAAACAATTTTTGTATAAGCCCTAATTTCAACCACCAAATGTCTAATTTCAAACACAAATCACTTTTAAAGTGTTCACTGTCTTTCACAAATATCAAACGTGTTTAAAAAAGCAGCTTTTTTAAAGAAAAAAAAAGAATTTAAATCAATTTTTGGTCAGAATAAAAATATTAAACGGTCAGAATATTTAATAACAATTTTGGTTAGTAGGTTTGGTTAGGTTAGGTTAGGTTTGGTTTTTTTTAAATTTCATTTAAATTATGACTATTTATTCTGACCATTTTATAAAAATTCTGACCAGTGTTATTTAAATTTTGACTAGAAAAATACGAGCCTTTTTTAAATGTAACTGCGTAGCTTTCAGTCAAAACTAACACTTGCAATATATATATGTAGGTGTACGCAAATTTTTATGTGGCGAATTCCTTGTAATTTTCCGCCGTTTGTTATGTTTTAATTATTACCATACTGAGCGATAATACGATATGAATATTTATATATTCAGTTTAAAATGAAGGCCGTAAATGAGGCAAGAATTTTTTTTGGTTTCATTGAATTTTATTTATATTAAACAAGCACGAATACAACACATTTTGACTGATGAGTATTTGTTTACATTGCGGACCTTTTATTAATACTTTCAACATAGTAAATGTAAAAAATCTATCTGGGTCTAGGTAATAGTGATCTAGTTCTATACAATTAGGTTATAGTCAAAATTGTGACTACGAAAAACCTCAAAAAGCCACGACATTTTATATTTCTGACAGCAGAAAATATTACGTGAAGTCTACGCTGTAAAACAAATTCGAAGGCAGCTATCAACTATCTTAATGTTCATAAAATTTGAATCGTAAATTCACACAAGTTTTGTCACTAACGACCGGGTTTCGCTTCTCGACATCTTCATGAGTTCAAGTGCACGGATGAACTTGAACTGACGCTTGGTAAATAAATGTTTCACTAAGCTTAAGACCATTGCTGGCGAAATGGGTTAACCAATGGGAATGCCTACAGATTTGAATGGTGAGTTATTTCAAGAATTATATTTATTTTGTTTGCTATGATTATATTTACTCACATAAAAGTGGGGTATTTGGTAAATTTACCTACTCATTCAAAATTGGTAAACTATTTAACTGTGTCCTATTTATTTCTAAATTTTACTGGAAAAACAATTTATGCCCATCTGTGTTTGGGTATAGTATTTTAATCGCTTCACCCACATTGAACACGTGGTTTTCTGAAATCAAGTGATTGGCGAAGGTCAACGTGTCTTTTTTTAAACTAAAAGTGGCCATGTGAAAGTCTAGATAGATAACGCTGTTTGACTTTAAGCCCTCGAAGTATGGGCTAAGCGTTTAAAAAGAACTCAATGACATGTTATTTACTTCGGAGACACCTAATTATTGGTTGTTAAAATAAAGGATCTAGTAAGACGAAAAACGTTGATCTTGCAATTGATCTGACAACCATGTTCGCATCTTCTACTCACGGACGAGGTTCAGCGATGGGCTGCCAATAAGCTAACAAGAGGTTCACTGAATCTCAAATCAACTCTCGGTGTTCTAGGGAAGAAGTGATTATTTTATCACTCCTATGCAATACTTAAATAAGCAATCGATTGTTACTTAATACACTTATAATATGTAACAATATGCAATTTACCTTAAACTAATCAATGTAAATGGCTACAAATGTAATTCTGTATATACTGAAGCTGTCGTAAATAATATATTGATACGGTATGATTTATAGGCATACGCTCCTACTACCACTTTTGATGATGACAACCGGCAGACATTTATTTTTTTTAGTTAAATTAATTGTAAGTAATATCAATTGTTTGATTGTTTATGACCTTAAATGGCAACACTGTTTTTTTTCGATATCCAAAGCGATTTTCGTTTTGTTCGTGCTTGCTTTGTAGAACGTCATCGGGACGTGACGTATGGTGAAATTGCCAGCCGCCGGGAATAATTCCCGGCGGTATTTTTAAACTCACTTGTGATTTTTCTTTGGGTTGGGGCGATACGCAATTCATAAAATGGCCTATCGGTAAGCCCGAAGTCAAGATGAAAGAACTGATCTTTTTCCATCTCGACAATATTCACATTTAGTTTTGTTCTCTGCCGCACGCGGACTTTAGCATCAACTGTCTTAACTTCTATAAAATCGTTTGTGCAAGCTAGGTATTACAATAATTATTGTGTATTGTAATAATTTGAATTATATTTGTTAGATATTTTGTGTATGATTGAAAAATTTAATGATTGTAAATTCCTAAAAATAAACATCTTCGTAACAATTGAGCGATGTTCTCATTTATTCCTACCTACTTGTGTACGTCGAGTTTAATTCAAACTGCTGTTGGTCTTTATGACTTTTATTAGCGGGGATTTACTCTTGGGGTATAACATCGTGAACAAAATTAAAAAATTCTCACAATGAATGAAACCCGCTCAAAAATAAATTACGAATCATGTCAATATAAGTCACAAATTGTAGTTATACACTAATTCGATCTGAGACTATTGTCTTCTCTTAAATTAACAAGGGGCTCGCGCGACCTCCTTCGAGCCTCATTTCGGAATACTATTATAAATAATGTTACATTAGGAATCTGAGTAGCCTACACTGGTGGATGTTTTAGATTTGACTAGAAGTTTTCGAAACACATTATTTATTTATGATACTGGTAACTGTGGTCGTGAATTTTTATCCATTTAATAATATTGATGCCAAATGTAATTAATCTTAAAAGATTAAAAATATTTGCTAATTTTTACAATTTCCATTGCTGATGAAGTGAATGCTTTTTTTAATCATCTAGTATAGCAGTTATTTGCATCGTTCGGTGTTTATTATTCAATTAAATTCTTGTTATTCTTAAATTTAAACATACTCAAGGTGAAAGGAGTAATTTTTTTATTACTTTTAATGTGTTCACTGTCAATTATTAGTGAAAAATCATTCTATAAAAAAACATATTTGTACTGATTCCTTGTTATTTATTTTAGATCACAAAAACAAATAACTCATAATATTTTTGTATTTTATCGATTTATAATGATCGCTTTGAGCGAAACCGATTCTGTTCTAAAATAAATAATGTTAAATCAGTACATAATGTTTTATTCTTTAAGTAATGGCCATACCAAAATCTTTGTTGAGAAAAGACAGTTGTTTTAAAATTGAAATTGTGGTTAACAGGTGGTCTATTGTATTTTTTTTAACTTGTGAATCAAACTCGCGTTTCATCAAAAATTACAAATTAGAATTTAGTTCATGATTTCCATGTACCTGATGATACCTATGTATATCTGTTTATAATTAAGTTAACGAATTGTTTTATGAAAAATAAAATTGAATTTTATGTTTAAATTATAATTCACACCTGTGCAGCATTGTCAAAAACAAATCTTTACTTTCCAACCATGATTTAATCAAAATATTGTAATAATGGCGGGCGACACGTCGCTTGATTGACTTGTACTTCGTACTGACGGATTCAAAGTGACATTTATCGAATAATGTTCAATTTCATATAACTAAAACAAATTTTGTACAATCTTTACGCATCGTTTAATGAATAGTGATCAGATTTCTCTGTGGATTTATTTAAATAATCAATTTTTAACTGTATTAATATACTTTTGTGATGTGGTTGTTAGATTTAGATCTAATTACAATATAGACAGTTAGTAATAATACAATATTAATAATGATTCAAAATTATAATAGCTTGTAAACACCTGTGCGTGTGTAGTTTCCGAAGGGTTAACAATTTAGATTTCTGATATAATATCTGGATCACAACTAAGTGTCAGGGTAATGTTATTATTTCTTTGTTTTTATTTTACTAGGCTAGTAAGCCAAAATGTGGAACAAATAAGAGTTCTGAGTTCTTACAAATTTTCATTGATACGCGCACTATGTCGGCCACATTTACCGGTCGTTCTTTTGAATATGAAACTTAATTTATGTTCTCTTGTACAACAATCCTGTGGCTGAGTGACGAACGGTCTTGGAAGTCCGTCTTATTCGATTGTTGCGATCACGAGATCGATTACTCGTACGAATAATCTCATACATTATTGATTTCTGTTGTATATCCGCGATGCTTACATTCTTTTCCTACTGATTGGATCTTCTTCGTTCTAATATACTTGCCCTATCCAATTGTCACGTATATATTGGTCAAAACTTAGCATAGTTTATACACTGGACACGGTGGATACATTCCACGAAATACCGTGTAAAAAGAGTATTTCAAAAAAAAATATATTTTTCAATAAGTTTCCTTGTATACATAGTAAAGATTATTTACTATCACTATCAGAGAATAGATAGACCAGTTTACGCAGATGTGGTACGACATCGTTTTCATCACTTGAGATATCCAGAGCATGTGTAATATTTCATTCCAAATTTGTGTGCTTACAGGAACAAATTTATCTATGCATAGTAATGAGTAGTAAGTACATGCAGAGGATGCAACACGAAACCGTGTAGAAAACAGTCCAGTGAATATCAATTATTAAAAAAAAATATCAGTAAAGCACAGTTGTGGTAAATTTATTATTAATATAAATATATTTTATTATCTTTAACTGATTTCTATTATATTGCACTTTTCTTGATCATTATTGCTTTATGGACGACAGTCATAACACATCCGCTGCGTACACATAACGAGTCATGGTGAGTCAGCCAACTTGTATACCCTTTAATTAGTGCATATATTTTTTTAGACTAAATACTTATTTAATCGCTTGGATCTCAAGAGGACACGGGTATCCAAGAAATTTAAAAAATCAAATACTTGATATTCCAATGGAATATGAGCAATATTTTAATGAATATGTGTATTGCCTTCTATACTGAGTTAATAATGGGAAAGTGTCGAATTCGAGCGTGCGTTAAGCAAAATTCTTTTCGACAAAAACACGCGGTATCTGGGATATATTAATGATTTATTTGCGCGGTGATAAAACGGTTAAGTATTCATCTATTTTTCTTTGGGGCCGAGTAATAGTCCTGACATTTTCAAGACTATCAACATACATGCTCCCAATTTTTTCCTGCGTAGGTGAAACCAAAACTAAACATTTGTTTTTCTTAAAACTTGTTCTCCGCATCGGTTGCATGAGTTGCCAGTTCCAATAGCTCATTGCCTAGAATTTTATTTTTAATTTTGTTGAATTTGTACGATAAAAATATGTATTTTTATATACGAATAATATGTAATGTATCGTTGTTTTATTTCTATATTTTTTCAAGTTCATGGCGAATTGGTGTTGGCTCTAATGCCATGTACTGTACATTACTAACTTTTGCAACAGTAAAAATAAAATTACGTATTATAGAAAAATTGTATATGATAGCTGTGCTTAACGCGGCAGAATAAATATAATACGTTTTTATACAAATGAATTTGCAAATGCGTTGATATAAAATAATAATAAATTTAACATAATATAAGAAGCATAGTAGAATCGTGACACGAGGCGGTGGCGAATGTAAAATAGCTACCTCGTCCACTACTTTCTTTGCTCATTTGCATACTAGACTTATTTTATACTCATACAACCAAAAGGTGAACAATATCCACAATAAAGAAAACAATCAAATATCGCTACCTTAAAGCAACAGTGAGATATCGACTAGTTTCGAGACAATTGAACTTTAGGGTTTATGTTGTACTTTTCTAATAGCTAATTATGCATTCATTTAGTTTTTTTTTAATATTTATAATGAAAGAAAATTTTAAGTTTTTTTATACTATTATCTGTATCTCGCTATTCTATTGACCTCACTGATGCTTTGAAGTAACAGGACAATATCAATAATTGTAAAAGTAAGATTTACATTTTCAAAGTGATTTTTTAGTTAAAATATAATAGTGTTTCATTATTACCATTCAGCAATAAATTTACATACATAATTATCTGCAAAAGGACTTTTTTTCATTTTATCTCACTGTTGCTTTATGGTAGCGATTTGTAAATAACATAATGGTACGTTAAACGGGTTACAGAGACATCTATTAATAAAAAAATCTTAGGTGACTTATTTATTTATCTTAGGTTTACATTTTAAGCAACATCACAGTTGTTAAATTCATTCATTATTATACTATTCCACTTAAAATTTACTGTATATAATTAACAGAGACTCAGTGGCATGAAACAGCGACCTCACGGATTCTTAAAATAAATTGATTTATCTCAATCAAATTACCTTAATTATTTTTAAAACATGAAATGTATTTGTAAAACCAATCGCTCTTAAATATATTTTTAGCTTTTATTAGACAATCTTTTTAACAATATTGCTTCGGATGTCGACATATTCCACGTGGACATGGGTGTGACATTCTTTATGTATTCAAGTAGAGTTTGTTGCAGCTAGCGCATTGACTTCTTTGACAATTTTAAATAATTATTTCTTCATTGTAAAAGTTTTAAATTCAAAACTTGTCAATCATTTGCAATTGTTATGTAAAAAAAATGAATTTGAATTTATAGCTAATAAAGAGTTGAAATAATAACTGTTAAATGTAAACAAAAAGAGTGATAATGTTGACTACTTATCGAGTGCTTTCTATATTCGACTGCTTACTATGCACTTTTTTCTTTACTTTACTCGAACTAAACTTTAATACTTCTGTAAAAGCTCTTTTCTCCTAAGTTAGTGTACATTAAAAACATAGACTCGGCGCTTTCAGCAGGCGAGTAAGAAAGGTAGCGGAGCCAACACCAAGTAAGTAAGCCAAGTCAGAAGCAAATCAATACTAATGCCCACTCGGACATTCTACAGAGCAAAGAACTGCTAGTCTCTGCACCCTACCCTCACATCGTTCACGGATGGTTGAACTGGATTTTCACAATTTTAATTATTGTTAATCTACCCTAACAATCACAAGAACAGACCACCATATCAGACGTCTAGGAGCGAAATCCGTTCGGTAGAGTTTTCGGCAAGTGATATTTCACGATTGTTTTTGTTGGTATTATATTTATTTTATAACCAATCAGATAAAATAATTTCGGTTCTCAGAACGGTATCTTTTCAACGCTGCAATGCTTTTAAGATTCAATGATTTCATTGAAAATGAAAGTTTTATTCAGTATGGTAAATATTGCGATGTAACTTTATATCTACAAAGATTGGAAAATCGATCGCTATTTTCAAATTATACAACATCAGAATTATGCTTATACACATTAAAGACAATTAATTATTATTTTATAAATATCTTTCTGTTTTATTTACTTCTTTTTCTGAAACGACTAGTGGTCAACATTCTTTTGAATTCGTCTTAATAACGTTACGGTGTCCATAAATTGAATTTTCAGTCGATTTATGTTCAATGGATTCATTTCCCCATACACTTCTGATTATAATAACGTGTGAAGCAAAAGTAAGCAGCTAACAATAGTGCATGTTATTTTCTGTTTATCCTTCCACCATTAACATATACGTTACCATAAAGCGGCCGCATAAAACGAGTTCTCATAAAGTAATTTCTGTTCAGATGCTTCTTTGGTAAACAACGGTTTCAGATTGGTTCCACAGGCAGTGTTGAAAAGCAATGCAATTAGTCCAATGTTCGGTAACCAGACAAAGCAAAACCGTAGCAATTCAGAACAAGAGAAAAATAAAACACATTATATTCTGTCTTGTATTTTTATGAAATTTATACTAGTTTTAATTTTTATCATAACCTCAGGATGTTTAGATAACAGTCTTTTAAATTGTATTATATCCTATGAAAATATATTATTTGTTCTATTTTTTCACTGTTCTGGATTGTCACTGGACAAAATTTTCATTGTCCCCTGTCACTCATGTATATGATTATTTTTTTATGTAGACAGTAATAATAAAATGATTTAATTTTAACACGTAAATTACTTGACATATTTGCGTTTACATGTTTGAATACAGGAAATAAATAAGGTACTAAGTAACAAAACAAAAGAAAAAAAAGTGATCATGCAAAAATTTTATATATAATATTTCTGCATATTCATTTGCCTAAAACGATCAAAAATACTATTTAACATTTGGTAATCCTTAAAACATTATGCGAGGCAAATTAATCATATTTATATCTACAGACTTCAAAATGGAAATAAGCGACACTGCTAGACAAACTTATTAGACATGGAAATTGAGTCACTTATGCGCCAATTCCACAATTCAACTTGATAGCCGTCTCCAATTCGTTTGTTATAGTTTGTTCATTCGAAGTGTATCACTGTATGACAAAAATAAATGACTCGCGGCTCAATTACATTCGTATTTTTCACAATTGATTTATTTTTGAACCCACCAAGCTATGTTGTTCAATTCTATCTGGATTCTTAGTGAGTTATTTGTTTTATCACGCTGTCTGTTATTGAAATAGATCTAATAGGAAATCAAAATATTCTTTACGTGATAATCGAGTATCTTCGTTCACTACAAAGATAGGTTTGTATGGTTTGATTCATCACCAACTATCTAAAAAAAAAAAGCACTGGATTTTCTTATGATAATGATAAAAATAAACACTTATCTATAACACTTTATCTCTCCGATTTCATTTTAATTCGATTGTCTTTACTACTCCAATGATTTTATAATTGTACTTAAGATCCATCGTAGTGTGTTCAGTGCCTAAGGGTTGGCTGGGTGTCGGAAAGAGGCAGGGTGTTCCGTGGGGGTGCATTCGAGACCCACACGTGCAGACTATGAAATATATTATATAGGTTAGTGTAACACGATTCGTATTATTTCTGCATTGCTTTGTGCCATGAAATTAAATAATGAGGTTAGATTTCGTTACATAGTGTAATTATTAACGATTTTTTCGAAACACTGTTAATCAATTTAAGTGTTTGTTATTATCAACACGTAGGCATTCTCGAGTGGGTCACTAAAGTGGTCTAGATTTTCAGGAAAAAAGCGAATAGTGTGGCACACGGTAATAAAGTGCAATATTAGTATTTATAAATAATTCACACCTCCAAAAAGGAGTTACTAAAAAAATATTAAATATATGAACGAGTAGTTTTTTATTTAAATGTGTCAGTTCCCAAACATGAAACATATTGTATTATGTAAGCAAGAATGGATTAGCAATTTTTCTTTCTTCAAAATTATTTTCTATTTAATAGAATGCGAGATGAATGGCAATATATGAAAACATTAGATACATAAATGCTTTTTGAAACATGTGTATAAATCGATTCAGTAAAGTGTTGCTTTGTGAATTCGAACATTGGACTGAGTAAGTAAATGTTACAAGCTTTTGCCACTCCGATATTGGACCAACAGTAGTGCTTATACAAAAACCGACTTTTGAGAAAACTAATTTTCGAAATCCAATATATCCTAAAACTCGAACTTTTTGAAGTTTCACGAAAGGGGTAATTCAATAAAAATAGCAAAATAAAACACTTTGTAATCATTGTTGATTATATGCTGAGATAAGTTAGCAAAAATAATCTAAAATATTCATTTTTATTTATTTAGAGTTCCTATTCGGCGGCGGAGTAATTATACCACCTTACTCGATAAGTATATTTGAGTCAAAATGCACAGCAAAAATATTTTCAAAAATAGCCAAAATATAATATTTTTAACGCATTCATTGATGTATAATGACAATTAAACTACATATTTCATTTCACATTTATACATTTTTAAGTTTATACAATTATTTTAAGTTGTTTACGTAAATCCCGTGTTTAACTGTCTAGTACCATATCGACTGTGGAAAGGAAAAAGAACGTAACCTTCAGTTTTTCCAAAACAGCGTTTTTACAATTATCACAATGTATAACACTAAACACACGTTCATTCAAAAGGATGGAAGCTGAAAATTCCGAATTACTATCTAAATTTAGCTATTAAGTTTGAAAAAATAAAGGCTTATGAAAATTGCAACCAGGAAAAAAGACATAAAAAAAGTTTTTCTTCAAAAAATTCTTAAATTAATATTAGGCTAAGTCAATAAAAAAAACCAGTGTATCAGTCACCGTGCACTTCAGGGTTAGGTATATTTCATAATTTGCTTCTAGCCTAAAATCATTAAAAGACGTTTTTTGTGTTATCTGTAAAATTTGATATGTGTGGGTTACGTTCTTTTTCCTTTCCACAGTCAATATGTATGATTCTCATTGAATCATAAATAATTATGGTATTTATATTTTCTTTTAGCTGATCACTATTGAAATATTTTATTTTTTTTAAAATACCTATGATAACTTTACCCTAGTATTCGGGCGGGTCTGGGTTAATTTTCCGGCTAGATTAATATCAAATAAAGACTATTTTCATTTTAAATTAAAAATTTTGGATGGAGGTGTTTCGTAGTGTGACTTTAAAAAATATTAATAAATCAAAATATCTGGCGGTCTGGTGCCTTTGCTGTTTTCTTTAATGCCAGATATTTAAAACAACTAAATGTATTCTTAAAATTTTATAATGCATGACATACATGTGATATGAAAATATAAAAACCTTTTTCTACTAATTTCATTTTTTTTTATTAAAGATCAAGATCGAATTTGCTCATTACGAACATTATCAACGGTATGCTTGTGATGAACAAAACCAATCCTGATCTTTATTGAAAATATGGCATTTCGCTGATGCCTCTTCACTAGTAATTGACGGTGAACAAATAAAAAGCGATAGTAGTGCCGACGCTACGTGCAAGCGGAGTAGGCGACCTCTTTTAGTGGTAAATCCGGTGAGGCAGCAAAATACCTAGACGCCTAAGGGATTTTTTTGAAGGGCGGAAAAATACAATCTTGCCTGGGGCGGCCAAATCTAATCTAGCGCCAGAGCTGAGTTATAGTATTATTTGTTAGTTAAATAGTGACGTTTCAGGCGATTGAATGAAATAAATAAATACGCTTGTTTGTTTATTCTTACAGATTATCTAAATAATATAAAATTATCAAAATATTCAGTTACAAATGCTCACAAGTTGTGTTTCATTTTTCTAAATATAATATTAACGTATAATATACTTTCATCGCACGTGTCAAAATAATAATAAATAAATAAAATAATAATAAAATAACCTGTATTGTTTACATAAGATTATTTTACTGCGGAACGCTCTACAGAAATATAACTGTCGAAATAATCGATGTGTTTCGAAAGCTCCGCAAAAAAGCTTTGCTCGGTTTGCGCCTATTGTATTGGGTGACATCGTTTTAGTCTGTTATGACAGGCGAGAGATTTCAACGATGTTAATGATACGAAATGAAACCTACTCGACAAGTCAGTACAATGTAATTTAGTATTTATTTTACGTTTAATTAACATTAAGTTTAGTAAGTAGTTGAAATGTCGTATCATACATTAATTTCGTTGATATTTTTTATTTTTTTGACTGCACTTATTCATATTTATGTTAAAAAAAACATTAGTATTTTCATCATCATAGAACAGTAAAGATAAAACGTTTTAGCGTTTGATTGTTTTATAAGTAGCTCTAAACCATGGGTGCGCAAACTTTTGACCACTGCGGGAGACCATATACTGAAATCAGTGGTCTACTCACACCGTATGTGCTAATTGATCATTTGAAGCGTAGTTAGTTCATTGTCGAAATTTTAAATTCAAAGCCAAATTTTAGATTTTAAAAATTCTGATAACAAAAATATGCAAACGAACATATCAATACTTGTTTCGAATCATCACGCGGTCGACTGGAATGACAACTTGGCCACCCATGCTCTTACTCAGGGTTTCCGAAACTTATTGTTCTATGGAACGCTTTGCATCATTCGATGTTTAATATGTATCGGAAGATGTAGAAATGTGTTGCAGCATATAGTATCATTCCAAATTTTCGCGGAACACCTATTTAGATTCCGCGGAACACCAGTGTTCCGCAGAAGCTTGTCTGGGAAGCCCTGCAACTGCATTCCACACAAACAAAATTATTATTTGTATGAGATAATCGACATGTTTTCAAGCTTTCCAAATTAACCATTCCTTGAGTAATAATTGAAAATAAATATACTGTAAGCCAAACGAAACTAAATCTATATTTTTGTTCATAAAATTCTTTAGCATTATTATAATGTTTTGATAATTAGCTCTATTTTTAGATATGTAATTATTTAAGTTTATAATTATTATTAATAACGTCAGGTGTCGAAATAAACTTTGTGGGATCGATTGACTCGACACGCATCTCACGGAGCCAGTGTGTTGTTGGTCATGCACAAAGTCTTACTCGTGTACTAATTCATTTTTCACAATAATGCTAGGCTAGGCCTACATAGCAGAAATCAGCTGGCCTTACTCCGTGACCTTAAAGAACGGACGAAAAAGTAGTACGGAAATATTAAGACCGGACCGTGATTTGGTGAGGCCGATTACTTGATTTTGTCGTGAGTGTATTTACCATTTTCCATTCCGTTGTTCGTACAACTGATAATACAAACCATCTTCAGAAGGTGGTAATAACACAATATTAAGACGACATAAAAAAAAAACATTTTTGATTCATTATAATTCGCTTGTTTAAGAGTATATTGTAGAGTTTGGTATAGAAGACTTCGAATTTCGAATTTCGTGACGATCTGTGGCGCAAAGGTCAACGTTGTCGACTTCCATGGTGGATCCTACAGGCAGCCCTAGTACGGACATTTATTTTTTTAAATTTATATATCGACTTCTGTTCGAAGACATGGTTGTTTTTATTGACTACAACTATTTTTTCATTGACTACAACTACTTGAAGATGTGTTGATTTTTAGTAATTTATAGCGTCGCCTGTGTGGTCGAGTGGTCAACGTTGTTGGCTACGGCTACGGAGGGCCCGGGTTCAAATCCCGGTACGGACAGTTTAATAAATTGATTTTTCAATCGATTTATGAATTTCTGTTCAAAGGCATGGATGTATGTGATGTCTTGAATTCCCCCCTCTCACCCATCATATCCCATGAACGGGGGCGTATCGAGAGCGATTAGCTTACCACTAATCCTTTCCTAGCCCTTTCCTTTTATTCCTACTCTCTAGAGATGTTGAGCAACTGAGTAACAAGCAGTTCTCGTAGAAACACTTATGTTGAGATAAACTCCATTAGGAATCTCCATATGCTCCACATTGGGAGCGGACATGGTTTAAAAAAAATATAGCCGAAGAATTAGAACCAATTTTTAGTTTATTCTTAAATAAGCGAACAACGTGTCACATTAACACAAGTGAAATAACAAAGTTATCAAATTTAATTTTATATAATAAATGAATTGTCACAAAGTTTTTTCACAGTTGGAATCGATTTCCCGCTGGATATAGACGGACTTTAATTATATGTTTATAAAATTCGTATATCGATAAATTTGTTTTAATTTAAGCAATTATCAAATAATGTTTCAACGAGCGCCTCAACCAATACTCTATATTTCTTGATAACGTGTTGGAATACAATACACTAAGTAACGCAAAACGTCGCATAAATTCTTCGAAACAAATAATTGCCGTTGCGACCGGCTGGTGACGTAGCTGCGGCCATTTTTCATACATATAATTACTATTTATAGAAGTTTGTCAATACGGTATTTTTTCTTGTTTAAAAAATTGCGATTTTTATAACCCTGAACAGGGATTGCGTGTCGTGCCAAACAGTCAAGTATGTGTAAAATGTATCCATAAAAAACGTTTCTATCGATACTTAAATATATTAAGTGGGTATCGACAAGCTCAAATGGCAGTCGTAGGCTGGCCAAATAAGGAAAAATGAGCCATTGGGTCTCAGTAGGGTTTCATATAATACATGGTAGTTATAATGGGATCAATTTATATTACACGTCAACAACCATAGCTTTAAATCATGATTTATCGTATTTCAATCATTGATAGACGCATCCTTATTATTTTATAACGTGTCTTATATATTTTTCGCATACTTTATACGCCTTGACATATATGCGACATTTAGTGGAACCTATTTACGACATGAAGTAAAGAATTAGTGGATATGTAAAAAAGGTATTCTGTCATTTAGCACTGAGACAAAATTTCGAATAACATTTACGTATCACCAGTGGCGGATTATCCTATAAGTGCATGAGGCGCACGCTTGGGGCCTCCGAATCTTAGGGACCTCGAAAATGGCTTAAATTATAACACCAATCTGAACAAAGAGTATTGGTCAGATTTTAATATATATTTACTATTTTACATGTAATATTTTGACGTTCTTATCTTATTAGAAAAACAGGGCCTCCAAATTGTATTGCGCCTGGCGACTCTCGTATGCTTAATCCGCCACTGCGTATCACTGTTTTTTAATTATGTGTGTAAATTATCTTCAACACTTACAACGTTTATTAAGGGTCCGTATTTTTTTGGTCTGAATTTTAAAACAGTTTCGGTCATAATTTTTATGAAATTGGTCTGAATTTATATCAAATAATCTGTATACTGAACAGAGGGCAGAATAAATAATTTATGATCACAATTTAAATGAAATTTGTCATATTTAATATAATTTAACAAACCTAACCTAACCAAAACGGTATAAAAATCTGACCGTACAATATTATTATCCTGAGCGTTACTATTTTTACTTTGACCGAAAATTGAATTTCATTCAGACCATTTATTTTGTTCCCTTTGTTATGTGGATATTTTTTCAAGAAGCATTTAACTGCAGTTCTTCAATTCAATATATTTAATTAATGGACACTTATCAGCTGTATCCATGATCGTTTTAATTTTATTTAAAAATAATTCATTCATTTATGTATTTTGACTATGTGGGGGTCAGCTAAATGGCGTAATAAACGACACCAAGTAAAAACACGCCTTTATTTAGATGCATATCTGACAGAATTCATGTGGATTCAGCAGCTGGAGAAGATGACGACCACGAAGTATTCGGGGCACTTTTAGTAGCAATGAAAATCTACTGGCCACCAAAAACACATACGAGTCTTTAAAATACCTAACCTAACCTAACAAATACATTTTGCTAACAAAAAACTAAAAACTTTAATATTTCGAACTAAGTTAATGTATATCAATACAATTCGTAGAGAATTTTTCATATTAATTATTAAATATACTAATTCTTTGTCATGCAAAGCAAGGTTTCTCAACGATGGACCCTGTGATTTATTTTGTTTTGGGGAGCCACCGTACAGTTTAAGGGGGCCACTGGCGAATTTTCCGAAATCCTTAAATTTCAGTGATTTAAGCGTGAGAGCTTAAAAAAAGTCCCACGCTGTTCATTTGAACAAATCTGTAAATTCCTGGGATTTTGGATTTCTAAAATATTTGGAAGAGCTAAAAAAAAAAAGGTCCCACTCTGGTAAATTTGGGAAATCCGCAAATTCCTATATTTTTGAAATATTAATTTTTGTTGGAAGACAAAACAATGGTATGGGGGCTACAGAAAAATAAATTCACACAAAAGAGACTACGGGCCCAAAAAGGTTGAGAAACACTGATGTAATTTTTTTTTTAAAGGTAATCATTTATCTATCCATTCGTCAACCGTGTACTTGGAAACTTGAAGATACCGAATCTTTCAAAAAATTTATGAAGGCACACAATTTTTAAGCGAATCAAAATGTAATTTTTAATTTAAAAAATAGTTTTAACAACTTTTATTCATTGACATTTGGGAAACAGTTGCGTGTTATAAGAACAATTCATAACGTCACACGGAGTGTAAGACTCGTTTTTTCCTCAATAATAAAAACAAAAACCTTTTTTGTTCATAGGTACATATCAAAAATACATTTTTCGAAGTATAAATTTTGCAGTAGTTATTTCAATTATTTTTTTTAATATACTCATTTCCGGATTACGACTGTCTATATTCAGCTGATGATATCCTGTAAAGGCAGAAATGAGGAAACTGCAACCTTTTTATTTAACTCATTTCTTTATTTATTTTTTTCATTCATGTAAAAGAACAATAAAAAAACATTTTAAGCAGTACGTATAATATATTTTAATGATTCTTGAGTATAGCCTTCCAAAAATAAAAAGGTTCCTAAACCGTGGTCAGTAATATAACCGTTATTATGTGTGAGTATAGATATGATACAAATTGTGTTATACGTACATATATACATTTTCAACTGATAATTAAATAACAGCACACGAAATGAGATTTAATGATGTTGATTTTTGGCTTAATTAAATAAAGTCTTACAGTAATAAAATTAAGCTTAAAGTTGCATTTTGACGTTTTAGAAGCTTACACTCCCTTTTCATTTTAGTCCAGCGATATTACATTGATTGCCGTTTAACGTAAAAAGGATAAGCAATACTTATTTTCCAGTGAAACCAATCTTTGTTTTTATTATTCAAAAATATATTATATTGAAACAAGTAACCGTATCGTATTCTGAGTATCTATAATAACCACAGTACATATATCCACACCTAAAACACAAAAAATACATTTGTATTAATTTTTTTATGTAGCTAGGTATTCAATAGTTACAACAAAACATTTCAATGAAAGAAATAAAAGAAAATCAATTTATTTTAACTCAATGGAGTTTTTTTAAACGTCAAATAAAAGAATGATCGCGTTTGTTCTTTACATGTATTCAAAAAAATAAGCAATTGTTACTATCACCGGTTTATCTATTCTTAACAAACAATTTCGATTATTACTAAGCAGTAAAAAATGAAGAAAACTAAATACGGAAAACTATTAAATATAGGAATCGTATTTATATTTTAGGAGTTAACCAAATGAAATCTTAATTACTTTTTCAACATATTTTTTTAATCGTATAAAATAAATGAATTGATGACATGGGCACTTGAGGAGTGAAGTGAGCCAAGTAGTAAAATGGTCAGACCTTTCTATTGGACTTTCAAACATAATCATGCCTTTATTTGGTGTTTTGTTGGATTGCATATTTTTATTTTAGTTAGATAACAATATTATAGTATGTATTTACTGAGCTCATTTCACTTGTACGATACTTAAAGAAATTTTGAGTATTGTAACCAGTAGTGTAGTGGGGCCAGGTCGGCGACCTGGTACCTAAAAATGAGCCAGGGCGCCGCCCTGCCACCTTGTTGAATTGTAACTTTATTTTAAAGTACATACACATATTCAAAATCGTTTTCTTTATCGATTTAATTGTTAAAACTCATGGTTTTTTAACTTCAGACATATATAAAAAAAAAAAAAAAAAAATAGGGAGTAAATCAATGACCGACCTGGTACCTATTTATTTACCACTACACCACTGATTGTAACACAATATCTAACTCATTTTTTCCCAAAATACCACTTAACTCACTTCACCTCTCATGGGTACGTCTAATTAATATACATAACATTGTTATTTTAGTGTTTGTATTACTACGTGTAATACGTGCTTCGCCATTTTTCAAAGCACTTTCAGGCTAAATATATAGTTAGGTTATTTATTTATTGTATATGACTTGCTACGCGTTTAAAATAACGTACGCATGCGGTAAACGTCAAACCGTTTCACACCTATTCTGCATCAATATTATGTACACATGTAAAAACAGTTTACTGAAAATTTCCTGCTAATTTTAATCATTTTTAATTTTAATAAATTAATAATGTGTAAACAATTAATCGAGTGTCGGTAAAGGGATAAAAATTGCTGAAACCATTCCATTACATTATAACATATTTCAGAGCTTTAATGTAACATAATTAATTGCTGTTTACCCTCTCATGGGAAAATAGTGTATGCTGACGACGTGAAAATGCACCCAATCAAAGGTAAATGACGTTTGCGGTAAGGGTTAGAATTACGGTTGGTACGATTTTCCATAACAGTGCTGCTTCACTCTATGAACGGAAATTAAATTTTATCAAACAGTGACTTGCTTTATTTAAATAGTTTGCTTTACAAATCAATTATAATTAAAACCATAAAACGACTTGGACTTGGTACAGTGAGCCCTTAAACATTATAAAACCTTAAGAACAAAGTTTGTTTAATTGAAATCAAACTTTCAAATTCCGTATAAATAAGTGTCAAAGCATCGCGTTATTAGACGAAATTGATAGTTATCGTTGTGCATTGTGTATTGAAATGATTGTATGCAATCCTGTCGATCATTTTGCCAAGTGGTAAACGCTAGTTCCAGTCTCATTATTTAGTGTATGGAGTTGTGTTAAAATACATGGCTATCTTGTAAAGCTTAATTAAAGCACTAAATGTTTGCTAGACTTATCTTTCAATCCTTACTCTATATCGTCAGTATACTGTCGTTATCGACAACAATTATGGCAGAGTACAGAATCAAAATAATTTAAATTTGATGTTGAAGTTCCATCAAGCACCTTCAGTCGAAGTTTTAAATTTATGTCTTAAATTGAGGGTTTTTAGTTATGATTGTACATCGATATATTTAAACACGTTTTATAGTTGAAAAAAAACAAGCTGACTCATATTACATTTATTTATTTTGATATTTAAAGAAATAGTATGATCTAAGAATATTTCGTTGACAGTTATTGCTGACCGAAACCTATATATAACTTAACGCTTTTTAGCTGTACAGATTTCTTATTTCTTCATTTACCCAAAGACGGTTAGACGACTAAACGTTTTTCCGTGCACTTGAACGCCTCAAGATGCCGAAAGGCGAAGCCCGGGTCGTTAGTGAAAAAACTCGTGTGAATGTACATAATTTGAAAAGATTAAAATTTAAGGTTTTTTCGACTAAACGTTTTCTGGCAGAATACTGACGATATAGAGAGGTAGAAATGTTCATCGATTGAATAAAAAAAACGTCTGTTGATAATGGTGAGATAAGTAGTCCACAATATGTATACTTTTTAACCATGACCGCTCAAAATGTGCAGCACATGGACTCCTAGTAGAGTTAACCTCAACAGAAATAATTTTTCGTTCTTGAGAACTGTTTGTTACTCAGTTACAGAACCTCTCTTTTTCCAAAGAAAATAGAAATATATACACAGGACTAGCAATTTGCTAATCACTCTCGCAACGCCTCGTTTTAATGATAGGATTAGTGGCAAGGAGGAATTTAAGACATTACATACATCCATGCCTTCGAATAGAAATTGATAAATCAATCAATCAATTTAAAAGACGATTTAACTATCAGTTTATTAAACTGTTCGTACTGAGATTCGAACCTGTGATAGACGTAACCGAAGCCAACAACTAACTATTTTATTTACACATTTAAAGAATAAAATCTTGAGATTAATAATTACCATTTCTTAAAAATCTGGGTTCTTCTGGAATCGGTAAACGTGGCTAGTTTCCACGCCAGTCTCATTCGCCAACAGAAATATATACCTTTCACATTAGCCAAATTTCACTTTGGCAAAATCGATTTTCACGTATTTTAATGGTACCGATTTTTTACATACTCAAGGTTAATTGCATATCTGAAGCATAAACTTTATTATTTTACTTATACGACATATTTTATGAAACATTATTTCAGTTAATAAGGCAGCTTATGGAAGGTTATCAAATTTTCTCGATTTCGATATTGTTTTTTTGTGTTTTGTTTTTCACGTTGATTGTATTTTATGATTAGAATGAAACATTTTTACAGAACGTGTGTATTTTCACGGAATTTGTTTTACTTTACCAAAATCACTATTTTAAATTGTTTGATTATTTAAAACAGACTTGTTAAAATTATCGTGGCTGATTGTCCATCAAAATCTTTAAAATAGTAAAAGCATTTTTACTAGGATTTAAGTAAAAATTAATTTTAAAATATAAAATTTTCAACCTAGTAAGAAATGGCTTAGAATTTAATGAGCTCCCCTTAGAACTCTGTTTGGCTATAATATTTTATTTTTTAATTATAATAAAATATTATATGCACGGATGGTTGTGACAACAAATTTAAAATATGTATTTTGTTATATTTTCAAGAAAATCAAAAATCAAGTTCACATGTCCCAGTAAAAACCATCCAATCCACAAGCTCAATTATTTTTAACCCATAAGAAATTCATTTATTCAAGAAATTTAACCATAAACAAAAAACACATACAATCATAATTATCCTCCAAATCTGTTTTGCGATAAATTTTTCCCATTTTTTGTCATTAATCAGCTTGACCAGTTCTGTAAAATTAATTAATTTAAAATTTAACAAATTAAATATACTATAGTGAGTGTATTTAATTTAAAAAAATGGCATTTATTTGTGTATTTGTTAATTTTATTTTTTTAAGATTATTTCACATTACACATGGTGCCTAGTAATACAACGTATTTTTCTTAATTAATTTTACTATTTTATTCACTTTTTATTATTAACTCGGCGAATTATTAATAACATTTTTGCACGCGATTTGGAGGGTTTTTTTATTGTTATTCATTTTGATATTTCAATTTACATTTTTTTAAAACATAGAACATTTGATATATTATTTACACGTTTTTTAATGTTTAATAGCGTTTATAAAAAATATTGTATAATTAAATTTGGTTTTTATCAAAAACATTCGTGATTTATTCGCAAATATGTTGTTTGATAGTCAATAATTACATAACCTTAATCGTTAAAACACACAAATTTTAGGATATAATTCTTTGTAAAATTTCAATTGTGTTACGTAAAACTAATTGAGTTTTGAATAATACACAATGTGTTGTAAAAACTAAATTGTAAATAAGCCGTAACAAAATGATAAACAATGCACACTATTCAATTCGAAATGTTCACAAAGTTTTTTTTGCTTCACATTTTTTGTAAAAGCGGTTTATAATTAATTAAATGTAGTGTCATCTACTAGTATTTTGTTAACAATCGTTTATTTAGTTATCTTTTTACCTTAAAACCATCGTCGAACACAATTTAAACACAACATCTTTAAATAAAGATCACGGCGACTATTCCATTGTCGCGATCTTTCGCTTTTAATTAAAGATGTAAAAACAGCGCGAGGTCGCCATTAACGAAGGACGATGGATCGGCGAGATTAATCTATTTTGTAAATACATATATAATTGTATTCAGTGGACGTTTCCGATTTGATTGATTTTTTCACAGGGCCACAGGCGCTAACGTCAAGTCGCGTCCCGCCAAAAACCACAACAACACTCGCGTCCTTTGCCCGTTGCGAAATTTGAATTTAGAAACGAGGGAGTTAATGGGTGAATCCATTCGCCGCCCGGGGGGGTGGAAAATATTTTATTGCACGTATGAAATGAAAGATTTACACTAGAAAGCGAATATTAAAACAAAATATTTTTTATATTAAAAAACATAGATAATATATCGCACACCTAATTATAAACTATTACAAAAATAAAAATACATTTTCAGTAAATAATGGAGAAAGGTTAATAATATCATTATTTACTTGTTTTAAGACTTTCACAAGTCTTGATGAATTAGTGTCTGCAAATAAAAAATTGTAATGAAATTTGTAGCTTTTTATAATTTTATAACAAAAAATAAATATATAAATGTGCATTTCTGGTCTAATAACTGTGCTAAGAAAATTAAGAATACGTATATATGTAGTTATAACGAAGGAACTAAGGTAACATGAAAAATCTCAATAATACATTTTAAAAAATAATCACGTTTAGTTAAGACTGTATGAATCTTTATATTCAATAATCACAGAATAACATGTTTTAAGTTGTCAAGCTTTAAAGCTAGCTAAAGCTTATATCATTTGTATCCTTTGTGGAATGATAGTACAGTGGAACCTCTCATAACGAGCACCTCTTATAACGAGTAATTCACATAACGAGCAAAACAGATTGTGAAAAAATGCTCTCTTAACGAGCGATATTTCGCATAACGAGTGACGCAAAGTTTTGGAAAGATCACTTTCACATCGTTGCTTGCCTAAAGATGAATGAAAAAGGGTGGGAAGGGGTTACCAAGAGGACCCTCACTTCTGCTTGTAAGAAGCTTTGGCCAGAGAGCGTTGTCGAATGTGATTTTGAGGAGTTTAAAACAGTACATGTGGAGTCTACAGTCAACGAGATTGTACCTTTGGTCAATACCATGGGACTGGAGGTGGAAATCAACGATATTGATGAGCTTGTGGAAGAGCATGGTCAAGAGCTGACCACCAAAGAGCTTATAGAGTTGCATTGTTTTTCACAGCAATAATTTATGAAGGAGAGTTTGTTAGTGGAGGAGGAGGAAGTAGCAGAACAACAATCTTCTGGCGCAATAGGAAAAATACTGAAAACATGGAAAACTGTTGCCTCGTACATTGAGAAGCATCACCCTAATAAGGAGTTGGCTATACGTTTTACAAATTTATTCAATGATAATGCTGTCACATTTTCACCAAATTTTGAAGCGTCGGCAAAAACAAATGTCTCGAGACAGCTTTCTAGTAAAAAAGAATAAATTATTTGTCATAATTAATAAACTAGTCACTTTTTTAATTGTTTTTTTGCAATTCGAAATGGCATTCCAGGTTGTTACGCTCCATAACAATTTAAAAGTATGTAATTTTATTTGAATAAACGTTAAAAATTAAAAAAAAAAGAAGATTTTTTCGGTCATGGAACGCATTATTGTATTTTACATAGTTTTATATGGGAAAAATTGTTTCGCATACCGAGTATTTCACATAACGAGTAAGATTCTGGAACGAATTAAACTCGTTATGAGAGGTTCCACTGTATACGGTAAAAAAACTCATACTGCACATCAATTGAAAGTGGTAACTGGCTAATCAATTTATAATCCGCTTACGGACTCGATGAAAATTGTCATTTATGTATTTATTAAATATGTTGACTGAAGAACAGATGATTTGTATTTAGTATTTTATAATTAAAAATAGTTATTAATTAACTTTGGGCAGCAGAATTATTTATTTATCCATGGAATACAGATTATTAGCCTAAGGTCTGTGCAATCGAATGTTAACATATTTGTGTTGCTTCTTATTAGAATTATTATTAAAAGCATTGTGAACTCTTAATTAAATTATAAGTAGTTGTTAAACGAGAACTGGTTTTGTGGTCCAATTTGAGAGTGATTAAGAATAAATGAATGAGATGGTAAATGTATTATATTTAGACAATCTTTCATTATGTCTACATGTTTTTTGGATAAAATAAAAACGTAGACATCTTGATAAAAATATATAAATTTATAAAAAATCTTTACAAATATTTGGACGAAATACCAAACAATCATTAAGAACCAACGTCAATAGCTGCATGTAGGAATGAAAAAACATGCGGATATATACGTACACTCAATATTTATCTTAAAATATTGAAAAATAAATCATGATTCAAATGGCTTATAATTATTATATCACCTTTCACTGATACTGCAATCTATTCTACGATGGCTACGGCTAGGGTATCCAATCCCGGAGCCTTTTTCCAATCCCGGGATCCCGGGATTGGGATTAGTTCACCGAGGAATTTGAAATCCCCGATTTGACAATTTCGTCTCGATTTTCGGGATTTGCTCAAAATTTCTCAATCCCGGAATCCCGGAATCGCAACCATGTAAATTCCGGGATTTCGAGATTAGAAAATTGAACGGGATCCCGAATCTCGGGATTGGATGCCTTAGCTACGGCGTAGAGGCTGTAAATTGGACGATGAAACCGTCCACGGTATTTTTACACGAGTGAAATAATATTCTACAGGGTAGATTAATTTATTGGTTTTCTTTTTACTTCGTACTGGTTTGAAAACTTTTCATGTTGTTCCATGAAATTTTAATATGCCTATTCGAAGTCAGATATGTGTTTTTCAGTATGTCTTTTTTTAATTTTATACATTTATCTACAAATTTCACCATTATGTTACCCATATAATATTTATTGTATGCTCGCTATGGTTGCTCTTTTTCTATTAATGATTTATTTGGCAAATATTTCAAAATATTTTAAGTATTCCAGTAATGAAACATTACAATTAGAATGTTTCGACTTGTAAGAATTTGGTTTATTTAAACATTGGCATTTTTCTGCGTAAATATTAATGCGTTTGTCAATTATTTTTAATAAAAATTTTATTAATTCAAATATAAATAATTCAAAAGATGTGTGCGTACTGTGCCTTCGTACAGGTTTTAATCATTCAATTCTTGAAAAATGTATTAAAAAAATTCACTCATGACTATGCATCGATTTAAATTATTACCATTTGGTATCTGTTCGTTTCACGAAATATTTGTTATTCACATTAGATTAAATGGTATATTTTTAGTAACACATAAAAATACATTTGACCCTTACAACTAACTACTCTCGTGGTAGCAGAAAAATCATCTAAAAGGATTAAATACTAATTCTTGTTTTTATTAACCAAACCAAGTGGTCCATGTTGTGTTCTTTGGTCGCTTTGTCCTCTGGCTTGAATTCCAGTACGAGCACTTTCATAAATATTTTTTCAGTCAATGAAAAGTTTGATTTTAGCAGCTATTCGCAATGTCTACAATTCACTCCCACCATTATTTAAAAAACTGGGAGTAGCAAGAACGGCTAGTTAACTACTAATTCCGTCGTAGCCTCATATATATTAATAGACAAGTAGTCTTTCCAAAACCATTTCTGTTGAAATGCTTTCGTAAGGAGTTCTTGTGTTCTACATAAAGAGACGAAAAACTTATCTCATGTTTGAAAAATGGTAAACTATAAATTCAGAGCTTCTCTATATCATTATAAGGGTACGTTAAAATGCGATCGCTTGACCCTCTAGCGGTGGGTGATTAAACCTCTGATGCAAATCAAAGCGATGACTTACAGCATGATTCATAAACAGTTTTTTAAAACTCGTAAGAAACACGTTACAATTTATGTTAATACAAACACAAAACTCTTTCGAGAATATTCGTCTGTCGAGTAATTATTTTTGTTAAAAATAATACCGGATAATTCTTAGAATAATGATTAAATTGGAAGTAAATATCATTGAATGAATTGTAATTATCATATTTAAACATCATAAGGGTAAAAAAATAACACCGGATTTAATTTCAAAGCTTTATTTATTTATTTTTTGATAGCTATTTTGATTTTATTTTATTTTAGACGTTTTTATAACTAATCGAGAATAAATTATTTACATGACTACAATTTAATTTACTTAACTGCAACAAAATATTTACGTATGCTTTAATATAATTATATTTATTATTTTTCTTAGCGCAAACTCAGTTTAGAGTTTTACTACACATGAAAATTACGTATTGTATCAAAGACAAATTGTATAAATATTGTATATGCTGGCTTTAGTAATAGCAACCATTTAAGAATTGTGTGATTGTTGCATATTGGAAATAATTGTCATATGCTTTAAGTATCTTGATTTATGATCAAAAGCAATATTTTATAAATAAAAACAAATCTGAATGAATCTGGCTTAATCCAAGTGAAATTTTTAAATGTAAAAACAATAAATAAATTGAATTTACTAGTTAGTTTGTGTCGTTGTTATTTAATAAATTGTTTTTTTCAATCAACTGTGGTTGTTTTCAATCTTATTGCATATTCATTTAATTGTTACTTTGGTTTACTGTATTTTATTTTTCAATTAATTTATTAATGCTAGCCAAACAATGTGATAGATGCAATGTCTTCGTTCGTTACCGCATAAATATAGTAGAACGATTGCTCACAGCGTAACTTCTTATCACTTTCCTATCCTTTTTGTAAAACAGAGTTTGTAAAACACAATTTGGTTTAAAAATAATGTTTTTATTGTATATAATAATAGTGACTAAAAATTGATTTTTAATACAAAATATTTTCAAATTCTATTAGATAGAGGTTTTTTTGTCAATATATTTTTATAACCGATTATTTAATTCCTTTTACGCCACGGTAAAATTTTAAATAGTTTTCTTTACAAAATAGTCATAAATGAGTACTGTAAATAGAAAAATAATCCGCTACACAAAGCTCATTGCACCCTCGAGTCAGGTAGCAACGAAATAAAGAAAAAGTCCACCAGCCAAGTATAATAGTTGTCGAATACTAATCGTTTTATTAAATGACGAAAAACCAAACAAACCGTAGCAGTCTAATCAAATAATATAATTCTTTTTTTTTTCAAGTATAATTTACGTATTTAAAATTACCATTAAGCCTTTATAGAATGACATTTTATCATATGCTCATAAATCGTGTTTTTGCCTGATGAACGATATAAGAAATTGATGGATAATGGTAAATTTATCTATGGATCAGTTATGAGCTAATTTTTTTCATTCATCAAGAAAATGGGTGAAAAATAAAAAAAGATTTCGTGAAAATGCATGATATGAACGAATATTGAAAAGAGTCAAGTAGATAATCAATATATGTTTTAAATAAATGATCCGCGGTTGTAAATCAAATTGTATTGAAGTAGTTTTTAAAAAATATATTCACAGTGAATGAAATAATCTTTTTATTCTTTTAATTCTGCAAAACTTGTAAAAAGTATAATTAATAAAAAAAATCGTAGACTTCTTATCTATTTTTAATAGAAATTGGATTTTTAAATTCTGTTACATTATAAATGTCAAACAATGGAGTAGTGACAATTCAAAAGTTTCATACTTTTCTAAGAAAACATATTTGTATTCATAAATTAAATCTGATAAGTATTCAAAGATGTTTGTAAAACAAATGTTATCATATATTTATTTCAATTTTAATAAATACACATTTATTTCGATTGTTTTCAGACTATCACTATTCAATTAAGTCACATTCATTATAATGCATCGTTAATCAAAATTAGCAGCATTGTAAATTGTGACAGAATATTTTACGTACATTATTGTCAGAAAAGGGCTATTTTGAAAAAACAAACATTAACGGCAACGACCTAAGCGCCCAGACATTAACGTCAAGCCAAATGCGCCCGTACCAGTGCTCGCAAATACCGCCCGGATAAAAACGCCCAAACATAAGCGCCTATTATAAATACAAAATATATAAAATAAGTGTTTTTTTGGTTTTTCGAATAGCATAACAACAAAAATTTACACACTTACGATAATCATCGTAATTTGAGATTTAATCCGTCACAGCTTTTAGTAGAATAATAACTTAAAATCAACTGCATATCAAATTGAATGAAAGACTGCAAGAGGTAATGCATTTGTATAGTAGTATTACTAATTTAGAATATTTAGGAAGGTTAGGAAGGTTAGCACAAAATATTGAAATTTAATTTTAACTTTTTTTTTGTTTAACATTTTCATGTTTTTTTTATTTGTGTATCTAAAATATATTATTATGTAAAAATAACATCCGCCTGTGTGATCGAGTGGTCAACGTCGTTGGCTACCGCTACGGAGGTCACGGGGTCAAATCCCAGTACGGGCAGTTTTATAAATTGATTTTTCAATCGATTTATGAATTTTTGTCCAAAGGCATGGATGTATGTGATGTCTTGAATTCCCCCCTCCCACCCATCCTATCCTATGAACGGGGCGTATCGAGAGCGATTAGCTAACCACTATTCCTGTCCTAGCCCTTTCCTTCTATTCCTACTCTCTTTGGAAAAAGAGAGGTTGAGCAACTGAGTAACAAGCAGTTCTCGTAGAAACATTTCTGTTGAGATAAACTCCATTAGGAGTCCATATGCTCCATATTGGGAGCGGACATGGTAAAAAAATAATAATAATATATTATTATGTAAAAATAGCAATTGTTTCATTTCAAAATTGTATTTTGTTTAAGCGCTTTTGTCTGGACCCCATCATTAACACATTTGATCATTATTGATAATGTTATCTAATGCCACTGTTAAAATAAATGTAGTACATAAAACTCCACCGTCTACGATTCTACAAACAAAAATAAAAACAAACAGCACTGTAATACAAATTAGCGGATAATTATATAATCATTATTCTAATAAATTTCAATTTAAATGAATATGCATACAACCAATAATTGACGCGTGATAAAGCTACCTAGTTACATACAAATCGTTATCCTATTTTTAAGCCAAATAAAAACTGCGTAGCCCTTTTATTTTTTAGCATAACCTACATTCCGGCGCAATCGGAAACCGGATTCTTTGTGATAAGTTAAGTGAGACCTACTTTTGGAAATAATTGCCAGCTTAGCCAGTGTATAAAAGAAACATTCAATATTTATATACGCTAATTAAATCATAGTTGTACTAAAAATAGCGTAGATTTTTTTTAGTGGCAACATCATCCTCACTGGGCTGTCAGTAAAAATGTATATCGACTGTGGAAAGGAAAAAGGACGTAACCCAGAGTTTTTTTCGATAATCACAATGTATCAAACTTGACACACATTATATCAAAAGGATGCAAGCTGCAAATGCTGAATTAGTATCTAAATTTAGCTTTTAAGTTTGAAAAAGATTACCTTTTAATAAATTAAAACCAAGAAAAAAGACTGAAATAAATGTTTTTCCTAGAAAATTTCTTTAATTAATATTAAATTATGTTAATTAAACTGGAGTTTAGAAATCTACGTGCACTTTAAGGTTGTGTATAAATCATAATTTGCATATGGCCCAAAACATCAAAACACGTTTTTTGCGCCTCCTGTAAAATTTGTGAGCTTTTTCCTTTCCACAGTCGATATGTACTACGAAAAAACTGCAAAAATATAATTAACTTTACGTTTTGAATATCGTATAAGACGGGTCGGAAAATTAGTGGCATGCGATCGATTTTTGACGACACCTTAATAAAATATTTTTTTACGAAAATTGTATAATAATATTATCGATTGTCACATATTAGAGTTTGGAACTATTCAGTTGCAAAAAGCACACTGGAAGCTTTTTAAAGTTTTGAGTAAATAACAAAAGCTGTTGTGCATAACGTCAAATGTATTATTTGAGTTTTTGTTTTTCATATTGCTTGAAAACTTTTGAGTATGTTGTTGATTGAAGTTTTATATAATTAAATCATCAATCTCTTTTCAGAAGAGCATAAAGTGCGTTTAATGCTTGTTCGAAGGGTTCATTGCACGTTATTCAAACTCAGACACACTCAGCTTTTTTTCGCACGGTTGATATGGTAAAAAAACGCAAAACGTGATAGAGTTCATAAAAAAATTGAAGATTGGTTCCCTGAACTCAAAAAAACTGTGATATTTGAAATCGGCCCGTATTTTTCTGGTCAGAATTTAAGTAACAAAGGTCAGAATTTTTATTAAATGGTCAGAATATATCGGTCAGAATTAATAGTCATAATTTAAATGAAATTTTAAAAACTAACCTAACCTAACCTACTAACCAAAATTGTTATTAAATATTCTGACCGTTTAATATTTTTATTTTGACCGTTCATATTTTTATTCTGACCAAAAATTTATTTAAATTCTGACCATTTAATTTGTTTCCTTTGAATAATACTATTCACCGTGACTTGATTATATACAGCGACAAATAAGAATCGTAATAAATCTTTTGTTCGGTATTTGTTACTGTATTGTTTTATTTAATTTCTTGTTGTCTTTCTAGCTGCTTTCGTCTTTTTTTCTAAGAATCGTGTTAGAATAATTCGTTTAAAAATATAATTTTAAAAGTTGGGTGTACTAAAAAACTCACACCTAAATGAGTATCTACGTATTTTAGTTCTACAGTTTTTTTATATTTTATGCGTTGATAGCTATTTTGCTATGACTATTTTTTTGCGAGAACTATGTTTTACTTTTTTCAGGAGAATATTAGGGAAAGAAGGATATGACTGGTACAGGATTAGTGATTTACTAATCGCTCTCGCTAAGCTCCGCTATTTTGGGATATAAGGATGAAACACACATGTCAAACAGAA
The DNA here is from genome assembly GCA_031772345.1 of Himalopsyche anomala. Taxonomy (NCBI): domain Eukaryota; kingdom Metazoa; phylum Arthropoda; class Insecta; order Trichoptera; family Rhyacophilidae; genus Himalopsyche; species Himalopsyche anomala. Next base: position 1,675,574 of record CM062823.1, on the reverse strand, counting down.
ATCGGTTGGGGCTCGAAACCGTGTGATCTGTCACGGAAGCCAACGACATTGACCGCTGCTCCATGGTTCCAAAATATCGTCGATGCACATCAAATATGGTATATATGACTATGGGTACACATAATCACATGGACCATATTTGATGTGCATCGATGATATACTATATATAAAAGTTTTTTTTTTTACTTTTTATAGTAAACGTGACAAATAACTTATATTTATAATAATACTTCACTAGAAAGACGTTTTATAGATTTCTACATATTGTTTTTAGTTTTATATGTGATTAGCATGTGTGATTAGTATTGATTGTCAAAAAACAAAAATAATTCAATTTTATAGATGTCAAAACTGTACTTGATTAAATTATCTATAGTTTAAAGATGACCTTCGAACTTTGCGAGGCATTTAAGTTAATTGTCTGCATTTTTTTATGTTGAACTGTGTATAATGACATTTTACCTATTTTATCTATTGCTAGATTATTTATATTGCATTGGAAAACTCAGAATCCCCCATCAGAACAACAGGTTGAGCATATAAAAGAAAGCACGGCTTTGCCTTTGTGAGTTTTCCTTGAACTATTTATTATGTTGGCAACACTGCATAGTTAATTGGATGATATGCTCTTTTAGATTTTTTTTATTACAGCCAAAAGCAATTCACTTTGATTAAAGTGTTGAAGACTGCATTGAAAGGGCGCGACTATAATATACATCGTTCAACGATATTTCTTTCTGAAAAAATACTAAAAACATATTTTTTTATTTACAGCATTGCCACAAAGCTAAAATTGGTGAAAATTATCATTTTAACCCTTTCTTTACTATGCAAAAAAAAAGCATACGCTCCTGAGCTGTGTATACGTTACACATCAGGTAAATGGGAGTGAATCATGACAACTATATAACACTACTACAATATTTATATTATTGAATTACTCAATGCGTAAATGTATAAAGAAGGAATACATGAATTTTAGGCCGAGTATTTATTATATGTATATACAGAGAAATGTAAATGATTAGAAGGTATGTGTACTATTTACATGTGTATTTCTCTTTCATCTGAAGATATTTTTTATCGTACTGGGACATGAACCCGTGAAATCAGGCACGGAAGAACACAACACTAACCGCTGCACCATAGGACTCGGCTGTGCATACATATCTAACATTAAATGAAATATTTTTTGTCATAGTTTGTATATGTGTTAACAAATTTAATATTACCATTTCATTTGTATGCAGATAACGTATATCAAAGGTTTGAATAATTAAAAAACTGTGTTTTTTTGCAAATGACAACTTTTCCACATGATTTCCTAAATATATGTAATGGAATTAAAAGCTTTCATCCGCCTTACTAGATTATTTTGTTAGGATTAAAGATAAATCAAAACATAGCTTTTATAAGTCATTTTCATAAAAGAAGTGTTTAGAATGGTTTTTGTGACACAATGATTCAATTATTTGATCTGTTCATAATATTTTAAAAAGAGGTGATATAGCTAGTTTTGCTCGGTCATTAATTATGTATTATAATTGTAAAATGATAAAAAAAAACAATACACATACATGAGTTGATTATAATATTTATTTATAAGAAGCAGTAATTACATATTTAAATTATTGCGGCTTTGATTAAAGCGCCGGTGACATTGAAGCCACAATGTTTCTTAAAAAAAAAATGATTATTATTCATACCGTGATGTCCGCTGAGGAAATACGGACCGTTTGATTTTGGTATTTAAATTACCACCTGCATCGTAATTACTCTTTTTATCCATCAAATTAGATTCAACTAGGTTGGTCGTTATTTAACATTTAAATTTGAGTTTACTAACAACGATTGCTGTAGCGATATAAAGTATTTTCCTTAATTACAAATTCAGTTTTTTTAAATACAAATTGTCAGAACATAAAATTAAAACTTAATAAATTTGTTTTCCACTGGTCCACAAGCATTTTGTGAAGCTTTGAGGGGCATCTTTAGACCTTCTCTATAGAAATATCTTTATTCTTAAATTATAAATGTCAAAATAAAGAGTGGATTTTTTCTTTCCACTGGATACGGGCAGTGGGCTAGACACAAACATAAACAAAAAAAGAAACATTATTTTTTCGATAAACTTCGCGACATTTTTTTTTTAATGAGCCATTGAATTGGCGAAATCTATTTTGATTGAAATTTAGTAAACACTTCTATTAACGCATCGGAATGTTAAAAATGAGAAGCAGCGAGAGCGATTAACTAACCCAGTGTCGGCCAAACTGTGTGCCGCAAGAAGTCTCAAATGTGCCGCGAAGGAAGAAGCCTAAAAACTGTTAATTTTAAATAATGCCAATTTATTTAAATTTTCTTAAACTTTAAAAGAATTCAATACCTCATTGTCGTCAAAACAAAAATAGAATAATAGTTCAAAATAAAAATACTAAAACGTTTTTAATACTTTTTCCACATAAAATTAATTGGATCAGGACCGGTTTCGCTCATGGTGAGCATTGTCAACTGGTAAGAAATACAATGAAACAGTGATATTTATACAAAAGTCAAGTAAGAAAAACAAGGTATGGCAAACAATTGGTATTACAACTAAGCAAATAAATTGAAGCAACATACAAGAAAAATAAACTATAAATAAAAACTTGAAGACCTCTTAGTAATGCAAACTATTACATCAAAAATCAATTAAGTATGAATTATCATTAAAAAAGTAAAAGCCTAAAATGAGTGTATATAATAAATAAATAAATCTTAATGTAACTAATTAATGTAATAAATCTCAATGTAACATAGTACTAAAAATATTTTATTATGTATATTATAATATGCCATTCTACCAAGTATTGATAGTAAACATCTTAAAAGTGAGAATAATAGTTATTTAGGATATGGTTTAATATTTTCTGAAAAAAATAACTGGGTTCCACTGTGATACTTACACTATGATTATCTTTATTCATATTAATAAGGAACACATCCTTTTTTAAGGCATTTTTTATTTGGTGTGCCGTGTAAAAATCCCATTCACCAGTGTGCCGTGAAGTAAAAAAGTTTGGCAGACACTGAGCTAACCGCTTATCCTGTTCTAGCCCTATCCTTTTATCATCACACTCTCGGAACTAGCAGTTCTTATAGTGTACATACTAACAACTTATTTTAATATAAGCTTCATTAGGCGAATATAATTCATTTAATTATATCAATAAAGTACCCTTTGGTCCAGTGATATTTAATCATTTCTTTTGCTTGACCGCATGCCGGTTTTTGCTACGTTGAGTGGGGCGCAGCATATTAATAGTAAAGTTTAATTCTTGTACGGAAAACAAAAAAGAACAACAACAGCAGAGTATATTAGTTAGTCAACACTTTTATCGCCTGTCGGTTGTGTGAAATATTGTTGGCACGAGGCAGGGCTACAGGGTACTTATTAAATCAGCGACTCATGTTAATTCTTTATTAACCTTACCGCTCACAATTCAGAACCAACAATAAAATAAACTTTAAATACAGCATTTTTGATAAAAGTGTTTTTTTTCTACCGCGCGGCCCCCCCTATCAGAAACTGTTGTGGTAGAATGATAATAATTGACCCTTATGCAGTGGCGTAGTAAGAGGTTTTTCCGCCCGGGGTTTTAATTAACAATCGTTGTGGATTGAAGGTACTTTTTAACCATGACATATTCCGAATTAAGATAACAAAGCGTATTTTTTTAAAAATACTTAATGTTTTACATTTTATTTCAATCGCAAACGGTTTATTTTGTTTTTTACTGATATTGGAGCCGTAGGGCAGGTATGTTTTTAAACTTTGTGACCGGTCTGTTTTATTATGTTTGAGCCATAAGTATCTATCATTTTTTACATTTTTGTTTTCAATTTTACGTTTCATATTATTATATACAAAATATAATTTGTTAACGTAGACACTGCTACGACGTAGACATTCTACGATTCGCGAATTCTGTGGATCGTCACAAAGAAAATCTTATAACTAAATAAAAACAAAAATATCAAAAGAAAATAATAAATTAACGATAAGCTTATAGATTAGTTTATAGATATTATATTTTTCCATGAAATATAAATACTGTAAAAGATGATAGACTGCATATAAGGAAAAAAAATCTTGTCAAATCAAGTACGGCTACAAACCCAAGATCTCTTATTTAGAAACAAACAAAGTGCAAAAGTCTTTCGTAAAGCTGAATTTATAAATGAAATAAACAATATTTTTTAAACAGTGAGTAGTATAAAGACAATCATGTTCACCTCCATATCGGCAATTAATTATATTAAAAGCACTGCTCCCAAGACTACCTACCCTCTACCCGTGCAATTTCGCGCGATAGCTCTTTCAAAAAAAATGGTTTTTATCATAACGTAATTTCGATTTTGAAACTACAACTAGGAAACATATTTTTCAATATTTTTCAAGACAGCTATTGTAATATATGGATCCATTTAATTATAGAAAATTCAGTTGAAAATCATATAGTTGTTCCTAAATAAACAATACACTATTTAATGTTTCATTGTTAATTTTCTACAACCAAGTATCACAATTTTTGGCAGTTTTGAGTTTTTTTTATGTAGGTAATGAATTCAAAATTTCAATACCCACATATATTCGTATGCCAAAATATTTATATTTTTTTGCCTGTCTCCTTAATGTTGAATTTTTCTAAAATTATTCATTTCAAATATGCTTTAGACAGACATAGACCAACAGCATTGGCGTAGCAAGGGGAGGGGCAAAAAAAGAGGACCGTCACTGGCGGCATTTTAGAATAGAAAATTTCAACAATTTAACAAATTAAAATTGTTTTGTATACAGAATCAATGCAAGTTATATTCCCATCGCCATGCTTTCATTCTTCCTAATTGTGCTTTTTGTCTCGCTGACAAAATATTTTAATTTTTTTTTAGAAAAAATATCCATCTGTTTTATGTCAGTGATTCCCAAAGTGTAGTACGTATACCCCCTGGGGTACGTGAAGAGTTTGGTGGGGGTAAATGCTGCACCGAGCATAGGCTGCGCTTAGTGCAACAAGCAGCTTATATATTGTAATTGTTATTAAAGTATATTCATTTTTTTGACGAGGGGTACTCAGTGTTTCGGAATCACACACATGTTAAAAGTTTGGGAAAAACTGTTTTATGTAAATTCCCACTAATGTTAAATTAAAAAACATATATTTATGTATAACAAAAGATTTTTGACATATTAGTAAATAAAAAAAGGATTTTAGTTCATAAGTAAACTTTTAAATTCACTATTATATAAATTTTAAATTATGTTTGGAGAAAATTGGGCGATTGGAAAAATTAAAAACCGAACAGGTCGGCAAAGCCTCTTGCTACGCCACTGACTCCCTGTAAGTTGAAATCAACCCTTGAGGGGGTCCATATGAACCACTTTGAGAACCCTTGATCTACCTGCATATTTTTACTTTAATTCTAATTTAAAAATTGATAAAAATATATGACGTTAGATTTTCTAAGTGGCTATATGGTTCAAATTTATGAAAAAAAATGTGCAGTAATTAACTATTTACTCTTGTATTAACATCAAAATTAGTTGTAATTTTATGGTGTTTAATTATGTAATGTCAAAAAGAAATATTGATGAATTGTATTGCACTAAAGCTGAATTATAGCTGATTAGCATAAACGCATTTCATATCAAATACTTCTACATTATGTGTGTGAATTTTTAAATAATTGTTGCTTTTAAATAATGTTTTATTGTACCACTTCTTTAAATTATTCTTTATAAAAGATCCAAAATCATCCATTAAACTCTATCTTTTTCATTTTTTTTCCAAAAAGTCTACCACCAGCTTGAAGCATATGGACTGTTAATGTAGTACTTAAACAATACCTATTTTATGAAGTGTTGTAGGTCTGTAAGTATGAGGTCAATAGTTTTCTCTGTTAGATAATTATAATTTAATTATAATTCCACCATTCTTGAGAATGTGAATCTAAATGTTCCTGATTATTTTTTGAGAAATCGTGGACATGAATTGTTTGTTCTCCCAAGGTGTAGAACCAATCTGCTAATGGGAATGCCACTGGGGAGAGCTTTAACGGTGTTCAACAATATTGCTTCGGATGTCAACATATTCCACGTAGACGTGGGTGAGTTCCGACGAATACTATTTTTTATGTATTAAAGTAGAGTTCGTCGGAGCTTACTCAGTTGACTTCCTTGCTATTTTTTTTCTACTGCTTTTAATATTAAATTGTACTATTTTTTTTTCTTCATTGTAAAAGTTTTAAATTTATAATTTGTCAACCTTATGCAATGTTAATTAAATAAATAAATAATAAATTTGAATAAATTCTTGGATACTTCATTTTATAAGGTTTTTATTTCCACATATGAGCTATGTATAACAAATCACAGTATCTATAATATCTAAAATACTATCTATAATCTACAGGAAATTTTTGATGTAATAAATACTATGTTAATTCAAAACGACGGCGGAGGTAGTAAATGATAGGATTCACAAAACAGGTTGATGACAGAAATGATATTATTTTGTATACAAAAATAATCAATAGATGTTTTAATTTCAATATCACACATCGCTGTGACTAAGACACTGGGCATAATCAATGAGTCACAGAAATCATCAACCCAACATCAAGAGACATTATCATGTTTTTATATGATTTCCAAGTTGAACGATTGCTTGACAAAAATGATAATTATTGCCGTAATTCCAAAATATTGTCTATGAAATAGTGACATATTTTTATCTATTTAAATATTTGTCATCTGTCATATTATTTTTTTGATTATTGCGTTATTTAATACTCAATTAATTCACAAAATTCTTGATTTCAGAAAAAATATCCTATCTTATTGAAAAATCCTATCAAACTTAAAAATTACTTATAAAACTTTAACTTTAATAAAAAATATAGTTTTTTTATTTGCAAATAGATTGTTTCTTGACAATTCTAAATGGAAAGCTTGTTACTCCATTAACTACAACGTTAAATGTGATATAGTATTAAAAAATTGAAAGACATTGAGAGGTGATCACATATTTATTTTAATTCCACTAACTGTCTCATCTACAGAGCAGAAAGGCGCCTCATGCACCTCTGGGTTAACCCACCGCTGAGTGTGATACTTTGAAAATTGCTATTACATCAGAACCTTGATAAGACAGACTAATGTGGGAGCAAGGCTGTCTATTAAGACCGAAAATCTGTTAAATATTGTTTTTAATTTAACATTGAATCACTTTTTTTCCATTTTAAAGGTAGGATTAGGACGAAGTTATTGATTGTAAGTTTCCATTAACTTTAAGCGAATAATTAAAACTGATGTACAACTGTGTGAATTAGCGGCAAGTGTTGCAAAAGTCAGTGCTACATTCAGTTTATGTGAAGGACTCGAGTCCAAGTGTGGGAGAGAGGTATGACGTGAATATCATGGGTAGCATATTGTTTATAAGCAGTGACACATGGAATTAAACATGTATATCACATTAACAGAATGTTCTTAACAGAATTTATACATTCGACTAGATATTTTGTCCAATATATCCGAAGTCTGTTATATCGAGGTTACACCGTATCTAGATTTTAATTAACAACCAAACAAATTCAATTAATGAAAGCATTTAACATTATTTACCATCAAAAGATGTCACTGTCTCAAAAACAAAAATATTTATGCTTTTCAACAACAACAGACCGTAACTTAAAATGATATTGTTACACCCAAGCCAAGAGTTTTTTGGAGAATATATAATAATGACTTTTATAACTGTAAAAACTGCTTTATTTGCTTGCGTTTCAAGCAATTAAAAAATATCTCCATGAAAGCAGTGTATAACCAAATTCACTGAACAATATTAAAGCAATAATAAAATTCACAATCTCATGAATCAAAAATAAATTGTCATTCTTAAGGCATTAGATAATATTAGGATAGAAGATTTAAAAAAAACCTTTATCTTTTATAAAACAAATGATAAATGTGTTTATATAAAGAGGACAATATGTTGGAAATTATTTTGTCGCTAATGTGGTGTTGGTTTGTGACCATCAACATAGAAATTTCTGGTTGCTGAAGGCAGTTTTAGCTCTATTCCTTCGAGCTCATGTGTCAAAATAATCTGGCAACCTGAAAACAAAAAGTATCACATTATTTAGAAATAAAATATTATGCGTTTTAAAATCACTATCCATTACTTATCTACAATAAATAATATTGAAAGTATGAATACCGTTTGTTTGGCTGTTAAAATAGTACAAGATAAGAGTAATTGGTCAAGAACCTTTAAAGAAAGATAACTAACCAAGTCAGAATAAAAATATGTTTTTAAACCCAATGTTTCTAGAATTCTCAGAACTGCAATATTTTAAATAAAAATAATTGATTTATAGTCATACCTAGTCTTGAACTGTCTTTAAGGAATGGAGCCATATCCAGCAGATCATCTTCCTTTTCCGTTGCTGGAGGTAAAAAATCGGCATGCTTATCAGACACGTACACATGACATGTTGTACAAGCAAGCGAAGCTTCACAGGCTCCTAAAAATGGTAAATATATTAATAAACTTTTCGATATTTGACCTTGTTCAAATGTATTTGTATTAAATGATCATAAGAATCAATAAAAGTGTAAAGAAATAATGGTTCATTTCATAAGAGAAATTATAATGAATATTCTCATATCCTTCAATTACAAAAATGTTTAAAAAATATATATTATCAATTATACAGCACCAATTGGGATACCAATCCAACGCTTATTAATTTGTTGAATATAAGATAGCTAAGCCTTATATAATCAATAAAACATACTTAGAGATATGATTAAAATGGTGTTCTATGATTATTTTGTAATACAGCTTACCTTCCATTGGAACTCCATATCTGTGAGCTAAGTAAAGAGCATTATCACCCACTTTACCACGAACATTTGTCTTTTTGCCATCTTTGTCTATATATACTACGTTCACACTAAAAACGAAAAAAGATAATAAGAATTAATTGCTGAATTTATAAAAAATAATATTATGTAAAAATGGAGTTGATACATACATATGTATTCAATATTAATGAGAATTTCTATTAAGCCATATTGTTTTAAGGAATGTTTCAATTTCAAAGCTTAGGATTTTGTATCATGGAGAATCGACATCACAAACATCCACGTCTTAGGTCTCAAAATCAATCAAAAAATCTAAATTTGACATTGACCTTACCGGGAATTGAACTAGACCACAGGGGGTGATTAAATAATAACATAATAATAGGAAGATACAAGGTAAACTTCAGCGAAGTTTCTCTTTAATAAATGTAACTTATGAAAATGCATGCTAGGTAATATTGTAATATTGGAAAGCCTGTAATTAAACAAAAAGGTACCTACATTATTTATGGCTCCAAAATAATAAGTTAAAATAAATTTATTATAGCTTACATTTCTTCATCTGATTTCGGGTCTTCCCATTCATATTCTCCGTGAAATAAACCTTAAGGGAAAAATAGTCTATAAATAACATACTTAAGTATATATTTTATTAACAAGCAAAGCTGTTAGTTTATTTTGTTAAAATTAATTTTAAATACATCAGCTTTTAAAATAAAATATTGGAAATATTTCTGGACTTACAGACACTGAAGAGTAATAAAAAGAACAACAAGGTAAGAAATATAGAGATGAGTAATATTTGTTCTCTAACAGTTCATCGGTTTATTCTGATACTTGAATTATATCGTAATTAGTACTATAAATTATAAAAACAGATAGACTTCATCGTTTGATTTGATTGATTTTCAGTTGAATCCTTCCTTACGTTTAGGAACAATATTAGTTAAAAATAAATAATACACTATTTTATTATACCGACAATAATTACCCAATGGGTAGACGCGTTGTTTTCAGTCAAACTGATTTTAGAGGAATGTTACTTACTTTTCGTCGTTGATAACTGCAATTTAGATGTATGGGTAACATTCTTTATATATTTGCTACAAATGTTAAACAGATTAGTATTGTTTCTGTGGGCTACAAATAACCCCTTGAATCTGCAAGCCATCACCGAAACTGTCAAAGATTGTGGTTATGTTTACATCCGTCAGTTGAACAATTTTAGGTTAACCAGCTGATTAGTGCTGCCATACGTAGGATTTAATTGATCATAATCCAGAAATCCTTTCATTTAGATCGGTCATCAATATACGAACTAATTATAAGTACTTGGTATATCGTTATTGAAAAAAAACGAGGTAACGTCATTTTCAAAAACCTTTTGGTATGTGAACTCAATTTACCGTTTTTAACTTAGGAAAATTCTAATTGTTTATTTATAAACTTTAGTAGTATTTTTATCATGTATTAGGTACCTAACTACAAGTTAAAGGTCTGCACAGGCCAAAATTTTACAAAATTACCCGGTCCGAGCCCGAAAAACTCAGACCGGCCTGGGCCAGAGTCTAATACGGCACTTGTTACCCGACCCCGATCCAAAGCCCGAAACTCTTTTCGAATACTTTTTTCCCTGATTGTCTCCGAAAGTCCTTTTTTTTTTTAGCTCACCGGGGAATTTGAAATCCTCAATTTGGTATACTTTTTTCCCGGATTGTCTCCGAAAGTCCAATTCCAAAGCCCGGCCCGGCCCGAGCCCGAATCTCAATTGCACCTACCCGTCCGAACCTGGCCCACGGGCCGGGTTGGGTAGAGACCCGGGCCCGTGCAGACCTCTACCACAAGTAGACTTGCATTCGCAAGTTCAATAAATATAAATAAAATCATCTTTACTTTTTTGTTACATCAGAAGAGATGAATATGCATTTAGTCACTGAAAGATTTAACAAAAAACTTTATTAGTTATATTATTTTCTCATAATAATTGACATATCATAAAATAATTTACATTTACTACCTACATAAAATAAACGGTATCAATTTAAAAAATCAATAAAATTGAAATGTTCTTTGTAGAAACTAATTTAACATAATGCATTCCAATATAAAATGTTGATGTATTTTACAAAGCAGCTTTTAAAGCCCATGTGTATTTCTAATGTGGAGTTTTTTTGTTGAGACTGTTAAAAGAAAATGTTTAACAATTAAGTACATACTTACTCGTAAGTAAATGGCTCAACTAGTCATGGCAGACGTCATAAGAACGGAAAGGTGTGGTTAAGAAAGAACACGTAGGGAAAAGGAAAGATAGTTAAACATTAGTCATAATACTTTCGATGGATTCGGCGGCAACTTTGTGGAAGTTTATTTTAATATTTTTTAAATTTAACAATTTTTAATAATTTCATACTTAAACATGCATTTGTGAAAGTAAGACTGTCTGAGGATGCTTCTGAAAGAGGCGAAACACATGTCACATGGAATAATCTAACTTGTTTTGTATTTTATATTAAACATTAGACATTCATTCCGTGGATAAAAATCAATTTATCAATTCAAAAGTCATATAAGATAGTGATCATATTCGGATTTTAACTGTTGACTCAATGTCAGTGACTGAGCCTATTGGAAGAGTAACCAACCTTTTCACTAAAACAAGCAGCGATTGACCTGCTTATGATAAATGGCTATTTATATCAATTAACCCCCAGTGACGAGAGCTTTTTTTCGATAATTTTTTTTTTTTAAGCCATATTGAAGTCATGGATAACTTTTGTTTCTAATAAAAATTAAAAAAAAAAAAGCAAAGTCGTATAGAAACTCCGCATGACTATATGGTCATGCTCATCCTTATATTACCGTGTAGTACAAGGATGTGTAAGGACAGTAATAAGGAAGAGTGTGACTGTATGGGCACACAAACATTGGGGGTTGAAATATAGCTAAACGTGATTTTTTTTTAAATATTTACAATTTGTAATATTTACCAGCAAATGGTTGAAATAAGAAGAACTTAACAATGTGAATGACCCCGCTAGGAACTCGAAGGTTAAAGAAAGTGAAAATATTGAAGTTATTCAACCAAAACCATCTGGCAATGTCACTGGGCTAAAAAGAAAAAAAAATACTATTGGATGAAATTTAAAGATGCATTTCATAATATCAGATTTTTATTAGTAAAAAAACAATAATCCTTTGTACTTCATTCCACTTTATTTAATATGTCAGGACCGGTTTCACTCATTACGAGCATCGTCAACTGATAAGAAATACAATTTAACAATGTTATTTATACAAAAATGAACAGCTATAACTGTTCATTTTTGTATAAATAACATTGTTAAATTGTATTTCTTATCAGTTGACGATGCTCGTAATGAGCGAAACCGGTCCTGACATATTAAATAAAGTGGAATGAAGTACAAAGGATTATTGTTTTTTTACTAATATAATGCCTTTCCACCAAGTATTGACAGTGAACACCCTAAAAGTGATCAGATTTTTAGCCTAAATTAAACAGAAAATATTCTGAATATTATGAATGCAATTTGTTGAATTTGTGTAATTAGGAAAATAAGAATATCATGGTAAAAATAAATAGATTGCAGATTCTGACCGCTGGTTTTGACCACGAAAAATATTTATTGAAAAAATTAGCTTCAAATTAAAGAACTGAAGCAGTATAATTATCATTTTTTTATATTATTGAATTCAAATAATTGTTTTCAAGTATTTGTATTCCATATCCAAATAACAAATAACAAAGGATTATATTTTTATTTACAGTTGTTTTCAATAAAAGGATAAAAATTTAATTATTATTTAATTATTATTAAATGTGAATTAATGGGTAAAAAAATAATAAACGTACTAGATAACAATATTAGAATGCATTTTGTAAAAGTAATGCCATATTTTTATATTATGCAGCTACAAATAAAAGATTTAATATATATTGTATGATAAAAACAAATTATAAAAGTGTATAAATAATTTAACAGATTCTCTAGTATTATAAATTACGAATTAATTTAATTCATATTTATGTTATATACATTAAATAATGATTTAATTTGAAGTTAACGATTGGATAAACTGATTTTTGTCACTTATTTGGTATAATTTAATTACTTACTAAGAATAGAATAAGTATATTAAATATGCTATAGCCTCTGAAATTTAAATAAACATTATAATTTACATACTCTTTTTCATTTTAAATTATTTTAACTGTTAACACTAGCTTCGGCAAACCATTACCAAAACTATAATACATGATAAAAAAATTAGTTAATCAATATGATATTGTCACTTAAACACTTTTTGTGACAACAATTTAAACTTTATTTGATTAGGAGAAATCTAAGCTATCACAAAAATATTGAAAATCAAGTTACCTAGTTATAGTGTTTATTATTAAGGTGGAAATATATTATTTACAGCTTTTGATTATCCAAAATGCTATTACCAGGTCAACAGATCAAGGAAAAGAGTAAAAGATTATTCAGGTAAAAAATTGAAGGGAGTAAAAAATAGATGGTGACGTTTTTATTGAATAATTTCTAACTAACTACTCCTCTTCTTCATCCAATGAAAGATCACAAGAAGTAGTACAATTCATTTTAAAAGCAAGCTCTTTATACCCTATACGTCAATAATAAAAAGGTGAGCACAGATAATACGATGAGTTAAATGTATTTTTTGTACGATCTGAAAAGTATTCTCATTAGTAAAAGTTACTGAGTAAAATCTCATGCTTTCGCTGTCATCTGTTGACTCATTGGATTATCGGCTGCCATTTCCGCCATCTGAACGGGCAGATCGCTCATATCGATCGACGGCTCTCCGGCAGTCAAGTCATCGACCTGTTTTGAGAACTGTTGATTTATTTGTCCTGCCATTTTTGCTGCAGCGAGAATTTTTTGCTTCTCGTGTGTTAATTTGTGCCTCTTCAGGTGCTTAACAGTTCTACTGCTATAGCTACACTCGTCGCAAGGGTACGGTCGTTCTCCGCTGTGTTTCATTTTATGCGTACGAAGATGAACCAACTGCGTACAAATATAATCACATTCGTCGCAAGCGAAAGGTTTTGAATGCATCTGTTTATGTATTTTAAGATAGTCAGCGCGTATACAGCGAAACCCGCATTCGTCGCACGAAAAGGGTTTATTTGCCGAATGTGTTAATTTGTGTCGTTTCAGATCGCCGAGTTGCAAACCCGAATAATTACATTGATCGCACGTGAACGGCCTATCCATAGTATGAATCATTCGATGTTTACGTAAATCGCCGAAATCTACACACGTGTAACTGCAGTCTTCACAGGAGAAAGGTTTCTCACCGGAATGAACACGTTTATGACGTTTGAACGCGTGCAGCTGTATACACGAATACTCACATTCGTCACAGGAATACGGTTTATTGCCTGCGTGTACTTTTTTGTGTGCTTCTAAAAACTCAGGACGAGCGCAACGGAACGCACACGAGTTGCAACTGTATGGTTTAGATGGCTTTTTATCTCCCGTATCACTATTATTACACCCAGATAGTTTTTGATGTGTTATTTTATGTCTTTTTATATTGCTAGCATCTTTTGTTGCATAATCACATTCGTCACAAACTAACGAGTCATTAGTACCTTCATGTACAACCCTATGCTGTTTTAATTCATCTAAAATTTTTGTCGTAAATCGACAATCGTGACATGTGTACGGTTTCTCTCCAGTGTGGGTTAATTCATGTTTTCTTAATGTGTTGTAGAATTTAGTTGAATATGAGCATTCCGTACAAGAAAATAATTTATCATCGCTATGGGTTCTCTTATGACGTTCCAGGGTATACAACCGTGATGTAATGTAACTGCATAGATTGCAGGCGAAGGGTTGGTCTCCTGTGTGAATGAGTTTATGTTTTTTCAAGTTGGCAGGTATTTTGGTAGCGAAGCCGCACTCCCCGCACGCAAGAAGCTTTTTATCTTTCAATATTGGTTTCCTATCAGTTTCGAGCACTTCATTGGCATGAAGTTTCATGCAACCCATTGCGCTGGTGCGCCGTTTGAATGATTTTCCACATCTGAAAATATTAATAGAATTGACATTTACTTGATAAAACTCCATTATAATAAGGTGAAAAAAGTATTTTAGTTCTACAATCCTAATCTTTGTATCAAATGCACTTGAGCAATTAAAAATTGACAGAAATAATCAAGCCAATGACATCCATAATGATCAAACAAATATTAATCAATTACCGCTATAAAAGCCCTTAATGTAACTAATAATAAATAATCACTTTAATTTAAACTAATTTACATTGAATAATCCCATATTTGTTATCGTTCTAAGAAAAACTAAAGTCTAGTTAATAAATATAATACTATAATTTGTAATATAAGTTAAGACTGGATAACATGATATATTGTTCTCTTCTTAGCCAGTCAGTATATATAGCCGAGTAAATATAAGTTTAAGCATAGTTCTGACGAAGGCATACGCTGAAAAAACTATCAACTATATTTTTCAAAAAAATATTGTAGAACTAAAATAGTTTGTTATATTTTCGATAGAATTATATTTGACATCTAAGTAAAGTTACTTTACAGCAGGTTATCTTATTGGTGGATATGTGTAAACGTTCATTGCTTATCCCAACTATATATAAGGACACGGTATCAGACTACTCAAGCTCATTCGGTACATACTGCATTTTTACACAACCATGTTATGTTTGGACAGTAATATACGCTGCCACAAAATGGTAAATAATACCAAGTGTAACTTCATGTAACTAAGTATCTCAATTTCATTCAGTATTATAGATGACAACATACAGCGCTTGTCAGCATTGGCTAAGCGCTGAGTGACTCACGATGTTTGCCAGTCTTACACAGATTAATTTCAAGAAATATCGCCATTTTTCTTTTCCCACAGAAAAGAAGATGAGCGTGCATTAAAATTTGGTCGACTTCGTATTTCATCATAGTTCCTCAATTATCATTTAATTTGTGACCTTCATGTCTGGTTGCTCTATAATACATATTTTTACCACTAACCATTTGTCTTTTGATCTCACCACCCTTGCATGCCATGTCTTATCTTATGCTAATCTGCATATACAGTTTGAGAACATTAATAAAATGAAGACATTTGCTACGTTAATAATTAACTCGTATGTGTACAACTCACCTGCAATAATAAATACCATCCTTTTCTTCTACTACCAAATCACTCTTTGCAGCATAATCCTGCAGTGATGGATCATGATCAACTTCCAGCAAACACTCCGGCATCATCTGAGATGATTCACTGTCATCTCCATCTTCTGTATAGTTATAATTATTCTTATATCCACGACTACCAGGTATGTGCATATCGATTCGGAGAAGGGCTACAGGTGACATATCTGATGGGTCATTGGCTCCATCATGAGTTTCGCTTTTAACAGTAACATCTTCAAAATCCATTGTGTTTTCTGGGATCAATATTTAATTTAATTTAGGCATCTGTTCAAGATAACTAAATTACTTATAATTTCCAATTACTGGTGCTCCTGAAAGAGATGATGTGAGACTTGATTATCTTTTCTTTTTAAATACAAATATTAACATAACACTGATAAAACTGTTACTGTAGTAACTGGAAAATTCAGATTTTTCAGTTAAGCCGAAGCAATGGTAAAATGAAATTATTTTTTATGGATTATCTTTAGCACAATGCCCATGTCTTACATATGAATAAATTTTGTATTTTTTTTTAGCCTTGTCCGCTCTCAATGTGGAGTACATGGACACATATGCCGCTAGCACACAGACTCGGAAACGGAACAAAAGCAGACACTACTATCATAAGGTTGTGCTTCGTAACGGTCCGCTTCTGTTCTGCTTTCGCACCAGTGTACTAACGGCGTTAATGGAGCTTATCTCAACAGGTTTTCTCTACTACTTCCTGTTGTTACTCTCTTTTTCAAAGTAAGGATAAAAGGATAGGACCAAGGCATGACAAGTCGTTAACTAATAACTCCCACTATACCATATTTTTTAGGAACAAGGAATTTTAAGACATGCATGTGCCTTGAAACACTAATCCATAAGTCAATTGAAAAATCATGTTATGAAACTGTTCATACTGGGATTTGAACCAGCGAACATGGTAAACAAAGCCAACGTCGTTAACCTTTTGGCTAAAGGCTTAGCGATCAACTTTTGAGTAATTTTGGGTGAGTCAAAAATTATTCCATTCATATTGTCTCAGTATAAAACCTCTTTTACACCGACTGAGTACGCCGCTGAGTCGAAAAATATTAACCGAGTAAGCGTCTACGCTCATTGAAGTTTTTTCAGTGATCCAGATCATTTTTAAGTGCATTTCGTTTGATTTAACACTCATCGCACACCTGTTTTGAATCATTACAAAGGCATGCTACAGGTGGTGGGGATATTCTCCAAATTCCACGTGTCGCATTCAGATTGTTTTGTATTCGACCGAGTTAACTCTCTCGGCCGCGTTCTCGGTTGGTCTAAATGAGACTCAAGGGTCCATAGCTAAAATTATGTCTGCATACTCCATTGAAAATCATGATTATTTTAAAATTTCAACTCTATGATATATGAGATGAAATTATGTTATGACCCTTTAGGGCAGAGTTGGCGGACTTAGGGCTAACATTAGAAAATTTTGCTAGCAAGTGACTCATTAATTTACTTTTGCAGAAAAAAATATTTATATGGAAGATATGGCAATATTAAAGGCAGATTGTATTGGTTTTATTTTTTAATAAGTAATATAAAGTTTTATTTTGTAGAATTAAGAGTAGTATCTCTATTTAATTTAAAATATTTTAATGGCCGTTTCCAAGTTAATTCAACCCCAAATATTTTCTCCCTTGTTATGCAATGCAACATTTTGACACATATTTACTATGACTCAAATGCAGAATTGAAACGTTATCAATCAATCCAAGGTTATCAAAAATGCTAATGATTTCCTAGGTACACAATTTAACTTGGATTGTAAGAAGATATAAGTTATCAATGTTATCAAAGTTATCCTAATAATGTAAATTATCACTCAACTGGAGAAAATAATTCCGAAATCAAACATAGATAAATGGTGTCATCTGCCTAACAATTAGGCTTTTTAAATTGGCATCTGTCAATAAGTCAAATCAAAACAAATTGACTAAACAAAAATAAAACGACTTTCTGACAGTTCGTTGGGAGCCATCAAATGGTTCACATTTTGACAGGCGGTAGTATAGACATAGTATAGATAACAAAACTTTATCATATTTTTGAGTTTACGAACATCTTCGTATTCTAATTTTATAAATATAATTTGGCCACAATATTTGGTCATTCATTTGAGTATTTAATATGTTTATTTATTTTCAAATTCAATAACGATATAACAAGTCAAATATCAATTGTCTGTATTGCCATAAGTGATATTACCGCCCCGGGCGGCACATTTTTGGGGGAGGCATTTTCAAAAATAAATAAAATATTTTTCGAGAAATTTTATTTAAGTACACATAAAAACAATTAAGCTACCTGTAATAAAAACTCCTAGTTAATATATAAAAAATAGTAGAAGTGACTTAAAAACAAAATTAGAGGAAATATTGTGGGCGGCAAATTCAAGAATCACCCCGGATGACAGGATCCCTTCCTACACTGCTGACCTCATGTGTTCATATGGGAACCGCCACTGATTATCATGCAAGTTACAGAGATAATACAATGACTTTACAAGATAAGGTTTTCAAAACCGTGTTAATCAATAGTCGGTACTTTTACAAACTACAACATCAATTGTTGTCAAAATAAAGCACTAATGATTCATAAAACGGCGAAAGATTCAATCTGTGAAGAATAGTAATTATTATTTCAAGTGAATATATTTTTTTTGAATTATAAAACGCATAGTTAAATATTTAAAGAAAATTAATTCCTTTTTACTTTTTAATATTTTTTTAGAAGCTATTACTTCAATTTTGCATAGAGATATTTTTTGCTTGCATCTATGTACACGTGACGCTCAACATACATCGATTCCAGGAAGGGATGGATGCCAAATGGAATTTTACGCTCAATATTATATGGCTACCGATTTGTTTACAAATATTAACCTTTTATTCATTTGCAACACATAATAAAAATAATGAGGGAGCAAAAATCACTGATTTGATTGATATCTATACATCAAATTATGGGGCTGGTGGAGCCGAGCTCCAATTTCCCTTTCATCTGGTGTATTTTGATGTTGCTTTTCCCGCATAGCGTCCAGGATTTACCTGGGCGTAGGCGGGTGCGTGGTCTTTGGTTTTTGTTTTGTTTTTGTGGTGGTATTAGTTCTCATTCGTAGGCATTATATGTGACACTAGTGGTTGATTCAGTAACCTCGAGCTGCAATTAATTGGGGTTATGCTTATCTGATCAGTTAATATTTTTTTTTTGATCTGTTTTTTTTTTTTTTTTTTTATATATAATTATTATTTTAATCTTTTTCCCTCTTTTTTTTTGTTATTTATCCTCGAGAGGAGGTCAAACCTACAGTGTCTGCGGCAGTCGTTCAGGTTTTGGAGATCGGGGTTTTAGCAGATGTTGATATCCAAACATGTGAATGATGGATGTGTCTAGTATCCATATTTGAAGAAATAACAAAAATGAGCAATGAGAATGGCGATAGATAATAGATGACAAGAGACTTGGCAGACAGGTGCAGCGACACTCGTCAAAGAGTTAAGTAATTCTGCAAGCTTATTATGAAAAGAAGTTAAAAAAACCTTCTGTTATGATTAAAATCTGACCATTCCTTTAAAAATTATGAATTGTCGCTTACGCTTTTCTGTCGATCATGGATCGATATGTACTATAAAAGAAGTTTCAATGTGGCACTTATTTTATTTTAAGAAAATGGGAAAAATAAAATAAAACTACAACAATATTTTTCCACTGTTTATTTACAATCTTAAATAGTAATTTACCTAACATAGTGGTTAGATACACTTAAAAATGATAAATATAAAAATTACACAAAATAAAATCAGTATTATAAAGGAGTATTTTTGAACAATGAAATCTAGAACTGATGTCTTTGAGTATAATATAATCGTATCCGTTTTTGTTTTTTTCACAAATCAAGCAAAGTAATCCGTAAATTAAAGTTTTCAATTTAAAGAATGTAATGCTGATATTAGGATTGGCTAATAATTAATCACGTTATGTCCAATTTTCCAGAAATGTTTGAAACAATGAGTAAATTTCACGCACAAATACATTTGAGTACATTTAAAAACCACATCTGCTCCCAGTGAACTCCTAATAGTGTTCATCCCAACTGATTGATACTCAGTTGCTCAACCTCTTGTTTTTGAAGAGGAAGGAAAGGATGATAGGGCTAGTGGTAAATAGTTCTTGCTACATATCGTTTTTAGGGTGGAAGGGTATTTGACGCATCACAGACATCCATGTTTCAAACAGAAATCTATCTAATCAATTGAAAAATCAATTTCTGAAACTGTCCGTACTGAGATTCAAACTTGCGAGCACCGCAACCAAAGACAGCATCATTAACCACTCTACCACGGACCCTAATACATATTCATACATAATTTAGTACACTGAGTCGTGGCTAACAACTCCTACGCAGGTCTACTGGCATTCATTTGAAAGTTCTTACAACTGCTGTCTTACGAGATTTACAAAGTGAGGACTGTAAACCAGTGGCAGATGGTAAAGGGTACAACATTTTGTGGCTTGGAAGATAAGGATTTAAGTAATTGAAAAATAGACAGACGGAAAAGATTCCAGCCAGTGATTTGAATTCGTACCACAGAATAGTAGCACAGTATTATCACTAGACTACGATGATCAATGGAAGCCCAATAGCCTGGGTAAAATAAATTCTTCAAACACGATTCCCCAGTAGATGGATATTATAATACATATTATCATTCGCAAAAGTTATTTACTGCCTCAAATTCAACACTTTACAGTAATTTTTCAGCAATAATTTGCTGAGTAATTATTAATACTCTCATTCACTTTATTTTCAGTAACATTCGTTGCGTCAATCACATCAGTGTTTTTAGTCAACTTTTGTAACAATCCTTTCGTTATAACTTTTTGTATTAAAGATTCAGCGAGCACTTGTTGAATGAGTGTCATCTTTTTTAATTTAGCCGCAAAGTTGATACCGGCCGTGTCGTATTCGTCAGGTTTCTCCGTAGTGTTCAAAGCTTTCGTACAACTTTTCAGGAAGGCGGCGACGTCCAAGTCTGTCTTTTCTTTTTTTTTATTCGTCCATTGATTTTTGGAAGATCTCTTGAACGACTAAAACATTTTTAAACAGTGATGACCGATTAATTTATTATCTTCAACAAAAACATTTCTCTACGGGTAGTGCATACATGTTTATTCAGAAAACAAGATACTTTCAAAACTATATCTACGTATGTGCCGTTTATCTGTTTAACCATTTGAACTCCACTATTTCTACATTTTTGTTACTCCTTAATAAATTGATTACTGTGATATTATGCCAAAAATTATTGTGAATATACCAGGATGGTAAAATTCATTAAACGCACAATATGTGAAAGCTCCTGAGAAGTGAAGTGTGAACCAAGTGGTATTTAAGGAAAAAATGAATAAGCCTTTATCCGCCCGCGCGCTTTGGGCATTAGGAATAGTTCACTGCCCAAGTAGTTTTATGTAAAATCAATTTTAAAATTGATCAGTCACAAAAATAACTACATCTCAATTGAATTCATTACTCATTTAATTTAATGTCTATTGTTTGTGTATTGCCACTTAATCCAGTCGTGAAAATCACCATACTCGCTGGTCCCACTAGGGAACGCTGGGCAGCGAACGACGAAAACCTCCAGTTCCTATATGGGCCGCTGTGCATTTTAAAGGTTAGATGTGTCATAATATTAACATGTCTTTAAGTATCATAGAATTGAAGTGAGCTGAGTAAATAAACACTGAAATTGCAAGTGTTCTTTTTTTTTTTTTAAATAAAAACATCCAATCAACAAGAACACCAAGTAAGGATGTGATTGTACTTAAAAGTCTAAAAGGAAAGTTTTACCATTTTGCTACATGGCTAACTTCACTTCTCAAGGGCTCATATAATGGAAATAATGGTATTGCGGTAATAAAAGAAAAGATTTCATTATTTTGTCAACAACCTTTGGAAGCTACGAGTGATGTTGTGTTTTTAAAAACAGTTTTTTTTCACATAAATTTATTTAAATAGGCAAAGATTGTGAGAAATTGTTACAAATAAATTAAAAAAATGGAAAATTTTAAAAACAAAGAAAAATACGAATTTCACCTGTCGGGTATTACGGCTGGGAAATGAAGTTTTCGATTGCCTCTCATATGACTAGAAAAGAAAATAAAAATTCAAGAATGCTGAAATGAACTCGTTATAATAACAATAATTCATTTTTTTTTCAACCATATGCATTTATCAAATATAGTTAGAATCCTTGTGTTACAATAAGGACCATTTGCTATTCAATTTCTCAAACTCTGATCATATGAAAGAAGGATTGATAAACAAGAACTAGTAAATTACTCTATTATTTAAATAAATAATATCACAAACCCATTACTTTAATTCATAAAATTGTTGCTCACTCAACAAAGCAGAAAATATCATTCTACATAAACAGCAGATTATTTAAGAAAATAGATAATACTGGTATAGAATTAAAATATAAGTAACCTGAGGCGGCGATGGGGATCTGGCAGAGCCCGCAGAAGCCTCTGAATCTTCATTTTGCATCTTAATATCTTCCAACACATAATCATCGTCGTCATCATCATCATCATTGTCAGAATCATCATCTTTTTCGGGACCTGGTTCCTCTTGGTCAAGTGTGAATAACAGCATGTCATAATACCTACAAGATTGCATATTGGATAATATATAATAACACACTATGTATACACAAATAGATACTCCCTAATTTTGGAAAATTATAGAAAAAAAATAGCATTTTATTAAAAAAATTAAACACTTTTTGCACCAATTCCAAATTATTTATTAAACAAATTAAACTGATTGAGCATCATGAGCATTATCAACTGATAAAAATATATACATCCAATAGAGGGTTATCCATACAAGGTGCGACATACAATAATCGGTAAAAGAAATATGATTACCAATTGTTTGTTACATCTTGTTAGTTTTACTTAATTTTGTATAAATAAACCTGTAACTTTTTATATTTTAATTAATTGATAATCCTAGTGATGAGCAAAACCAATTGTGATCTTTAACTGGAAGGCTGTCACAGACGAGTTATCTCGTCAAATTTTTCATGCTCAACACGCCTGAGACGAGTTACCTCGTCAACAACTAATTAATAATTGCAAATTATAGCCGGCGTGCTAGGTACAAACGTA
The DNA here is from genome assembly GCA_031772345.1 of Himalopsyche anomala. Classification (NCBI taxonomy): domain Eukaryota; kingdom Metazoa; phylum Arthropoda; class Insecta; order Trichoptera; family Rhyacophilidae; genus Himalopsyche; species Himalopsyche anomala. Next base: position 1,652,244 of record CM062823.1, on the reverse strand, counting down.
CTTTTTTCTACGGCAGCCAAAATAAATAATGTGGAATATATATATTTTTTAAATATGATGCCTTTACACCAAGACAGTGTACACCTTAAAAGTGATAATGCATTTAATACGCACCACAATGACGGAATATATTCAGGCATTCCCATTTTTTTGTGTGCCTTGATTTTCTTCATTTCTTTTCTAACGGCTCTTCTCAAATTTTGAATTTTAGCTTTCACAAATTTTACATTGGCATCAGGGAAACCGTTCTTTTTCAAAAACGATACCATCTCTTTATAAGCGGAATTCTTTGTGATTTTGTTTTTATATCCATGGTTGCTGATAAGCCATAGGCAGGGCCGAGCTCGGTACATTTGTATCAGTTTGGCAAGCACACGTCTAGTCCACTCCATTTTTCTGTTGAAAAGTACATTTAAAATATACATATATTTAAAAAAAAAGAATTTTTAATAGTACCACACTTAACTGTAATTCTTTACAACCCCGACAAGCGCTACAGCAGATTTGTTGTAATGCAATCATATTTTAATATTTTTTTGCTGACATTTTCTTGAATTTGATAATTAACACATACGAGAAATCACCATAATTTGTGGAAGTTTTGTCAGATTTTTTGACAGTTAGGCAGGCCAAGCAGGGTAATCTAGAATCTTCTTGCATCGCACAACAAAATAAACATTATTTATAATTTATTGCAGTTATACTACATACTTTTAAGTGTTTTTTTTAAGCCAACGTTGAATGCAAAATCTAGCTTATCGCAACCATGTTCAAAATGTATCTTCAGCGATTGACCTATATAATATTAACCAAGCATGATATTAAATCTTTGAGTTGTTTGATTATTGATGCCTCTTTTTAAAACCATGTCCACTCCCAATGTGGAAGATATAAACTCTTAGAAGAGCTTACCACTACAGAAATTATTCCGGGAGAACTGCTTGTTACTTGGTCAATGGCAATGATGTTGTTCAATCAGCTACAGGTTTGGCACTAACAAACAGATTTACTCACACGTATTTAGCTATAGGTTTTCTTTTCTTAAAACCTTTTGATTTGGTCTTGGGCGGCGGTGGATCGTCTTGCTTGATGGCGCCTATCTCCACAAAGTTCTCCTGTTCAAAGTGCAGCAACGGATCGTAACCAACATCATCGTCTACATTGAAGGCGCTAGTTCTATTGCTGGTATCTTGTTTATCGGCTTGAAGTACTGAGGAAATGGCATCCGAACAACTGCGAGTTTTATTTTTAGCAAGCGCTTCTTCCAATTTCACTTCGACACTCTCAAAGTCCATGTTCTGTGGTATAAAATTCTGCGGTTCGAGGATAAGCAAATAATTGGGATTAACACATAGTATACAAAACTTAAAATGTGAAATGTGAAAACAAACTAAAATAAATATTTGCTGCATTTAATTATAAACGCTATCAAGTAAGGTGGCACTGGCTCATAATTTATAGAAATGAATCAAGCAAGTCTTTCTTGGACAAAAATCAATTATTCAACACATTAAATTATAGCAAAAGACTTACAAATCAATACCTGAGTTTTGCAAGATAAACTAATTTCACTTATTTTGTGATTAAAAAAAAAACTACCAAATTTCAACATCCCAATAGGGGGCTGTTACACAGTTTGGTAAATGTGCTTTACAAATTACAAACATGCAACTCTTTTTCTACCTGAAAATTCACTAGATTCCGCTAAAAACAATGTAATTTTCTGAGAAACTTAACTGCGAACACAAATATATCAAAAAAACCTAATGTTTCAATTAAGGAAATCGACAATTTATACAATTCATAAAGTATTTATATGAAATTTCATCGCCGTTTTCTCTAAGAAGTTAAGTTTGACGTGTTGGGTTGCCTTTTTTATACCGATATTATATTCGTATTTTGCGTAAATTATTGAGTTCCCTGATTCACATTAACGCTAATTGGACATTTTTCTGCAAGCTGAATTGTTATTAGAGGCATTTAGTTTATTTTTGGTAGAAAAATAGTAGCAATTTGTAAAGCATATTAAACCAAAGTTTGACTGTATGTCAATAATCTGGTGTTCTACATTTTATATTAAAAGCATACCTGTTCACCTTCTATTGTGTTGTATTCATCATTTACAAACATGGACAGTTCCTGGAGATAATTGCTCTCTGATTTTCTGGAAATTAATGTGTAAAAAAAATAAGACGATGAATAATTAAAGCGCACTTAGATAATTTGCAAAAGTACATAAACGCAAATGAATTCCTTCAAATATGTTTCTAGGCATGAGTATATTTCCATCAATAACACAAACAATCGCTTGGTAAACCACCAGGCAGTTTGGATGAAAGTACTAATCTCACAGGAATGTGACAATTAGGTAAATAAATATACTGTGCACTTACATGCTACGATAATTAAATCCGCAATAAAATATTAAGAACGATGGCATTGTTTATAAAAGCATTTATGTAGTAATATATCGTAGCATGTAATACAGCATAATAGTAACCGTTTGTTATTATAACGCATGGCAATTAAGTAGCCAAAAAATAAATTCAAAACAATTTCTTTTTAACGAGCATTGCAATGTTTACATTCCTTGTTCCAAAATCGAAATTTACTGACGCTTGGATAGATGAAGTTCACCTTTTCATGATCTCAGACTTCTTCATGGTTATTTTTGAGCAGCAAAGTTTTATATAACTAAAATGATATCGCCATCATCTTAATAACATCTTGGAACCGTATAATTAAATGATAGGGCTAACGCAGTAGAATTTCGTCAAATTTGTATACATACTAATTTGCTGTCATAAGCATAGTCCATAGACTAGTATATTATGCTAGTATACTTGCGTAGCCCATAGACTAGCATCGAAAGCAGTGATGCATATTGTGGCATAAGCACTTATGTACTAGGTCAGCGGTCGGCAAACTTTTTGGGCTCACGGACTACTAAATTCACAATTTTAATCCAGCGGACCACTAACTGGACTTTTGTGTTAAATATCACATATTGAAATAAAAGTGATCAAATGCGTCAAAAAAGCACCAAGTTCATGAAATAATGCCAGATTTCTCTGCGGACCACTAAATTTTTTTCGTGGACCACTGATGGTCCACGGACCACACTTTGCCGACCGCTGTACTAGGTTTACCAGCAGGACAGGTTTGATTAAATATTCTAGAATTTATTTTAAAGAATTCAAAAGTAATAAACAAATATATTAAGTACACATATATAATATATTGAATGTAAAAAGCCAAAAAGGATGAAACCCACACATTATAAAATATACACAACCTCGAAGTGCATGGAGAATGATAAACCGGTGTTTAATTGACTTCATCTCATATTAATATTATAAGTTGTAAATGTAAAAAGCACTTTCAGCTGACATTCTTTTGATAAAAACGATTACTAGCTGTTAACATTACGATGATCGAAAAAATCTGTTTAGAAAAAACTGTGGGTTACGTCCAACTGCCTTTTCACAATCACTATGTACATACAAATGTGACTAGAAATTATTACTAGGTGGGAGTGTCACCTTTAATTAAAATTTTGTTCAATACGTTTAACGCAAATGATGCACAGTGTATAGAAAATGAATGTGTCTATCTACGATTGTAACAATGGTTGTGCTGTTTTATTTTTGTTTTATCAGCAAATACGTTTGCACATAAACCACACACCTTTTGAGTAGATATGCGCTATCATAATATAATGAAATATTGTCTGCATGAATACGCAGGGACCGATTAAGCACTTAAGAAGCCACGTAATCAAATTTTGAGACCATTATTTTGACTGAAATTATGGGTTTTATAAAATATGGGCTATTTTTAGATTTCGTTTTTTTATGTATATTTTCATTTTAGATATGGAGATAAATAATATATAGAGACAACTCGCGACCCAAGGTTCTGTGTGAAAAAATTGACGAAACAAAAATAGCAATGTATACCAATAATGGTACACGGAAGACTGCCGCATTGTTACTTCTGTTTCGTCAAAAATTTTCACATAGAACCTTGTAGTACTCGGGTCGCAAACTATTTTTTGTAACAGTAATGATATAAAAAATAATTGTTTTAAGAAGAAACAATGAAACCATTATGTATTTTGCATGTCGGGTGAGATCCGATTCATAATGGATTTTTTTTAGTTTACGATTATTAGTATATCATAGACAAGTACACTTTACAGTATATAGTCTATGTTGCAATGTTTTGCTTTAAGGCACTTGACAGCGTGATTTAATTAAATTGAATTAAATTTAGCGACTTTCTCGGGGAGGCTCGAATTATGGCCCGGAATGATGATGATATGGCTCCAGTCGAAAAGCAATTTATACCTGGATACAAAAGTATTGCCGAATATGTCAAGGTATGAAATGTACACACTTAGTCACACAAATACAGTTAAACACTGGAAAAGTGTTGTTAACCTCTAAAATCTGGTGATGTTAACGTGTAAATATAAATTCATATGAGGTGTCTGTAACGTGCTTTACAACATCGCTCCAGAACCCGAAAAGTTGTATTGTTAAAATAAAAACTAATGATTTGAGATTACTAGCACAAGTTAAATACCAAATCTGTTGATTGATAAGTGTTTTACTTTTTTCGACAACAATAGTTTATTCGCACCTCTTCAATTTATTTGAATGCTGTTATCCATTATCATCTTAACAGTCATTCAAACTAGCATTGGATTTTTATTATATTATATATTTCCGGTCCTGTAACCTATTGTTTAAAGTTACCTCTGGTAGCTGTGTTGAAATGCTTAAATCCCAGTTTTCACTTTCTAACACTTTCCTAAATTATTTTTTCAGTTGATTTATGTTTAATGGCATAAATGTTTATGTCGAAAATTCCCTCCTACCCATCTATCTGATCCTAAAAACTGGGCGTTGCGAGTCAGACAAGCTAATCTGTCACTAGCCACATTCATTTATTCTAACTCATTAAAAAAAGGAGGCTTAACAATTTATTAACAAGCTATTCTCGCAAAACAGCTTCTGTTTAGATAAGGTACATTTACTCTATTTTAGGAGAGGACACAATACCCAAAAAAAGAATTTTTATGAGCATCGATATTAGTTACAGCAATTTTTTCTGTTTAGATAAGTTCTGTAACAGTTCATATGCTGTACTTTGAAAGAAGATTGGTTATTTGTTATTTTAAGATGTTTGTTTTTTTTAGACTGGATATGGTGCCATAATGGGTGGATGCAAGTCATCAAATGCAATTGGCAGCTGTGGTCCTCCAACTGCAGCATATCTTGAAGTTACTTCTCAATTGAAGGATAATGCTGTATTCATATTCAATTCCATTTTGCGCATGCAGAACATACAAAAGTAAGAACTGCAGAATGGTTTGCAATCGAAAATACGAACTATGCATACTTTAGATGAGGGCCAATCTATCAGCACACTAAGCCTGTTTTGAAATTCTTCACAGAGCCAATTTATCAATTCTACACTGGGCTGTGTCTTGGTTTCATTAATCTTCTCTATAATTTATTTAAAAGTAATACATTTTTTTTTTTTAAATAATGTTTTTGTTCTTTGTTTTTATTTTTATGACTAGCCTACAGACATTTTTTGTATATTGCGTGCAGATGTCATTAAATAGATTAGTTGTGGATTTGTACGTATAAATGAATATGGTTTTATATTGACCCATAATAGGCAGAAAATTGTTACCGACAATTTTTCAATTTTACAGAAGGTTTTTTTTAAATTACTCATACTAAGTTCGATTAAGGAATTCCTTAAATGCAGTTAGTAAATAGTAATATATAGTTAATGCCAATCCTGATATTATACTGACTACTTTCGTTCTCTAGATCAGCGTTTCTCAACCGGGGTCCACGTGGGACAAACAATAACAAGTCAAAATGCTAAAACGCGCAAATTTTTGTTACTAACGCCCTTTACCAAATTGTGCCCAATTCACATTATTGTATTACTTAAGAACTGTTGCCGATTATGGGTCGATATGAATAAAGCCATATTTAAATGGAGGATTTGCTGATACCTCCTAGATCAAGTGTCTAATTTTTCAAACGTGTCTGCCAATTGTTACTTTATTAGTTTTCATAATGTGTGTAAGAATTTTAATATAATCTATTTCTTTTGTTATGTAGGAGGAAATCTGACCCAAATTTTGGATCTCTCGCCGAGATGAATGACACCCTAATCGATTCTCTGAATGAAGATATTCAGAAATTTGCTAGCGGTGACTCCAGCACACCTGCGCAACTGCCCAAGGCGAGCATAGCGTCATGGAACACCAAACCGATTGTTTCTCTATTGCAAGTAAGTTTTCTTAAGAATCACCCTATTTTATATAATATAAAATCACTTTTATTATTTATTTCCATTGCTTTGTTTATCTTTTATGTAATTCATCTTGTAATAATTAAATGAGTCCTTGGATATGCGACATGTTCATGTGGAGCAAATACAAGCTCTTGATTTCGCCACTTCTGTTGCTTCTCTGCGATTCGATAATGTTAGGCATAGCATCACTCAATAGTAATGAGATATTGAGAACAAACACAACAGCATTCAGATGGCATAGTGTCCTAATCTCGGGTAGTATCATCATATATGCTTAGGCCTTCACTATGTCGATAATCACTAATGACTACTCTGTCTGTAATGCATAATAGTATAGCATGCATGCTAATATTCAAATATGTTAAAATAAGAGAAAAATTCCTTTTAGAAGTGACAATTACATATCTCATTTGTCTTATGCGCAGTTGGGGAAAATGAAAATGCTAGCCGCCAAAAATGTTGAGAGACCGCAGCTTTCGTTCAAAGACCCAGTTGACAACTCTACAAAGACATTTTGGACGCCTAAATTGGTGGACAAGCCCAACAATTTTAAACCTCTCGCCCTTGATATGATATACAACGACAATGGTGATCCAATTGGGTAAACAAAACAAATATTCCTATGCTTTATTTATTTGCTTAAAGAAAACAAGGACAGTACTCTGCTGCCAATAATTTGTAGATTAGACAAATACAATGTAAAAAAAAATGCTTTTTGAGTAGAAATTGTTTGTTAATTGTAGCATTTTGGTGAAGTCCTACAAAATAGATGGTGAGTTATCCAACTCATTATTCTATTACACAGTCAACCAGTATGATATGAACGAATCCGTGTTCAAAAAATTTGTAAATAAAAGTACAGTGTTTAATATTGAATTGCAGATATGCACATCCATATGAAATTGAATTGGAGCAATTTGAACCTCATGAAAATTTACTGAAAGAAGACACAGCACCTACACTCCCGCAACCATTAGAGGGAACCAAAATGACACACGTACAAACGGAAGCTGATCTTCAAAAACTTATTAAACATCTGCGAAGTGTCAAGGAAATCGCTGTAGATGTTGAACACCATAATTACAGAACATATCTAGGTATTTATATTACATTTACCACAGAAAATTTCTAATAGCAAACTCCTCAATTCAGTAAATCGCACTCCGCATATCAATCTGAAATATTGAACACAATATATAATATATTTTCCCATACCATTTTATTCTAAAATAAATAATAATGTATACTTGAAAATCCTACAACTTTGCGATGACTGGAAGTGTGAAATATAGCAGTAAATATTAAAAATGAAACGTGACACTTTTACAAGCATTCATAGTATAATAACTAATAGGTCTTGTAATTTATTGCCCTTTTGTTAAAAAACGGTCACACTTTGTTTGTGGGGCAACTATTTCAAATAATTTATTAAACAATTGTAAATTCAATAAATATATATCTAAAAAACAATGGATGAATAACTCACAAAATTCTGGCGCTAAGCAAAGGAGTATGTTGCATTTATTGCATTGCAAATAGTTGGTCTATATATCGAGTAAAGTAGTTGGGTTCATGATAATAAGGATTCTATATGCTCCACATTGTAAGCAGTCATGGTTAACAACAAAGAAAGTTTCAAAAATGTCCTGTGTTTCTAGGTATCACATGTCTTCTTCAGATCACCACCGAAGAGGGTGGCGATTTCTTAGTGGACACATTAACTTTAAGAGAACATCTGCATCTACTCAACGAGGCATTTACCAATCCCAAAATACTCAAGGTGCGTCTCTCTCGTCATTATTAATGTTATCTTTGTATCGTCGTTGCACACATTGTCATTTATTTGAAAGGTAAAACAGTCGATTTGTTTTCACTAACTTTATTAACTAGTAAATATCTATGCTCAATTATGCCATTTACACATGTGGGTTAAAGTGTGTAGGTGTGTTGCATAGCCAAAAGAATCTGTTACTATTTCTGGTACTTTCTATGATAAACCAGAGTAATTCATAATTCTCATATTCATTATAAACTAGAAGTGTACAATATTCTAATAGATAACTCAATTAACATTAGAATTTTCATATTTTGTTGTATGTATTTTTGTACTTGAAATCCACTTGCTATATTCTGTAGATTTAAAAACCATTTAACAAAATACTACACAAATAATAATGAGAATCAACACTTTAATCCAGTTATCTGTTACTTCAGGTTCTCCACGGTGCGGATTCAGATATAATTTGGTTACAGCGAGACCTGGGAATATACGTGGTTGGAATGTTCGACACTCATGTGGCAGCTCTGCTTCTGGAACATCACAAAGTCTCCCTTCATGCCCTTTTATTAAAGTACTGCGATCAAAGTTTAGATAAAAAGTATGTACAAACCAGAGATTTTGAATGATTATGTATAAAAAAAAAATTGTCGCCTGGGTAGTAAACTAATCTGTTCTTCATTTGTAAATAAAACTTGAAAACTGTACATGACATTTTTAACGATAACTTCCTCACAATATTCATAGTCTTTTCACAACTGACAAAAGGAACAGCGGTTACTAATTGAATGACACAGGTTCATCACCGGTGGGAAATTTTTAATGTTCCATGGGGGGATCCTTGGTTTGCTAGACTTCTTTTTTTAAACTGAAACTTGATTAAAAATTCTACCGAAATTTTTGTTCATTGACATATGCTTACGTTATTTAAGTATGTTAGTAATTAGATAGATTATGTACACACATAGGTATCTATAAAAAAATGAGTTTCAACACCACGTAGACTATCTTGAGTAAGGAGAGAATTATATTCTGAAAAATAGTGAAGGGAGGAATGGAGCGAATAAGATTGGGAGCCCACGATTTAGTGTGTTAGATTTCCAAAAACTATTTTACTTGTTATGTTGAGTTTTATAAAAATAGCTTGACCAGGTTGAAACTTGTTTGGAATAATGTTAGTTGCTTAGCGATTAATATGTAATACAAAAATAAATCTAAAAATCATCGCATATAATGAATTGTTTCTTGTAGACACCAGCTGGCAGACTGGAGAATACGCCCATTACCTGAAGAATTATGTGAGTACGCTCGGGCTGACACTCATTTCCTGCTGTATATTTGGAAGCGTATGAAACAAGACTTGCTAGAGGCGGCAAATGGGCGCACAAATTTACTGCAAGCTGTCTTTACTAAGAGCAAGAATATATGTGCCAAGGTAATCATGATATTGTATACTTCAAATTCAAAAAAATTAATATAAATAGTAAATTTCTTTTGAGTCTATATTAAACTAAATTTACTTCAGATGTTATTTTTTTCCAAACCCACAGTGGGTAGGTTTACATTGAAGTAAAAATCAATATATAATGAATTTAAATTGTTATTTTCAGTATTTTAAAAACATTATTTTTATGAGCATTCCTTTGAAGAACTTTATCGCACAATATCGACACTACACAAACTAGAAAATCAATCAAATGTTGTCAAGAGAAACAAATGAAAAATATATATAAAAAAAAACAATACTCGAAGCTCATCGCTGAATATTGTGTCCACATCTTTAGATATATTATAGATCAGCCGAACAGCCCATGCAACTGACATGTCATTAATCCCATGTAGATAAAAATCAGATGTTATACTTTTATATCTCACTTATTTTTTTCATTCTAGACTTATTTGAAGCCTACATTTTATGAAGACGGATATATGGACCTGTATTTGAAGTCGCGCAAGAATTTTAATAGTAAACAGTTGGCCGCTCTGAAGAGTATTTATCAATGGAGAGATGGTATTGCTAGAATAGAAGATGAGGGCCTTGGGTAATTATTGATTGCAATATATTACTATAGTAACCAAATGTGGGAAATGACACACTAATGCATGGAGGTCAGAACAATTACTAACTTATAATAGACAAAGTTTGTTTTTTTATTTTTTTTTGCCAGCCCATCAAGAATGGGCAGAGAAGACCTTATTACAGTTACATAACAAAAGACTTGCTGTTAAATTCTAATTGAATTCTCAACCTTCAATTTTTTATATAATTCTCTGTGAGTTATTTGATTTTGCACTCTTCCTGCTATTAGCAAAGCGGTGTTAGAATGGGAAAGCGAGTGATTCGCGATGTTTTTATTTTATGTTCATAGATGCGAAAGAGTGGCAAGAATGTTTGTTGGTTACTTCAATTAAATTTGATGTATGATTGTTTCTTTTCCCACTTGTCCTGACTTTGATATCTTGAAGAATGATGTTTGCATGTTCTGATCTGTTTGCCTCTAGTCAATTGTCTGTTAAAAATATTGATACTAATCACGCTAACGTTTAGCAATTGAAATACATACTGATTTGTCAGATCTCCCTGTAGAAGATTTTATCTTTTTTAAGCTTATTTATAATATACTAGCTGTAAGCCCGTTGACCTCAACGGGGGGGGGGGGATTTTTGTAGTCATTTTTAAGAAGTCAGAAAATTACAAACCTATTTATTGAATAAGCCAGAAATTCTAAAAATAAAATAAATATATCTCGGGGCATATATCGACAGCATGCCCTGTAGTATTTAAATTGTAAATTATTTAATTTTTGGAATAATGTTGAGTTTGCTAACAATTATTTTTCCTATTAGCAGAAATATACCTCGTAAATTACCTAATTTTTGGAATAATGTTTAAGTTTGCTAACAACTATTTTTCGTAGTGACAGAAATTTCGTAAAATATTAAATCTTTGGAATAATGTTCACGTTTGCTAACAATCATTTTTCATAGTAGCATAAATCGACCTCGGCACATATATCGACAGCCCTGCAGTTCTAAATTGTAAATTACTTAATTTTTGAAATAATGTTTAAGTTTGCTAATAATCATTTTTCACATGCAAAATGGTATAAATTAATTGCACATTTTATCAAAACAAAACTATCAAAATGTTGACTGATTCTCCAAACAGAAATTGTTTTTTTAAAATATATATAATGATTTTTACTGAAGTTATTTTACTACACATTATGCTTTCGCCAACAACTAACTATACCACATATGTACCTAGATTAAAAACAAATCTTGAAATATTGCGTCTTATATTTATTTTTTGAAAAACATATTTCGCTAGTCAATCGGATTTTGTTATTTTGGTAGCATTTATTTTCATACGATCAAGATGTACTGTGATTTAAAAAGAAAGTTTTCAAAAAAAAAAATGTTATAAACCCAAAAAAAAGCGCTCTAGGCTAGATTCGAACCAGCTTCTTATAGGCTACCAGCCGGGCGCTCTATCAAACTATTTCGCTTACTTTATTTATATTTGTATTTGAGCATAAATTTACCTTGTCCAAAGCATAGACTCGTTTACTCGTTATTTAAAACAAAAGATACAAAAATTTTAAATTATCGGGATAAATTCTAAATACCCTCTGTTAAAAAGTAAAATATTTAATAGCCGTCAGCATATGACACACATGGAATATTTGCATTTAACTGTCGAAACTATATTATGTAAAATATGCCACATTCATATTTGACAGACGTCACAATATGTATTCCATTTTTGAATCTTGAATACAAACAATCGAAGTCAGTTTGTGAATCACAAATATCGTTCCATTTTCAAATGCTTGATTTATATAATGTATTTTTATCGGATCTGATATTTATGACGTTAGCTCAGTTGATAGAGAGCTCGACTCGTAATCCAGAGTTCTGTGTTCGATCCACGATCGCGGCGTTTTTTTGTATGAGAATTTTCAGCTATTTGATTTGTTTCGTCAAATAATAAACAGTGTATTGGGAAAATATGTCTTTAGTATGAATAAAAATATTGCGTCAGCGGAGCTGGGGAGGAGGGAGGGGGAAGAAAGGGGCAGGGGGAGGGGAAAAACGCGGACAATCATGCAATCATTCGGACATTATCGAGTATTAATATATAGATTTTTGCCTAAAATTCAATTCTCATTTTTTAGATATGTTCTACCCAATCATATGATGTTACAAATAGCCGAGTCTCTCCCTAGAGAGATGCAAGGTCTTCTATCGTGCTGTAATCCTGTCCCGCCACTGTTAAAAAGAAATCTGCTCACTATTCATCAGATGGTATTGAATGTAAGTAATTCAGACCTGGCGATATTTTTATGATTTCATTTCTGTTATAAACAGGCTTTTGTTTCTCATGTTTCCAATATTGATAATTCCGTGATCAAATAGCTCCTTTGTAAAGCCAAATTCTTGACAACTGTTCTGTTATCTTATTCAATTTTAAAGTTTACAAAATATTTTGTCGCTAATCTGATTCATTAGCGAGACAAACCATCTACTTATTTTATTATTCAGTTTTTGTCCAGTTAAGTATACATCTGTATGAAAGCTTTGTTTCTGTCATGAATCATTTAAAATAAAGGTTACCTCTGATATTGGAATAAGTGATGAACCAGTTTGAAATTCTTATTAAATAATGTGTTTGAAAAACTCACTCTTTTCTTATTGTAAATATTTATAATATGTTGTTTGAAATAGGCTCGTGACAATGTTATGCTCGCGCCTGGTACTTCTTCAGATATGCCACCCGCTTCCTCAAATATAAATGGAACTCAGGGCAATGCGTCACTGCTCGATTTTGTCCATGATAAACTGACAGAATTCAGGTAAGCTCGCTGACTTTTAAAATATTTTTATTGTCTAAATGAAATGATGAATTATCACTATATTCCACACAGATGCCGAGCTCTTTAAATAAATTATCTATTCTCTGGATCCCATAATGTAAACTGGTGAGTCATGAATTTGCTGGTTTTTAGGAGGTCACCAAGTACTGGTTGATCGAAATGCTTTACTCATTCGACACAGTTAAAGACCATCAAACAGAGAAATTAACTTTTAGAATCATTATTATATGAACATAGCTGTGTATGAAATACTTTTATACACTAGCGGTATATTAAGACATGCATATACTCAATCGCGATGTGAAATGGGAGAATTCGGAGGACCTGAATTTCTTTAAAAAAGACCGGCACACGACCCAATATCCAATTTCTGTGGCCAGTACCCCGCTAGATCTGCGGAATGCTTTTCCATCACTCAATTTGTTTAATGAAAGATTGTATCCAACACTCTTGATTGAGTAAAAAATGTTTAACGAGGCAGCATGATAAGGTTAAAAATCGTTTTTTTTTTAAACTAGAATACTAAAGTACGTTAAAAATTGATTTTATTGAATTACTCATTTCAGAGAGGGACAAGATGTCTATTTCAAGAATATTGACTGCATTCAGAGGAGGAAGAGAGTGATTCATCGGAAAGCTAATTCATTTGAGGTGCCACCGAAAAAATTCAAGGTGAGTTGAATGACATTAATTAAAACAGATAACACGCTCAATTTTAAAAGTGAGCCCAGTGGTTTATCTACTACATTTATGCGCCATAGATAATAGTGCATATATCGCACTAGGAACATTATCTCAACAGTTGCAATATTCTGCTTTACAAAAGTTTTGTATCCAAGCGTTCAGTACTGGACTTTTATTCATCTGGATCAGTTTTTAGGTGAATTATAGTGCAACATCAATTTACTCTATAGTTTAATAAGCAGTGAATCTGTTAATATATTTAAGTAAATTTCTTCACTGCTGGTCGCTTGATAGAACTTTAGTATACTGTTGTGATGATAGCCTGTGATTTAAATGGCCGAACTCCTCCTCCACTCGGAACTAATAAAAATCTGAACGAAGACCGTTATGTTTTAGTAGGGAAACATATTTTTTTTTTAATATTCCAGGAATTAATAACATGTTTCATTACCGAGGTTGTTTTTTTTTTTATCTCCAAGTGAACGTTGAAATAATTGTGTGCGTATTTCTGGATTGTTTCAGGACTCCAACGCTGATAGTATAACAAAAGCATTTGTTTCACCATTCGAGAGATACCAACTCTTAAAAAATTATCAGGTTATTTTACTTTTAACCCCTTATTTATAAATCCCTTTGCAAAATTATCATGTAATGTCATATTACTTACTCAATGCCAAATATCAAAAAATAATACCTTTCTTATTCCAATTTCAACTATTGACACTAAGACAGTTTTTGTTACCACGTTAAAACAGAAATAATATGATTTAAGATTTCGACTGAAGGTGCTTGGTGGAATTTCAATATTAAATTTGAATCATTCAAATTATGTACACTCCCTTTTTTCCCGCTTTTCATTCAGAAATTCATAGACTTGTGAGTGTTCCTTTGAATGAAAAGAACTTTAATATCGAATTAAAAATCATCAAACAAATCGCCATCAACAATGGATACGATATGTCTCTTATAGACAATCTTTTATCAAAAAAACAAACTAAACTTGCAGAAAAAATGTTATTTCAAGGTACATTGTCAAAGGACATAGATCATACTAGGTATTGGCGTAGAATCATTTATTTAGGAAATACTAGTCTTAAAATTAAAAAACAACTAGCTGATAGTGTTAGACCAGCCTTTTACTGTAAAAGCTCTTTAGGCAAATTATTAGTTAACAATAAAGATAAAATACATTACCTAAATAAATCTGGAATTTATAGATTACAATGCTCTTGTTGTAATAAATTTTATATCGGCAAAACAGAGAGGACTTTAAAAATCAGGGTATTAGAGCATATGGCAGCCTTTAGACTGAAAAAGGACACGTCTACTTTTGCTAATCACTTAATTTCGGAAGGACACGTGTTCAATCAGGAACAGGGGATAAAAATGTTACACCCAAATACGGACAGTCATAAGCTCTTTTTCCAGGAAATTTTAGAAATTAATAGGGCACAGTTACATAGTCTTCCGATTTTGAACGAGATATTAGGCCTTCCTGGGTCTCCGCTTCTATACCCTATATAAATAATATCATAAATAATATCATAAAACCTTTGCCGACAAACAAATAAATATAATTCTAAAAACCACTCACTACTCAAATCTTTGGGAATTCCCATGAGCTTACCCTTTTTCGCCAGCGATGGCTTTAGACTCAGTGATACATTTATTTAATATATAAACACGAAACATCCATTTACTAAGCGTCAGTTCAAGTTCATCCGTGCGCTTGAACGCCTGAAGATGCCGAAAGGCGAAACCCGGGTCGTTAGTGACAAAATCTGTGGGAGTGTACATAATTTGAATGATTCAAATTTAGAAATAATATGTTTTACAAATCAAAAAATCACCATCATTATGAAATGGTCTCTATATAAACTGCACTGACAAGATCTAGATCAAATATCTTACCTCCCTAATATTCTGCCATGAAAATACTATCATGGTTTTCAACATTTTACAGTCACTATACTGAAAATAAATAATCCTGAACTAAAGTTTGCTATTTTTTAATTGCCTGTTTTATTATTCCAGATACCGAGATGAGCATCACACGGTTCCTCCAATGCTTTCTCTTATCTAACTAATGTACATTTTTAAATGTACAATATGTAAGAGAAGAAATTCAACATTTATTTCTTTTTATACTATTTAACATATAAAAATTACTGACGACAAATATTTTTATTAAATAATAAATATATTAAATTTTGTTTTATTTTCTCACTATTATTTTTATTATTCTTATTATATTGTATGTAAATGTTCAAGGGCATTAGGGCATTCTCAGAATAATGATTGGTTGGCAAACGACCATCTCAATTGTATTCTATCCTTTCCTTTACTTTACTAGAAAGTTAGCGATTGATTCATAAGTTGGTTATCCAGCTAAAATTAAGCATTCTTTAATTCTCGTGAATATTGTGATTTCAGCCTATGAATTTTATGATCTATTAGCAAACTTTGTAAAGCCGCAAACCAAATTCAAGAAAATAAAATTGGGTTATAACTGATTCATTTCATTTAGAATGCTATAAGATATATCTGTGTGCAAAAGGAAAAGAGTGTTAAAAATTCATTGAATATGCCATAATATTTACAGTACGTAAAGGAGTTAATGAATTAGTAAATTTTACATGGAAGTTCAAATAAACATTAATCTTTTTTTGGTTGTGAAATGTACGACTTACCCCCTTTCTACTTTTGCACACAGATATCAGGAAGAAGTATTTGTAATGTAAAATAATGGAAACATACATATATATATCACTGATTTTATTTGAAATTATGAAGCGCAATAAAAGCACATCACATATTCAATAAAAAAATATTTAACTCATCTGAACAATAATTACAATTTTCGAAAGTCTCACATTCTCTCTAAATTGAATATTCTATACAAAAATGGCACATAACTTGAAATTAGTACGAATAGAAATCATTATGCAGAAATTTGACATTCGCACATATTCTTTGACCATATTCGCTGCTCATTATTCTCAGTCATTTGCCAGTCACTTTTTTCCATCACATGCTAGCATTCTCTAGTTCTGCTGATTACACAGAATTTTAATTCCGTAAACATTGAAATCATCCAATCTATAAACGTATGGTCTGTCTCTTCTACTAACCGGATGTATTTCATCATCCTGGAAAGCCGCTGATTGACCATCCATAGGATTATTTCCCGCAAGGGCGACTTAGGAAGTAACAAAAAGTCTGGCGGGGGCAAACGATCTTGAAGGCACCGTGCGATGGCTATATGCTCCAAGTAAGGAAGCGGATATGGTCAAAGAAAGTATTGAGATAGTACAGTAATTACAGATTTTACAATATTTAGCGAAAAGAATTAACAGTGAAAATTTTACATTCAAAAAGAAAAAGACATACTTCGAACATGTGGTTCACTGAACTTGGTGGAAAGGCATTATATTCAAAAAATAAATTACACATTTGTACTAATTCCCACTTTAATTTAATAAGATCAGAACCGGAATCGAAATCAATTCTGATCTAAATAAAAATGGGAATTAGTGTAAATGTGTATTTTATTTTTTGAATTGGAAACATCTCAGGGAACAAAATCTTATTGGATTGATGATATTGTTACCTAGATAAAGCGATAATATGTATCGAAGTATACCATCAGGTAATGCTGCATTTGAATTCAAATCGAATGATCGACCACTGGAATTGTTATAACTATTTTCCAAAATGCAACAATGAGATAATAAATATATCAATTTACCAATCGTTTTAATATGTAAACGAGTCATAAATGTTTGGAAGAATTGATTTATACTAGAGTTTGATCGAAAAAGCTGATCTCTATCATATTTTATTACGTTTCGGCAGCTTTCTTTCTTATTTAACCCATTTGCGCGTCCCATCTGTCTGGTATGGAAGTGTTTGACTATATTTTCCATATAGTAATAGCAGCAACACTTTCATAGATTCAATTGGCAACACTATTGAAGACAAGTTGAGTTCTCAGGAAATGGGTGCAACAAATCTGCTTGACTGTATATTGTGCTTTTTTTTCCTGTGGACATACAAACCAGAAGGATAGCCAAATCTGTAAAGAAAAGAAAATGACTTTTTCACTATTTAAAATTACATTTTTGGAAATGTTTTTATTTTACTAACAGAAGTAGAATTCATGAAACGTCATCCAAATACTGTATTCGATTGATACATGACCTTTCATGCATCTAATAAATATCAAGCCTTCCACACCAGTTTACTTTTTGCGTTGTTAGTTTATACATTTAATTAAGAATGTTTAATTAATTAATTTATTACTACATGTATTTATTTTAACTATGTCTACTCCTACTATAGAGCACATGGACTCCTAATAGAGTTCATCTTAACTGAAGATTTTGTACGAGAACTGCTTGTTACTCAGTAGCTCATGTTCTCTTTTTCAAAGAGAGTAGGGATATAAGGATTTGCTAATTGCTCTCATTATGCTTAATATATAAAAAAAAAATAATCAGATATGTGGGAGGGAATTTTAAACATCACACACATCCATGTCTTCGAAATAAAATCCATAAATCTATTGAAAAATCAATTTATAAAACATTTTGTACTGGGATTCAAACTAGTGATCACTGCAATCGATGCCAATTATGTAAACATTTTTCACAATGATGTTTTTATGTTGTATAAACAGCTTGGCTGCCGAAAAGTTGTCAATCTAAAGCATAGAAAAAAATAACCTTATACAACCAGGTTCCAAATATACATGATTTATGATAGGGCATGATTACCTTTGACTGCATATATCGCAAACATAATCTTTAGTCTTGGAATGGATAGCTTTGTGGGAGACGAGAGACGAACGATGAGCGAATCGCCTTCCGCATTCTTCACACTCAAATGCTCTTTCTCCACTGTGCGTGCGGCCGTGTCTTCGCATTGAATCCTAAACATAAAAAAATAGTAAATAAGTCATACTATTTTTCAAATTCAAAACTTACCACTAAATAAAAACAACAAGAAATCACCTATTACACGTAGTAATAGTTATCACTCACTCGACTGACAAAGGTCTTGGGGCAGTGCGGACACTGAAAGTCCTTCTGTCCAGCATGTATCTTCATGTGCAGTCTGTGATTGGACCGGCCCGTGAAGCGCTGCGGGCACAAGGAGCACGCGAAGGGTCTCTCACCGGTATGCCGACGAGCGTGGTCCCTCATGTCTGATTTTGTGTAAAATAATTTCGCACACACCTAAGAATGAAGACAAATATTTATTAGGTTAGAAAGATATGAAGTGAAAATATTATACTGTTTTGTAATACGTTGGGTTTGATGAATTCGAAACCGGTTGCAGGCTTAATTTTCAAGGATTGTAATCATTATTTTCACATTTTTTCATAACCCTTGAGGGGATTGATTAAAACGGTATTTAGTTCCACATGAATGATATGTTAGTTGATAGCAGCGTCATCTAAAACAATTTTATTAAATATTTAAAACAATAATCTACTAATTCTGATTCAAATGCGATTGCAAATTAGTAGCATTTATTTGTAAGATATCCTAAACATTTTAATTATAGTCAGATTATTGTTTTTGTCAGTTATTTTGATTCATTATCTCCATTCATATTTCCATTAGCAATTGTTTGTTACACTGTTTAATCTTACTGGGTTAAGTATAAATAGCTCTGCGAAACCAGTCCTGATCCTAATAATAAATGTAGAATTAGTACAAATGTTTTATTTAATTCAATGCCTATTGACAGTGAACGCTATAAAATTGATAATTTCGACAAAGGTGTGCAGCGAAAAATAGCTATCAACTATATTTTGTAATTCTTATGGAACTGAATAATAATTTATACCTTTAAAAACTTCAGATAATTATCATCAATTATAAAACAGTGAATTCCCAAAGTAATATTTTTGTGAATATAGATAATTAAAGTGGAAGTATATTCATTTCATTCTCCCTTGATACACGTCACAATATCTTTGATTTTTTAACAGCATATCGCAGGCATATAGGAATTTGTTATTATCCATTAATAGCAATGTGTGTATAGACATGTTTACCAAGCAATTTTAATTTTTACCGGACACGGATGCCGCTTGTCGCCAGTGTGAATTTTTCTATGCGATCTAAGATTAGTTAACGCTCTGAAAGCTTTCCCGCAGGTAGAGCATGTAAATGGTAGTTCGCCAGTATGCAGGCGCCTATGGGCAAGAAGAGTGTCCTTAGTACTGAGGCCTTTACCGCACACATCACAGATGAAGCCTTTTACGCCAGAATGTTGCTTTTGATGAGTTCTCAGAGCCCTCTCAAGAGCAAAACTGCAATTGTAAGCACATGGAGATATCTATTGATGTTATTATGTTTATTTTTATATGTATACTAAAGACAAATACAGGTTTTTGTTTGCATGCATTGACTGTGTTTGCGATCATCTGATTTCAAAAAAAATTGGCATAACAAATGGAAGTAGCTCACTACGTTAATATGAAAATAATATAATAGGCTAAAGATCGACAAATAGCAGATCAAGAGCCACATTATTTGGTAGTCCCACGTGACTACATTTTTTTTAAATTATGTCTGCTCTCAATATAAAACAAATCAGTTTTTCACCTCCTCTCCTTGGAAAGAAGAAGGGCTAGACAATGGGATATCGCTCTCTCAACGTCCTGTTTTATAGGATGCGGATGGATAGAAATAAAAGCATAATATTCATTTTCAATGTTGGATGCATTGAAAAGTTTTAAAAAAAATACTGATAGTTTGGTGTGGTTTCATCTATTGTAAAAATGTCTGAATAATCAATTGATGTTGTCGTAATTGTTTTGTGCCACTTACTCTTTTCCACATATCTCACATTTGAATGGTCTCTCTGTAGTATGTCTCATGAAGTGAGTTATGAGATCCCATTTCACTCTAACGCAGTGCCCGCACTGGTCGCAAATATATTGGCCCTATAGTAAAAAAATGTATATAATTTAAGAACACACAAATATAGCAATAAACATTTAATTGTAAGCCTACATGATTTTTACAGTTAAAAATACGCATCAATTCACACTCCTTTTAGATTTTTGAAAATAATTGATATACTTGCCTTTGGCTTTGGAGTTCTTTTCTTTGCTGGGACTTTAATCTCTTCTACATCTGACCCGTAATACAGTTCCTGGCAAAAAAAAACAATTTGTCGTAAAACATCTTATGCAAGGTGAAATGAGATAATGATTACAACATCTCAATGTTACCTGGGTCATTTTGCAGAGAACGATTATTTTTAACGCATAATTAATTAAGACATTCCTCATCTTAAAAAAATCTAAATTAAGCTTTTGTTTTGAAAAAAAAATGTGTGAAATATGCGATTCGGAAAAATTTACTACAGTAATGACACTATTAGTATTTCAGCTATTATTTCACGACAAGGTAATGAGCGGTAAAAATTAAACGTTATGTATGAGAATCATGACAGTTTACAAATCAATGAGAAAGTTTTTTGTACCTCCCGTAAAAATATTGGGTTACACTGTTTTTCCTTTCTATGGTTGCGTGGTTGTTATGCAATGTCAATACATTGGATGTCCGAAACATTGTATATACTAACCCCAATATTCTTCTCTTGCGGCTTACTTTCAGTTCCATTTGTTATATTTAAATTTTCTTCTTTAATAATATCACCAGCGTTTTCTTCAACTTTGATAACAATACTTTCTTCCACTTTGTCTTTTTTTCTTTTTTTCCTGTGAGGCTTTTTGTGTAATTTAATTATAGTTCCATTTTTGATAGCCGAAAGCTTTTCTAGTTTTCTAATTTTCTTTGACATTTTATTTTTCATATTTTCAGTGTCTAATTTTTTATTTCTCTTCTCTGAAGCAAGATGTTTTTTTGAAATGCTTTGTTCTTTTTTTATTTCAACTTTTTCTATGACCAGGACTTTAAAAGACTTCAGGTCTTTTAAGGGAAGGTCATCCTCATATAAATCATTATTTTGATGATCGCCAGCATCGTCATTTTGCCATCCAGGGCTATCGACTATGTCTAATGTTTCATGTTTAATTTCTAAAAATTATAATTCAAACAATATTAATTCATTTCATTAAAATTCAATTAAACTATTCCATAACATAATATAATTAAAACATGCTATATTGGTCATTTGTTTAAAAAAAACAATGACATATATTGTTGATGCAACTGACTATTTTTATGAATTCTTTAAAAAATTCTGGTAGTATTTTAATATTGATTTAAATAACATTTATTTAAAGAGAGCTCCACCACATACATGGTGATATGATGCTTTACATTGATATTTTTTATCTTAACTAATTTATCACAAAATTCAGGATGTATCTCATGCAATGACAATAAGAATTCAAAAGTTTTTCAGCAAAATTGAAACATTTCGAGTCGGATGAATTGATGCCAGTGACATTCAATTATGTGCCATAGAAGAATGATACCCCTATTATAGTAATTAACAAATATCGAACATTCCAAAGAAAACATTTTTACCACAAAATGTCTTTACTATTTTACCTGTATTGAATTGTAAATCTTGTAATCGTGCATCACTGCGACGGCATTGTTCACGAAATAAAAATGATTCTTTCAATCGCATTACACATTTTTTGCACAGCTCATTTGGACCCTCTTGTTCTTCTGACACCTAACAATAAAGAGAATAATACCCACTTAATTGAAGTGCGAGATTCAAACAGGTAATTATGTCATACAGTAGCACGTCGACTATTGCGGTGAAAAACTTCACAAACTAAGCTGAAAACAACGCCACGATTTAAAATTATTTTTTGAGGGCTTGATAATTGTGTTAAAACCACACATTAAAAAGAAGAACACTGATAAATTATACGAAATACGAAATATTTCGTATTTCGTATAATTTATCAGTGTTCTTCTTTTTAATGTGTGATTTTAACTCGATTTATCAATGCTTCAATAAATATTTTAAATCGTGGCGTTGTTTTAAACTACTTTGCCGCAATAGTCCATGTGTAAGTAAAGAAAAAGTATGGCGGTGTACAGTGAGAATATGTCATATTTTGGATAATTTATTTATCAGTGTTCTTCGTATTAATGTGTGATTTTAACGCGATCTATCAATGCTTCAATAAATATTTTAAATCGTGGATTTGTTTTCAGCTTAGTTTGTGAAGTTTTTCGCCGCAATAGTCGACGTGCTACTGTAGGACATAATTACCTTCAAACATTTACATGAGAGAATTTAAATCATTAATCTGTATTTTACGAAATGAAAGAATATTTATTAGCAACTTTCCCTAGTTTATTGGAAAAACTTTCATACTAAAGCTAGTATGTTTCTGAGTGAAAATTTAGCATATTATTTTTTCCGCTATAAATATAAATTAGTATGCTTGTAATTATTTAATTATTTTTCGTAAAATCTTTCATTCTAGATATAACAATGTGTCAAAAAATAAGTTCACATACCTTAATAGAGGCGCAGGCTAAAAACATTTCAGATAATTGGGTCTCATCGTCCTTCGTAAAAATGGAAACACATCCTTCGGTTTGAAGACAAGATCGACACATTTTCGACCACAGTTTATCATTGTCCATTTTCAAATTTCATAAACAATAACAAAACGTCAATCGCAACATTTGCGCGAGCAGCGTCCTCTCAAACGAAATGTCAAAATAATAACGGTACGTTTCGAAATGTGCGAATAGTAAAGGTTGCATTATCAGATTCCATTTCATATAGAATCCAATGTATTTTAGTAACAATATTTTCATAATCATATTTTTAAATGGATATTTGATCACAGGAAACGTATTTACTTTAAGTATTATCAATATAATTATGTTTTCAATAACCAAAGATTTTATTAATTAATCATATGTTTTTCAAACTATAGACCTGGCAACTATGTAAGAAATGTCAAAGCTGTAGCAAAACTTTTAGGTTATTTACCTATAAATTTATTAATATTTATTGAAATACATATTCTTTGCCCACAATCTATAAAAATAAGAATGAATTACTATTTTTATTTATTTGAGAATCTTAGAAAATATAACAGATATTTAAATACTCGTATATTCCGAAAATTGACGACTTCAAGTTTGGTTCCTAAAGTTGAAGTATTTAAAGGCATAGCGGCTGCATATTCTCCAGAAAATGTTGAACATAAAAAGTATCAAGTGTGGGAAAGCGATGGGAGGTTCAAGTATGATTCTAATAGTTTGAATGACCGCGATTCCATTAAATACAGCTTAGTGCTACCGCCTCCAAATGTTACCGGTTCTTTACATTTAGGACATGCCCTAACTACAACACTCCAAGATGTTATCTGTAGATGGCATCGTATGAAAGGTATACAAGTGTGCTGGTTACCTGGAACGGATCACGCTGGCATAGCAACACAGGCTGTAGTGGAGAAACATTTATCCAAAAAAGGAATAACCCGCCATACATTAGGTAGGAATAATTTCGAAAAGGAAGTTTGGAAATGGAAAGAAAAAAATGGTGGCCGTATTCAAAAACAACTGCGAAGATTAGGCGCTAGTTTGGATTGGTCTAGAGAAGTATTCACTATGGACAAGAAACAGTCTAAAGCTGTTAATAAAGCATTCATAGAATTATTCAAACGTGGATTGATTTATAGGGGTAACCATTTAGTAAATTGGAGTTGTGAATTGAGGTCAACTATATCAGACATCGAGGTCGATAATATTAATATAACTGGGCCAACTAAATTAAAAGTTCCTGGTTATTCACGACCTATCAAATTTGGATATTTGACAGAATTTGCGTATAAATTAGAAGATGATAGTCAAAATGAAATAGTCGTGGCAACAACAAGACCTGAGACCATCTTAGGGGATGTAGCTATTGCTGTTAATCCGACAGATGAAAGATATCTACATCTTATTGGTCAGAACGTTATTCATCCTTTTTCGAAGGAACTTCTACCAATTATTGCTGACAGTACCGTTGATAAAGAATTTGGTACAGGGGCCTTAAAAATAACTCCTGCACATGACAAAAACGACTATGAAATAGCAATAAGAAATAGACTTCCTTTAAAAAGTGTCATTAATGATACAGGAAGTATGGAAGAAAATTGTCAACAATTTACCGGGCTAAAACGATATGATGCAAGAGATGCCGTTTTAAATGAATTAGATAATAGAGGGCTCATTAGAGGTGTTAAACCTCACGCAATGTCCTTACCAGTCTGCAGTAGAAGTGGAGATATTATCGAATTGTTACTGAGACCCCAATGGTATGTTAATTGTAAAAAAATGGCAGTCGATGCTTTGAAAGTCATAGAAAATGGCGATTTAGCTATTATTCCAGAGTTCTTTGAAAAAGTTTGGTATGCATGGCATGCAGAAGAGCGAGATTGGTGTATATCGAGACAGCTTTGGTGGGGACATAGAGTACCAGTTTATAAATGTTATAATAAAGAATTTCCAGGTATGTTTTTATTTTAATATCCCTGCTAATTTTATGTTTGCATGGATGTATTTAAGACGTCCAAAAGAACCATTTTCTTTGTTCATTGCCAGTTTGTAACATATTTAATATACATTTGATTGACTATTCATTTCGCAATAGTCTCTCTTGTCTTCAATATTGTTGTTATTTCTTTCAGACAAGTTCATTTGGATAGCAGCTGAAAATACTGCTGAAGCAACCCTTGAAGCAGCCTCATCCTTAAAAATGAGTTCGGAGAATCTTGTATGTGAGCAGGACCCTGACGTTTTGGACACATGGTTTTCATCTGGTCTCTATCCGTTCTCATCATGGGGCTGGCCGGAAAAAACAGACGATTTGCAAAGGCTGTACCCGTTAAATATAATGGTTACCGGTCATGACATTCTTTGCTTTTGGGTTTCTCGGATGGTTATGCTCAGCACTGCACTCACTGGAGTGCTACCATTTCCAAAAATACTTCTACACGGCGTAATATGTGATACAAACGGTGCGAAGATGTCTAAAAGTAAAGGGAATGTGATCGACCCTGAAGATATAATAAATGGTATAACGCTTGAAGAATTGAACGATAAAGCGAAGAGATCTTATGAGGACGGTTCATTATCAGAAGAAGAACTAATAAAAGCTTTAGAAGGATATAAGTTACAGTTCCCTAATGGTATTCCCCAGTGCGGTGCTGACGCATTAAGATTTACATTGTGTTGTAGAAATATTACAAGCCATACTATTCATTTTGACGTTGAAGAATGTCACACTAATAAGTTGTTTTGTAATAAAATTTGGCAGAGTATAAAGTATGCGAGAAATTTAACAGAAGTGTCGAGAAAAAATGGAGAGATTTTGTGTGATGGTGAAAATTTAGGAACAATCGATTTATGGATTTTATCTCGTTTGTTTTGTTTAGTAAAAAAGGTCAACGATTCTTTAGATACATATAGTTTTCACTTTGCAACGAGTGCATTAAAACAGTTTTTATATGAAGAAATTTGTGATGTTTATGTTGAATGTACTAAAATGAATTTAAAAGCTCACGACGGTAGTGAGGAGAGCTATCAAAGGCTGCAAAATCACAGTCACGCCTTTTCTGCCTGTTTTCATACTGCATTAAGATGTTTAGCACCTTTCATGCCTTACATAACTGAAGAACTTATACCCACCCTACCTGTTGAAAAAAACTGTATCTTCAGTTTCAAGGATTCTATTGACAATTTATCATTTCCTGAAGTTGAATCTTATGAATCATGGTACAATGAAAGAATAGAAAGTGACATGAATTGTGTGATGAATATTATTTCAACTGTCAGACAACTGCGGGAGACATATAACATATCTAACAAACAGAAACCGAAAATTTATATTCAATGCAAGAAAGACAAAATTCATGATGCACTAATTCAAAATAAGGCACTTATAAATTTCTTAGTCAAAGGTACTGAAGTAATTGTGTTGAAAGGTGATTCAATGAACATTGATGCGAAGATATGTAGCTTCACTGTCGATAATAACTGCAAAGTTTACTTGGATTCCTGTGATCTATCTGGTGGTAAAGATCATTTTCTAGTCGGGAAGGAAAAACTAATGAAGAAAAAAGATAAATTGTTGAAAAATTTAGAGAAATTAGAATCAGTTGTTTTTACTGACAGCTACAAAAAGAATGCCTCGTTAGAAGTACAAGAATCACATAGAGAAAAAATTAAGAGTCTGAAAGAAGACTTGGCAAAACTGGAGTAGATTGTAAAATAATAAAAGTTTTTAAACTAAGACTTGTTATTAATTTTTTTGCACTATGAAATAAATTATATAAAATTGAACCAGTTTTTAAAAATCTCACTTAACAATGTTTGATAAACAGGTTTTTAAGTGTGCCCATCGGATCCATATGGAATTCTCATCAACACAACATGCAATATGGTTGGATATTTTAATAACCGGGAAACATAATTATTTACATACTCGTGCTTTGCATTTAGATTATTTTACATTCGGCCGCATACTCGGGTAGTCTAAAAGAGATATAAGGCTTAGCAGAGAATGTAACAGAGACGAATCAGAGGGAATGTTCAAATCTAAATCAATCTTTGTTTAATTTAGCTGAGTGAAACTAGTCCTACATGTTTTTCATGTTTATATTTCCATTGGATACTCACTTCAGCTTCATATTTTGCACATGTAATTTTGATATTGTGGAAGTATCCATAAATATTTGTACATCTTATTGTTTTGTATAGATGAATAAAGAGCAATAAAAACAAGTTATTTTTTATAAAAAAAAGTATATTCAACAACTTTACATTACAAACATTGCATATCATTCATTCCGGTATTTTAAATAATGTCAGAAATTTTATTAGTTCTATCCGTACATCCATAACATTGAGGTATTATAATTGTTCACACAACCACATGTCAATAATTTCTCTTTGAGTATATAGATTTGATAATGAAATCCTCTAAAACAAACTAATCGAGTAATTTGATAATTGTATATATTTATATAGTTTTACAAAAAATTTGATTGACAATGTCGAATTTTGTTTTTTTTTTTAAAGATTTATTTAAGTTATTCATCCAAGATAATTGATATATTTGACTAAATATGTAGATAACTGACAGAAAAATCATTACTGAGCCTGCAGGTCAGCGGTAAATTTGCAGCATTCGTTTTGAAATACTGCACTGCCGCTGTCAGTGACAGAGGTGATATGCAAGATGTTAAAACGCCAATTTCCTTAGACCATTCCTCGGAAAAACCTTCCGTGGTCGATTCCTCAACTCTATATAGTAATTTTGCAGTTTGACTACGTTTTAAACGAATGACTGCATCATTACTCAAACCCCCTCTATGCTTCAAAACGTCGAGGCTCTTATCCATAACCCAGATGAGCATGAACTGCTTTTCAGTACCTTTCGAGTCACAATCCAAAAGTATCTTGCAAGCTGGTAATGTTTGTATTCCGATAGACGCATCCCGAATCAACCGTTTGACAGTAAATAAAAAATCTGATAAAGCTACATTATTTGTGACTATAAAATCAGGAATATTATATGAGAATAAATGAAAATCGTCTACAATTATTTCTGGATCGACTGGACTAAACTTGATGCATGAATTCCAGAATTTAAACGAGGCATCTGTGGATTTAACGCCCAGCCAAGAAAGACACCTTGTGCAGTGTAAAATATTACGTTTTTTGTTAAAATCTTTAAATTTGGAGACGAATTTTGAAGAATGCACTGTAAAATAACACAAGCCGTAGAAGAGATCCGAGGTGTTCGGTTCAAACTTAGACGCATTACCGTTGCGTGGCGTATCTTTACTTGAATGGCAATGTTCTCCCGATGGGTCGTGACAGAACCAGTCTGACATGTCAAGATTATCCGAAGGCAGTTCTAAGATCCTATCAAACGATACATCCATCGTTTCTTTTCTATCCGCTGTTATACAATTCGAACAATTGGCGCACATGATTTTAACAGCTACATTTTTGTTCAAGTTTACAACTACACTTTCTTTTTGAGACGGGTCATTATCGATTTGAAAACTAGGAGTCTCTTTGTAATGCTCGGTATAGAAATTTCCTGAAGAATCTGGACCAAACGGCTCAGTGAGTACGCGGAAAGACACAAAGTTATTTTCTATCTTCAACGATGATAACGATCCGGGTATAAGTTTGCAGAATGCTTTCATGTCCATAAACTTTGAGTATTGAGTGGAATCATCTTCAGATCGGCTGTCGCAGCTAGACGACGACTCTCGCCTTCGATCGAGTTGCGTGTGATTAAGCACTATGCCGTCTGGTCTGATGACCACTCTAAACTGCCCGCCTTGGGCCAAGTTCGATGTTTTGATAAAGACACTACAGCACCGCAGTCTTTCACGGACTTCTATTAAAATACTCCTGACAATATCCATTGTCGGTTTATGCGTTTGTTATTGACAACTACATCGTTTACGGATTACAAATTAAAAAATAACTAGTTTGTTCTTATTTGATCTGTTCTTTATAGCTGCGTTCCTTTCATCTCTCGACATTCATTTTCAATATTGGTTTGACTAATGACAAAATGAAAAGTGAAAACATGTTTGGTTATTTGTTGAAAAGAACGGATGTACGTTGAATCTTTAAATTAAAATAGCATTGAAAGAAGTTTTTAATTATACATTTGCAGATCTAGAAATAAGGAATAAAAATAAATTCAAACTAAAGTCTTATTTTACCCCACAAATTACTTTGATATATTCTGCTGATCAACACAAACACTATCTCAAGTGAGAGACAAACTGTCGAGTAAAGCAATTCAACAAAATAATAAGATCACTTTTCACTGAGTGTCGGTTGGTTTATTTGCAGCGGTCGCATCACGCATAAGTCGACAGAGGTTGTCAGTTTCCCGCAGCACACATGGCAGAGTGGCAAGCTGGTAATAATTACTAAGAAGTTCGATGTTGTCAATCACTGTCGACAGTAGGTGAGATTTTTCAGTGGCGATACCTGAAGGATAAATAAGAGTAAAAAATAACATCAGGTTGGTGTAAAATTAACCCTCCCCTTACAATAAAAAGATTCACCAGCAAATCCAAATTGCACAATGTTATTCAAATAAAATATTATAAAACAAAAATTACAATTCACTGTTAGAAGTTATCAACGCAATTAGAATATTTTTAATTACCAGGAGCCTCGTGCCGTAATGCTGTAAAGTGCACATGCAAATGATAGAAGCTGGGCTGGTAGTGCAAATAAATTCGGAGCTGATCACTCTGCAATCCGTACTTCTCCAATATTATTGCCTGTAAAAATGAAAACAAATTGAGTATCAATCATTGGCATATGGTGGGTGTGCTGTATATGTTTTCTTTTTAAAAAGACGATGTTTAGAACATGAGCATTATTATTAATTATTTGTACATGGGTTCAATTCTTCGCTTTTTTGGCAATAAGTTTTTTTAACGTTTAACGTGCCCTTTTGTTTTAATTCAATGACTACTCTTTTGTCTATTGAAATGAAGTTTAGGCCTCAGTCTTTTCTGACTTTGTGTGCTTCTATAAAATATTTTAAGAGCAGAAAATGCTTGAAATTGTTAATGTTAATTAATTTACCAAATTTAAATACTTCCTGAAGATTATTTTTTCCATAAATTGTACTAATTTATGAACAGGTTTCTTTGAAAATTCAGAGCACGAATGAACAACAGTCAGCTCGTTTTTCAATCGTATTTAAAACAATGCTCCATAAAAATCTTTTAGTTTATTTATAAAACATTTGGAAAATTTTCTCTATGTTGCGCCTATTTTTTATTTATAAGGAGGTGGATGTTTCTAATTTGGACATTGAATAAAATCGGCATTCAATTTCCATATCAACTGTGGAAAGGAAAAAGGACGTAACCCACAAATGTCAAATTTTACAAGAGGCGCAAAAAACGTGTTTTGATGATTTTGGGCCATATGCAAATTATGAATTATACACAACCTTAAAGTGCACGGAGACTTCTAAACTGGTGTTTAATTGACATAATCTAATATTAATTAAAGAAATTGTCTAGGAAAAACCTTTATTTCAGTATCTTTTCTCGGTTTTAATTTTTTACAAGGTCATCTTTTTCAAACTTAAAAGCTAAATTAAGATACTAATTCGGCATTTGCTGATTGCATCCTTTTGATAGAACGTGTATCAAGTTTGATACATTGTGATAATCGAAGAAACCCTGTTTTGAAAAAACTGTGGGGCCTCTTTCCTTTCCACAGTCGATATATATATGTTGTAAACTATTATTTTAAATAAATGGAATCTTTTCTTGAACTGAATCATTGCTCAGCAGTCTGCAGTAATGTAATGTTCATATTTTTGAGATACAAAAGAATCCCACATTTAATAGCTATTATTTTTGGATCTATTTGTTGATTCAATCACTTTTACCCTGACTTACACCTGCTAACATGGTCATATAGCAGACAAAATATTGATTGGAAAATGACAATCATCAGGAAATTATCAAAACCAATGTTGATAATGATAAACTTTCATTAAAATAAGATATTATAAATAGATACCTCTCCATTTCTTCTGATCGCTTTCAACAGTGGCAAATGTGAAGTGTTAAGATCTCGGAGTGATTTAATATCTCTCTTCCGTGTTATGGCGAGCAGGTAAAGGGTCTCCTTGCTAACTCCGTCCCATTTAAGATCAGGCAAGAGGACGAATCCTGTTTCAGGATCTGGATCTGAATAAACAACTCGGTCGGCTTCTTGAGTACCGTCTAATATATTATATGCCCACTGAAACGTTAAAAATTATCCGATAATTGGGTAGATAAATATGATTTTTGTTAATAAAATATACAGAATCAGAGAACATTCCAGAGATTGTGATGTTTTCACCTGCAGTGAGTTGTTTTTCTTCACTGATAGATCGGCTTCCGCGCAGAAGTGGGATAATTCAGAATATAAAGCTAAATAAGTTTCATTGTTTACTTATGTATTGCCATGTAGTATATAAGTAATTTTAATTTTTGAAAAATTCTGAATAGATATTTAATGAGCACAAAATTTGTACAACTAAAGTTAGGAAAAATCCCAAATATCTGACAAAAACAAAAAATACTTGAACAATATTTTTTGAAAAAATCATAAAATTGGAACAATTACAGAGCAAGAACTCGAATTTTGAAGGGGGGAGGGGTGACCAATGTTCCCTCTAAGACTGTGCTGGCCGATTCAACAAATGCACGGCATAATTTTTCATATTTGATATAAAAACCGTGTTTTTGGTTTACATTAATAAAAAATATATTTACATAAAATAAAATCAAGTACAAACTAAGAAAATAAGCAGAATAACGAATAATCAGTCACTTATTAAGTTATGAACCCTTTGAGTGGTGGGTTAATTTTTATTAAATTAGGGTTTTTCTTATATTTTGATTATTTGTAGTATTGCCACACACAAAAATATGAAAACCTTTTTTTTTATACGAACCAACCTGAGAAGAATATTAGTTATTTTTTGAAGTAAATATTTTTTTTAAATTATAAAACTCATAGTTAAAAATGTAAAGTAAACTAGTTCATTATTACTTTTGAATATTTTTCTAGAAGCTATTACTTCGCTTTTGCTTTCATCCGTCTACATGTGCCGCTCTACAGACGTTGATTCCTGAAGGGAATCGATCCCAAATAGAATTTTACGCTCAATATTATTATATGGCTACCGATTTGTTTACAAATGTTACCCTTTTTTAAAAAACATTTTCTTCATTTGCTATACAAAATAAAAATAATGTGGTGGCCAAGTCACTGGTGGATGTGTCTAGTATCCATATCTGAAGAAATAACAAAAATTCAATAAAAAATATGAGAATGGCAATAGATAATAGATGACGAGCTAATCCAACGTACAGGTACGTTGATACGCATCAAAGGGTTAACATATTTAATTTTGATCAATGAAGGTTATTCCAATTTAAAAATATATATTATTTGAATAGTTGTATTGGACCTACAATATCATAACTGATCCTAGACATAATGAGCGATGTTCCAGAAAGAATTTCATATTTTTTTCAAAAATAAATTGAAAATTGCATAAAGTGATTGTGCTACATACCTGCAGGTTAAATTGTTCTTTTTCAAGATGTGGAATGGTGACCTTATCATAAAGTTGTGGAGTTTCTAAAATTAATCGCGATAACTGGTAACTGTATTTCTTTATGTGTTTTTCAGTAGCAGGATATATGAAGGAAACTTTTATACCTGAAATCCAAACACAAATGAGGTTAAGCACAATGATAAAAACACCCTAAAGCGCCAGTGTCCATACACTATCGCATGAGTATGGCACTAATATTTTTTAATGAAATACCAAATCGTTGTTGCTACATGACGTATCTTACTCACCATGTTGCCATAATTGACATTATAAGGTCCACACATTTTCGCAAAATACCTACACCAAAATCTGGCAATTTTTAATAAAAATCAACAAATGTCGATCGCAAAATTAAATAATAAAAACTTTTGAACCTAAGAATATATTTCTATGAAAATACTTTGAATAAATCAAGTTGTCATTTATTTATCACTTGTCAACCTCTGGCCTGCATTTCATAAAGAAAAGTATATAATTTGTGCATTTTCACTTTTTTTTTTCAGAGAGAGTAGTAGGGATAGGAGGATAAGGCTAGGATAGGACTAGTGGTTAACTAATCGCTTTCGCTATGCCCCATTATTGTAGGATTGGAATGGTAGATGATTTTTAGACATCACAAACATCCATGCCTTCAAACATTTATGTTTGATAAATCAACAGAAAAAATGCTGTTCGTCCTGGAACTTTAACCCGTGTAATCTGTCACAAAAGCCAAGGACATTTACCGCCTCACCATGACCCGACGTTAAAGTTTACCGTATGAGTTGCGCGGTACGTATTCTAACTAAAAATCAGGTATATAATTGTTCTAATAGAAAATATCTAGAAAAGAGTTAGTATGCAACAAGTAAAAAAAGTTCAATGAGCATTTATAGAGAATGCTAAGCAACGATTTTCAATAAAGGTCAAATAATCGAAACCAATTCCCAAAATTTATATTAGAAATAAATTTAGACACAATATGGTTATATAAAAAAAAATATTGATCACATTTCAAAATTGAGATCATCGAAACATGTATAGGAACTGAGATAGTAATCGTAAAAGTAACAAAACAAAATAGATTTTATTATCAAAAAACAAATATAAAATGAAAATGTTGTATTGTACATTGACAAAGCACACAATCTCACACAGCAAGAAAACAAAAATGATTGTAACCATTACCAAATCATTTAAAGTTATTTCGCAAGAAAATTCGAACGTATGTTTACACGTATTTTTCCAAGGGCAATTAAATTGACGCGTCTATCGACACTAGGAACTTGTTGGAATTAAATAAACTTATCCGAGATACTGCAGCCAGTACAAGATTATTAGATTATCAATGAGTGGTAATATTGGCTATGGATTATTTCTGAGTACAATTATTGGGAAATTTGTATGATTCACATTAAATTATTATTAAAATGGTATACGTTCTATTTTCAAAATTATACACGTAAATTATAGTAATACAATGATTGTGGCAGTATGTTACCACTGTGTTCGATCTGGCACAAGTCAGATGCCGTTTTATGTTAATCTTCGGAGGAAATTACTTAGAAAAACAAGATGTGTCACGACAATATTGACAGATTGACGTTTAGGTACGCACAGTACCTACCTCGTGGGGTAGAATCACTGTGAAAATAAACAATAATATAACTCACTACTGATGCCTGGTTTTGGTAACAAGTCATAATTTGAGTATATATCATTGCAGAAGTGTTTCTTCAATTGATTTTCATCGTTAAAATAGCCGGTTTCATTCAATTCAGCCTCAACAAATGCTTTTTTCTCTAGCGTTAAAATGGCAGCGCCGGTCTTGTTTTTTAAGTTTCCCAACACGAATACGGTCTTCCTGTTTGTATTATTGCTTAAGATTCTTTCGAAATTGAAATTGCTGAGGCAAAGTTCTTCTGCTTCGTTGAGAGATCCATTTTCATTGTCTATTTTTGGGATTTTAGCGCATGGACCTTCGGAGTCGCCGTTTTGGACGTCAGCCATATTAGATTGTTTTTATTGGCTAGTATTGCTAGACTATCAAAATAATAGGATAGGATCTATAAAAAAATGTAATTTTGATTGAATATTTCGTATCACACATCGGGTCGGGTCATTCGATTTGATGAAGTTTCTTATTTTCATAATTATAAAAGAAATATTTACGTAGTATAATTTTGAATCGGTTTCCAAGCCCAATTGAACTAACTCGCAACCCGCGTACTACAAGGTTCTAACTGTAGATTTTTAGCGAAACAAAAGTAGCAATGCGGCAGTCTTCCAAGTACCATTATTGGTATACATTTCTATTATTTTTAAGGTATTTTTGTTTCGTCAATTTTTTTCACATATAACTCTGTAGTACTCGGGTTGCGGACTGTCATTCGCATTGAATACATGCTAACAAAACAAAATTCTAATTAGGTAAAAATAGCAACTATTTAGTTCTAAATTTTTTTTATAAAATGAGTTTATAGCTATTTCGGCGTGCGCATCGTAAGAGCTATGAATAAACGTACACATATTCAGCTAATTATACTGCCCTAGATTACACAATAGGTCTTCTTATTTTCTCCAGTATCTTAATTTATATTGCAATTATAACATTTATTAGACATGACTTAAGTGTTTCTAAGAACGATAACTAGTATGGGGTTATACAAGGTAAATTAGTGTAAGTTAAGCTGGTATTTATTATTAGTTACATTAAGGGTTTTATTAACAGTGATGGATTGATAACGGATCGTTCGGAAACTTTGTAAAGATGACAACGACTGATTTCGAAAGTCTTTTACAGATGATCGGACTGACTATAGCTAAACAAAACATTTTAATTCGGTAATGCTGTTTGCCTTGCGATAATTTTACAGTACCACTCTCGACTGGTGATTCGTATGTTTACCTTTTATACAGTTTTAAAGTTTTGAGCCAATTAATTGGCAAAATAATACTAGAAGTTTGTAGTGAACACTTATCAACGTACTAAAGACATATGTAAAAGTGAATACGGAATTAATTTTACAATTGTAAAAAATAAAAGAGTTCTTTTTTATCAACAATTAATCATACGTTAAATATTTTCTGTCGGGTCCATGGCACAGTAATCAACGTCGTTGGCTTCCATACCGGATCTCACGAGTTCAAATCCCAGTTCAAATAGCATTTTTTCAATCACTTAATCGATTTCTGTTCGAAAGCATGGATGTTTGTGATGTCTTAAAACTCCCCCTACCATTCCAATCCTTAAATAACAGGGAGTAGCTTGATTTATTACTTGAC
Source organism: Himalopsyche anomala (assembly GCA_031772345.1). Lineage (NCBI taxonomy): Eukaryota > Metazoa > Arthropoda > Insecta > Trichoptera > Rhyacophilidae > Himalopsyche > Himalopsyche anomala. Next base: position 1,616,160 of record CM062823.1, on the reverse strand, counting down.
ATTGGACGCATTTTCGTAGATATTTTCATTTTTGAGGATCATTATTACACGTTCATTTCGTGAAATTTGAGTGTTGATAGATTTTTCCAAGTACTTATTGACATCAAACTCTAATTCAATATTTTCAGCATTAAATTGAAGTAGTGGATTAAATGCTTTCTAAAATAGAAGAAGTCAACAAATCATGTTTTTTTATGTAAATCTATACTCTGTATAAATTTAAATGAATTCATTATCAAACAGTAAAATATATTTTTTCAATATAATGAATATCAAAATATCTCAGAAATAAATTTAACTCATTAGTGCTCACGGTGTCCATATGGAGAAATAAATTCTACCCTCAAGTGCCCAGGGTATTTTTCTTTAAAAAATTTTACAATTGTCATTTTAAACTTAATAATGCATCGCTAGATTTCATGTCCACATGGACACTATGGACGCTAATGAAAGTTTTTGACCCGTGCATCAATGCGTTGATTGCAATTAAAGAACATTAAAATAGATAAAATTATTCTTCCCTCTTCAAAATCGAATTATTTTTGATAATTATTTCAAACTATTTAAAGCAATAGTGAAATTGTTTCATCAGTCTTTCATCTTGTTTGCCTTGGGATCGACTTCTAACATGATTCTTATGAGAAATTTTATTTAGGGTTTTTTATCTTCTTCAAACATAGAAATGTTTATTTTATATGCGAAATACAAAATAATTAAATTTTAGTATTTTTGTATATTTTATATTAAATTATATATTTTTTCGAAATTCATGGAAGCTTTCGAGATCGACCAAATTTTGCTTTGGGATCGACCGGTCGATTGCGATCTACCGGTTGGACACCCGTGCCATAGACACTGTTATATATATAATATTATGATTATTGTTTGTGACCGTTTGTGACACGCCAAAATGTCGAATCTAAGAACGGAAGAGTTACTGTCATTTCAAGAATATTCACCCGTTCATAGCAATCATGGTCGCGAAGGAAGTGCGAGATTGGACGTGGAGGCTGTCCACACGGCTGGTCTCACAGCACCAGCTTCTGGAGACCTCGGAGATCTGATGAGAGATATGCAAGGCTCCAGATTTATGGCAGACGACGAGGCGCCTACTCCCGCCGCTGGTTTTTACACTTCAAATTCTTCAATTTGAAAGCCACCTAACGTCTTCTTTTCACCAATAACAATTCATGCATTGTTTTCAAAATGAATTTTTACCAAATGTCATTAATGACGTTTGTTTATGTGACGTTTAATAAATGTCCTTACAAATTTTAAAACTATTGTTTTTTGTTATATGTATTCTCATATTATAATATATTTTAAAAGTTTGGGTAGTGTTGTACATTCTGCTTCTTTTTCCTCGCATTTTAGTATATATTTTGCTCCACCAATTTAGTGATATTCTTTGAAAAAGAACCACAGGTTTTTTCTTGATTTAAATAAAGGGCCAAAAGTTAATGTGATAATGGCCATATTCACGATAATGTTTCCAATACTTTAAACCCTGCAACGTAGTAAATCAACATTCTTCTAAAAGGTCCCAATGTATTTTTTCAGCCAAAAACCACAATTTTTGGACAATTGAATATTACCAGAAGTACTTTGATGTGAACACTGATGATGTGATACAAAGGGTGATGGCTTCCGTGGTCCCGCGTAAAGCTTCCCCTACATATTTTGATGACACAATCAGATGCAAACCTGACATGTATGGACCTTTCTGGATCTCTACCACGTTGGTTAGCTATGTTTTATTCATTTATTTACTGTTTAAGCCCAGTCCAATATGCATGGCATACAAATCGATGCTATCCTTTTTTCTTTAATCTTCCTGAGTGGTCATCCTCAATGGCCTCAGATGCGGTGCTCTTAGATTCGATTCCCAGTAAGGGTAATCTCGTAAGTCTTTTTGATTGAATGCATGTCCGTATTGCCCAAAGTCCCTACCACCCATTCAATCATAAAAGCAGCGTAGCAAGAATGATCAGCTAATTGCTAGAGTAATTAGCCGTTCTCTCTAAAAACAAATCCTGTGGGGATTAGTTTTATTAGGAGTCTATATGCTCCATACTCTGCGTGCACGTCATTAATAATAAAACGATATTGCATATACGTATTTTCACATTTAAATATAATATGTAACAGAACTTCAATACTTAAATTCAAATAAATGGGAGGTAATCATTAACACTTGGAGTCTGGAACCATCTGACAGTTAATTTAGTATGGCCGCCGTGTCAGTGCTGCCAATACAAAAACATAACTCACTCGATAATTATTATTTTTATGGTTAGGTATGTAAAATATTTGTAAATATTTTACATACCTAAGAATCGTAGTTATCTCCAATAACCGTTGGAAATACTCCAAAAATACTACTGCCTGAGGAGCGAAATAAATTCCTAAACACGAATTCATCCAAATAGGACCCGAATCAAGCCCTACTTGTGCCGAATTGGCTTTTCAGCTTTCGTTTCGCTTGCATCCACATGTTTTCAAAGTTTTGAGTATGCAATTCACTATCGTTTAGATCCACAAAGTTTACAGATTACGGATATGGTGTTGTTCTTAGGTATATACAATATTTACAAATAATAATTATTGAGTGAGTTATGCTTTTGTATTGGCAGCAATGACACGGCGGCCATACTAAATTAACTGTCAGATGGTTTCAGACTCTAGTGTTAATGATTACCTCAAATTTAATTTTTTAAAAAAAGTGTTTTATTGCTAACAAGTAAACTAAAAAAATGAAAAGAGTGACCGTTAAGAATAATGGTAACTATCAATGCTAAACCAGTGTTTACCTCTTCAAAAAATTGTATGAATTGTGTGCACTCTTACACCCTGCAATTGTTTTTCATTATCTGCAGAAAAGTATTATCCGAGAATTTTAACTATTATTTGAATAAATAATCGTAATAATGGTTTTTTTTTTCTTTACAGATATTCACAATAGCGATCAGTGGAAATATCTCTAATTACCTTCAGCATGCAAACACAAGCTACCACTGGAAATATGACTTCCATCTTGTTTCATATGCAGCCACAGCTATCTTTTGTTATACATGGCTGGTTCCAATGGCTCTGTGGGGTGCTCTCAAGCTGACTATGGATGATGCTGCAGCGCAGATTGCTGCTGAGGAGGTTAGTATCTTATTTGAAAGGTCATCATCAAGTAAGATCTCAGTGTAGAATAAGAGCAAACAAACTACTTTTTTTAGACACAGCAAATAGAATCACAATCAATCTAAAATCGATTTGCTAGTCCGGTATAATATTCCTGATTTGATTATAGATGCACTTATTCTGAATCATTTCGAAGACGGTATTAGGTATTAGGTATTAGAAATTAGTTTTTTTTTGCAACCCCCGAACTTCAAACATGTCCGCTCCCAATGTGGAGCATATGGCCTCTTAATGAAGCTATCTCAACAAAAGTTTTTTTAACGAGAACTGTTTGTCACTCAGTTGCTAAATCTCTCTTTTTCAAAGAAAGTAGTAAGAATAGAAGGATAAGGAAGGCTAGGACTGGATTTTTAAATTAATTTTTACCATGTCCGCTTCCAATGTGGAGCATATGGACTCCTAATGGAGTTTATCTCTACAGAAGTGTTTCTATGACAACTGCTTGTTACTCAGTTGCTCAACCTCTCTTTTTTCAAAGAGAGTAGGAATAGAAGGATAGGGCTAGGACAGGACTAGTGGTTAGCTAATCGCTCTTGATACGCCCCGTTCATAGGATAGGATTGGTGGGAGGGGGAAATTCAAGACATCACATACATCCATGCCTTCGAACAGAAATTCTTAAATCAATTGAAAATTAATTTGTAAAACTGTCCGTACTGGGATTCGAACCCGTGACCTCCGTAACCAAAGCCAACGACGTTGACCACTCGACCGCACAGATGGCAAGGACTGGAATAGTGGTTAACTAATTGCTCTCGTTACGCTCAGTTATTGAAGGATCGGAAGGGTGTGAGGAAATTTAACCTCTTCCTGGTCATGCCTGAGTTTACTCGGGTATCGAAAGTCATTAAAACGGACACCACGATATAAGTTGGGCAAATTCTATTAAAAAAAACAATGAATTCTTTCACGAAATATGCATGTTTTCTAAAAGCATAATAAAAATTATGTGATCTTTTTAGGAACATTTGTTGAAATCAATTGGAGTAAGTAGTTTACAAATAATTTTCGACATTAATCATTTATTTTGCCATGAAAATATAATTGACAGAAATTAGAAATATGATCAAAATAACTATTAAATAATTGAATTTTATGGTAGATTTCGACAAGCCAGTTTTTTTCAGATCGTATGTAACAATATGTAAATATTTTTTTAAAATGATTTATATGTTCTAGGTCAATACAAAAATAATGTATGTCACAACATATAAAGCCATAGAAAATGTCACTTTGTAACACTAAATGACAAAAAATTACATATTAGCTTATGCCAAATTGGCATGTATTTACACTACACAGTCAGGACGTATTTTCCACTACCAGTAATAATATATATAGTTTTGACATATTCGCAGGCACAAAACTTGTAAGCTTTTCAAACGACTACTTAGGTGTATTTCTTAACTAACAAGTGTCTAAGAATGTGTCAAATAAGATATCTTTATCAATTTTCAGGATAGACCCGCTGCTCTGAGCATGATGTCGCTTTTTTGCTTGTACGGGTATTCCCTCTCAATCTACATACCTGTCTCCATATTGTGGACCATCCAAGTAGCCTGGCTGCAGTGGCTGCTGGTACTGACCGCCGCAATGCTGTCGGGGCTCGTGCTCGTGTATCTCCTTCTCCCGGCATTGAAGAGATCGAAGAATTCTCTCGCTTTGATGGGCTGCATTTTAGGTTTCCATTTTCTCCTAGCTGCAGGGTTTATGTTGTATTTTTTCCACGTTCCGGCTGCTGTACCGATTCATAATGCTACTATTTCAAGTTCTACTGTTCTCTCCTTAGATAAATTTATGAATGTTTGATATAATCAATTTAGTCATCGCTGGTCAACCTCTTCTTAAACTAATGTTATTTAACAAACAAGAAACCTTGATATACACTTTATTGCCAAATGCATATTTTATCACTTTGTTTTATTCAAGTATAATATTTCATTAGACTCTTGGCCAACCTGGAAATTTAAAAAATCCAAAATCTCAAAAAAATGGTTTCGAAGAATATTCATTGGCGCATTTGTTAAAGATTAGACAAACCTTCCCTTGGCTGCTGCCCGTGTTTTATCAGAAAAGAATTATTATGACACGGCGTTGTTTATAAAGTTTGTTGCAATGGTATATTTATACTATGCTAGTTGTGATAAATCTTCGTTCCAAAATATCATTTAACACTCCAATACCGAAACATTGAAAATAGGATCGAGGAGCGATGGGGTACAAAGTGACCCCAGGCAAATTTGCTTAATATTAACATTGTATTGATTGAGGTATCATTGTAGATTACAATAAATATCAACTAGATATTATTGGTATTTAGCGAATAGTTGAAATAGGAACCCGAAGGTTAAATGAGCCAAGTCAATATATTTTTTAAATCACAATAAGGGTAATTAAAATTAGTCACTCTGAAACCAATTATACAAAGAAATAATAATTTTGTAATAATTGTTTATTCGTCATAGACAATATTATAGCCAGTCTTATGTCATGGAATAATTTTATTTTGTAATTCACGATTATTTGGCCTTCCCATTTATAAACATTGCGTTTCCTTTTAAATGGGATGCTATTTTCAACAAGTACATCGGTCTTGGGAAAGTTTACCACAAATAGTTGATATATTCTAGTTCTTATATAAATTAGTTTTTGGATCTATCTGAAATTTCTTCTTCACTATCTGTGTCGTAGTCTACTGTATTCTATAAATTGAATTTAGAATTGATTTTTTTTATGCAATTGTTGAAACTTTCAAATTTGAACATTTTATGAATTTTCTGTAACATTGATCTATGTGCATTTTTCTCAGACATTCCATGCTTTAGTATTTAACAATTCAGGTTTTCCAATTGAAACAATGGAAATCTGTAAATGTTGCACGGCTTTTTTTTCGGTTTTTCTTTGTTATAATTTTATTTTAACCTTTCGTTTGTGGCTAACGTTGGGATTAATAAATTTAATGTTTCAAGAGTTTTTATTGTAAATAAAATATTTGACTATTTAAAATTAACTTTAAGTGTTGTTTGTATTATTATTTTATTGCCATTTTTATTATAAAATAAACGAAAACGTCAGTCTTAAGTCAACAATGGATTTTCTGTTCAACTCCATCTTGTGGCATGGTTCAGTACTCCCAGAAGACTTGTATACTAAACCTTTTCAATTTTTGAATACGCCAATCGTATTCACTAAATTATTATTAATTAGGCGAAGAAAGCACATGACAATATGGTTTTTTTTCTTACTTGTAATCAAAATTTTTGTAAATTATTTTCACAAATAAATGTTAAATAAGTAAATATTTTGATTATTATTTATGCATGCACAATATTGTAATCATCAACAGTGACTCTTTATCCCACAATCCCATGCTCTTTATTTTTTTTTATGTCAACCAGATGTGATGCGGATCGTCCGCGTGTATAGTCAGTAGTATGATAAATGCAGCATGCATGTACACTAGGGATTCCAACTATTCGTCATTTTCAACTATCCGGATATCGAATAGTAAAACTGAAACTATCCGGATAGTTTCAGTAAGTATGAAAATAACAAAACATTACTACATATATAAATTTATGTACTAAAATAATACATTAAAAACGAGTTCATTTGTAATATAAGTCATTTATTCAGATTTTTAAAATAAGAGAGCATTAAATGTATCATTTTTTAAATTTGATCTTAATTTAGTTTTAACTTGTCCTGCTGTTGAAAATACTCGTTCCGTTGCAGTTGGTGTTGGTTTTATTGTTAGAAGTGTTTTAAGCAACACGTCCAACTTTTCCGTCCTTTTTTTTAAATTGATCTAAGTATTTAAAATCTTTTTTCAGATTATTTGTATTGTCGTCAGTTTCCGCGAGAGATAAAATAGAATTAAGCATTTCATGTTGCAATTCGGAAGTCGAAAAAGACAGAGGTGTTATTTCTACATCAGAGTCCTGAGAGATTTCATCATTACTAGATAACAGATTTGGGTGAATTTTCTTAATAATACTTTGTGCTAAAGAAATGGTCTCATATTTATTTGAGTATCGAAAATGTTCATTAGAACTGGGAACATTTTCACTTTGTAGATATATCACGAGTGTTATTATTTTTTTATGTCGGCGTTCGTTCATTCTCTTTTTAATCGCATGTAAAAATTCTTCACTTAATGAACTTCTAAATTTTTCCAACTTATTGAATACAAATTTATAAACTCCCTCGGCCGTTAATAACGTTGCATTATTATTGCCAAGTTCTTTATTGTTATCCTCACTAAATCATTTCCCAATTCTTTAATGCCTTAGATAGAGTCATTTCTATTTTAAATACTATTCCATCATATTAAAGTATTGAAATTTTGCAGCTGCATTAGATTACTGCAACGGCATTTTTTCAATGAATGAAATGAATGATGTTTTTTTCCGAGCCGATTCCTCGAACTTTTAAGTATTAAGATAACAAGATGAGATATTTATTCATAATACCCGAGTTTGGGGAAGGTAAAAAAAACACTACTCTTGTTTCTTCCAGGTAGTAAATGCCCCAGTATTCATATCATCTTATGCCAATTTTGTAAAATATTTCATTAAAAATTATAACGAATAGTATCCGGATATCGAATAGTTAAAAAGGGCCGGATATATCCGGATATCCGAGTTGGAATCCCTAATGTACGCCCTATCATAATGAACACACTTATTATGGGTGCATTTTCATTAAATTTTGGGAAGATTTCTTCCCCATCCAATTCATCATGAGTTCTCTAGAAAAATCTAGCCACGCTACTAGACGAGCGTCTCCATTTTTTAAAAAATTGCATTCCTTATCAAATAACGCAAGTTGCAAATGCACTTCGTTAATGATCCCTTCTGTATACACGTTTTTTTATCAAGCTGTACATCCGTGTGTGCAATCCGTATGACAGTGAAAGAGTATATGAATTCTTAAGCCCGCATTGCAGACACACAGGCTCATGGGAAAGACATTTTACTCTGTTTTGGATAGCGGTAGGTATCTGTGTCACAATAACATGTTCTATAAAAGCATACGATGGCGGATGGAATCCTCATGACGCAAAAAGCGGGCTTAGAGCTGTTTCCCTCGCCCGCTACCTTCCCTTTTAACCCATTATCACTTAATGCATTTCCCCGGTCTGCATTTTAAGCACACTCACTTAAAAAATGTATTTTTCAGTGCCAACCTTGCATGACGACCTCCTGTGCAATGTTAGTTAAAATATGTTTTGATTTTACTTTAAATTTGTCAAAATGTTGGTTTTTTTTTTCATCAAAATTTCCACGTTGTGGTTGAGGCTAAAAAGTTTGCATATTTCCTAATTTTACTGCTCTGGAAATGGCAAGGTAATTAAGGAGTTCAAAATAAATTGAGTATTTCAACATCCCAGTCAGTCAGGTGGAGGTATTGTGTACTTATTTACAAAAAGCTGATAACTTTTGTTGTAAATTTAATGAATTGTGTAGTTAAGGCGTAAAATAAACATATACAACATGGAAAAATATCTTTATTTCTGTGGGTAACAATTTTTTTGAATTAATTCAAATAGATACCTATAATATTATTTGTGATTCTTTATTACTTAAAAGTTAAACAATATTTGCATAGGGATTGGCTTTTCAGTGGATTCAAAACAAAAATTAAACAGGAATACATTTATTGTTAAGGCCTGGAATCAACCTATACTAAAATTGATTATTGAGGAAAACTGGTAAATCCCTCAAGGATGGACACATTGTGGAAATATTCAAAACATTTAAATAGTGTGCTAACAGCAGTTAGAAACAACCATCAAAAAAGTCTAACAATATCCCTATGTTACTAATTTTATTAGTGATTGGCAAATGCTGTAAACAATGCCGTATTGCTCAAAGATGTATTCATGCATGAAAGACTTTTATTCTCCATAATTCGATCTTTAGTTTAAAACTAATGAGAATATTAATTTATATTATAATAAAAACTACTTGAAATAATACATTAAAAATAGTCAACAATTGATCCGTAGTCCGGCTTGAAGATTTAAATTCACTATTAATGGAGGCATTATTGTGGAATACAAAGAGTGACTGAAAAGATATTTTTGTATGAACATATCAACTGTCAAAGGGTAAAAAAGTATTAACGTTAAAATGTAATTGGTAAAACGAAGTGTTTAATTTTTAGATATAATGCCTCTCCACCAACAATTGATAGTGAACACCTTAAAAATATTTGATATTGTGATATTGCAAATTTACACATGTTTATTTATTATTATATATCTATGATTTGAATGTAAAATTACTAATTGTGACACGTGTTTGGCATCTTTGAGAAACATACAGTAAAATTATCACACTGAGCATTTTTTCTTGTAAGACTCAATAAAAATACTTAGCAAATCATTATGTTATTTAACCTTTCCAAAAGCGATATAATAAAAAGTGTTGATACAATCACTCGACAGTTGAAAATTTGTTAAAACTAGATTCCCAAATGTTTAACGCTTCTGGCGTTGGAGTCTCTTGATCCTCAAAGAACGGTACTAAAACACTGGATGTTAAGTCAGCCAATGCTTCTTCTGAAAAATGGAATAAACATTTTGCTTTAGTAGAGATCCAACCGACAATGGACTGCCGCAAATACAAAAGAAAACTTCTCTATAGATGGGTACACTATTAGGGGGTTTACCGTATTAATTGTTAATAATAATGGATTTTCTCACTATGGATATCTAAAAGCTGCAGATGATCAGTCACATTGTTACAGTTGTCAACGAAGAGCTGATAGTTTCCTTCGTGGTTCCCCAGACGAGTTATGAATTCAATATCCCTCATGACGCAGAAGTCCATCATCATTATACCTGCGCGAATCGTAGAATTGAACTTTCTCGTCAGGTTGGTGTCTGTAAAAGAATTAGAATTGTGATAAATATTGGGTTTTTGATTACCAAATTGTTTCAAATATGGTCAGATTGTAAATACCTACCATTGAGGTATGGAATGTGCTGTTGATAGAGACGACTGCATGCGTGAAGACACACTGCTAGGCATTGATATACTCGATAAGTGCATTGACATCTGAAAAAAACAATTATTTTTAAAATACAGAATAACCTAAAATAGGTTTTCAATAGAAGCTGATTTGTATCCAATGGATAGCGGACTGTGCCGTAGATTAACAAATAATAAGATGTAAAAACTTATTAACCCTTTCTTAACTAAGCTGTGTAAACAGTACACATACCTTCTAATAATTTACATTTCTCTGTATATATAATAAATACACGGCCTAAACTTCAGGTATTCCTCCCTTATACATTTACGCATTGATTAATCCAATAAAAGTAGTAATAATAACCATACATCGAGCGCAGCAAAGATATTTTGTCAACATTTCGGGATAAATTTACACACACATACAAACGCTTGCGATGCATGTTATACATACATTTAAAAATGTGAATATGGACTAAGATTAAACCTTAGATTTTTCAAACAATATCTACCTACTATCGCTCGCGTACGAGTGTCAAGATGTGAGACAGAGAGGCTCAAATATCTTTGTTTCTTTCGACAACGCAAGTCGCGGTGACGTTTATGACTTTGTGTACAGGGGTGCTAGGTGATTTATTCTTTCTTGTTGCTAATTAAATAAAAACTATTGAGATTTTTGACTTTTTATGTGTTGTGCATTTTGTTTTGTTTTTGAGTATCGTTTATATTTTTGAAATATCTTATATTTTTTTGTAAAAATAAAATAACTTACAAATACGGGTAGTGACGATGAATATGACAGTGATGTGGAGTTCGAAATAAACGATGATATCACGGATGCAGAGGATTTTGTTGAACATTCAGAAGATACGGATATGGAATCAGCTAGTGACAATGAGGACGAAGGAGAAACGCTAGTGTCTAGACATGGCATCTTCAAGACGTCGGCAATTTAATATTGTCACTAAAAATCCTGGCCCAATAAATGGTAGTGCACTAGTGTGCACAATTTTAGAAATGTTTGCCTTATTTATGATAGTGAAATTTATGAATAAACAAATCGTCAATTAGATAATCTATCGGGAAATAAAATCAAGACAATATTACAAGACGAACTATAAGCTTTTATTGGTATAATGCTTGCATCTGGCAGGAATCGTACACGAAAATTAAGCTTGAACGAGTTTCGGCTAAATGGAGGCCCGTTTTGCCAGTCATTTTTTACGGAAGCTATGTCTTGTGATAAATGCATTCATATTTATAGTCAAATCAGATTTGATAATAGGGAAACACTTTTTTTTTTCATTTTGTTTATTACATTTATGTCTAGAATAGATTAAAATATTGCTAATTTAATTACATTATGAATATATTATTATTTGTGTAAACAACTGTTTTTTTTATATCATCTAAAAACATTTGGCTTGACACCCTTGGTAAACATATCGATGACACGCGCAAGCACAATGAAATGAGACTAACGCAACGTTCACTTGGCGGCCAGCGTCCGTTTGAAATGGTTTTTTCGACTGCTAGTCGTTGTCGGCCGATGTTTTTGTATGTTTTAGGCAATTAAATTGATCAATGACAAAAGGCAATCAATGATAACAACATGTCGACTTCAACCTAAATTAATTCAAGCGATTTATATGAATATTCTTATTTTTCTGTCATATATATGTCATGATTCACTCACGTTTGCCTGATGTGTATTGACTACACAGCACAGTAGCGTGTGTGATTTTTTTGCATAGTAAGGGAAGGGTTAATGGAAAGTATTAACAGAGTAAACACAGGTGATTGCTGAAACTGTACACTATTATGTGTAAAAACATGGATGACATAAATTGAATTCCTGATACAGAATTTATGTAGAAATGGCAGTAACATGATTTCCAATGATTCAAATGGCTCGCTTACTAAAGTCCCATTCAAAATCAAAAACATAAGCCAAACCAAGTGTGAAATTACTTAGATTGCGTGCTCTTAGTCATCAGTTTCATTGATCTTGCACAATTTTTAAAAAAATCTAAAGGATATAAAATCCAACAGCAATTAACATGAGAGTGAAAAATACCTGTAATCTTGCTTGCAGCTGGCCCAGGGCACGTTCAGGTAGCTTCCGCCATAACATAAATTCAAAATACTATCCGTGAGCTCAAAAATAAATGTCATTTCTCTCATAGAAGAATGCTGGAGAGCCGACACTTCAATTTGACTGCACAGAACTTGTAGAAAGCACGATTCTGAAATGGCATTAGAGTTAATTTATGACTATAACTAATAATTTGATCGCTACAAAGGTGAAAAATGTTTGAAGGGTTTGAATCTTATTTAATGATTTTTCAATTGATTTGTATACATGGATTGAAGTATTTAGTAATCAAAGAATAAATCACAGTGCTACTGTCAAAACTATTGGTTTCCAAATGTGTGCTGTTAACATAATCATTCTCCAACCACTATCTGATGATGATAAAGGTAACCTACAGACTAGCCCGTTCCTAGCCAAATATTTCTGTCACTACCCTCCCAGATAAAAGACTGAAAGATTCGCTTACAATTTTGTTTAAAAAAACATCCTTGAATATGTGATGATGTCCTCTGTGGATAAAGATGTTTAATTGATTTTGTCGACTGTCCTAATTAATTCAACAAACTCATAAATGATCATTCTTTGAAACATTAGGCATACAACCATTTTTGGAAAAAAAATACTATTTTGTTAAATAGTGTATAAAGAAGATTTTTTTGTTATTTAAGTAAATATAATATTATTTAAACATCATTGTTGCCCTGCCCTCTGTAGTCTAGGTGGTAATAACAAGGCTCTACCGATCACACTGGTCTGGATTAGATTTCCGAGAAGGCCAATGTCAAATTTAGATTTTTTCAATTTTAATTTAAGATGTCGGTGTTTGTGATGTCAATTTCTCCCCGATCTCGATTTTCTTTGAGCTTATCTCATATTATCATACAATTTCAAAATATTTGTTTATATCATAAGTCATAATAAAAACAAATTGCTGTTCATTTTCTACATGCACGTATTTCAACTTTTGTTAGTTTAAAGTTCTTTGATGTAATGAATTCAGAATTGTTCTTTTGACTCATATAGGTACCAAAAGTAAATATTCGTGCTTTATTTAACCTAATACAAAAACATTGCCAAAAAAATAATTTGGCTAATAATATGGTCATGTGCTATGTTTAGCATAAAGGAGAGGATGAGATGGATGAAAAAGTCTTTAATTTGTTCCTTATTTATTTCCTCAAAGATAATGAGTAAAAAACCATTCCAGTAGTGTTTTGGTATACCGGAAGGTATAATTTATTATTTTCACTGATAGACTTTAAAAAAGATACAGTTTTTTGTCTTACCATCATTAAAAAGCACAACCCCTTGTGACATGTCAAATATCACGTTGGAAACATCTCGATTTTCACAGAGTATTTCAAGAAATTCTCTAGTCCGCGATAGTCTCCGTAAAATTTTCGACATTGTTAATATAACGATTCCGTTTGGTCTCAGGAGAACTATTTGCTTCAGAATGTTATATATATTTTTAAAACAATCGCTACTCGTTTTGCTCAATCGTTTTATACATCTTTTTATGACGAGGGATATCGATGTCAGAAGGCCGCTGAACAAATGGGAGCAACCCTGAAAGGCGTGAACATATTTAATACATATAATATGGTGGCGGTGATGCAGGACAGTGATTCAGTTTCACTATTGAAAGTAGAAGAATTATTGATCTTTTGATGGCACTGTTAAATTATTGAATAAATTTGAAACGAAATTATGTATATCGACTGTGGAAAGGAAAAAGAACACAACCCACACATATCAAATTTTACAAGAGGTGCAAAAAACGTGTTTTGATGATTTTGGGCCATATGCAAATTATGAATTATACACAACCTTGAAGTGCATGGTGACTTCTAAACTGGTGTTTAATTGACATAATCTAATATTAATTAAAGAAATTATCTAGGAAAAACCTTTATTTAAGTCTGTTTTCTTGGTTTTAATTTTTTACAAGGTCATCTTAATAGCTAAATTAAGATACTAGTTCGGCATTTGCAGCTTGCATCCTTTTGATAGAATGTGTATCATGTTTGATACTTGGTGATACCTTATTCTTTTCCACAGTCTATATGCGTATTACATCTAGAATTTGTCACTGTGACAACAATAAATTCATGCATTGATAACAACAATTTTGTTTATTACTATTCGTCTAATGGCTTTTGAAATAAACGTTTGTATGGAATATTAGAGGAGCAGTGTTTTTATTTCATCAGGAATTCGGAGATAAGAAAAGGGAATGAGCAGACCCCGATAGGTTCTAATATTAACAGGCGATTCTAGAACTGGCTTTGACATATATGCTGCAAATACTCCTGCTTTTTCTTCTAACCACCCATAGGGTATAATTAACAGAGTTAAAATGCTCTGACAAGTTTTGGAAGGAAGCAGAAAATCTTTAAAGCATCCTAAGGTGATCGTATGTTTCAAACGAGGAGTGGAGATGGCCAAAGAAGCACAGAAAAGAAACTTAAATCAAGAATCATATAAAAAGAGTATTTAAGCATAACCCTAAGCATAACCCCAATTAATTGCAGCTCGAGGTTACTGAATCAACCACTAGTGTCACATGTAATGCCTACGAATGAGAACTAATACCACCACAAAAACAAAACAAAAACCAAAGACCACGCACCCGCCTACGCCCAGGTAAATCCAGGACGCTACGCGGGAAAAGCAACATCAAAATACACCAGATGAAAGGGAAATTGGAGCTCGGCTCCACCAGCCCCATAATTTGATGTATAGATATCAATCCAACTCAATGACTAGCTTGTTTTCAATGAGGAAATATCTATTTTGGGAGCATGTTGAAATAAAAATTCCGTATTACTCACAATGTTTCCTATATTTTTGCAAATTTCAATAAATATTTCTACAAGTCCCGATTTGGTATTCCTATTTTTATCGTCGGCACTGCAGAGAGTCAACGTTGCCAAGAAATCTGTGTCGATGGTAGCACCCAGTTCGTTAATGCATTTCAATCCCATCACAAAGTCAGCGATGGATGCAAAGTTCTTGCAGATGACACTGATGACAGCAGTTATACGCCTGGCTTCGATTGCTTGCTCATTTTTACACCAGCAGCTGAAACAACAAGCAGTTTTTTTAGATCTTCGGAAAAGAATTACACAATATACTAATAATTCACATTAAAATACACATAAGACGGATACGGAAAATCACTTTCAAATATATTCAATGGATTTGGTAGTTTACAATTTGTAGGACAACAAGTGAGTTAATATTCGTCAATTTAAAGCTAATATGCATCTTGCTAAAATTATTAAAGCAGTTTGAACTTGTAAATTAGCACCCCTTCAATATTGGTAGCAACGATGAGCAACGCGATCAACCCACCAGTTACGGCAGTCATTACATAGATTTAATATTAGATATATGTACCATAATTTTAGGCTCGATATATGTATATGGAATAGGAATTGAAAAATATGCATGTGTCTGAGAAACACGAGCATCAATTGACGACACATCAGAAACAATGTGTTTACTGTATCACATAGTTTCATCAAATTTGCAGATGATATTTCGGTAGTTAATTATTCATTTTAATACATTCATTACCGAGTACTTTTAATATTTGACTATTTAAAAATACATTTTAGTTATCAATGGTATTTTAATAGACATGTCAAAACAAAGACGAACCCTAAGAGCAAATTCAGATATATCCAACTGATTCAACGCTTATATTCTTGATGTAATGTCATTTTATTGAATTGTTGAATGTTCACAAACCTTCTATCAAACACATTTTTCTCCGACATACAGGTGGACTTTGTTCCAGACATCTCCAAATATTTTGTGTCCATCTCTCTCAATGTTTGCGTTGTGATCTTTATTGATAAATTTTGAAGCTGCCTCAACGTTTTTAGCAACAGCTCTTTCGCCACAAGTGTTATCTGCATAATAAAATAACAAGGATTATTTATCACATTTATTCTGACTTTAAAAAATATCAGATATTTATCAAAATACACTATATTCTTTTTTTTGCTCGATTTTGAAATAACACGATCAACTAAAAATAGCAAATAGTATACTTTTACACGAATTATTTGTTATAACCCAATACCCAGACACAAAAACAACAGAAGCAAATAGTGGATTTCCTTATAACAGGAAAATCAACAACACAGTAAGACAGATAGTAATAATAAGCAAAAGGCTTCATTAGATCCCAACACATTAGACATGTCTGATATTTACAGCGATGAAAGAGATTTATGTCCAGTCCGTCATAAAAGTACCCGTATATAATTAAGAAGCGATGATAGTACGACTTTATTTTTTATTATAATAGACACTATGTATAATATTTTGTGATAAAATAATATTAGATTTTCTATACCACAATGTTATTTGAATAACAGTTTATTGATTGAATTGGCATTTACTTGGCAGAGCTCTTTTGTATTACGGTAAAAAATATCAAAGCATTCCTACAATTTTTTTATAAAGTTAGTTTATAGCTATTTCTAAGAACGATAAAAAAATAATAAGCCGAACTAGCTATAAACTAATTTTATAAAAAATAGTAGAACTGAATACTTTGATATTTTTTTACCGTATTCAAATAACAGTTTTTTAAATCCAGGGAATCAATCTTCCATATTTTTTACACGGTTTTTAGTGGAACGTATATATGGGGTATAATACAAAACATACTATTTCTAAAATGAGCGATATTGAGTTAGGTATGCAGATATTCTATTCAATTCAAAATTGTGATCGAAGACTGGGCGTTTGTGATGTCAATTCACATCATTTCCTCTCCTCCCATCCTTCCGATCCTCAAATAACTGGCTGTAGCGAGAGCGATTAGTTAACCACTAGTGCTGTCCTAACCTAATCCTTCTATCCTTACTACTCTCTTTGAATAAGACGTACATGTATGTCGGCGCCATTTTTCTGTAAATGAATATGGAAGTACTTTAAACTCATCACAGGAGTGTCTGTCTGTAAGCATATATATGCTCTAAGTATGAATTACAAATATTCATTGGAAAAAAGTCACAAAATTGTCATGTTAAGAAAAGGCAGTAAATTAAAGTAAGGTCTGTATAAATCTATTCACTCCTCTAAAGGTTAAATTGGAAATCATATTTTGATGCAAATGTTATTTTGTTTGTGTTATTCGTTATAGTATTTGATTCTACTGATAAGTTTGAGTTTTAGAAATAGTACATTTTGCATTATAATCCCACATTACCGTGTAAAAAAAAATTCGAGTATAATTATAAAGTATATTACAAACCTTTAAGGCGCATTCAACGCCAGAATTTCCGTGAATAATTTCCTCTTGCGTTAATTTGGAAATCTTCGACAGATCTTCGTAAATATGTTCCAACTTTGCGTCGGTTTCAGGACTCTTATTCTTCGACTGACTTTTATTTAAGTCATTTAATATTCTCTTTCTAATGTACGAGTAACTGGAATGTTCTACTAGAGTCGAGTTATTATTAGATCTAAACGAAATTGGCACTTCCACGGACGGTTGCTGGTGGAATAAGGACTCGTGAATTTGATTCATTACGGGATAATCTGGAATAACAATTGTTACAAAGTTATATAAAAGATTCAATTATGAATGATGGAATTTCAATCAGTAGCTTCCATATTTCACAGTTTAATTAACGTTGACATTTCGGAGAATAGTGTTTACAAAAAAGTTGTGGCACAGCAAATGGAATAACAAAGTTATCAAATTCAATTTTATATTAGATAGAGACTGTTGACAGTACGATTGACAATATTTAAAACACACGTGTCTGATGACTTAACCCTCCAAGGACGAGCGTGACCAGATGGTCACAGTAAACACCGTTGTCTATTGATCCCATTATTCATCCTTTTTCTACCTGAATATCGTTGCTTTCACTCAGATTTGGTAAAAGAAGGGTACAGACTTCAGTTAGTCGTCAGCCGCGGGAACAGAAACAGCCACCAAAAGCACATGCGATTTGTTGAATTCCCGTTATTTTTAATGAATTTTTTGAAACTGTTAATTATTTTTTTATCAAAAAGTCAAATTATTCACAGCTTTTTTGCTAATATATTTGTATTGAAATTATGTTGGTCCAAAAAGGTCAAATTGTAAATATTTTTAAAAATTTCACTAATAATTTCAGTAATAATGAATTAGAAAACAGGTGAAAAACAACATTGAACATACATGATATTCTTGGTGGGTGCAGAATCACATTATCCAATGAACCGGTTTGGCAGGTTGATTCCTTTGTACTAGCGTAAGACTTGGACATTGTGTCCTGACGCATTGACATGTTATTAAATTTCTGACTGAAGCTGTAAAACAAGATGTGGAATGATAGTATAAATATAATTAGTTACATAAGTATGTCTTGATTAACAAATTTGTTATTGAATAAATAGTTAGAAACCTTAAACGTTTTGAAGAATTTTCCATTACAGGGTGGGTCGGTTCAACAAACTTTATTTTACTGGTTTCCAACATCCGGCATTTGTCGTTAGCATTGTTGATTTCTAGATTCTATAACATTTTAAATGAAAAAAAAAAACATTAGAAATCGTGAAATCATTGAAATGTTTTCTGGAACACGTCCATGAAAAAAAACCAATAAAAACGATTGTGTAAGAACAGTGTATTTGAGGCATAATTGGAAAAAGATCCCCCACGTCAGGTTTCTGTAAAGTTTTTTTGTAGAGTCAGATGATTTTAAACAATATAGTATTTGTTAATGGTATAGTGTTTTGTGTTACTCTTGCATCAATAGTATATTGATATTTTTCTGATATCTGTGAAGGTTGTATTTTACAATTTCAGTTGTATTTTATTCATCATTATATATTGCCTTTAATGGCATTCATAGCTTACAACATGTTGTTTGTGGATTGTCCTGCCGTTACATTGATGTAGCGATAAGCTGGAAAAAAGTTATTAAAACACTCCAATGCATATCAGCTGGAGGAAAAAAGACCGTGGATCAATTAGATATCTGACAAACTTTAACTTGATTAAATAATATTTTTTTTACTTGAAGTCCATAAATAAATCTGTTTCGCTACAAACCTTAAACTCAATCTGCGACTTATAACTTTGGACTTCCTTGGTTAGCGACTGTAACTTGGAATTCCACTCAATTTGATTTTTTTCATGACTCTTCAACTTGTCAAGTTTTATGGTGTCTAATTGCATTTGGATGGACTTCAATTGCGATCTCAAAATAGATGCCTCTCCGTCCTTAGTTAGGCACTTGTCGTTCAAGATGTTGTGTTGGTGTTTTAATTTTTCATTTTCCAATTTAAATGATCGCAGTTGTTTCAGCATGTTTTGCATGTGCTCGTTTGAGGCCATCGTTGACACGCTGGAAGGATTTGTTGCAATTTGCTTATTATTCAATGAAATTTCTACAGTAGAAGTATTTTTATTGTTTTCATTATTATTGTCCTTGTTTGAATAAGGCAATGGTGGTCTTTTAAAAATATCAACGTTGGAAGAGTTTTTTGCATTAAATGTATCCTGATGCATTTCATTAAGGCATCCAAAATCATCATCAAACAAATTTCCGTCAAGTAGAGAATTGAACTCATTGTTACTTGTCGACGGTTTGCTGGCGTCTTTAATGCCTGCTGTGCAATTTAATCTATTTGCAGTAGTATAAAATGAACTGGTTTCTAACGGTTCCACTTGTGACGAGCTGGAGAGTTTCTGAAACCCATTGTGTGATTTATGTGGGTATTTTGATGGTGTCGGGTGCTCATTAATCGAACCCTGTTGGAAGTTAACAACGACTTGTTGCGTGCTGGTCAGAGGGGGTCTCATGCACATAGTATAGTTGGCAATCATGGACATATCGGAGCTTTCATTTTCTTCATATGCTTGGCTGGCTATCAAAAATATTGCGTCGTCTTCGTCGCCCCATATTTCGTCATCTTGCACCGAGGCTGTAATAAAAATTACACAAAATTACACACAAAAATACACACATAATATTTGTAAGCATGTTTCTATAAACCGATTTATTCTCCTTCACTGAAGAAAAAACTTGCTTACATTTATTAAATAAATGTTTTCGTGAAAAAAATATGTTTGAGAAAAGATTTAAGGGCCGCCACAAAATTCTAAAAGGGCCGCATGCGGCCCGCGGTTTGTGCATCACTGGCTTAGACCAACAAAGGGATGTAAAATGAGTTAGCGATTATGTTTTAATAAATATTTATATATAGTCAATTTATCTAGAGGAGTATCTGGAAAAAGTGTTGAAATAGAGGAAACTGCTTGAGTTGAACAAGACCTTTACTACTTTACTTGAATTTGCGGCTGTTTTAATAATGATAGAAAATATAGATGACTTCAGTATTACAGCTATAGTATCATCAGTTACAACCGATATTTATTAACAACAAATTGAACTATGGTGCTATCCATACATGATGTAACACAATATTAGTTTTTTTTTTTTTAAATCGTCTTCAAAATTGATCATGTAACGTTCATCTCTTGCTGTACTAGCATTTACATATTGCCGAAATAAAAAATAGCAAACTGTAAAAATTTGCAACCCCTAAAAAAGCTGAATGACGTCTCTGGTTAGTACTCTGTCATTGATTGTCTTTTCAAAATTGATTATAGAGATGAAAGTGATGGATGTTTTAATAAAACCATGGGTATTTTAATAATACACGTAGAAAACACGTATAGTTTAAATATATACTGTTACTGATTTCACTTATTACATGTAATGTAGAATGCTGGACTTCTATAGAAATATTTATTGAGGTTGATTAAAAAATAAGCAATTACTTTGAGGCGGAGTGGTGTTTCGCGTGGATGGAAAAGCTTCCGAAGTGATGGAAATGTTGAGCTTTGGCTTTTTAAATTCGTTGCCGGAATAAAATTTTGATTGACGTTTAGACATATTCAATTCCTTGGCACCGTAACCTTCAACTTTGACCAAGTTTAAACGTCGCACAATAGGTAGTTTTTCGTTTGCTTTTGGCAAGTATAATTTTCATAATGTGTGGCTATCCAATAACCATTTTTTTAACGATTATAATATGTTGTTCTCTTTGACAGCTGATAGCTTCATTCCCGCTTTGTTTATAAATATCATTGTCTATGCAACTTGCTCTAAGCAGCGATGTTTTCTGATGTTTTCGTACGAATAATTGTCTATGCGTAAACCAGCGTAGATAAAAATAATTATAATACATAACAATAAATTTAAAGAGGACATGTGTCATAAATAGAAAAGGTATAGAATGAACAGTTTATAAATCTTGATAATCTGCATTTATAACTCAAAAGCTTTATTTATTATTATTATTATTCCATATCCGCTTCTTACCAGTGGCGGATCCAGAAATTGTCCCAGGAGGGGGGCATTCAATTTGAAAATAAGCATGATACATAAATAATACATTAAAAAATAGATGAAAGCCTTTTTTTATGCGATTTTTTTGGACGGCACCATAAAAAAATATTTTTTGCGCTAATTTGAGGAACAATTTTCTTTTTCATACATTTTTGATACTTTTTTACGCGATATTTTGATTTTCGGAACCGATTTATCAAATCATTTGAAAGTGAGGTTTTTTTACGCGCCACCTTCCTCCAATGTATCGCGTAAAAAAAGATTGGGTGTATATAAAAATAGTCAATACATTATTAAGTAAGTATGTATTCTATAAAACATAGTAAACTAAACAATTAAAGAGCCCATTTCAAAATAAAGTTTTAATAAATCATAAAAATGGAAAATAAATTCTCCCAAGGAGGGGGCCATGGCCCCCCCCCCCTTGGATCCGCCAATGCTTCTTACATGGAGCATATGGTCACAACATGGTTCTTACAAGATTCTCTGCCCCACAGTCTTCCTTCCAAATCATCCCAGCGTCATATGGATGGTCACAAGTGGCCTTCCACGACGTCGGAATCCATCCGGTTGGTAAAAGAGACAGACAGGATTCAGACTCTCTTGGGGCGTTTATAGTACATGTCCAAGTCAGGTCCATCGTCACTTTTTTTATTTTGGACGTAATAAGGGCCTGGCTAGTAGAGGTCTGCACGGGCCGAAATTTTGCAAAATTACCCGAACCGAGGCTGAAAGACTCAGGCCCGACCCAGCCCGGGCCCGAGTCTAATACCACAGTTGTTACATGAATCCGACCCGAAGCCCAAACTTATACTCAACAGACCGAAAAAAACCTGTTTTTTACAAATTTACGATTCTCTATAGAACTGGTGATAATTAAAATCATCATGGCTGACTTATGACATAGTCTGAAATATTTTTCTGAAGAATAAATTCCTTACCCGGGCCCGGCGCGAGCCCGAATCTCAACTGCGATTACGCGCCCCGCGGGCCGGGCCGGGTAAGGGCCCGAAGGCCAGGCCCGGGCCCGTGCAGACCTCTACTGGCTAGTCTGCTATCTTTGTGTTTCTGACAAAGTCAGACCACCATACCCCTAGTATTCACTGCAGGCATTTGTTTTCAAGCAAAGTATATGGTTACTCTGAGCTTTCGTAGAGTGCCATGAATTACGATTGAAAAGCAGCATGCAGTTGATGCATGCATTGAATAAAAGGCACTTGTTTCTGACCAAGTACAACCGTCCTAAACTTTGAAGTTCTTGGAAATTAATAAAGTCATTAATAGAAAGTAAGCATTAGTAAATAACATTTGAAATAAGATAGGCGAATCACCAATGTTAAATTTATTTCCATTGCGATTTACCGCACCATATGTAAGTAATTATTTAGTACTACCAATGTTTATATCTTACCCCCATCCTGTGTCCAGCAGAAAAGGACAATAACCCCTACTTTTATTTGGTTATTTATAATTTAAGAATTAGTATAAATTTTTAGTTGATTCATAAACCTTGTGATGTTATGTCTGATGATGTTTCTCAAAAAAGCGAAACACGTGCCACATTTTGTAACACAATAAGTAGAATAACAAAGTTACTAAACTTAATTTTACATTGAATATAAACTGTTTTTATTTCTTCGACCAAAAGGATACCCCCACTACTTTCAGCGCACCCATGCTCACGTTTTCTTTTTTTCGTTCACACATTTGGCAGTACGAATTATTCTTCGAGATACAAGTAAACTCCGAATTATTAAAAGAACTATTTATAAACAACTCAAAAACATGAAGGTATATGCTATTTTTTCAATCCTTTCAAAAACAGAAAATCTGGGTTTCACTGTCCATCAATTTCAAAAATCGTGAGAAAATTGTCAAACCTGTTACGTAAGCTAAGAAAAATACACAAAAATATTTAATTTATAAATATTGTTTATGTTCAATATTAATAAGCTGAAAGTAATATTTCAAAAAAGATCCATTCTTAGTGGGGTTTAAAAAGAAAACACAAACAATCACTTGAAATTTAACTGTATTCAATAAGATAAACGTTAATAACACCTCCAAGACATTAGACAAACAATACATAACCTTAAAAATACTTTATAAAGATTAGTTAATGTTACAACTCTATCTGACAAATTATGCTATAAATGGGAAGAATTTATTTGTACAAAAACAATTGTTTCATGGTTTGGCTATAATCTAATCAACTGTTGAAATTAAGTTTATCATTGTTAAGTGGGATAATATTTTGCAGAATAATAATTAATATGATACTCACAAAGAGAAAAAGTATCTACATTCCATCTATTTTATATAACAAACAATCTTTCAATTGATAAGAAGTAGAAAACTTTTAACTCCGTTCAAATCGTTCAAAATTTATTGTGACAAAATATTCTCCACCAAAACAGTATAAAACAATCAAAAATAATGTTAGGTATATCCGTTATGAATCTAATAGGAATATGAAATATTTCCTAGAAAACCCTTCAGAAATAAGAACAAAAGATGTATTGTAGAAAATTTTACTTTAATATCTGTTTTGAAATAGATTTCATTGAAAAACAGTATCATTTTTTTTATCATCCAGTTCATCACTTGAAAAGTTTTCAATGAAATTTGGTAGTTTTAAATTAACTTCAGGATACAGTATACTAAGTATATTTTATGGTGGTATTATTACACAGTATTTACAATATTTGACGGTTTGTTTATTTTGTTTCATAGTATGGAGAAATGATGCAAAAATCATATTGTAAATGGAAGAATAACATTTTTTTATTTCTGAAGTTACATGAACTAATTTGAATGTAATGGCTGCATGGGAATTAGGCCATTTTATAGCTGTATGAGTATTGTTTTATGTTAATATACATGCCTACTTGTCCAGCGTAATACTCAATTAATCATAAATATTACAGTTACATCTTGCAAATATTTTATCTCTGAAATATGTATAAAAGTAAAATAATGATAATACACGTTATCAAAAGAAATAAAAAAGAATCTATTAGGTGACTAAAAATGAATGAATTGTGTAACATCAGCTGCTCAACGTTACTTTGTTTGGAAGACAGTAAAGATAGAAGGATGAGGCTAGGAAAGAACTAGTGATTGGCAAGTAGCCCTCACTATGTGCCATTTTTAGGATTGGATGGTGGGAGGATATTTAAGACATTACAGACATCCATGCATTCGAGCACAATTACATTAATCATTCTATGCAAGTGTCCATGCTGTGAATCAAACTTGTGGGCACCGCAACCAAAGAGCATGAATTTAACCGGAGGCCTGGCAGAGAAATGAGGTTGAATGACTAAAAAACTATCAGTTTTCATAGAGCAACTTTTCTTTTAATACCCACATTAGAAGAGTATATGGTTCACATTGAGAGCGGATATGGTTCAAAAAAGTTTTAGGTCACATATTTTTTTTTATTAAATACACCTTTCACAGGAAAGAAAGAAGTTATGGAATTTTGAGTTTTGTTCCAATTTACTTTCCTATCAATAATCTAGCTAATAATATTGCCGTAATTAAAAAAGTATATTTGGAACAAAAGAAACATTACTATAGTCGGCGCCAATATATTACTAGAGTTGGTAAATCGACTAAAAATATACCAAGCTGTTCAAATTCGTAAAATAACAATTGATAGAAAAGCAAATACTTCTGTGGATATTTTTTTAAACTGTAAAAATACAATGATTTATGAAATACATCAAAGCTCTGAAAATCGTATAAAAATATCTATGACATGAATTTCTAAGATTAACCCATCATGTTAAATAATATAGTCTTTTATTGTTTAGCTTCAATTGTTAAAACAATCAAATTATTCCATTTTAATACTAAAATGGCGAAATTTGTAAATAGCATTGGAGAGAGTCCAATAATTCTGGGCAACTTTTCGCATCATCTATGTGAGGTTGAGGAAACTACTTTGGGTGTTAATCAAAATTCTTTTCAGTTACATTTATTACAAGGTATTTATTAACCCATTTTCCCTGACTTCTGTTCCAGATAGATTGCAATATAGAATTTAATGGACAGGCATGCATTTTGTAAAACAGTAGTCACTATCATTCCAATAGTATGGGCTCAATGAAAAAAATCAATAGCTGTAATAATGGGATCACAATTAGCAGCTTTTAATAAATAAGATGGAAGTGTATGAATTTATTTTATTATTCGAGTCTGTTTATTAATTGTGGTTCGATTATGTTAAATCGTATTTGGCATTACGCTGTCTTTAATTCTTCAGCTCAGCAGCCTGAAATTGATTATTTTTTTACGGATACAGCGGTAAAGTCGATATTAATAATATGTATTATAATATTTTTTTATTCGATTAACACTTTGAGAGCAACTAGAATTTGGTTTTTTTGATTCCAATGAATAACATAATTCGTCCAGCTTGAACACATTCATTAAAAGATGAATGGATTATTTTGTTTTGAAAAACATATTTGGTGACATTCGGGCCAATCACCGTATGACATCAGTGGGTGCCGAGTATTTTTCTATTTAAAAATATCACTCAGACCTAATCGAGCTCCGGCTGCCAACTAATAGGCGCTCAATAAAAAACGTTAAATTTATTAGATAACTTTTTCGAATTAAATCAAACGCGATAAAAAATAATCACAGCTCAAATTTGAATCTATTCTTTATGAAGTTATTTGAACGAAATCGATTAACTATTGCTCTTATAAATGGAAGATAAAACAGTGAGTTCGTCCCTGGAGTGATTTTTGATCCACATGTACAGGACATCATCAGGGCTGGAAGAGTTAATCATGCAAGTCAGGTGACGGTGATTTTCATACACATCAGTAATGAGTGCAGTTTCTGTGTGATGTACAAGCTTGATTGTGAGTAAGTGTCATGGGAAAAGATGCAGACAGAATGTATTATATATTAAAATACAAGCTGTTACCTTTGATAGTAAAAAAGCTATAAAAAATAAAACAGTCTAAGCAAATAATAAAAAGTCAATTGTTCTAATAGGTTACATCAACATTTGTTTATTTTGACATAATAAAGTAGTAAAGTATAAAAGAAAACAAACACTTCATAAATAAATAAGTTTTGAAAAACACACATAGATTGAATTTATTGTAGACAAGTATTCGATGTTCAGGAGGTACTGTTGAACAATAAATTTTAGAACATATCATTTTGTAAATAGATATTGTGATATGGTGAAAAAATAACAATGTATTTTAGCTCTAGAAATATAACATAACTTTAATCTCAGTGCCCACATGTTTGCATCTTCGTAGTAAAGGCCGTAAGCTTAATGCATTGGAACAATTAGAGATTAATAGATATCATCAATCCAATGACATTATTAATGAGCAAACAAATATCAATCCATCACCTTTACTCAGACCATTAGGGAAAGTTAATGCAATTTTAAATACATCAAAACTAACTAAGCCCACTAAATAAAAACCAAATTAACTTTCACTTCAGGAAATACTTAAAATCAATCTGACAAATTTGTTAATTAATTATCACAATATAAATTAGGATGTTAGAAAGGAAGAATAGATGTATTGTGAACCTTTACTATGCCACTATATATGGATAAGTAAATGCACATTTAGACATAGTTCTGATGGGGGCATCAAGCCGAAATAGCTATCAACAGTCAAAAAAAATTGTAAAGCTGAAATACATTGTTTTTTTTTCACCGTGTTATAATGGAGTTCTACCAAGTAAATGCCAATTCAATTAATTAATAGATATTGTGATAGTTTTACGAAAAAAATACTATTTCTAAGGGCACAGTCAGATTACAACTATTGATAATAATAGTATAAATACATGAAATTTTACATTCAAATAAACAACTTAGTAGAGTTTGAAATATGTACGATGGATTACTATTATTGAAGATTCATCACTCGAATTTGAGCTCTGAATTAACAATGTGACTGAAATCCATCACTGTGTGAAAATATCTCTTGATGATTATCGATAGCCAAACGTAGATCCTTGACAAAAGATGGGAATGAGAGTAGAACGTATAAAAGTTACGATACCACAGACAACATTCTTTTTAATTCGAATAAATAGATAAATGTTGATACCATAGAAAATGAATTGTCATTTTAAAATCATTCCTAATATTTCACATCCAGAGAGAATAAAGGAAAGACATATATTTCCAGGAAATTTTAAGTACAGATATCATTTAAATATAGTTATGTTTATCTATTCATTATACAGTCTGGACATACTCTGTCACAACCGAGTGTCATTTATTTAAATACATTATAATGGTGTCGCCCTCAGTAACACAACTTACAATAGGTTAAAATAACCATAAAGCGAATTAAAAGGTCACGTAATCAATAATGGGACAGTGTTTTATTTTAAAAATGGAATTACATAAATAGAAGACTGCAGCCCTTTATAATGCCGGCAATTATAAATAGACCGCTGCGATGGATTGGACAGTTTCTTTGAATTGATTGGATTCCAACACCGTATAAAAATATTGATAATTATTCATAGGATGCATGCAGTAGCATGACCTCAGTGAAATTATCTACATTGGTAAGATATAAAGAAGTATGGGAGCGCAAATGTCTAACGAAGTAAGATTTTCGTGAAATCAATTTCTGATAATTGAAGTCTCTGAATTAGATAATTAATTGAAAATGGTGTGTAATTTTGAATAAATTATTCATGACTGATTAAGAATTATTTGACTGGCAACATTTTGTATAAAGACTGTTTGTTTGCAAAACTAAATAACTTTTAAAAATAAGAAACATGTCAAATATTATCATCCAAATAATTATATGAGGAATCATAAATATAAATTGTTTCCTTTATCAAGGTTTAGGATCAGACTACCAATGGGGTTGCTTCTGAGATGATCTTCAACATTTTTCAATGCTATTCTTTCAAATATCTGAACAGATGTTTTTTCCATCTTGCTCGGTAGATGTCTTTGCTAATTAAAAAAAAACAATGAACGGAAAATTAGTGAGTTTTGTACTGTATTTTCGTAGTATAATTTTATTGTGTATATCGGCAACATTTAAAATTGACCAGGCCCTCCAAAACATTTTCGAATAACAAACATATATGAACAGTTTTGTCAATATTGAAGCGTTATATTTTTAGTAAAGTAATCATTAACCAATCAGTTACATCTTTGGTCTAAAACTCTACGTTACATTACACAATAATATTAGTAGTGAAGAGTATAAATAAATGTCAACATTTCTTATATTAACCTCGAATTTATATCATTACAATAATATGTATAATTAAAAAATACATTTAAGACACGGAATTTCATTACATGTACAATATAACAATCAGCCGCAAATAATAAGTCTCGTGTAGACAAATCAAATGAAAATAAGATCTGTTAGGCTATATAAAAAGAAACTAAAACATATGATTGCATTGACATCACATAACAAGTTAACTGACAGCTGTGACAAATATGTCGACGTTGAGCCTTCGAAATCAGCTATGTGTCTTTTTGAAAACTCTGCATGAGACAACAGAAAAAACAGTACGATCAACGCTGTCCCCTCGACGAATTCCAGGATACGTTTTATCCTAATCGTTATTTTTGGGATAGAAGGTTTAAAAAATGATGATTCGTTTTTAATTATTGTGCACATAACCGATTAAAATTGCGCATTTATTGCTCACACACACATAAATACCACAAAGCCATTTATTTTCAAAAGCATCTTCTGACAAATTAATTTGACATACACATATCCAGTTTTGAGTGCAAAAATACAATTTTGTGAAAAATATGCACATACCTGATTTTGAAGACACAACGATGATGTGAAGATATAAATTATACATAATCAACAATAAAAAATTCTATGAAGTGGCATAATTTTAATTTACAAAAATTCCCCATTTTTCTCGTAATAAACACACAAATTCATTCAAATTAAAATTGTTTCAAAATACACCATTATCAAAAAACACATAGAAATGCAAAATTAATACATTTTACATTAAATAAAATCTTTTTAAATTTGAATCTAGTAATTAGATTGACATTACAAGTTGTAAAAATTGAATACAGTTGGTCTGTTTAACTCGGTATGTGATAATGTGCATAGGAATTATTTAAAAATTGCCGTGCAAATAATTATAATATAAAACTAAAGTAAACTATGACCCCCAGCAGTTCTTATGCTTTTGTCAGCATAATTTGTAGAAAATTAGGCTATTTTTTGTGAAAAAAAAAACAGAAAAACCGATAGTGCTTGAGCATAAAAATAACAATTAAATGTCCACATTTGAAATCAATACCCATTTATATTGAGTGTGTTGGATTTCAATGTTTTGTCGGAAGATTGCAAATGACATTGACTATATTTAATTTTGAAATATAAGATTTAAATATGAAACATATTAGCGGACTGTATACACAGGCGATAATGTGGTTGTGTATGCTTTAAAACAAAAAAAAGTGTGTTAAAGACGTATTTAAGAGCTTTCCTTATTTTACATAACAAATATAATCCGATGTGCTTTAAAACGTGAAAAACTCTGAACACGGTTCGTTTGCACACATTTTCTCATCTTTTAAAGCATACATTTAAGTGAAAGCACCTTAATGTAAAGCCGGTTACCGTCTCAACATTAAATGAAAGATCACTTTCAAATTTGCATTATATATTTTTTAAATTCAATCGTTGCTCGTCATTTGACAACTTTAAACAAACAATTTATGACATTCAACACATAATATATTCATTTTTCATGTGTTACTCTTTTCGAGGTTTTCAAAATAATTTGTGAGTTTTTACAGCAACCTGACGTTGTACAAAAAAATACTTGATTTTAAATATGGACAGTGAGTGCAATCTAACTATTTTAGATTTTAGACTTCAAATGAGTTTTAAAAGAAAAAAGACAATTCGTTAATATCAAAATGAACATTCAATAGGTTATAGGTAGAGATAATTAATTAATGAAGAAATCATTGTATTTCAATGATTCTATAATGGCAACACTAAGTATTGTATATTTATGAAAATAAATGCCACTTTATATTTTCTTAGAGTACTATATAATGTATATTATTCATGCTTATATATATACAATCAATAACACTAATTCCTTCCCTTTGGTATGAAGAAAACCAAACATTTCAAGATAGGAAACGATGGAGCACTCATCGTTGCCAGCAGAAAGAATTCGATCTCCCAAACAAAATTTATAATGGTTTTGAATGAAAACATTCGATGAATTAATGTCCCTTTAAAGCTAACACCTTACAATTGAACGATTGCAAATGAACAGTCTAACATTGCGGTGCCAGACTGTTAGTTTAGTTCGTTCATGATGCGAGCACTATCAAAAACAGACAATGTATTAAAAATGAGCTACACAGAAGACAAAAATAAATCACTTACAAGATTTTTATCGTGTTTATAATTGTTGAATTTATCATATCAGACTTTTATTGAGAATAAAATTAAATAATTTATGATGTTTGAGTTAAGTCTGGATATAAAGTACTGATTTTTTGGCAGCTCATTTCTAAATTGCATAGTCTTCAAACCGTTTTATACAGTGTATATTTCATTAAATCTATTCACTTATTACATATTGTATCTACTAGGCTCAAAATTTCATATTAATTTTAAGGATCAACTGTAACTTTAAATTTAATAATAAAGGCTTACCCCAATATTCCAAAAAATATCTATTAAAGAAATCGATTATCTAATATTAATTTGGACTCTAAACCTAGCTGTCAAGAATTCATTACAATCATAAAAATTTTCCATTCGAAAATTTTAAACATAAAATAAAATAATAATAAATTGCAGTCTATTTTTTTTATGGCAACATTATGTTTGGAATGCAAAAATATGCTTTTGTTTACAGAGGAATTCGCAATATATATTATACATTTTTCAGCCTGATAATTCAGTATGCGAAAAGAAAAAGGCGTAAACTTAAATCGGTACTTTTCAGGAGAACCAAAACAAGATTTTTTTTATATGAACCTACATATAAATTTGATGTTTCACTGTGAAATTTACTTATTCTGCAACGCTGATTTGACTGGTCCCCTTACTTCTATATGCATAATATGTATTGTAGTTATTTTGATATATTCAACTCATTTTTAATTTTTAAGACTTAACGCCATTTTCTTTTCGCACACAGTTTTGTTAGTTTGATATTCTGTCTACACAAATTGTTCAAATGAAAAGAAGACTTATGATTTTCTCAATTAATTTAACAGCTTAACGACCGCACGTTTTTTTTTTTAAATTTCACCTGGTGAAATAAAATTTTGCGAAAAATTCGCAAAAATTGTAATTTTACTAAATTCACTATAATTTGTAAGCAAATTGAGATATCTTTACAAAATTTAATTTTCTTGTCTTCCAGATACTTCGCCTATACGCATATATGAGTCAGCCGGCCAGCAACCTTTGTTTTTCAAAGACTCAAATAGGCGTCCGCGGTCGTTAAGCTGTTAAAATATCGAAATAACTTAACTGGCGGCAAATATTTACAGTTTTTGAATACAGTAGTGGATCATTAACTGTTTTTTAAACAAATATAATAAATTTTAAAAAGCTAACAAAGTCTTTTATCAATTTTGGATCTACTAATGCTACTTCGTATTGCTTCTAGTTTATGATTTGAAAATATATTGGCGTCGATAATGATTTAAAGTATCTTATTTTCACCGTGTAAAATTATATACATATTGTCGACCGAGTATAATATTCATTGAATCCAGGTATCATCATTGAGATACCGAAGTAGTTAGAAGAGATGCTTTTTACTACGGTAACGCATGACGGATTAAATACTTGAGGACCCAGGCGTAATAAAATTTGGAGATGTATTATTTCAGTTAAGACAAAAGCATTGCAAAATTCTATGTAAAATAAATATTGTAGCCTCAATAAAAAATATGGGTTATTTTAAAGCCCTTGAGATTCGGAGGCCCCAAGCGCGTGCCAGTCAGAATTGCAATACTACAATACTACAATACAAGTTTTACACTTAACGTAGGAATTGAAGCTGTCTGGACAACCTATTGATTATTTCGAGTCGATAGAATTAATTGCTACTTTTTAAGCAGTTGTCATAGAATTTTAGTGAGCCAACGTTGATCCTGCTTCAACATTTCTCTGCTGCCAGACGAAACTTTGTAGGATAAAATTTATAAGTAGCTTGACATCGTTAGCATTCAGGAAATAAATAATAATGAGATGAAACATATAACACTGCAAGTAAAATAATCTTCTCGTCTCTAAAATCTCTAAATCTTTCGGGACCTTATTCGTAATTCCATTTTCATTTCAAATGTTCATATTTGTTACAAAAATACTTAAGACAGAATTAACAAACTGAAATAATTTGTATACGTTTATTATGATTTTTTACATTGAAAATTTTATTTAGAATCATCAGTCAATTTGACTTTTCAATCAAAATTATTTAATGGTTATTTCGAAACATCAATGACAGTTTTTAAATAAACGCATAACCAATAAAATGACTCAAAAATATCACAAATTCGCCGTCATTTTAATAGAATAAAATGAATGTTACGTTAATACAGTAATAAAGAAACTTCGGGTATTTTATTAGATACAATTATTATAAAAAAGATAAAATTACGTCGAAAAGTTTTACGATTATGATTTAAATACATAACATCTTAAATTGTTACATGGACATGTTTTCATTTATACGTACTAAATTTATAAAGATCACAAACATTTTTTTCATTTAAGACCGAAAGAAAGTTTTGATGAATCATATGACATGGGAGATCTTTTCTTTCGCTCAATTCTTTATCTGAAAAAGAAAAAAGAAAGATTAAATTAAATGGGATCTGGTTCTACGACATATTTATTATGGCTGAGTTTAGAAATATGCGTGAAAGAGAATGGCAGAACACTTTCAAGAGATAAAAAAAAAATTGGGAAGAGAAAATGAATTACAAAAAAGATATATTCTCAAGCGGGTATGGCATGACTTCCATATTTTTAAAGTGTCACCTGATCTATGATAAATAGTTTATTCTTTAATTAATGAAATTGATTGAAGTTTCGATTCCTGTAACCTGAAAATATTTATATGCAGTCTACACAAATAAATAATGTTTCGATATACCAACATCTACACCAAATTTTTTAGGGACACGTATAGTATATCCCAAATAGATTACTTTCGCAATATTAAAAACTAGTCATTCGCTTTGCAATGCAATATTACACACGAATAAAAGAAAAGGGTCTTACTTTCAGTGCTGCGGACTATCAGCGGAGTCTTCAGAATTGCCATGGGCAGCGAGGGATTGCTGCAGTGCAACCGGGGTAAGCCATTCTCTGAAAGCAAAAAAAAGCAATATTTTTTAATTTGCCAAGTAATACATTAACAAACTTTTAAGGTGTTCACTGTCAATACTTGGTGGAATGGCATTATAATAAAATTAATAAAACATTTTTAGTACTTTTTCCACATAAAATTTATTTTATCAGGACCGGTTTCGCTCATCGCGAGCATTATCAACTGATAAGAAAAATATATTGTAATATCATCCATTACTAGTGATTAATTGATATTCTAAAGATGTTTTAGTATGTATATTTGACGTTTTAAACATCAGTGAAAATTTACCATCACTAGATTTATAATATGAAGTAGAAGATGCTTAAATGTGTTGCAGCGTATAACCATCCAAAATTTTCGCAGAACACCTATTTAGGTTCCATAGTTTATTAACATTTATTAACATAGTTTGGGAAACCCTGTCATATACAATAGGTAGCCTTGGTGATGTATTTTGAAATTATTTAAAAATAATATGGACAAACTAAGATAATTTTCAATATTTAGCCATTATTGGGCCATTATAGATGTCACCAGCACAATAATGTTGCGATGTTGAAAAAAAAAAAAATTTCAAGAGAAAATATCACGACGCGCCGGCGAGTCATTGGTGTCACAGTGCTCAATGCATTACCTTGGTAGACAGCGTTGGAGGAATGGCACGCAGGAACTGAAGTAGGCTAGCCTGTTGACCCAAGGAGGGATGTCGGTTCCGCATAAAAGTTGACACAGTGCACCCGAGAAGTGATTGCAGTTGTTGTTCATTAAGTGGTATCTGAAGATGCAAAACAGAAATAATAATAACTACCGTATTCATAAATTCCGAGAAAAAAATGTAATCAATAATGAACATCAATTTTACTAACCTGTCACCTTTGAATTGTTTGCCGAGCTCGACGACGGCCAAGCGAACTTCTTCCGCCGTGAAATCAGTCCATCCAATATTGAGACTTTGTCTAAAGATAAAAATCAAATTCAATATATGTACATCAAACTAAATTGTTGGAGATACGTGACACTGGGATGACTTGGGAGGAAGCAAAGATGCTGAAGGAGGCACCAAGTGGTGATTGTGTGAATAAGAGATGAAAACGGCAAAAAAAGTTAAATATATATTTTCATGTGTTTTCATTTGGTTCTTTAAGGGCCAGCAACATATTGGAAGTAGTTTTTAGCACCGTAGGAGACGTGTTAAACATTTGATTTGTACACTAACAACTGCAACTTTTAAGGTGTTAACGCACAACTCTTGGTGGAAAGGTATATTAAAAAATATAACAAATATTTGTCTTAAGCAGTGGTAATTTTACCAAGATCATAAATCCATTCACAACTCAAAGCTGCCTAAATATAACAGTGACTCACCTTAAATTATTAATTAACACAATATAAATAAAGGCAGAATTGTATTACATTGTAAAACATCTACAACTTTACCTGAATCTGAACTGATCTCCGAGCTCTGTGGGGTCTCTAGGTGGTATTTGAAAAATACCAGTGAAGGAAAAGGGATGTCCTCCGTAGACATATTCCACTCCGTGCACCTCTACACCGCTATGAAATACGCCTAGACCGAGATTAGCCGTGTAAGAATTCACCCAATACTGAAAAGAATTTTTTTAAGCTAGTTGGGTTTTTGGATTTTTTAAGCTGTCACAAAGTCTCATAAAAGAAATACAACATGCAAGTGTCAATTGTAAGCTTTAAGCCTTCGAAGAGTAAGTTAATTTTGACTGAATGTGGTTTTTTCTTATATTTCGATTATTTGTGGTTTACCTCACACAAAAATATGAAAAACATTTTTTTTTTGGACACAGATCAATCTGGGAAGAATATTGTTTATTATTTTTAGATGGTAAATATTTTTTTTGAATCATAATACGCATAGTTAGAAATGTAAAGTAAACTAATTCTTTATTACCTTTAAATATTTTTCTTTTTCTTTAAAAACTATTACTGTGATTTTGTGCATAGATTTTTTTGCTCTCATCTGTGTACATGTGACACGGCATCGATTTCAGGAAGGGAATCGATCTCAAATGGTAATTTACGCTCAATATTATATGACTACAAATTTGTTTACAAATGTTAACCTTTTTTAAAAAATCTTTTATTCGTTTGCAACACAAAATAGAAATAATGTGGCGGCCAAAAATCACTGTTGGATGTGTGTAGAAATCTGAATTCTAGAAATCTAAAGTCTAGAAAGTCTAGAAGCCTAGAAATCTAGATGTCTGAAGAAATAAAAAAAAATCAATAAAAATATGAGAATGGCGATAGATAATAGATGACGAGATACTTGGACGTACAGGTACGGCCATACTCATCGAAGGCTTAATGAAAAAACCACTATTTATTGATTTTTTTTAGTATGGAAACAGTTAAAATATGTAAAAAACCAAATTGGTCTGATCTGGTTCGTGATATGGATGGTGGATGAAATGAAACTAACGACAATATTTGACAATTCTTGTAAAAGATGCTATTTTTATCTTTTGAAATTTTATTGTTTCTAATCTAATGTCGGTTCCTATGGCGCAACGTTTAGCGTTGTGGGTTTCTGTGGCGGACTTCCAAGTTCGAGCCCCAGTACGAACAGCATTTTTTTGATTGATTTCTGTTCGAAGGCATGGGTGTTTGTGATGTCTAAAAATTCCCTCCCACTCTTTCCGATCCTCAAATAACTGGCTGTAGCGAGAGCGATTAGTTAACCACTAGTGCTGTCTTAGCCTAATCCTTCTATTCCTACTACTCTCTTTGAATAAGAAAGGCTGAGCGACTAAGTAACAAACAGTTCTCGTAGAAAAACTTCTGTTGAAACACCTCGATTAGGAGGCCATATGCTCCACATTGGGAGAGGACATGGATAAAAAAAAAACTTTGTTACATCATATTTACCAGGCCTGTAGCCATGGGTCCTATTGGGCATTTGACCTCATTGCATAAATCTTCTATGAAAAGAAAAGGTTTGAATATTTGATTGTTTAATGAAATTATATTAGTTGACGTTTCATTATCACCGTAATTTTGTACTGACCATGTCATAGACGTTGAGAACGACGGGTTCCCTGCCGTGCGGCAACTGCTGCCGGCGCGCTCCGCCCATTGTGGGAAGACACGACGGGAACATGCGGCCCCCTTTCAGCCCCCGTCGTAATCACCACTCTGCAATGAGAATAATCAGCACAATTAAGTTATCTGAAAAAATGTAAGATGTCAATGTTATTTTGCATAATACTGTTTGTAGAATGAATAATAAAAATGACGATAGAGTTAAATATGTCTACTCATGGCTATCTCATTAATATGTTAATATCACTTGAGCGTATTCTATTTATGGAAACATAAAATTAACAAGAAAATGCAATAACATAGCCAGGGCCTTTTATAGAAATTCGAAGCAGATCTATTTTAAAAATATTTAAATTTAGGATAATATTGTCAGTATACACTGTCAGGAAACGTCAAAAATTGGATATTTCGGGTTATAAATGCAGATCAATAGATTTAACCTTTACACGTCCAGCAGTTTCGCAGATTTACATCGTTTAGTGCCCAGCGGTCTCGTACAAGACCAGCATTCACAGCAAACTTCGCTGTCAGATTACACTGATTTATAATAATATACTTTCGATGGATTCGGCGGTAACTTTGTGGAAGTTCATTTTAATATAAAATAAAAATAACTTTGATTATTCCACGTATTGTGTTACAAAATGTGACACGTGTTTCGCCTCTTTCATCGGCATCGAAGGCATCGTCAGACAACTACTTTCGCATAGTACGAATGTACTTAAGCTAACATTTGCGAAAGTAGTTGTCTGACGATGCCTCTGAAAGAGGCGAAACACGTGTCACATTTTGTAACACAATACGTGGAATAATCAAAGTTATTTTAATTTTATATTATAATAATATAATAAAAAATATCAATATAAGCTATTGAATCATAATTTTATTTAAAACATATGAATATATGATATTGAATCATAATTCTATTTACGTTTTTAAGCTCGAGATCACCTATCTATCAGTGATATAAGGAAGGGATGAAATATTTTAACTACCAATTCATCAGTGCATGCTTAAAACGCATATATTTTAATGACCCATTGTAGTGTATAAACTATGTAAAAAAAAAAAATGTGTTGTAAACTTAGATGAGCTTTTCCTTTGAGAACCTTCTTTATTTTATCTAAATATATTCACTAGTTTTAGAGATAATGATTTTTTAGCCATCCCAATGTGCAATGTGCGAAAAAATGCACGGGGAGTGAGCGATACCTATTCCTCGCGGTGCCCAGGTGTTTAAATATAAAACACGCT
This sequence comes from Himalopsyche anomala, assembly GCA_031772345.1. Lineage (NCBI taxonomy): Eukaryota > Metazoa > Arthropoda > Insecta > Trichoptera > Rhyacophilidae > Himalopsyche > Himalopsyche anomala. Next base: position 1,577,812 of record CM062823.1, on the reverse strand, counting down.
TTAACGCATGAAAAAACAAACCCACTCTTACTACATTTATTTATTTATTTGGCAGTTATTACTGGCAGAAGCTTATAAATAACTTATTTACCCGTACAGATTTCTTATTTTCACAGTTACGTAAACTGCTATTATACCTTTCCAAATTCAAATGATGAAATCTGTTCGATGATCCTAATTTATGCAACGGATTGCAATACAGAGAAGTTATTTGACTGTAATTTTTTTCGGTTGACAGCACACTGAACAAACACAAGCAAAAACTGAATGCATATTTAACATTACTGTTGGTATCCTTGTGAATTGAAATTAGAATTCAGAGATAGCACAGGCAGTAATTATTAATACACAATTGACATTATGATAATATAGACATTGCATTACTCATACCTCTGTTATGGTGAGATAGTTCATTCATAAGTCATGATAATTAGCAGTGTTGAAGAAATAAATTGATTGCATTCTTTTAAACATATCTCCATTTTGATTAATACTGAAATAATCAGTCAATACTGTTGGGTAAATTTTTATACAAAAGTCAAGGGTAAAAGAAGAAAAATAAACCAAACTGCGATAAATCAACTGAAAGAGAGATTTCGAAGCTGAGATAAAATTAGAGACAAGTAGTTATCGCATTTTGTTATAAGTGCAACACAGATAAGATTATAAGCACAAGTTCATGATTGGTTAGCTTCGATAGTGGCGCTCGTGTGTTTGAATCCCATAGCAGACAGATTCATAAATTGAATTTTCAATCGATTGACGAATTTCTGTTCAAAGACATGGATGTCTGTGATCTTTAAAATTCCCTCCTACCGATACGATCCTGAAAAAGTGGGACGTAACGAAAACGATCACTCAATTACTAGTCGTGTCATAGCTTTATCTTTCTATCCCTACTCTTCGAAAGGTTTTAGTAAACTCCATTAGGAGTTATTATGTTCCACATTGTTTAAATACAAAACAAATAAGGTGTCATTTGTCAATCCTTGGTGGAATGGCAATAGGCATTATTTATAAAAACGAAACCATTGTTTTGTACTCTGGTTTTTACTTATCGGCAACATCAGTTGAAAATATTCACGTTAAGTGAAATCGGTCCTGATCATGAATTCAAATTTTGGTTTATTTTAATAACAAAATCTACCTATCTAGATTAATCAGAAATGTTCAGAGGAGCAATAAATTAAGCATTCTATAAATATTTTTGGCCTTAAATTGTTGATGAAATGGAATGAGAAAACACGAACAGTAATTTACAAGCCATATGTCAACAAATCCAGTTCGATATCTCATTAATTGATAAGTAATATAAACCAACAAAAACATTTATTTTTTATTTAAAAACATTGTTGTGAGCTATATAGTAACTCAGTTACTCAAGTTGCTAAACTATTAAAGTTCAATAATGTAGGAATGGTAAATTTAAACCTTTTCCTGTGTTGGTGCATGTATGAGTCGAACTGAAAATATTATACTTATAAAATCAATTCTAGCAGAATTTTTTCAATGAAACTTTTCTGGTCGTAAATCCATATGAAAAATATAAGCATGTAAACTTTTCATAAATATTAAAAAAAGCTTCATTTAAAGTTTTTTCAATTATCACTGTACCCTTAACAGCTTAACGACCGTGGACGCGTATTTAAGTCTATGAAATCCAACGGTTGCAGACCGTGGACGCATATACGCGTCCTACGTCATACATTCCATTATATTGAAAAATCACTTGGTTAGGATCGAGTTTGATTTCGAATGTTAACGAGAGATGGTAGTATACATATTGACGCATTATTTGACAAAAAATAAATTATTTTTGTGCAAAACTATTTCGTGAAAAAACACCCCTAGACGGTAGACTTTTTTTTTTCGTATGTGATTTTTCATAATATTATTTTACGTTCTGTTTAAATATTTGATTTATAAATCGTGTCTGGTTTGTTTCCCCGATTAGCGACGATATACATACGTAATATTAGCAGGGTATCCTGTCGTCCAGATGCATTTTTGAGGCGGAGCCCTTAGAGTTACGAATTGCTTAGTGATTTATTGCTTGGGCGCGCATGCTGCATTTTTATGACGGCCAAAAACAATTTTGGAATTTTTAAATGAGTGGTTGATAATATTATGACCTATTCAAACTTAGTGACAGGGGTTCTCAACTTATGTTTACGAAATAAATTAAAAAATATTCCTTTGAAATATATTCTTTTATGTTACTATAGCAAATATAAATTTGCTATAGTATGTACACGTAAACAATGTGAAAAAGTAGGTTTTGCATATTTTAAAAGAAGATCTTTTAGTAGATTTAGGTTTTTTCAGTACACAACAGTATGCAATATACAGATGAAGAACCACTGCTCAAATTGCATTGATTTATGTGGCAAAGTATCTGGAAGCTAGAAAATGAAATTTGGTAAAGGTATCTCAATTGGTTTACAAATTATAGTGAATTTAGTAAAATTACAATTGTTTGCGAATTTTTCGCAAAATTGCCCGGCCGCCAGGTGAAATTCTATCAAAAACGAGCGGGCGTTAAGCTGTTAATACTCCTGCTGACAATAATTTATAAGCTTGTTGTTGGTTATCTATTTTTATTAATTGTGTGCTTGTTTATGATCCCCATTTATTTGAATAGATAACTATATTCAAGAGTGATTTGCTTGCAATATTATTAATAATAACAACAAAATTCATTACTGTCATTGCCATCATGATCACACTGGATATGAACCTACTGCAGGTTCACAAACGAAAACCCAGTAACGACATTTACTTCCTCTAAATGATAAAAGCCTGTTGTGCGTTCCAGTGCTCAATGACATTGACTTTAGTTTTGGTACTTACGGATTCAAATCTACTGAGAGGGAAAGTTTGATTTTTCAATTGATATATGATTTCCTGTTCGAAGGCATTAATGTCTATGTTTTATGTTCTCTCTAAGCCTACTAGAAGTGTAGCAAAAGCAATTAGATCACCTTTCTATCCCTACTCTCAACAAAAAAGAGAGGTTGAGCAACACATGAATGTCTGTAGATCCCAAAAGGCAGGGCTGTCAATGAAATCCCTCAGGCTTAACAATTCTACATTTGTAAATTACCGAGGTATTGTAAATTTTAAGTCTTACTTTACAGATTTTATCAATGATAATTTTCTCACAATATTCCATAGTTTTTTCACAACTGGTAATAAAGTTAATAACAACTGAACAACTGGCAAATATTGATTAAAATAAAACTATTTTGCATTAAACTTCATATTTTTTCACCACCATAAAATTCTGTTGTAAAAATACTAGTCAAATAAAAACAACTTTGAATTTTATGTAGAATAGATCAAATGATAATTTGAAAGATTGAAATGTGATATTGAAGTTCTCTTAAGCATTTCAGTAGATATTATAAATTATTAAAAAGTCAGAATCAGCTTTAAATTTATATTATATTTATATAGTCACTATGAGTGTTAAATTACAGATAACATATTTAGTTTGGTTTAAAAAAAAATGTAAACCGTTATGGTCTAGTGATATGAGATGTACTCCATCAATCAGATGGGTCTGGGTTAATGTTCTGGCAAACTTAATATAAAATTTATGTCTAATATTTGAAATTTGGGCATCTGGAGTCAGAAGCGGATTATCCAATAAGCTAATGAGACGTGCGCTTGGGGCCTCTGAATCTTACGGGCTTCAAAAATAGATTATATTATATAACCCATAAACTTTTTGTTCAGATTTTAATATATTCTTTTGATTATTTTAAATGGAATTTTCTGTCGTTTTTCTAATATCCGAAAAACAAGGCCTCCAAATTCTATTGCGCCTTTGGACTCCTATGTACATTATCCGCCACTGTCTGGAGTTGGTATTGCAGTTTTCAACCCTGCCTTCCTACCAAATATATTTGCACTAGGTTGTAGTGTAGGCTTACTAAAAAAAATCAAAATTGCTACTCCTCCATACCTACCCGCTTTGTAAAGAAGATTGTGAGTTAGGCTCAGAATCTCAGAAGCTCAGATTCTAGTTCTCAAGTTCTAGTAAACCAATTTTCTAATGAAATGCTATATTTGAAGAGGGAATCGAGGTGATGTTTGGAAGCTTTGATAAAAAAAAAACTTCTGGTTAGTGATATGTTGTACATTTAGGAACACCCAGTAGTGATAAGACTAGAAGATTTCAACAAATGATAACATTAAAACCGAGATTCTTAAATTTCTGATTGATATTTATAAAGGTTGAGCGTTTTAATCACCTGATAGAATTTGAATTACCTGACAATTTGACAACCAATTTACTGAACGAGAAATACACTTAGGCAAAATGTAAAATCATCAAAGTGGCTTGTACATATTGAAGATTTTATCGGTCAAAAATTAACAGTATCATACTTATGGTAGGGTTTGTATTTTTAAATTTTGCTTTCGTATGCAGAACCAATCAGTTAGTGATGAAACGTATTGTTAGGATGGCATAACAAATCCGAACGTGCTATGAGTAATCAAGGGTCATTGTGGTTCATAAGGATAATGTTTAAAATACAAAATATGTTTACCTCAAATAGATAGGACAGATATGATATTCTCTATGAAATGTCTAATCTTCATAGTCTGTATTTACGTCAACAAAACGATGCCGAGTGCTGTAACAAATTAACAACCAAAATAACTTTTGTGATATTTGATGCGAGCTCAGATGCAAAATAATTCCTGAACAGCACAGTGACAGATATGACCATAAGCAAATTATACATCAGCAATACTTGTCTATGGTAAAAGATTCAACAGGGGAATAGAAACTTTATCATTATAATAATTAATTTATTATACTATTCTATATTTACAGTACTTGCTAGTTAAGTGAAAAGATTCTTCAATGGTTATATTTTGAAATTAAATAATTTTGATAATGATGCGTTGGCGTCTAATATTATGTTACAGCTAAGACATATTATGTTACTTAGAGTAATACTTTTTTTGTAAAAGAAGGTGCCAGAACTCCCTTTTTGTCAAGCTTTTTAATTAAAGATTTTTTTCTATGGCATACTTGTAACCAATGTGGAGCATATGACTTCTGCTCAACAGAGGACGTTTTAGAAGTCTTGCTACTCAGTTGCTGAGTAGCAAGCAGAGCCATATTCAAAAGGTATCTAAAATAAAAACACCGAACAAACAGCCAATGGCTTTTAAAATTTGGTGAATATTTAGTTGACACACTAGAAATCAATGCTAAAAAATGATGCTGAAACGCTGTTCCATTTCGTTACATGGTAAACAAACCCTGCTTTAGAGTATAATTCACATAATAGTAATAAGTACTACGTATTATTTTTCTAAGAATTATTGGTTCTCCGTCGACACCCGAAAATAAAATTTGTAGTGACTATTGTTAGGTTTAATATTTGAAGAAGGCAACTAATTACTTGGTCAGTTTTTTATTCGATAAACGGTCAGTAAATATTAAAGAAATTATCAATTATTAATAAATAAAACGGTCAGTTAAAAATTATAAAAAGTCATTAAAAAATATAAATTAACAGTAAAAAAATATGTTTTGGTCAGGATTTAATTAGAAAATGGTAATTATTTTATTGTAAAAATATCAGTAGATATTTATAAATTGTCAGTGGCTAGACGATTTGGTGGCTTTTCTTAAAAGGATGTTCGTTTATAAAAAGTGAATTGTAAAGCTGCATTGCACTCTTTTATAATTTTATAAACGAAAAGTATTTGTATTTGTAAGTAAAAAATATTAAACTGATAAATGTCGTTACTTTTAATCAGGGGTGGGCTGGAGGGGCCTGCGCGAGCCCCTTGTTAGATTTTACCACGGCCGGCGAGCCCCTTGTTAAATTAATAGAAAACAATATTCTCAGATCATACTAGTACATAACTGCAATTTCTGACATATACTATCTACAACAGCTTCCAGTATACACAGTAGTACATTTTTAGCCATTTACAATGATTAGTTTATATTAAACTGCATATCGTTGCATATTTTAAGTGTATTAAGTAACAATCGTTTGCTTATTTAAAGTATTGCATGTAATTGCATATGACTGATAAATTACTTTGATATTAAGCAAATCCCTTGTTAACGTATTGGCAGCCCACCGTTGTTTATAATAAATTCAATAAGAGTTTAAAGTGTTTGGCTTTTTGGAGCTATTTTTGAAAAGAGAGAATTTTTGATTATTATACGCAAAATAAAACATACTTTTAGCCATAATAAACAATATATAAATATTAAAGAAATTATCAGTTATTGATAAATAAAACGGTCAGTTAAGAAATATAAATGGTCATTTAAAATTATTTGAATATTTTGAATGAAATTATATAAAAAAGCATTTGTATTTGTAAGTAAAAAATATTAAACTGGTAGATGTCAATAAATACCGTTACTTATAATAAATTTAATAAGAATTTTAAGTGTTTGGCTTTTTGGAGTAATTTTTGAAAAGAGAGAATTTTTCGATTATTATACGCAAAATAAAATACACTTTTGGCCATAATAGTAAACAAATTCCTTTTTTTTTGTTTTTGTTGAAAAGGTATTTTTGATAATAGCTTACATATTGATATACCAGTTCAAGACTGGAACATGTCCAAATAGCAACTTTTTGGTTATTAACATCATTGGATTCGCCATGCCAAGATCTAAATTTCTTGTATTCAATATTGTAGCCAAGATATCGCAGAAGTTCCTGTGTGAAATTTTATCTTTTCAGTATATATCATAAGCTCAATCTAATTCTAAAATGTGATTATCTCAAAACCACTTATTTCGACTTGTTCCCGTCTTGAACTGGTGTATCGATATGCTTACACCCTCTTCCTACTGCATAAATAGTAACAATGAGATGGTCCTGATAGTGAAAATATTTTGAAAAAAATCATATGAGCAATGAAAATAATGCCTTTTTTTTGCCTTAGTTCACAAGCTTTGGCACTGTCTACACACTGAATGTTTGGTTAAATTAAAATCAGAATCTTAACACGCCGCAGCAGTGTTTCTCAACCTTTTTTTGTATCTTTATTTTTCTGTGGCCCCCATACCATTGTTTTCAAATTTCAAAAACCCAAGAATTTTCGGATATCCCAAAACTTCCAGCGTGGGACTTTTTTTTTCTTCCAAGAATTTCCGAATCCAAAATCCCAAGAATTTACAGATTTGCCCAAATAAACAGCGTGGGACTTTGCAACAGGTGGTGATCTTTTTTCACTTTGACTATTTCTAGTAAATGATTTTATTCTTTCCATTGTAGAAAATGATTTTTCTACTGAAGCACTTGCTAGTATGGTAAAGAATAATTTTATTAATAAATTGACTAGTTTTTTAAAAATATCTTTGGTCTATTTTTAATAATCACATTATAAACACATTGGTTACGGGGCGAATACGCCATAAGTACTTGATAAAAGTCCGGTCTTCTTTAAATCATCATAACTTTTACCCAAGTAATGGGAAATAATTGTTTAAAAATTGTGAATATCTATCTATTAATTTTTCTAATACTATCTATTATAGTATTAGAAAAAAATATATATTATCCTTTTTTTGATTATCACTTTGAGTTCAATTGCCGTGTGTTTTAGGATATCGGAATTTTTGTTTAAAACACTCACTTTAATTTGTGAAAACAACGTATTTACGTTTCGGCAGATATTACTGTTGAAATTTGCTGTGCAAATAGAGGTTGGTCCTGTGAAAATATTATAAATATGGTCATAAATAATAAATAAATAGGATAACATCGACGAATCTGCTGAAACAATTGTTTTTTTACTCCACCAATTGCGCCAATAGGTTATGGTATGGATTGTAAAATTAATAGCTCTCATTTTTAAATGAAAATAAGTTAAATAACTCACTGAGTAATCTCACCCATACTAAGGGATTAATTTTTAATCAGTCAACAGCATGTAATTTAAAAAGAGCATTGCAGTAGTCATTGAAATTATTAAACCTATAATACAGGCAGTGGCGGCCGGTCAATGTGGCATTGGATTAATGCACCCCTTGTATACGCAGGGGCGGTTATATTTCATGAAATACTATTCAAACATAACATTTATACCACATCATTTTCATTCTCTCATTTTAAATTCAATAAAATAAAACAAAATTTTAAATAAAATAAAATTTTCTAAAATATTTATTGTAGACAATAAATATATGACAAATTTAAAATGAGTGAATGGTATAAATGTTATGTTTGAATATTATTTCATGAAATATAACCTGCCCTGCATATATAAGGGGTACATTGATCCAATGCCACATTGACTATTCTTGTTACCCGATTAAATAAAAAATAAGATCCAAACTTATTCATCAACTAAAAAAGAACATGGAAGGGGATTATAAAGAATTAAATATTTATTTTTTTGTTGTGATATATTTCACACTCCTGTACCGATGTATACAGATATAATTAGATAGAACACAATTAATATGAAAAACTTCTTGACTAATGAATTCAGCAGGCTGGGGCAAGAACCATTGAAGAGTTCCAATCAATACCCTGGAACATAATTACAAAAATTATAAGGCGATAGACAATTCAGGAGGTAATTTTCAAATTTGGTTTACTCCACTTTTCGAGAAACTGAGAAAATGCGACATTTTCATTCATCATTCTTTAAGGGTTTGTGTTAATTAGTAACATTCTTAAAAAATGTTTAAAAATGAAGAATTACAAATTGTGTGTAAAAATAAAAACTTTTGAACATAATAAATAAAAAAGAATTTTTTTCTAATTTCGTGTGTAACATCAGGATCTGACTAAAATTAGAAGGTTGGAACCTGATTTCAAGGAATAATAAACATAATTATAACATATTAATGTGATTTTAACACGATTATCAAGCCCTCAAAAAATAATTTTAAATTGTGGCGTTGTTTTTAGCTTAGTTAGTGAAGTTTTTTGCCGAAATAATCCATGACTAGCTTTAACTCACTTTTACCCTTTTACTTAATAAGCGATACCACTGCAATCAAAAACAATGTCATTAAGTACTTCATCTTAACTAACCTTTCACAAAATTACTTATTGACTAGCCTGAACTGGATTGACCCATTTTGAAATTTAGCTTTGTGGTTGATCTTGCAGGACTTTTTATGTGCCTATGACTCTGATTATATAAGTGGAATCCTTAAGCAAGTAAGATAATTTGCTGGCATCCGGATCATTTTCATCCTGTAGAGTTCTATCGCTTTACTTTTACGGATAGCTAATCACTATCTATATTACTTATTTGCCACAAAAATACATAGTCCAGGGTAGACAGGGGAGATAGTATACTATGCTATATTAGTAAAAATGGCATGTCAAACAAAAGATAGAAGGCATTTCGGTATATAATAATGTTAACTTGTCGACGTTTCTTTTAGTTTTTGGTGCAAGTAGTCATCGTTTAATTAGTTTGTATCTTGTGCGTTGTTGCATGTTCTGATAAATCATCGACCATCAACTGACACAAGGTCGAGAGTATGTAAAAATAATAAACGTAGAGATAAATGTTTGTTTTGTCAGTCTCTATGGAACGTTTCTACATAATATGTAATAAAGTAACATTGTTTTCTTACAGAATTAATTTTGACCAATCATTGTTTTATTTAATTCTGTAAAATTATAAAAATAGTTTGAATCTTCATCTTTTTATTTTATTTTTCTAATTAAGTACAATACCAAAATGTCCAACAGGGTATAAAAATAAATGTAAATAGAGTCTACATCAGTGATCACCAAGCGGTCGCTCGCAAGCTACCAGTAGCTCACGGAGGCTTTTTCGGTAGCTCGCGTAGGATATTTTATCATATTTATAAATTTGCAAAATACAAAAAAATATTATTGAACTCGGAAAATAAAAAAAAATTCAGATGAATTTCAATGAAATACTTAAAAGGTTGCCTGCCGTTGCAATATTATTTTTTCAGCTGTATCGTCGAAAATTTTCAGGAAGATGGCCCTTCATCAGAAATGGAATTGATAGAATTTCAATGTGATTTGTTGCTTAATAGTGTTGCCTCAACTATAGAATCTGTATGGCCTTTCGTCCCAAAAGAAAAGTATCCAATTTTAGGTTGAATTGCGCTCAAGCTTAAAGCATTGTTTTGTTCTACCTACTTATGTGAATCAATGTTTTCCACTATGAAGGTGGTTAAGAGTAAATATAAAAACAGACTCACAGATGTACATCTTGATGCGTTCGGATGGGAGTGACAATGTACTCACCGAAAATTGAAAAAATGTGGAGGAAAGTGAATGCCATTCTTTTCACAAATTATTTTTACTTGTTATTTTTATATTTATTTTTACACACACTTATTTGTCTATTATTTTGTTTGTAAATAATAATTAAAGTACCTACGCATTTCACAAAATCCGATGTTCTAATTTATTTTAAGTAATATAATAATATTATGTATGGTACGATAAGGGCCGATGATAAAAAAACAATTAGGAAGGAATATGTATAGGTAGCTCACCAGACAATTTTCAATTTATGAAAGTAGCTCACATCATGGTTTCTCAACGGTGGGCCATTTATTTTTGTTTTGGGGAGCCACAACACATTTCAGGGGGGCCACAGAAAAATAAAGACACTCAAAAGGGGCCACGCTCCCAAAAAGGTTGAGAAACACTGGTCTACATGATACTGTACAAAAAACGAGTACTGTACTGCACTTTGCGAATTTCACTATTACAGCATTGCATAACATGACTGATTAAAATTGATTGAAAAATCAATATTTTAAAGTTTTCACTACCGTTGTGCTATTTCCGCGCGCATAGTACTTATTTTGGATACATATGAAATACAAAACAGGTGATTATGTTGAACGGTCTGTGTGCTCAAAACATGGTTGTGTTAGGCATTTCAGACTGTTAAAAATAAGGACCTTGCACGCGAGAAAAGCACTAGCAACAGTGCTGTTCCCGTCTGCATAAAAAATATTTTTAACGGTCTGAAATACTCATCACAATCACATGTTGAGTATTTCAGACCATCCAAAATAAGTGTATGCGCGAGTTAATAGCACCTCAAGAATCAAACCGGTTAGCTACCGGCAGTAAGAGATGTGTGTCGCCTTGCTATGTAAATGTTGTGAACCACCGATTTAAATTATCAAACTCCGCATAGCTGTATCTATGTCCATCCATTTGACCGTTTAATCCAAAATAGAGATTACTCATAATCCATGGTGTAGAGCAGTGGTGCACAAACCGCGGGCCGCATGCGACCTGATGTGGCATTAGCTGCGGCCCAAAATAACAAGTACTTCATCACCAAATTTTTCATTGGATATGATAAAAATCTGCGTTTGACATGTAAAATAATTATGCAGTATATCCCGTCCTAATTGATGCAACTCATTAGATAATCATTTCTTTATTTTTTACTTCATTTTCTGTAAATGTCATTTTGTATTACCTTTATTGTTTGTTTGTTTCTCTATCCCCCCTTGCCTCCCATTTTTATTTGATTTTATTATAATATATCAGAATAGTAATATATTTTCTAGCGGTTTAACCCGTCCTAATTGATCCAACTCATTAGATAATCATTTCTTAATGTAAATGTCATTTGCATTATCGTTTGTTTGTTTTTCTATCATCCCCTCCCATTTTATTTGATTTTTATTATAATACATTAGAATAGTAAAATCAAAATCATTCGTACTTAAGCAAACATTTGCGAAAGTAGTTGTCTGAGGATGCCTCTGAAAGAGGCGAAACACGTGTCACATTTTGTAACACAATACGTGGAATAATCAAAGTTATTTTTATTTTAGATTACCCATTTCACATTTGAAAAATCGCTTCTTCTGTAAAATTTCGTAGATAGTGTTTCGCCTACTTCGATACTAAGCTTTTTAAATATATTTTTAAAAATTAAAACGGCAGTAGGAGTGCATCTGCATGTTTCGCAATCATATGCTTTATATGTCACGATTTATGACCTAGTTGTAATTTTTTTTAAATGTACGTTACGTACATTATAAATTTATTGAGATGAATTTTGAAATCATTGAAGAATATTTCAATGAATAAAAACTTATGTATTCAAAATTGTAGTCCAATTGCATGTGAAATAATTTTATGAAAAATATTTAGGAGTTCATCTTTTTATGCAGTTTTCATCAACATCTTTTTCAAAATCTATTTCCACTCCCGTTGAGAAGAATTAAGATTCCTTATGGATTTCATTTCAAAGGAAGTTTTCATACGAGAACTATTTGTAGTTTCTCAACTTCACTTTTTCAAAGAGATTAGGGATAGAAGGAATTACTTAGTAGAATTTACTATGTTGGATGTCTACACAGGACTGGTCGATGGTGGTAATCGCAAAAACGACCAAGGTGAGAAGATATCTGGAATGATAAAACAATTCTTAGAAGTCATGCTATTTCATAAAAAAATCTATTTGTGAACGGAGCATAATATGTTGAATTGTAATTTATGAGCCAAGCTCTGAATCTTGCATCTGCTTATGTGGCAGATAAGTTTTTGACGATTTGTTTGAAATGCCAATAAGAAGTAATTGTGGTGCTATAATGCGAAACGTACTATTTCCAAAATGAGCGATATTGAGTTAGATATGCAGATAGGGTAATTCAAACCTAATGAATTGACTGGTATTATTAGTTTTACGATAAAATGTTTAGAACACCGTCATTTTTCAACTTGAAAATCGTATTTTTCTGCAAAACGCACTATTTATATTGAGCTGTCAAATGTTGGCAAATTTGACTGTATATTTTAAACATTGTGATCTGCTCTGAAGACAGTAAAAGAAAGGATAATATTTTTGTTTATTCCTGACAGGGAACCAAATCAGGAAGCGGACCAAACTAACGACCGAATCAAAATCGATTGAACGTATGCGGAAATGAGATTTGTTTTTCGGCTTACTTGAGAAATTTGACAGCCATATTGTTATAATTCATCATACATATTTCTCCGGACATTTAGGGATGACTTGTAATTGAATGTTCAGGTATGAATTGCAATTGATTTGTGAATTCTTCAATGAAACTTGATGTTTACCCAAATTATAAGTCACGCAGCTAGAGCTGAGTCGAAAAAAATACTTACACAGACGCATTGGTTGCAAATCGTCTCTTTGCTTAGGATAAAATAATATTATTTTTCTTATTTTGTTGAAAAATAATTTCTTTTGTATTTTTTTTCCATTTTTTACCAACTTGTTTTCCTAAATATATTTTCTTATATTGTTTGAAAAACAATAAGTTTATTTTCTGTACACATAGTACACATAGTTCCAGGAAATAGTGCGTTTTGAAAAAAAAATACATTAAAATGACGAACTTAAAATACTTTTTACCATATGCCAAGTTTATGAAGTAGGTCAATGATTTCAAAATAATTTATTGTATGATTTTTAATTGATTCAATCATAATATTATGCTTGTGTTGTTCGCTATAGTTTTTTGCCTCTACTGAAAAGTTTATAATAATATGTTTTGCATTATAACCCCACAATTACTTACTTGAATTCACCGGGTTGTGTTAACCTCTGGTTGGCTGCCGAGGCAGCACTGGTCACTGGTATTGAATATAACAGGCTTTCTGGAATGATAAAACAATTCTTAGAAGTCATGCAATTTCAGCGAAAAATCTATCTATTACCACCACTATTAACTAACCAACTGTTGTCATTGTTGTCAACAAAAATATAACTCATAAGAAATGTACAAAGTAAGTGAAGACAGTTATGGCTGTGGAAGAAGCAATCCGAGTTCTTAACAGAGATACTGGCATTCTTGCTGAAGTAAAAATGAACTACAAATCATATTAATTAAGCTTAACAAATAGTGTTATTAAAATATTAAGATAAATATGCTTCACAATAATTTATTATAAAGTAGCAGAGCAGCATCTAATAAATAAAAGGTTCCCTTTAGTCCTGTCAAATAATGCATCTATCAATCGGGTATTATTATTATAACGAATGAACGTCTTCATGGCGCAATATATTTAAATAAAACTCCGATTACCAACACCAACACTGTCCTAAATTGACACACGTACAGGGAGGACTAGTGCTCTGAAAGCATAGCATTTTATATTATGCAAATTAATAACTATTATATAATACATGCACAGGCTATCATTTAGAAAAGAACATACCAACCTTTTATTATTTATTGTAAATTTTAGTTTCCATCACGTTTTGACCGCATTTCCAATGTAATTTAAGCACCGTCAATGAATATCAAACGAATTTACACTATGGATAATAATTAATGTCAATTGTCTCCGATGTAAATTCCATGGCGCAGTGGTTAACGTCGCGGACTTCCATGCCGGACTTCACGGTTTCGAATCCTAGTAGCGGCAGCATTTTTAAATCGATTTTTCGTTCGTTTTCTGTTGCAAGACATGCATTTTGGTGATGTCTATAAATTCCCCTCCACCATTTCAATCTTAAAATAGTTGAAAGTTAATTTTACAAAGTGAAATGAAAGATGGACTAATTTCTCATTTTCTATTTGTATGCCGGCTCGGTTTCGAGCGTTTCGAGAGATTATATGACCTTGAACTTTGTGGCGTTTGTTTGCGGACAAAACGTGAACTATGAAATTTTTAGTGTCTGCCGTAGCCGCACGTAGCCGTTTGCCATCATTTTCCACTAGATGCTACGTCGTATGATATTGCCACGAGTTTGCAAAAAAAAACGAAGTGTAACATAAATACAACTTCCAAATTCATACAAATCGGAACGTGGTTCCTCGCCATGTGGCGGTTAGTCTATAAGGTCTAGTCTTATCGATTATGATAGATTCCTTGTATCATAGATGATTATGTTTCGTATAAGTTAACGATAAGGCGCTATTTATATAAGACGTAATAGGCATGTAAGAAAAACTAAATGTAAGACGTTTAGTTTTTGCTGTTTTTATTATAATTATTTATTTTATTTTTTTATTTGCATATTTGAATCGTGTTTTCAAAAATATTCCGCGAATGACAGCAGATTCAAAATGGCGTACCGTGACAGTTGTAACAATAAGCTGCGTAAACAATGACGAAAATATTATTTTTACATTCAAAACGATGAATGAAAGGAGTATTAAACTGTAGTATAAATCTTGCTTTATATAGAAATCTGAGTTTAAAGGATTGCAGCGTATAAGCCATGTAAACAAATAAATTCCATCCAAATCCGTGGGCGAAGTTGCGTGTGCTTATTCTGTATTTTACTCATGCTTTATAATGTTAAACGAGTGCTATGTATCAAATTGTATTTATTATAACTATATTATGTTCTGGTAATTGTGTGTTAAAGCTAGTCATGTATTATTACATGTTGTTTTTAGCTTAGTTTGTGAAGTTTTTCGCCGAAATAATCCATGACTAGCTTAACACACAATTAATTACCCATGCTCTTATTTCAGATGTCGAAATAAATGTTTTTAAAATATTTCGGAAGAAAATCAATATATTATCAACAAATCACTGTAAGAAATGGAGTCCAAAAATGAATAAGATATATTTTTACAAGAATATAAGCAATGTGAAGCGGAAACGATCCGGGAATCATTTGCCCACGACCAGATGTATGAATATAATATATCATGTACATGTGAAGGATTACCGAATTAAAGTAAGTAAAGTAGCCTTCATTAACTTGTTTGGTATTTCGAATAGACTGGTTCAACAAATTGTTGTGTGAATTGTTTAAAAATTGAAAAAAATACCTAATTATATGAGAAAACGTTTGTCTGGATCTCGTAGCAGATCCACAAGTAACGAAGACTGCTTTTTAATTAAAAAAATCACAGATTCATTTGATAAGAAAGCAGTGTACTACGGTGATGTAAAGAAAAAAATATTTTAGTGCAAATTTAATTATTAAAATTATGTACAATATATTTATGGAGAAATGTCAATTCCCCATATATCAACACTTAACAGTTCGCTAATTACAAGTGGGACTTTACTACGAATCCGGGATGATTTCGAAAAAAATTGCAATGAAATTTTTAAGGTACAGTGGAACCTCTCATAACGAGACTAATTCGTTCCAGTGTCTTACTCGTTATGCGAAACAATTTTTCTCCTCCATAACTTCTTGCTGTGAAAAACAATGTAACTCCAACTCTTCGGTGGTCAGCTCTTCTACAAGCTCATCAATATCATTGTTATCCACCTCCAGTCCCACGGTATTAGAGTGGACACTCACAGGTGAGTGACTTGAAGATGGGACTTCCTCTTTCTGCGTCACTCGTTATGCGAAATGTTGCTTCTTAAACGAGCATTTTTTCACAATCTGTTATACTCCTTATGTGAATTACTCGTTATAAGAAGTGCTCGTTATGAGAGGTTCCACTGTATGATAAATTTATGTATCCATATATATTTTAAAGTTTCTTTGTTTCTCAAATAAGTGCTCTTACACTTATTAAATAATAAATGAAAGTTCATAAATTTTTCACCCAAGTGATCTATAAAATATAAAAATCAGCATAATACGATGTCAAATACAGAAAAAATGTTTTCCAAACAGAGTTCAGTATATGCGAAGAAGTGAATCATTTTAATTGTTCAATTAAATCACTCTACGATTCGCTTATTACAGGTGTAACATTACTATCTGCCCCGGTCAATTTTGTAAAAAATGAAGAAAAAATATTCATAAAAAATAATCACTATACGATGCCAAATACTAAAGTAATGTTTCCCAAGGAGGGTTCAGTATATGTGAAGAAGTATTTCATTTTTTTTTTTCATATTAGAAATAAATGTATCATTAAGTTTAAAGCCATTGCTGGCGAAAAGGATTAACCCATGGGAATGCCTACAGATTTGAATGGTGAATAGTTTTAAGAATTATATTTATTTTTGTTTGTTGGAAACGGTTTTATGATAATATTTACTTACACATGGGGTATAAAAGTGGGGAATTTGCGCTATTTTTTGCTTACACAAAGTTCCTGAGTGTCGAGCATTGAATTAGGGTCTTCTTCTTATAATACCCGTAGAGTTGTAAATCACTCGTTTTTTCTCGTATGTCGTAGAGCAGCCAAATAAAATATAAAACTTCAACAAATTAATCTGAATCAATATCAAGTAAAATGAGATATCATATTATTTACGAACTTGTCAACTGCATTAATATTTATATACCAAGGGATTTAGCCAATACACAATTTTAATATTTACGTTTTGAATGATGAATGACAAGCAAACTATGACAAAGCAATTTATGAGAAATGCAATGTTGTATAATAATTGTGTAAATCTCTTCAGAGCCGGTATATATAGCTGAGAAAAATATAGGTTTAAGCATAGTTCTGACGATGGCAAAAGCCGAAATAGCTATCAACTCATAAAATATAAAAAACTGTAGAACTAAATACATTGCTATTTTTACGCTATTATAATAGAGTTCTACCAAGAAAATGCCAAATCAATAAATAAACCCTATACACATATTTTTAACAACTTCAAAATATCAAATAAAATGGTCTTTTTCATTTTATCCACGCCACTTCAAAGAAATAAAATACTTTTATATTTTTTCTTTAAATATCGCCATCTATGATCTTTTTTGAATGTTTATGGGCATAACGAGTCATGCGGCATGATCTTACAATTATGAATATTTTTGAAAATTTAATACAAGTATATAGAGTTATATTTCTCTTAAAAATGTGTTAACTTACAATAACGTTTTAAATATCACTTTTTTAGGAAGTTTTTTTTCATTATAAAGGCCACAAGTGGATGTGTGCTCCAAATGTGAAGAATCAACGCAGATAATAAAGAGTGACATATTGTACGATACTAATCAACATTGCCAGGAATATTCATGGAATATGTATTGACAGCATGCAAAATCTTCCGCTTCCTCATATACTGGTACATGAAATCTTTTATTATCGTGGGTAAACTAATTTTGCATCCATAATTTAGAAACTGGAAAAGTAGCGTTTTATTCCTTTCTTGAAGGTGTAGCAGAAAAAGATCCCCTACAAAACTTGTTCATCTTTAAAACATTACATTGATATTAATATTCCTGAGCAAATTAAAGAACTTTATATGTTTTCTGACAGTTGTGCTGGCCAGAATAGAATGTTGTTGGATTTTTGATGACCTTTACATCAGCAAAATAAACCACACATATTATTTGAGAAGAGGGATTCTACCTCCAGTATTGCCCGCAGAATGTGCATATCTTGGGCTAGTACTAATAAATAAGAAGAAATATTTTAGATAATATACGAAAAGTCATACATATAATACACATACCTTTTTACCATCACTTATTAAAATGGCCAACAAATGATGTTGAAGATACAGAAATACATTAAAATTAAGTATTATGTGTAAATCTTAGGAGTAATCAGATGTATATGACTCTCTATATCACCCACATTTAATAAATATATATTTTTTTACCTAATGATGTATTTTATTTCAGTAGAAAGTTCTATAAATTTGTCCTTCATCTCATGTATTTTGAATACGTAACAAGTCCACAATAGAAAAAGTGTATTTATTCAAAATATATAATAAAGGATTACCTTTTTGTTCAATACAAGAGATGATAGTATAATACCATATAATATACTATTATATAACATAAAAAAATTTCATTATAAATTTTACACTTTGGTTGTACACTGTTAATACTTGGTTGTCAGTTGATAATGTTCGTCACGAGCGAAAACCAGTCCTGATCTTGCAAAATTAAAAGTCGAAATTAGTACAAAAGAATATTGTGTTTTTTTAATAAATTTTACAGGATAAATATTTTTCACTCCTGAACAATTATAAAAGTGTGAATCGTAATGTTTTCGAAATACACGATTCATTTATAAGTCACTTAAATAAATAATTATACCAAGTAACACGTTTGTTCGAATTGGAAAAATAGTCAGGAACTTACAATTTAAATAAGTACATGAAAGTCACCCATTTTCAAGATTTACCTTGTTCTTTTTTATTCAATTTCATTTTGTCAGGTCCATGGCGCAGCGGTCATCAGCATTATTTCAATCGATTTATCAATTTCTGGTCGAAGGCATGGGTGTTTGTGATGTCTAAAAATTCCCTTCCACCCTTCCAACCCTAAAGTAACCAGGTGTTGCGAGTGCCATTAGTAAGCCACTAGTCCTATCCAACATTCCCTCTTAGATGTGCGTGTGTGCAGCCGTGCAGCAGTTGGGAAGCCCGCGCGCACTACAAGACAATTGTTCAATCAATATTTGATTGGTCCGCGTAGCCTTTGAAATATCCGCGCAGCTAACCCTTCGGCTTAGATGGAACGTTGGTCCTATCCTTATCTTTCTACTTTTACTTTTCTCTTTGAAAATGAGAGGTTGAGCAACTGAGTAACAAACTGTTATCTTCTAAAACTTCTGTTGAGGTACCACCATGAGGAGACAATATGCTCTTTATTTAGAGTGGACATAGATAAATAAAACAAAACAATGAATGATCTTGAAACCATTTGAACCTTTTTTCTCAGATTGCAAGATCAATGAACAAATCAGCGATAAGGATGTGTGTATTCATTTTAATTGTATTGACTGTAATTATTTTTTGAAGAAATTTATAAATCTGTTTTAAATTAAAAAATATATTTTTAATACAACCCAATTTTCATTTGGCACCAATTTTTCAACAATTTTACGACATTTTAAATCCAAAATTTGAGTTATTAAGTAATTATTAATAATTTAAAGAGTAATCACATTTTATAGATTGCCTGTTTTAAATGCTCAAGTAGATAATACAGTAGAACGTCGATTATCCGGACTAATTGGGGATGAAGGTAGTCCGGATAAGGAAAAATCCGGATAATCAAATAAAATCATAATTTAATAATAAAATAGAATTCTACCAAGTAAATGCCAAATCAATAAATAAATCATAATTTACACGGAAAGACATGTACAATTAGTGTAAATAATTTTTATTTGTCTAGATTAACATAAAGCTTTAGTATTAAATTATTTTTTTATCAAGAAATTCATTTATTAGTTTTTGTTTAAATAAGCTAGCTGTTCTTTTTGAAGCTGCCAAATCGCGAATACTTTTAAGACATATAAGTTATCCTGAGATACACTCTTCTTGGTTCTCAAACCACTTCATGGCGACATCTAAGTACTGAAAATCCTTAGAATGAGCAGGACCAATATCACTTTCCTTGCATATCTCTTCTTGATCTTGCTGAGACAAATATTTTCTTTATTATTTTCACATCATTCAAAATTTGAAATCCAAGATCTTTCGCATCAAAATTTAATCACTTGGTAACATATTCTTCGACACATTCAGTATGTATTGAAATTTGTGCTATTGCTTCTATAATGTTTCTTGAACTTTCTAATAGTCTTTTCAAGAATTTGTTCCATGATTTTTTCACTGTTCACAAATCTAAGAAATTCCAACTCTCAGAAATTTTAACGTAAACATTTCATCGATCTGGTTAAAACATTCTATTGATAGGCGAGATGATAGATTATCTAGTAATAATAATGTTTTTCCTCTTTATCAATGCAGTTTTATTATTTTTTACTTTTGGAATGATCTGTTTTTCATAACATCATTTAAAAATTTCACCATTCATCCTGGTTTTTTTCTGATGGTAATGTTCAACCGGAAGACTTCTTTGATTTTGAACAACGCAAAACAACGAACAAAATGGAATGCACTCCATCACATATGTAAACAACGGTGGAATCAATTTGCCACGAGAAAATTAGCAAATCCGTAAAAAAATTGTTCCGGGAAACAATCCGGATAATCGAAAATCCGGGTAATCGAGGTCCGGATAATCGAGGTTCTACTGTATATAATAGGATATTATATGAGATATTTGCATAAATATTAGAGCATTACTATCAGCGCATTTCACCACTACTGCGATTTTATAATTTGTACAGGATTCTATATAGATCTGACAATGCTGTGAAGCTTAAATAGGTAATAATCAACTAATAAAATTCTTGTGGAGCTATTACAATGGAACTTTACCAAGTGCAATGCTAATTAAATCAATCAATATACAGTATTTCTTTACATACAGTCCGCGCATTAATGTTTGATTAAATGCACCTTGATGAATGATTAAATGAATTAACACTTAATAGGTGGGAAACGACAAAAGTCGTTTTTGGCGTATTGTCGGTAGAATCTGGATCGTGGCAAAAGTCGTTTTTAGCGTATTGTCGGTAGAATGCGGATCACGGCATAATACGTTTTTTTATATCGTCGCTTGTTTTGCGGGACACATTATATCACAGGTTTGTTTGTCAGCGTTAAATAAAATGCCGCAACTAATTAACATTAGTCCTGATTCTTTGCTAGAAAGGGTGACACATGTGTCTCGAATATTTACGCTGTGATTTTTACGGCATTAGATTTTACACTTCCAGTGGTAGTAAAGTTGTAGGAATGGCGATTATACATAATAATTATTTATATAATTATAAAATATTGATAAATATGCTATTTTGTTATATAGAATGTTTTGAATATTTAATATTTATAACATGCGAAGTGCTATCTACTAAATTGATAACAAGTTTTATATTCAGCTTAGAAACATAGTGAAATTATGATGTTATCGAAATGTCCTAATTTTATTTTTAATGATTAAATGTCACGTATGATTTTTTTTTAAATTTCAATCGAAAATATCGTTTGGTTTAGAAGTTGTGTTGATTTTAAGAATGTAATATATTTGTGCGCTAATCACTAAAAAACGCCCGCTACAGGCTTGAGTCTATTTTTGAATCGCCCGACTAAGAAGTGTTAAGGAACATTTTTTCTTATTAATTCTGATATCGGAGTTTTGTTTTGACATTATTTAAAGACCGAATGATATCTTACCTTCCACTGATTTACATTATCAAGTACATGGGCTCCCAACCTGGGGGTCGTGACGGGTTTTCTGGGGGGGTCGCCAACTTTTTTCGATTTTGGATTTTTAACAGCAAAAGGAGTTTCGGAGACAATCCGGGGAAAAAATATAGCAAATCAAGGATCTCAAATTCCTCAGGGGTCCCCCAGTCACATGGCTTTTATAAAAAGGGGTCGCTACTCGAAAAAGGTTGGGAACCTATAATCTAGTAGGTATAGAAATTCTTATTATGGATTGTAATAAATAAATACAATGGCAGAATGCAATTTCTTTAGAGCTAGGTATTTTCGTGATTATCATAAAATATAAAAGAGTAACGCGATAAAAAAATTAATGGATATTTACAAAGAGGACATTGATGTTTGTACATTTGAAGATGAATTTTGTCATTTTTTATATTTCTAAAAGAACAACAGACATCTATCGAGCTGCCAAAGAAATATCTTGCACATTTCCAAATGTAGAAATACTATTGATTTTTTTAAACAATTCCTTTATCTAATGCGTCAGGTGAAAGATCGTTTTATGTTTTAAAGTATGTAAAACAATAATTGAGAAATACTATGGGAGAAGAAAGATTAAACCGTTTGAACATTTTTTTATATAGAGCAAGAAATTTTAAACTGAATTGACACCGCCAACATAATTGATGAATTTGCAAGAAGTTTTTTTATTTATTTCTGTTACTTATATTATATTGTATATTAATAAACTAATGAGAGTTTCTGTGTATAAATCCTTTTTTTTAACTTAAGTTTGAGGGTCTCAAAATTTTTACCTCCACATGATTTGATCCGCCACTGAACGTATTGTGTAAAGAGATTCGACTTGTAGATGATGGTGTGCGTAATTTATTAGACGCGGTCTTTTCATATTTCACTGCATTTATATTGACACGGTTTCTGGCGCACTCGGACGCACGTCATCTAATAAGTGGTGTAGGAAGGGGTCCTGCTGCCAGGGGTGGTCCTTGAATTTGCCGCCCCCAATATGATTAATTATTTGGTCAGTTTTTTATTCGATAAACGGTCAGTAAATATCAAAGAAATTATCAGTTATTAATAAATAAAACGGTCAGTTAAAAAATATACTGTCCCACACTGTCCTTGTGGTGACAGTAATCAAGATTCAGAGCATATTCTCTGGAATTGTCCGTTGAAAGAGGTATATTGTTTTCGTTATGTAGAAATAATCGTTATGGTCCTATCGGGCATCCAGATCTAGTTTCGTCTCCAGAAAATTTCTGTCGCTTCAATAAATTTGCTACTTCTTTTGGAGAAAAAGTTTACCTTCTCTGCCCCTCACCATTCAATCCTTAATCATATCTGTTTCAAAATTAAAAGTTGTTTCATTAGTGCCATTAACTATCATTCTTGCTTATTATTATTTAATTATTTTTTTACGTGTATTTATACCAATTCAATGTATTTAATTAACCTTTTTTAATATTATTGTTGCCTATCAAATTGTATCTAAAAACATGTATCTTAACTGTATCATTGAGGAGATATCGTCTTCGGTGTGATGCTTATTATTATTTAATTATTTTTTTACGTGTAGTTATACCAATTCAATGTATTTAATTAACCTTTTTTAATATTATTTTTGCCTATCAAATTGTATCTAAAAACATGTATCTTAACTGTATCATTGAGGAGATATCGTCTTCGGTGTGATGCAGAAAGGAAAACATGTTTATCGAATAAAAAAAAAATAGTTAAAAATATAAATGGCCATTTAAAATTATTTGAATATTTTGAATGAAATTTTATAAAAAAGTATTTGTAAGTAAAAAATATTAAACTGATAGATGTCGAGAAATATCGTTACTTATAATAAATTCAATAAGAATTTTAAGTGTTTGACTTTTTGGAAAGAGAGAATTTTTCGATTATTATATTAAATTATTATACGCAAAATAAAATACACCTTTAGCCATAATAGTCAATAAACAAATTCTTTTTTTTTGTTTTTGTTTAAAGGTATTTTTGATAATAGCGACATACATATTGATACACCAGTTCAAGACTGGAACATGTCCAAAAAGCAACTTTTTAGTTATTAACATCATTGGATTCGCCATGCCAAGATCTACATTTCTCGTATTCAATATTGTAGCCAAGATATCGCAGAAGTTCCTATGTGGAATTTTAACTTTTCAGTATATATCATACGCTCATTCTAATTCTAAAATGTGAATATCTCAAAACCACTTATTTTGACTTGTTCCCATCTTGAACTGGTGTATCGATATGCTTACACCCTCTTCCTACTGCATAAATAGTAACAATGAGATGGTCCTGATAGTGTGAAAATATTTTGAAATAAAAATCTTATGGGCAATGAATATAATGCCTTTATAATTTTTGTGCCTTAATTCACAAGCTTCGGCACTGTCTTACACAATGAATGTTTGGTTAAATTAAAATCAGAACTTAACATGCTACAGCAGTGTTTCTCAAACTTTTTGGGCCCGTGGTCTTTTTAGAGTGTCTTAATTTTTCTGTCCCCCATACCATTGTTTTCGAATTTCAAAAACTCAAGAATTTTCGGACATCCCAAAACTTCCAACTTAGGACTTTTTTTTTTCTTTCCAAGAATTTCTGAATCCAAAATTCCTAGAACTTACAGATTTGCCCAGGGCTGTGGAGTCGTGTAAAAAAACGACTCTGACTCTGACTCCAGCTTAAAAATAATCAACGACTCTAACTCTGAGGAAATTTTTCAACAATTTCTTTTAACATACATATATACATCGACTGTGGAAAGGAAAAAGGACGTAACCCACACATATAAAACAGGCGCAAAAAAACGTGTATTGATGATTTTGGGCCATATGCAAATTATGAATTATGCACAACCTTGAAGTGCACGGAGACTTCTAAACTGGTGTTTAATTGACACAATCTAATATTAATTAGAGAAATTGTCTACGAAAAAACTTTATTTCAGTCTTTTTTCTTGGTTTTAAGATTTTACAAGGTCATCTTTTTCAAAATGAAATGCTAAATTTAGATACTAATTTGACATTTGCAGCTTTCATCGTTTTGATAGAACGTGTATCAAGTTTGATACATTTTAATAATAAAAAAAACCTGTTTTGATAAAACTGTGGGTTACGTCCTTTTTCCTTTCCACAGTCGATATGTATACCATCAGATCATCTTTAGTCAGCCAAGCATGCAATATCAACACTTTGGACTATTTTGTTTGAATACACATAAATAAATATATTTTTCAAAAAAAAATCAAGCCAATCATTTTTTACGACTCCGACTCTGACCAAAATACCGCGACTTCGCGACTCCGACTCCACAGCTCTGGATTTGCCCAAATGAACAGCGTGGGACCACGTTTTTTTATCTTTTTCAAGAATTTTGGAAAATTTGCCTTTTCGCGCCCTAAACTGTACTGTGGCTCCACTTAGTGCATTATATTTTTAATATATGGTTTTTTTTCAATGCTATAATACTAAAGATGCTCAAAATATTTTTTTTTTTCGAAAAATGCATGAAAATAAAAAAACATTCGTTTTTTTCGCATACTTTGCGAAATTGCACCATATGGTAAAAAATAATTTAATTTAAAATATCTTTTTTTTACCATGTCCGCTCCCAATGTGGAGCATATGGACTCCTAATGGAGTTTATCTCAACAGGAGTGTTTCTACGAGAACTGCTTGTTACTCAGTTGCTCAACCTCTCTTTCCAAAGAGAGTAGGAATAGAAGGGTAGGGCTAGAACAGAACTAGTGGTTAGCTAGTCGCTCTCCATACGCCCCGTTCATAGGATAGGATGGTAGGTCGTAATTCAAGACATCACATACATCCATACTTTCGAACAGAAATCATAAATCGAATGAAAAATCAATTTATAAAACTGTCCGTACTGGGATTCGAACCCGCGACCTCCGTAACCGAAGCCAACGATGTTGACCACTCGACCACACAGGCGGCTAAATATCTTTAGTCCATTTTAAATAATCACATTATAAGCACATTGGCTACGGGGCGAATATGCCACAAGTACTTGATAAAAGTCCGGTCTTCTTTATATCATCATAACTTTTACCCTAAGTAGTGGGAAATAGTTGTTCAAAATTTGTGAATACCCGTCCTTTCTTTATTATAGTATAAGAAAAAAATATATATTATCCTTTTTTTCATCATCACTTTGAGTTCTATTGCCGCGTGTTTTAGGATATTGGAATTTAAAAAAAAAAAAAAAACACTAATGTGTGAAAACAACGTATTTACGTTTCGGCAGATATTACTGTTGAAGCTTGCTGTGCAAATAGAGGTTGGTCCTGTGAAAAAGTTATAAATATGGTCATAAATAATAAATAAATAGGATAGCATCGACGAATCTGCCGAAACAACTTTATTTTTACTCAATCAATTGTGCCAACGGGTTATGGCATGGATTGTAAAATCAATAGCTCTCATTTTTAAATGAAAATAAGTTAAATAACTCACTGAGTAATCTCACCCATACTAAGGGATTAATTTTTAATCAGTCAACAGCATGTAATTTAAAAAGAGCATTGCAGTAGTCATTGAAATTATTAAACCAATACACAAGCATGTTCATAAGCATCCATATTATAGAGTTTGTATTGTTTCCACAGTTGACATATTCATGTAGCTTTTACAAGTTCATGGAATAGTTTGTTCTTATTATAAGAGAAAGAGTATTGTTTGACATGTACTCCTACAACTGTAATTTCAAAATGTTATAATAAATGTGATATCTGTCTATCTGTATGTGACCCAAATTCCAGACCAATCAGTACGATGAGATTGTGTTTCACAGACAGATCACCTCTGAGGCTTTTAAGCAGTCCTGATGTGTCTGTCGATTTGCACTGGGGGCTCAATTCTTCCAAAGGACTATTCTTGTTACCCGATTAAATAAAAAATAAGATCCAAACTTATTCATCAACTAAAAAAGAACATGGAAGGGGATTATACAGAATTAAATATTTGTTATTTTTTTGTTGTGATATATTTCACACTTCTGTACCGATGTATACAGATATAATTAGATAGAACACAATTAATATGAAAAACTTCTTGACTAATAAATTCAGCAGGCTGGGGAGAGAACCATTGAAGAAGTCCAATCAATACCCTGGAACATAAATGCAACAATTATAAGGCGATAGACAAATCAGGAAGTAATTTACAAATTTGGTTTTATCCACTTTTCGAGAAACTGAGAAAATGCGACATTTTCATTCATCGTTCTTTAAGGGTTTGTGTTAATTAGTAACATTCTTAAAAAATGTTTAAAAATTAAGAATTACAAATTGTGTGTAAAAATAAAAACTTTTGAACATAATAAATAAAAAAATGACTAATTTCGTTTGTAACATCTGGATATGACTAAACTTAGAAGGTTGGAACCTGATTTCAAGGAATAATAAACATAATTAAGAGTAGTTGAAAATACTTCTATATCATGTCTAGGGAGTGCTAAACTTACTAGTGAAAACTACTAGTTCATAGATAAAATTAGAAGTGATTTAAAAAAAAAATTAGAGGAAATATTAAGGGCAGCAAGGACCGCCCCGGGCGGCAGGACCCCTTCCTACACCACTGTCCGTGAGCACC
Source organism: Himalopsyche anomala (assembly GCA_031772345.1). Classification (NCBI taxonomy): domain Eukaryota; kingdom Metazoa; phylum Arthropoda; class Insecta; order Trichoptera; family Rhyacophilidae; genus Himalopsyche; species Himalopsyche anomala. Next base: position 1,550,289 of record CM062823.1, on the reverse strand, counting down.
CTTTTCTTGGGAAATGTATCTGGAATTATCCACATTTTTTATCATGCATCGGAATCTAGGAAGTTGCAAAAATATACGGCTTCAGAAATCATTAATTTGATACAATAAAACAAAAAAATCTAGGTGAACTCATATTTGGTAAATTGTGTACGAGAGCTGTTTTAAAATTTTTCAAAACCTTTGTTATCAATTACAACACGTGGTGGGCATATGTTTCGAATAAGGAGCAGATATGGTTTAAAAAAAAAATACCAAATTTTCAAACGCAAGTCAAAGAAATTTAATAAGATCAACAGTAAATTGTTTACAAAATGCTAGCTATTTTATTTTAACCTGCAAATTGACTAAATACTGCTATTAACAATGCAGCTCGGTACTAAATGTAATTCCGTATAGGAAAATTACCACACATGGGATACCCAGTGCACCAGGTAATTCAGGCGATTTACAAATCTAAAATCAGTATGAAAAAGTATACTAATCTATAAGTTTGACATCATCGTAAGACAATAGCGTAAACAGAGTTTAGAACAGTGATGCACAAACGCGGCCCGCGGGCCGCATGCGGCCCTTTTTGAATTTTGTGGCGGCCCTTAAATCTCTTTCTCAAAAATACTTTTTTCACGTAAAACATGTATTAAACAAATTTAAGCAAGCTTTTTCTTCAATGAAGGAGAATAAATCGGTTCCTATGTTTCTATAAACAGGCTTACAAATATTATGTCAAATTAAAAAAATAGTTAAAAATTAACAAAGACCATGAACGCATTAACTTATGAATTATATATAAATGAAACATAAATATTTCACAATGAAATGATTTTTATTTAGCAAGTACTCATGATCTTTTTTTTTTGCATGGCTTATTTATTTTCTAAATAACACGGTCAAAATAATAAAATGGAACCTATTACGCATTTATCTAAATTCACTTAATCTTTTTTACACGTTTTTAAGGCTGTTTTACATAGAACATACATATTTTCTGTATAAAAAAAAAGATTGAACGTACTTTAAATCATTTTTTTCTTTGCGGCCCGAACCAACGATAAATTTGTTTTATGCGGCCCGCTAGAAGGTAGAGGTTGTGCATCACTGGTTTAGAATATACGTCAAACTCAGTCAAACTAATAGATAATATATAGGTCAAACAGAACTTAAAACAAACCATAGAGCATATTTGAAATATGACGACGAATATTCAAAAATATAATCTAACTTATAACTATTAAGTTTCGGTGGAAAGCAAGAAGATTTATTTTATAATACAATATTATTAAAAGAAAATAAATTAGTTTTAAGTATCAGAGCAACGTCAAACAAATATAAGGCTTCATTAGTAATATACTATAAATGAAACATCCTGTCAAACGTGTATTATTATTTTTAAGAAAGAATGAAAATTTAGTTTAAGCTAATGTGTGCTTAATAAAACGGATCAACATTCTAGTACCTCAGACTTATTAAAATATTATTATCTGCTTTTAAATACCTTAACTTAAGAAATTATTCTATTTCATGTGTTTATTTTTCATAGTACTGGTAATAATTTTGACCGTATTTAAGTAAATTCACCAGCTGTCAAAATAAAACTAGCCATTTTTCTAAATAACTGACTATTTTCTTTAAATACCAACCGTTTTACATAACTAACTAACCGTTTTATTTTATAACGGACCACATTCATACTGATAAAGTGGATACGAATCGTTTATAATATTAACTGACCATTTTGATATGCTACTGATAATTCATTTAATTTGCTGACCACACTGCGAATTAAATACAGACCTAATACAGGCCGAAGAATTAATTTAATTCTTCAAATTATAGGTATTGTATTAGGTAAATATTTAAGCACTGCAACACCGAACACTGTCAAAAAAATTCGAGACTGTTGTTGATTTTTGGCGCTCAAGAGTCTTGGTTTTTCCCTATGAGTAGTGTGAAGTCTTAGGAAACCTGTTCCATCAATACTTTTGTCATATTAATTTTTACTATACGTGGGCTAAATTATATCTTGTGACATATCACGAAAAATCCCGCTTTACAACGCGAGTACGTTAACGCGATAGTATATTTTTCCGTATAAACTCACATTCGTTTTGAAACTGGCAGTCTGCTGTCAGCTGACAGATGTTTTTTTGCTGTGTTCTCTAACCGGAGTGTATACAGTTGGTGAGTAGAAGTGAAAGTCGTCCTGAATCTTTAAACATTATTTATTTCTATTTTAAATTGTAAATAATTTTTCGCGATTCGAACTTTGCGCAGAAATCTTCAAGTTCAAAACAGGCGCATGCCAATTGTTTACATCTGAGTTGCAAGGTTAATGCATACAATAATTTAATTAATGTTTATATTTATGTGTAACCGAGAAACTTGTGGATTACATTTCAATAATATTGCAATGACTCCCACTTGTAAGTATTATTCTTTAAGCACAATCGTTTTATTGTTTTGGATATGTCGGCATGGACGATATCTTTTGACAATCTAGCAGGTACATATTATCTCGTCTGCTCATTGTTGTCTGCAATCATTTACATACTTTGAAAATGATACATTTTATACGTGGAAAATTTAAGTAAACTTCAGAAATGATATTAAGCGCGAATTAATAATATACAAAGAAAATTGTACTTTGAAATTCTTATCGGAATCATATAAGACTTCTCGCGTTTAATTTTGTGTCAAACGAACATCAAAAACGAGTTTTTACGAGCTTAATGCTTATTTTTATGTTATCCTTTTTTATAAATAAAAATCTTGTTCAGGTGCGAACTCAGATAATGCTTTCAGCTGATTCGGTATTATCAAAGTCAGAGTATTATTGATTCACTATATGTAGATATGTTTATTGTTTGTACATATATTAAATTTATGTTTTATACCTACCGTCTTGGTCGGAATGTGATTCATTTGAATCATTCAAAAAGACTTGATTCATTTAAAGAAGTGATTCACTAGACTCATTTAAGATAAGAATGTTATCGCAATATGCATTGCTTTTTACTGCATTATTTGGCTATTAAAATAGTTGAGAATTTTACGGGCGTTTATTATTTTACAATAATGATCGGCAATATTTTTTTTCGCCAAGTGCTTTGAAACAATCATAATACAGAAAGTGATAATTAATGTGATAAGAAAAATTGTTTCGTAACTTGATTAAAACAACCACAAACAATTGTATTTTTAATATTTTGTACAGCACTTACGTCATATTTGACAGAAAGTCCAATTCATCCATTTGTGGGTAAAATTATTGTAAACTATATTATACTAGATAACTAGGGGTGAACTGGAGAGTATTTAAACTTTACTCAGACCCCTGTTAAATTGAGAAAAATCAATATTCTCAGATCAAATTAGTACCTACTTGGAATTTTTTACATATCGACTGTGGAAAGGAAAAAAAGACGTAAGCCACACTTTTTTTCAAAACAGCTTTTATTCGATAATCACAATGTATACAACTTAATACACGTTATATCAAAAGAATGTTAGCTAACAATGCCAATTAAGTATCTTAATTTAGCTTTTAAGTTTGAAAAAATAAGGACCTGTGAAAATGCGATTGTGAAGAATTACGCTAAAAAAGGTTTATTTGAAAAATTAATTAAATTAATATAAGATAAAGTCAACTGAGAACCAGTTTATCCGTCCCCGTTCATTTCAAGGTTGTGTATATTTCATAATTTGCCTTTGACCCAAAATCATCAAAAAACGTTTTTCGTGTCTCCTGTAAAATTTGTTACGTGTTGGTTACGTCCTTTTTCCTTTCCACAGTCTATATCAGCGGTCGGGGAACCGGGGTAAACTACCCCAAATGGGGTAAAAATGAATTTTTTGGGGGTAATGAGAAAATTTTTAAAAACCTGAAAGGGAAAAGTTTTCTATGAAATTTTGTTTGTTCCAATATGAGAATTTTATTTTGTTTGTCTATTACATAATAACTATTTTCATGAAAATATTTTATTTTCCGTGTAAATCAATTCAATAAAAAATGTTTAATTTACATTTACATTGATTGTCTCCTTTTCAAAATGACGGGGTAATATCGACTTACGCAAACATATTTTGGGGTAATGGCTAAAAAAGTTCCCTGACCGCTGGTCTATATAAACATATTATATATTCTGTACGACGGCTTAACTAACTATACAGCAATAAATTTTCAGCATTCATCGGTATGTTACCTATTGCTAAATAATATAAACAACATTCCATTGCTTAGATAATGATTCCGTATAATTGTATAAGAATGCCAAAACACCACCACCTCTCCAGAACACCTCAAATAGCTCTGGGATTAAACGAGCCCCCTTGTTAACGTATTGGCAGCCCACCGCCGTAGATAACGTATCCATTTTATTAATATAAATTAACTAGTTAAATATCAATCTCCAACTACCCTCCCCTCAATTCAATCAGCGAAGATTAATTTGCCATTACACTATTTTTAATCACATACACTGTATTGATTGAAGTACTTTTGGACCGTATTCTGCACACGGATTGCTAGTTGATCATCACTTATATAGGCGACGTACTTCTCCTAAAATTGTTATCGTCTTGTATTATGAAAGCCGGTTTAAATATGACCTCTATAATATGCATAATTGATAACGTGACTTTCAGTTTTCCCATAAAAGGCGTCTTTCTTACATACATTGTGCATTGCAAACATTATTAGGAGATCAGGCTCAAACCCGTAAAATATCTCGTTTTTTCGTCCTGTTCGGTTGTTGGTGTATAACTCGAACACTCAAATAAACACTTTCCTACATTGATTTTTAATTAAAAGAAAGTGTGTGATCTTTGATTCATTCCCGCCCACCTTTTAGCCGATTCTGGCAACTGTGTCTAGGAAGGAAGCGCCAACTTTACTCTACTGGTAGTTTCTTTGCGCCATTCTTATTATCTTACTCTTTATATGTTTGAATGTATATTATATGTCTTATAATCAGCTCTTGTTAAGTTTGAGCGAAAATTTTCATGTTTTCTTTTTTGGTAAAATCTAGCCGACTTTAAGTTTCAAAAACTTCAGTTTGCGTCGGTACTCCAATACGTTAACCAGTTAATCTCAAACTAATTCTCGGTGTTCTGGGGAACGAGTGATTTTTTTATCACTCCTATGCAATTATATGCAATACTAAAATAAGCAATCGATTTTTACTTAATACACTTATAATATGTAACAATATGTAATTTACCGTAAACTAATCAATGTAAATGGCTAAAAATGTACTACTGTATATACTGAAGCTGTCGTAGATAATATCGACTGTGGAAAGGAAAAAGGACATAGCCCACAGTTTTTTCAAAACAGCTTTTTTTCGATAATCACAATGTGTAAAACTTGATACACGTTTTATCAGAAGGATGCAAGCTGCGAATGCCGAATTAATATCTAAATTTGGCATTTAAGTTTGAAAAAGATGACCTTGTAAAAAATTAAAACCAAGAAAAAAGACTGAATTAAAGGTTTTTCCTAGACAATTTCTTGATTTAATATTAGATTATGTCAATTAAACACCAGTTTAGAAGTCTCCGTACACTTAATTCAAAATTTGCATATGGCCCAAAATCATCAAAACACGTTTTTTGCGCCTCCTGTAAATTTTATATGTGTGGGTTACGTCCTTTTTCCTTTCCACAGTCGATATATAAGCCAGAAATTGCAGTTATGTACTAATTTGATCTGGGAATATTATTTTCTCTTAAATTAACAAGGGTCTCGCCGACCTTGTTGAAATTTAACAAGGGGCACGCGCGAACCTCTCCGAGACCCCCCCAGCCCACTCCTGATTATATGTCTTTCAATCAGCTCTTATTAAATTTGAGTGCAAATTTTCATGTTTTGTTTTATTGATAAAATCTAGCTGGCTAGAGTTTCAAAAACTTCAGTTTACGTAAGATATAATATATGTACCCATTTGATTTTTTAAAATCACATGGCATAAACTTAATAACTTAATCGTAATAATTTTAACTTTTTAATCACTCGAAATCAACTCAAGGAATTAAAATAAGACTGCTAACACCGATACACTTATGCTCGAAATTCAAGTATAATATTGAAAAAATCTGAATATGATATTGACCATGTTGGGAATTAAACTCATAACCATCTGATTGCTACGGTAAAAATCTTGCTACTAGGCCAGAGGCTGACGAGTTATATCGAAGGTTTACAATTATGTAATTAATTACTATTGTGGACTGTGGTGTCCTAATGTGGAGCATATGGCCTCTTAATGGAGAAATCTCAACAGAAGTTTTTTTTTCTACGAGAACTGTTTGTTACTCAGTCGCTCAACCTCACTTTTGTGTGGTGAGTAATTAGTGAGTAGTTGGGAAAGGAGGATAAGGCTAGAACAGGACTAGTGGTTGACTAATCGCCATTGCTACACCCTGTTATTAGCGGATCAGAAGGATGGGTGGAGAGGAAATGATGTGAATTAACATCACAAACTCCCAGTCTTCGATCACAACTTTGAATTGAATAATTCTCAAATTCACTGTGATCTTACCGGGAATTGAACCCTAACCTGCGTGACCGGTAGAGCAAGCTCTAACCAACTGAGCCACAGCAGGCGACAATATATGTGATTTTAACTACATATAATATAAATTTGACTTTGTGATTTGCGTCGTCGATATCACTTTGATCATTAAAAAATATGGCATTTTTATTGGATGAGTCCCACATTTTTTTGTCTGAAGAAGTGACCCTCTCCTGTCAGCAATTACGAAATATGTTTTGCGTGTGCTATTTTTAAATCTCAATATTTACGCAAAGTTATCTCAAGATGTTTTTGTAGGCTCCCGGTTTATAATTCTGTTTATTTTAAAATTCAAGTTAATAAAAACAGACACGATATGGGTTTTGCGAATTTCACTCGCCACACTAACAGGAAACTGATTTCGAGTTTATTTTCGTACTTGGACATATGTGGAGTATAATTGTACACTTACTTAGTGCAGTTTTGTTAAACCTTTTCAAGTGCGTTTGGCCACTGGCGGATTACTCCATAAGCGCAAGAGGCGCGCTCTTGGGGCCTCCAAAACTCGGGGGCCTCAAAGATAGCATATATTATATAAACCCTTATATTTTAATTTCAATTTTAAATGTTTATTATTATTCTACGAAGAGGCTTGCAGCATTTTTATTTTATTCGAAAAGCAGGGCCTCCAAAATTTATTGCGCCTGGGGTCTCCAAATTTTTTTTATCCGCCACTGCGTTTGGTCAATATTTTATATCGAGTTATTTTCGTTCTAGGAATTTTTAATCAAGGGAAAATGAATAAACACATTATCATTACAGAAAATTATTGAGATCATTTTGTGATTATTTAGTTTCTCAATTTTTAGAAATATTCACAGCTGTAGATAAGTCTAAGTCTTTTAACATGCCATAATATTATGTCGTTCATGCATGACTTATGTAAAATGTGTTGGTTTGCAATAAGCGATAACTTCGGTTCTTATGAGTAATATCGACCCCTAATCGGCAGAAAATCGTAAGCGACAATTTAAAGAAGGTTGTTTTTAACTTCCTCTCGTAATAAGCTCGTAAAAAGAAACTTTAATTGAACTAATATTACTAACCACAGTTGACACTCGAGTACCGAATCGTCGAAAATAGGATCGAGGACCGATGGGGTACAAAGTAACCTCAGAGAAATTTGTGTAATATTTGCATTGTATTGATAGAGGTAACATTGTAGATTACAATAACTATCAGCTAGATCAGGGTTTCTCAATGGAGGGCCACAGAATTCTTTTTAAGGGAACCTAACCTAACCTCAGTGAAATTTGTGTAATATTTGCATTGTATTGATAGAGGTAACATTGTAGATTACAATAACTATCAGCTAGATCAGGGTTTCTTAATGGAGGGCCGCAGAATTCTTTTTAAGGGAGCCACAGTACAGCTATGGGGAGGCATAGGAAAATTTTCCGAAATGCGTAAATTTTGTGTTTTAGAAATTGGAATGTGTGAGGAGGGTTTAAAAAAATACGTCTCGGGGTGTTTAGAAAAATAAGACTCTGGACTAAAAAGGTTGAGAAACACTGAGCTAGACATTATTGTGATTTGGCAAATGGTTGAAATAAGAAAAAAAATGCAATGCACCCTATATGTACCCGATGGTTAATTAAGGAATTATTTTTGCAAACTTATTACGAGAGGAAGTTAGTAAAATCTTTTGTTATTATTTACACCTGACCATTCCTGTAAAATGTATGAATTGTCGCTTACGTTGTGTTGTCTATATGTTTTCAATGCCGCCGACAAACTACTAGTTACTCGGATTCGAAAATTTCATGAATCAACGCATTTTTCACCTTTTTACGGCATGTTATATAATGTGAGAACTCCTTTTTTAAGACATATACTAATAGTACACATATTCACTAATGTACTTAGGTGAAAGTCAACAGTGAGCTTATCTACATATCGACTGTGGAAAGGAAAAAAGACGTAACCCACAGTTTTTTCAAAACAGGTTTTTTTTTCGATAATCACAATGTATCAAACTTGATACACGTTCTATCAAAAGGATGCAAGCTGCAAATGCCGAATTAGTATCTAAATATAGCTTTTAAATTTTAAAAAAGATGAGTTTGTAAAAAATTAAAACCAAGAAAAAAAGACTGAAATAAAAGTTTTTCCTAGACAATGTCTTTAATTAATATTAAACTATGTCAATTAATCGTCAGTTTAGAAGTCTCCGTGCACTTCAAGGTTGTGTATATTTCATAATTTGCATATGGCCCGAAATCATCAAAACGTTTTTTTTGCGCCTTTTGTAAAATTTGATATGTGTGGGTTACGTCCTTTTTCCTTTCCAAAGTCGATATCATTCTCAAGCTTCATGTTTCGCCATTTTTGTTGAATGTAGTATATAAGTAGAGCATTCGTAAAAGCTACACTCAAAGTAATTTTTTTGAGCGAAAAATACCAAATTATACAGTAAACAACGACAACTGGGAGATAAGATATAGCGAGGAGGCAAATAAACTGCAGTGGTGTAGCGCTGCTTTTTTTGATTGACCTTGACCAGGGATTGCAGTACCTGACAAGTATACCGGTATTCGGTATTTCATAAAAAAAGTTTTAAAAAAATACACCCAATTAAGAACGCATCACCGGGTGAGTAAATCAATATCAGTATTTCGATATTTCATATAAAATGTTATAATAATAAATAGGTGATTTTCATAAACATTCCAAATTCTAATTTCTTAAAATAATGATACATCAATATTGATAGAAAGCTTAGCAGGCTTAAAATGTAAAAATTTATCGTGAAAATTTTTATTGAAATATGTGATTTATTCACAATTTGATGTTGGTTAATCTTCAGTACTGTGATACTAGTGTTTTTACATTCTAAATACCGGCATTTCGGTATTGAAGAAGCATCATAAATACCGTGATCCCGATTTCGGTAATTTCGGTATTAAAATCTTTAACCTTTGCCTCCCTAAAATCACAGGAAATTGTCATCGTTGGAATATTTTGAGGGTTAAATTTCTGATTTAATTAAAGTACCTCGCCATTAAAAAAATAATAATCAGAATGTATACATTTGTCTTTCTTCATAAATGTGTGAATGTGATTTCATCTGCGTAACACTTTTTTCGTGTGAATTTCTATGATTCGCGATTGGCGATGCCGTAACTAAACTCTATATTTTAAGAATCTAGTTCCTTGAGATTTTAAAACGGAACGACTACGCTACAGCAAGATTAGCATATAATTCAAGGATATTTATTTTAATTTTAAAAGTACACTGGAATATGATACTGCAAATTAAATGTATCGAACAATTTTGGCGAAAAAATCAACTGCTTGCCATTATGATTGCATCCGTATATAAGATCGGGTGAATTAATATTCCTCTACGATTACGAGCGCATACGTTATTCAAATCAAGTAAAAAAATACCCGGCTCGAAAAAGAAGTACTGAGGCGGCGTTCATGCTTCTCTACACTAGGCTCTCCAATCCTGGGATCCCATCCATTTTTGTGATCTCGTTGTGCTAGTAATATAAACCCACATTTTACAGTAATTGTGAAATCTGTAAATTCCCCAGTGATCAATCCCGAAATTATCCAAGAATATCAAACAATTGTAGCAAGAGTTTATGCTGAATGATCAGTTTCGGAATCCAAAGATTGTGAATCCCGATATCCCGGGATCACAAAAGGGTCCGGGATTGGATGCCCTACTCTACACCACTAATTAACGGTATTTTTTTTATCAATATTATCGATTGTATGCAGAAACTAAATAAACATCACCCTAAAAAGAGTCCCTCGTAAAGTCCAAAACTTAGTGTGTCTTCAGCGGTGGGCTGCCAATATTTTAACAAGGGTCTCCCTGAATCTCAAAGCTATTCGTGATGTTCCGGGAAGACGTGTTTTTTTTTTATATTCTTATACGCAATAATTATTAAAACTATCGAATGTTACTTCATGTAATATATTATGTAACAATCACATTTAATTAATATCAAAACATGAAAAAAGATGGCAATATAATACATATTTAAACATTATAAGTATAACGCATCGATCTGAGAATCTTGTCATTCTTAATTTATCAAGGGGTTCGCCGGCCTAAGTAAAATTTAACAAGGCTCGTGCGAGCCTCTGCGAGGCCCCTCCAGCCCACCACTGTGTGTCTTCATTAAACCTCTTGTTAGATTCATTGAATAATTCACAAGAAAACTGGGCGTTACGACATCTCTAATGAAACTGGAAAACGGTGGGAAAATACAAATACTTATTTGGGCGTAACAGTAGGCATTAATTGCATAGGTTTTTCCTTAAAATTTGCAGGATTTATATCGTCTGATTTTCCTGTTTAAAAAATTGGCAGATTATCCGAGCGATTTGCTGCCGCCCACCTTATCGCCTTATCGTCGGCTCATTTATTGAATCGTTATAAATTTACACGGCTAGTTGTTACATGAGTTGAAAATCCCGAACTCTACACGTGTTGTTTATTTTCGTATTCAGTGGAAAGAGTTACTAAATTAACAAAGATAAAAAAAATCTCGCACCATCAAAATATTAAAGAGCAAAGCTTTAAAATTATTTTCTATAATACCAGGGCTGTGGAGTCTGTGTAAAAAAAGACGACTCCGACTCCAGCCTTAAAATAATCTCCGACTCAGACTCCGAGGATTTTTTTCAATAATTTAATTTTAACTTATATATTAAATATACCATCAGATCTTCTTAATTCAGCCAAGCATGAAATTTCAACCCTTTTGACTATTTTGTTTGAAGACACATCATTAAATATTTAAAAAAAAAATTCGAGCCGCTCATTTTTCACGACTCCGACTCCACAGTCCTGTATAATACTACAAATTAACGCTGCCTTCTTATTTTAAGATATTTTTCATGTCATGAATATTTATTAATTTAAGCACTGTAAAAGATAGCCTAATGGCATTACTACTATAATAATTATTGTATAATGTAAAAAAAAATCATTGCTTTTATTTCGTCAACGTTTTGGCAAAAGTTTGTAAGTAACAAAACTGACAAAAATGCGTTAAGTATACTTTCCGTACTGGGATTCGAATCCTTTGACTTCAGTAATCGAAGCCAACGACGTAGACCACTCGACCACGCAGCCGGTATTTATGTATTATTAATACTGGCTTAAATAAAGGGATTTACCCTTGTCTATTAATTTTAAAGTCTTATTTGTGTCAGATCGGCATTAATGCATTTGTACTTTGATATTATATTTATCTATGTAACATAAAATATTTATGCCAGAGATTTTATCCTGTAAGCTGGAATTTTTAATTTTCTGCTTACTCAGAAAATACTACCTATCAATCTTTTATTTACCAACGTATGCAAGAATAGTGATTAACTATTTTATAGAAGATACTCTTTACTATTCATATAGAAGAAAATATTATAGAAGTTACCATTCGAAGTTCTTCTACCCCCATCTTTATATCCTTTCTGACACTGTAAATATCTCCACTAAGTATGGGTTTTCTAAAAAAATATTTTTATTTATAATATATATTTACCGAGAATCTGCCATATGGAATCTGTTTTGAGTTTTCCGTATTGTGATACGGAATACCTAGAATAGATTAATGTTGATGGTCTATTTTTATCTTAGGCGTCGTCTGCGTCTCTTTACTCTTCATTTCCCAACGCATGCCGCCCTATCTTTGTCTGACGTATCACATAATTTATTGACATTGAAATTTTGGATTTATTCTGCGCATTTTTAAAACATTCATTCTATTTCAGTATAAGATTCTACACCGTGATGGTCCTGAAGCGCATACCATTTAAATGACTAAGCGGAATACATACAGTGAAACCCCCATTTACACTAATGTCAGGACCGTGTAATTTGGAGTAGTGTAATTGGGGGAGTGAATCTCATACAAAATTAAGGATTTTGTTTTTTCCGCGAAAAATCCAAAACTTGAACTTTTGACGAAATTTTTAGTTACTGAGTGATAAAATGCAAAGCGCGCGCAAAATCCAGCACACAGACAGTCGCTTGACTATGCGTGTATATCCTGGCACGTGTTGAATACACAGACGCTAACCAACATTTGACTGTATGCACCGCACATACGGCCGTCTCGTAGCGACGACACTGGAATGCGACCGTTCAATTGGTAGATTTGCGGCGAATATTTCAAGCCAGCGCGTAATTCAGAGTAGTGTAATTGGGGGTGAATACAGTGAATACATACTGAATCTATTAACTCTCATCTCCGTTTGTACGCGATTTTTGAAATAACACTGTCAACTAAAAATAACAAATGCTATATATTTACTCGCAGTGCATTATTAGTTGTAATACGATTCCCTGACACAAAAAAACACAGAAGCCATTGCGGATTTCCGTATGACAAGAAATTCAATAATTCAAGACAGTGAAAACAAACAAAAGACTTCATTCGATCCTAACACATTAAACGTGTCAAACATTGATAGCGATTATAGCGACTTTATCAAGTAGCGAAGAATACTATTAAACTTTCTTTACATAATAAACAATATTTTGTGTTATTTACTCATTGGGTCTTCATTATAACCTTTTTTTCACAATGTTATTTTTTACAATAACCAATCGTCAATGTTTCTATGACTTCTATATTTTATTTACGAGGTTTTTTGTGAAACATATCTACCTTGTAAACCAGGCACGAGCAAACTGTAGCCCGCGAGCAATATTATATATTTGAAAAAGATACCTTGTCCGCTCCCAATATGGAGCATATGGACTCCTAATGTAGTTTATCTCAACAGAAATGTTTCTATGAGAACTGCTTGTTACTCAGTTGCACAACCTCACTTTTTAAAAGAGAATAGGAATAGAAAGAGAGGGCTAGGACAGGACTAGTGGTTAGCTAATCGCTCTCGATACGATATTCATAGGTGAGGATGGGTGGGAAGGAGGAATTCAAGACATCACATACATTCATGCCTTTGAACAGAAACTCATAAATCGATTGAAAAATCAATTTATAAAACTGCCCGTACTGGGATTCGAACCCGTGCCCTCCGTAGCGGTAGCGAACGATGTTGACCACTCGACCACACAGGCGGCTTTATCTTTTAACGCATTTTTTTTTAAAAAGATTGAAAATAAATATAATAATTGTTATTTTTGGATCAACCTACATATATGTATGTGAACAAACATTTTAAATCATGAACCTCAATAAAAACTACGATCAAACATCACCGATGAACATTTACAAGCAGTTTTACAACAGTTACACAATTAACACCTGATTTAAAAAAAAATGTTAGAAGACGTAAAACAGTTCCATTTTTCTCATTAGATCAGTGATTTCCAACCTGAGAGGCGCGCCTCCATGGGGAGGCTTGGACTATTGCAAAGGGAGGCGCGAACAGTCCAAAATATGTATTTACCCTTTGAAATGTGTCTTCATTACTATATGAAATAAAGGATGGGGAGGCGCGAAGATGTTTTTTTCTTCAGAGGGAGGCGCAGTAACATAAATGTTGGAAACCACTGCATTAGATTGTTTTTTCTTCACGATAATAAATAATGTACATATAAAATGGTATTTTACTTGCGGCCCGCCGCTCATTTTGAATTCCTGAATTTGGCCCTTCATCCGGAAAGTTTGCTCCCCTCTGGTGTAAACAATAGTGCAGTGTTTAAAAAATATATAACGATTATGAGTTTTTATCAACGAAACTACATACAGTAAATAAATATTCAATACAGTCTGTCTGAAGATAGCATAACAAAAGAGCAAATCATGTGCAACTTGTGATTACGAAAATTTTCACTCGACATACATTTTTGGAAACATCAATATGTACAAGTGTAATTTGGTTCGAGGATTTTCAACGCGAAGAATTTGATTTAACGAAACGAATCAACAGATTTTACAAATATTTTTCAAGGTTTTCGATTTTATCAGATATAGTTTAGCCCGAACTTTCCAACTCACCTGTTGGCAATGGTTTGTTTCTAGAAAGGTCGGGAAATGACAGGGTTGTGGAGTTATTAAAACATAAAATGACTCCGACTCCGAATGCGACTCTGAATTTCGGTTAAAACAAACCCTCCATTGAAATGGTCTTCAATTTTTCTAATCATCCCTTTCTACGTACAGTCATTATTTCACCAATCAAAACGATGCAGTGACGGATTGCCCTATAAGCTAGCGATATTCTACCTGTAAGACGTGGGCAGGGCCGGCGCTACCATACAGGCGAAATAGGCAATTGCCTAGGGCGCAAATCATTAAGGGGCGCATAAATTGTGTAATCAAATTATTTTTTATAATCTAATAAATTCAGTTACTGCCTCCTCCTCGACCAGACCCTTACAATTCTAAAGCTCATAGAATTGCAGCGCGCAGTGTGGCGATAGAAGCTGCAATGAAAGTTTGGCAGGCTCGATGGGAGAAATCTTCAAAGGGGAGGCAAACTTTTAAATTCTTTCCGAATGTTAAATGGCGAATGGAGATAACCAAAGTCCTGACTCCTAATTTCTGGACCAGCCAATTCATAACTGGCCACGGTTACTTCGCTGCCAAGCTCTTCCAGCTTGGCCGGTTAGTAAATAGTCCTAAATGTAAATGCGGATATATGATTCAGGATGCTGATCACATCCTCTGGGAATGTCCAGATTTAAATAATGAACGGGAAAAATTGCTCAAGACGATACGACTATCTGTCGGATCTGTCGGCCCCGTCGGTCATGCCGACTTGGTTGCATCTAAGGCAAATTATTGGGAATTTAAAGAATTCTCCGCGTCTTTTGGAAAAAGAGTTGATTTAAATAGATAAAATCTAACATTTTCAAATGCATTTATTATTAACTTTTTATTTCTGCACACTGTAGTGCATGCAACCAAGTCTTGAGGAATTTCTTCTCGGGACATTTCTGGCAATATTTTGAACACGACTAACGTTGTTACGCTACGGAATACACCCTATATAAAGAGTGTGAAGCCGTAGCGGGTGGTGGTGGGTACAACGTTGAGTACCCTAGGGAATTAAAAAAAAAAAAAAAAATCTAATAACTAATAATATATTTTTTATGCTTGTATCTGTTCGTTATAATTATGTATCGTATTCTATATACTTCGAAAAAGAGAGGTTGAGCGACTGATTAACAAACAATTCTCGTAAAAAACTTCTTTTGAGATATCTCCATGAGGAGGTCATATGATCCATATTGAGAGCAGATATGCATATAAAAAAATATTCCATAGTTTGTTAAAAAGAGGGCGTGCCAATAGCCGTTACCTATGCGCCAAATAACCTCGCGCCGGTACTGGACGTGGGCTATTGGGCAAAGGGAGGCGTGAACAGTTTTTAAATATTTATTTACTGTTTAAAAGTGTCTTTATTACTATAAGAAATATAGAACGGGGCTGTATCATAAAGTTTGGAAACCACTGCTATAAGCGATGAGGCGCGCGCTTGGTGTCTCCGAATCTCAGGGGACTCAAAATAGCTTATATGATTAAAAACTCATGTTTTAAATTCAGTTTTACTTTACATGGAACTTTGCAATGCTTTTAAGTTTTCCGAAAACATGGCCTTCAAATTGTATTGCGCATAGGGCCTCCTAAGGTCTTAATCCGCCACTGATACGATTAATAGGTTACTTTTCGAATATATTTAGCATATTTATTCTGTATGTATTTACGGATTACAACTTCCTATGTGAACGAGGATGTGAATATCTCATATCAGTATTTTATCTTAATATCTCGATAAATAATTGAGATGTTCTTCCCTGATTTTTTGTAATACTACTGAGTTAATAGTATTTGAGTGTTTTTAATGAGTTCTGACCTTCCATATTTTTTCCCACTTTTTTACTTTAGAGATTTGTATATACAAACAGATAAAACATTTTTGGAGTCGTTAGTGCTTTTTAGTAACTCCGACTCCAAAACCCTGGAAAATAGCAACTCTGTCACGCGATATTTAATCTACTTAAAAATAGGTCACTAACATAAAGGCACTCCTTTATCGCCCAAATAGGAGCGGCCGTGTTAATAATTCGTGTAATATACAACTGGATCATTTTTAGGGGGTAATCGTTTATTGATTAAATATTCGAACAGATTTCGATGTCTTTTTTTAGAATACATGTCGAGTAAATTACTGAAAAAATGAACAGATTAATGGCGCGTATTCGGTTGGCTCTACAAAATACTCAATAACTATTAACATTTGAATAGTGCCAATTGCGTTTATTTCATCGGATTTTAACTACTTACTGTAACACGTCACAATCGGAAATAGATATTCCCATATCTCTCTTGGGATTGACTTCGTTTCTCGCCGATCAATCTTTCACGAAAACATTGATTGGAATTCCACGAAATATATTGTGCGGATGAAACACGTCTTCCAGGCATCATTATATTATACGAACGTATTGATTTTTTAAAAAAATAAAATACATGCTTACACTGTTAAAATATTTTCATTCATCCGAACATTTCTTTGTCATTGTTTATTTAAATATCTCTTTTAGTAATACTATATTGCCTGCCGAACGTCGTACATTCCAGCTTTTTCATTATTAGACCAATGCAGTGCTTATTTCCCGGTGAAACGGCGATCCGGCACCTTTTTTCTCGTCATTTTTAATGTTTCAAATTTCGCAAAATTTTATTTTTATTTTCCTTTGAAAATGCTTGTTTTTTTATACCGAAAGGCGTTCGAAAATATTCTTTTAAATTATGGTCTCACGAAAAAGAAATAACATACAGATAGATTTCTGTTCGAATGCGTTGGTATTTGTGATATCTAACCTTCCCACTCTTCCAATCCTAAAATTAACAGTTCCAGAACAAAGTGAAAACGATTAGTTGACCACTAGTCCTGTACCAGCCCTTACTCTCTTTAAAATAGGTAGCCTTAGCAACTGACTAACAATCAGTTCTCGTAAAAAAACTCTGTTGAGATACCTCTATTCGTAAACCATATTCCTCACATTGAGAACTGAGACGAATTAGAGAAAAAAAGCTTAACAAGAATAAAATTAAGTTCCGGCACCTTCGAATCAGTTCGAATCGAAAATACAAAGTTACAGAGAGAGAAGCTAATTATATAGTTCCCTTACATTCTAGTAATCTTTACAAAAAAGGGGATGAGGAACTGGCTAATAACTTCAGCTCTCGTAAAACAATTTCTGCTGAGATGCTCCATTAAGTTCATATGCTCCGCGCTGGTGAAGACATGTTTGAAAAGAATGATTTACAATAATGAACTAACTTTCCCAAAGATTTTTCAGCCGCCATATAATTCTACATATTTCCTATTTTCGTTTTTTTTTTGCTTTCAGATCGACCATATTTCCTGAATTAAGTGATCTACATTTGTATCTAGCGTTCGGAATACGATTACTAGATTTTTTATACTGTTAAACTCGATTTATAATAATACAATAAAACAATATCGATTCCACTAATATTTGTGATAAATATCGCGGTCCACGTACTTTTGACTTCAGTGATCAGACAATCAGTAGTGGCGAAATTGGAATCGACAAAAAAATACTTGAATAACTCATAGTGCCAAAATCAAAACATAGAATATACATGCTGAATTCAGTATTCAATCAATAAAACTATTATATAATAGATACAATAATCTATATTTTTAAATTATAGCCAAGTTAGTGCCAATTATTAGATGTATTTATAAAAATAACGTATTATATGTTTTGATAATTTAAATATAAGTTTAAGATTTTAAAAAATATATATAAAATAATACATTAAATATATTTTTAATAACGCAATATATACAGATACGGCTTCTAATTTGATTAAATATATTTAAATAATAACTGTTATTTATACTGACATAATTATAATCTTTGGAGTTTTATAATTATATTTCGCGTTTAAAATAAATCACGTTTTTTAGTATTTAAGCTTGAAATTTAATTAAGTTACTAAAATGACATCGCTATCTCGTTATGCGCGTAATTACGGCCAAAACAGCTTGGGGTGGCAGAGGACGGTCAAGGCTGCGAGGAAAGCCGCGACTAGGACTGGCTATGGGTCGGGCGGATCCAGCCTCTACCCCAGGCTACCGTCGATGGACAGAGCTCCGTTGTACCCTGGTCTACCGTCCGAGGACGATTCTGAAGTCACTCTGCAGGAAGAAGGGGAGGTCATCGAAGAGATCATCGAGGCGGTCTCTGTCAGCCCAAACGTAAGTTAAAGACCATTTTGTTTTTTGGTATTTCGCTTTCTGTATTTCAGATACTTTGGTTTGAAGACTGGCTTATCTACAAGGCTGCAGTGCCGGCGCTAAGTTATTTGGCGTCCCAGGCAACAGTTATTGGCACGCCCTCGTTGTAACAAATCGTCTCATTTTCGTTCGAAATAATGAGAAAAAAAAACAATTCGGGATCAATCAATCATTAGAAATATTTTTTTATAAATATATCCGCTCTCAATGTAGAGCACATGGCTTCCTAATGGAAATATCTCAAAAGAAATTTTGTCTACGAGAACGATACATAAATACAACTAACAAAAAATACTTGTAGTACCCCATTTATACGCCCCTAATGGTTTGCGCCCAAGGCGGTTGCCTATTTAGCCTGTATAGTGGCGCTGGTCCTGCATGGTGGGACTTAATATAATAGCCTAGAGCAGGGGGAGCAAACTTTTCAGACCGAGGGCTAAATTCAGGAATTCTAAATGAGCGGCGGGCCGCAAGTAAAATCCCATTTTTATATGTACACTATTTATTATGAAAAAAAAACATCTTATGAGAGGAATGGAACTGTTTTACGTCTATTAACATTTTTTTAAATTCAGGTGCTAATTTTGTAGCTGAGATTCTTAAAACTTGTAAATGTTCATCAGTGATGTTTGATCGTAGAGTTTTTTTATTGAGGTTCATGATTGAAAATGTTTGTTCACATATGCGTATAGGTTGATCCAAAAATAACGATTATTAAGTTTATTTTCAATCTTTTTTTAAAAAGGCGTTAAAAGATAAAAACATGAACCTTTTTCAAAAATATAATATTGCTCGCGGGCCGCAGAAAAATACGCATGCGGCCCGTGCCTGGCCTAGAGGAAAGCTCTGATCTACGGAATAGTTTCGGCCTAAAGTTTAATGTTGCACATTGCACCAAAAGATGTTGCACAACACTGAGACGTCACATTATTTTAATTGAATACAGTAACGTCACAAGGAAAGATTTTCGCGGAATTGCTGCATGTGACGCTTGTCCGTTTATATGGGCATTGCTGATTCATAGTTACATTACATTGTAAGACATTCTCTACAAGTAGGATGTAAAGATTCGTAAGCATTTTATACGTACAATAAATTATACACTCAATATTAAATTGAATGACTCGACGCAGTTTAAATATGAATGGAGTCTTTACGGATGTATGTATAGTCAGTGACGTTTCTAGGCTATGTGTGGCTCCTAGGGAGAGTTTAATAGGGCGCCCTTACATTAAAAAAAAGCAAATTATAAATGAATCTTTTAAATAAATAATAGTTAAGGTATCCACTTTTTTTCATAAAACCCCAATATTTTAGGAATACATATACAAATATATAAATTCAAATCTTCTACTTATCTACGTATTCAAAAAAAAATATAAAAATAGGTTTTCCAAGTGTGTTTTTCTATTGAGAAAATAAACAACGTGATTTCAAATTGATACTTATGAAATTTAGTAATAAATGCATCTGTTAAATTTAAGTAAATAAACGTAATGTGCAGCTGTGTGAATCGGCGGCCAGAGTTGTAAAAGTTAGTGCTACGTCCGATATGTAAGCAGTACGGCATAATGGTTCGAATTCGATTTTGCAAGAGGTATGACGTGATTGTCTTGCGAATAATATTTTTTACAATCGCTGACACTTGGGCTTTATACTCCCGATATGTTGTTGGACCTTAAAGAACCAGGTGAAAAAACATGTTTTGAAAAACCGCCTTTTGATGGACGGTAAAAACCCTGGACGTATATTTAAAAAAATGTGGGGTCAGTAACGTGTCGGAAGTATTTTTAGCACCATAGGGAAAATGTTAAACAATGTTAACATTGACAGGATGTTTTTTTACCATTTTTCACATTCAGCTAGATATTTTCCCCTTAATTTCGAGGTTCTATTGTATTCTACCTTATCTTCAGATAATAAATCGAGCAATAACACAAGATAACAATGTAGTTTAATTTTAAACTGTAGTAAATGATGATAGCGTGATACTGAAATAGCTATCGATAACGTTGGTAAACTCTGAAGAAATAAATATCGCTAGCGATATATATCACCTTATTATGATGGAGTTCAAGTAAATGTTAATTCAATCAATAAAAAAAACGATAAAAGTTATTATACTTTTCTAAAGAATCTAATAAAACATCCAGGATAAACCAATATTTGATTGTTGATATTACAGAAAGTATTTCTTTTTGGTTGCATATAAGTATTTTAAATTGCAATTTATCGCAATATTTTGTTACCTAAATACTTTCAAAATATATGTTTTAATATTTAAGATACCATTACACCTTTTTTACACGGTAAATACGTTCCACAAAAGACTGTTTAAAAAAGTAATAGAATTCATATAAAAATTGAACATTGGTTCCTTAAATCTTAAAATCCGTGTTACTTGAAAAAATTACTTTGTAAAAAATTAATTCGTGGAAAAAAGGTTATAGTGAGAGCCAATAAGTAAAATACACAAAATATTATTATAAGACACTGGACATAAATCGCTTCATGTGTTAATTAAGATGTACTAAAGCCTTTTGTTTGCTATATCGGCTTTATGTTGTTGAATTTCTTATTAGAAAATCCATTATCCGCTTCTGCCATTTTTGTTTCTGGGAATCGTGTTATATGTAAAAATATAGTATTTGTTATTTTTAGTGAACTGTATTATTTCAAATCAGTGTAAAAAAACCCCTATAAAAAAGTGGTTAATTTGTATTATTATCTTCTCGTGAACTGGGGAATAATACTTTTGCAGCCTGGCAATACTCTGCGTGAAGTTCGTGAGAAGCGAGACTGTTGACATAATACTATTGTAGCAGGGCTGCAAATTAATAAAACATTTATTTCACTGACAAATTTCTTCTAAAACTTTGTTCAAAAATAAATTTACCCTCTGAATCAAACAGGAAAAAATCGCGTATGCTTGCAGTATTGCTTTCCTAATCAAATATATTTTTTCATACGGGAAACTAGTACTGTTTCCATTATCTTTTTAATGCACTATGTAAATTTTTCCGCAAGTTGTACCAATTTCCATTGTTTGTTTTCTTTTTATTACCGAATGTATTTTTTTCAATATACATAAAATACATTGAAAAACATGTTTTATTTATGTTACAATGTGTCTCAAGTTATATCGTTGCTAAAATAGATATATGTACTAGCACATGTCGGTTGTATATTTGTTTTTATTTTTAGCAAAAAAATGATCATTCCTAAAATTTCTCTCCCTTTTTCCTTTGGATGGTAGTCGGTGTCGATGCTTATGCCGATATAATTATTAGACAGATGTCTTGTTTCATTTAATGTTGCTCAAATCTCGTCTTAATTACAAGTTATTCGCTATTTGTTTTTATGCTCGTAGTTTTTGCGGCGGTACATGTCATGTGGGGTATTACTTTTTTTGGTAACCCTGCGAACTGTAGTTACTGGAAGAAAGATGGCGGTTGCCGACTGTAGCACCTGTCATTGGCGCCAGTAATTTGAGTTATTTTATTATTTCCTGCAGTGTTTTATAAAAAATCGGTGAGTTAAAGTGTATAAAAATACTATTTGAACATCCAGTGCTTCTGGAAAGTGAAATTGCTGTGTATTATTTGTAAATATATCGGTTTTAATCGAGAATGGGTGCGATCTGTTGGTATTTTAAACTACGATCTCTCGGTGATTGTTTTTTTATATATTTAACTCATGATGTCAGAGCGCCGTATTATTCAATTGAGAACACGCCCAGCTGTAAAATATTATGCGTACGGCTGCGTTAACTGCCCGAATTGACCCTTTTCATTTGTTTTACTTACAATTCCATTCGAGACGTGACACGGAAATTTCGATCGGCACTTTAATTTTGAATTTATGCTCTCCGGGTCATTCGTTCATTAGCATATTTCAAAGTGGGCGTCCTTTGACTGGATGCAATGATTCGAGTCTTTACGTTACGATTCACGGTCTGCGGACTTTCCATACAGGAAATAACTCTGATTTTTATCATTATTTTTGTATGTTACACACAGTATCATCTCCGTTAATGTTTCACGTGTTTTTTTGACAGCATTATCACCTTTTTCATGTTATAGCAAAGTTTTAATGTTTACTTATATTATTTGTAATTTGCATTGTTTATTAGGTAAATTTAATATGACAGTAATCGATGACATGTCGGGAAATTATTATCACATCATCACAAACTCGGTGCCTTTTCTCTGTATAGGGGTTGTAAAAATAGTGGTTGAAAGTCGGGTCAGCTGGTAGAAATCTTATTGACGTGATAAAAGTATATACTTACCGCGACCTGTCATCGACAGTCTGTCAAAAACCTTATTTTCCTACGTACATATTTGACGTTTTCTTTGAAATATATAAATTGAACCTTTGGTACTATAACAGTATGCAGTTAGTTTTACATTTCTTTGGAATGATATTTTGTATGCTATCAAAACAGGATTGCGATTGATTTATACGAACAATTTTAAAATGTATTTTTATTTACTAAATCACATTCGTGGTTCGTGTTTCAACAAATTTGGAATGAGCCGGGTTTGCAAATAATAGTCACATAATTATGTCAACATAGTTAATTATAAATATAAAGCCGGCATACTACGACGATGTGTAGTGTACGAGGATTCGTCAAATGTTTCTAGAATTATTGTTCACCTGGCTAGTAGATGACCAATAATTAAGGCATGTCTTCTGACGTTGCAAGCTTATTAAATCTGACCTCATGCTTTCCATCCGTCTAATGACCGTGAAAAAAATGTACAAAATGGTGGTTAGTCAGTTTTAGATTGTAGTCGTTTCTTATTATGCCTTAAACTTTGATACCGATAGTCATCCGGTTGAGTTACGTTGTTTAATGATATTTATACTGGTATAATATCCTCACATTCGTAGATAACTTCCTATCATCGCTAGGTTCGTGTCTCGTCAGGTAGTACCAACGTCTGCGATCTGATACGTTAAAACATTCATTCTAATTCGGGTCCTAGATGCTTCTGGTTTTTATTAAAATTGTACACGCCGGTTGTTGCCGATAATAGTAATGAAAAATCCATTGTTCGTAAATTTACCCAAATATAAACAAGTGAATAAATGTTGAAAAAAAAAACAAAATACCAGGGCTGTGGAGTCGTGTAAAAAAAGACGACTCCGACTCCAGCCTCAAAATAATTAACGAATCCGACTCCGAGGAATTTTTTCAATAATTTCATTTTAACTTATAAATATGTATATCATCAGATCATCTTTAGTCAGCCATGTATGAAATGTCTACACGTTGGACTATTTTGTTTGAATACACATCATGAAATATATACTACAGGTAATGACAATGCGCCAAATATTTGTTGAAAGATCATATGAGCAACTCGTTGAGAATTTATTGTACGTCACTCGAGGTAAATTTACATCACAAAAGCCCACGTCGTATGTCTCAGATTTAAATTAAAATTTTTAAATTAACATTGATCTTATCGGGAATCGAACCCAGACACAACTGGTCGGTAGAGCAAGCTCCAACCCAGGGTTTCCTAAACTTATTGTGCAATGGAACACTTCGCAAATCTGGAAATGTAACCGGAACACAGCTTATTTTTTAGGCCGGGTAATTCATAATTTTAAAAATATTAAAAAAAAAAATGTGTATGTTATTAAATCGATTATTTTTTAATGTATTAAGTATTTTTTTTAAACACGTTACATAAAGATTTGAGCAATGAAAGCTCTTAGTGCTTCAACATCTCCGCCTGTATCATATTTGAAGTTTTAATCATTTGATTTTTAATATGAAGTAGAAGATGTTTATAATATTTGTTGCAGCGTATATTTCCATTACAAATTTTCGCGGAACACCTATTTAGGTCTCACGGAACACTATTGTTCCGCGGGAGATAGTTTGGGAAACTCTGCTCTAACTAACTGGACCACAGCGAACGAATATTTCAATAGTTTTAGTTCAAAGATTCGTGTTTAACGTGATGATGTGATGTATAGTAAATATTTATTTAACATCGCAATAATCACTCAGAATCATTCATTTTTAGAAAACCTTGCTAATTATTTAATAATTGACACGGAATGTGATTTCATATCATCATCATTTTTATTCGAAACGCTAATTATTAATGTCAATAAAATTGATAATATAGGTAGCTGCGTAATCACTCGTTCTTAGATGCATGACCAAAGGCAGTTTGTTTATTTGTCATGTAGAAGCAATGTAATCGATTACGTAACTCGATAATAGTACACATATTTTCTTGTAATACTCATAAACTGGAATACTATTTGTTATTCTACTAAAATTTCTATAATAGTATAATGGAAATCTGCGTTCGGTTTGAAGCGTCTTGTCGGTAATACAAATAAACACATTGTTTTTTTTTTAATACAACATGTATGGCAAGGCAAACTCAGCTGGTCATTTCGCATTTGTTATTTTTCAATGTTCAGGTAACATCGCAATATTGGGAGACACCGAAACCCACCATTGTTCATTTTTCCAATATAATTTTCAATTCTTTGAAAATTACGCTCGCTAATTTAAAACAAATCCAAGAATTTAAGGCAAGAATTCTAATTTCAAAAACCCGGAATTAGCAAAAATGTGGGATCTCTTTTTTTACCTCTCGCCGAGGTCAAACAATTTTTTGTCACTGTTTGATTTTAACCCGTTAACAGCTAGAAAAAAATAACGATTTTTGTCCTGTAAGCTAGCAATTGTCTAAAAACTAATAAAGGAAAACTTAATATTCATTTTGTGAGTCCTTTAGAGATGTCGGACCCTTTTTCAATGATGTAAACTCTAAAAAATATTTATTGACGTCGTAATAATGACAACACACTGGTGGGTAGCGTGTGTGGTTAGTAGGTATGCGACACACCGGTGGGTCGTTAGCTTTAGTGTGGTTAAAAACCTGGGAGTTTATAGATTTACCCGTGGCCCCCCAAAACTGTGCTGTGGCTCCCCTATTTTTTTGTTCTCTGTGACCCCACTTGGAACATGCTGTGGCTTCCGGTTGAGCAACAGGCGTAGAAAATTACACGACATTGGTACTTCGGGGCAAGAGGAAATATTTGATAGAAAAAGAAAAGTATGCACATCAATTTATCTGAAGAGATTGGAAGACATTAATAATATCGGAGAAAATATTTATTGTGATTCCATGTAAGTTAAATTGAATCTACTTGAACATATTCCATAATCACCGCTGTATTTTGTAAAAGAATACGGGAAAACACGTTCTTACTTATTCCAAATTCTCGATCACTAAACCGGTTGTTTGTGTGAATTAAATGTGCTTATATAATCAGTTAGTTCCATCGTATGTACAATAAATATCTACGTTAAATTCCAACACTTAATATACCTAGTTTTTCATAAAAAAATATTTTTTATTGACAAGCAATTTTGAAACGGAATAATTTGATATGTAACGGATTTTCTTATCATTATTATGTATATTGGATTATTTACATAAGCATTATAAATGTAAGGTGTGAACTAGAGTTGATCTTACTGTTATCTCTACAATCATCGTAAAATATTTCATACCTAAAAAGAAAATAGGGTACAAAAAGATCCAATCAAGGTTGAATCTCAACTCCCTAATTCATGTGAAAGTAAATATTATCAACTATAATTTAATTCTTAAAATAATATATCTGTTTACCCACCCCTTTTAAATGAGTTGGCATTTCTTTGATACGATCTTACGAATCATTTTTTAACGATGATCAACTCTAGAGATCACATGTCATTTCAAAGACCTACATACGTTGTTATTTTTTTTGCGATTACTATTCAAAGTTAAGAGGATACAGTACCTTTTCGCCTGAAAACAGAGTAAATCGATCGTTTGCCGTCGACTAAATCTCGTGAACCGTTCACTCAAAAATTTTTTTTTTCAATAATTACATTTTCCAAACGCTTTTTTACACTATTGCATTTTTTTTTCATGAGAATAGTCATATTTTAAAGGAAACACGGCAAACACAAAAAACGGAATTTGAAAAACTGCTTTACGTTGAAATCATTTTTAGAGATTATTATAAGATACCGAAGTTTAATGTCTTAGAAAGAAATGCAGATAAAGGTTTGTTTAAGAAAGTGAATTGAGCAGAATTTCCAATTTATGTTTTGTAATGATTGTACATCCATTTGAAATGTACCATTTCTCCCACTTTTTCTGACTGATTTTTAAAGCATAATTGGATCATAAATACTTCTACAAAAAATTGTAATGATAAAACATTTTATTGTTTACATTTAAAAGCAAAAAAAAAAAAAAAATTAATAATACCAATAAATGGTAACCATTTTTCGGGGATGTCTTTTTCTTACCTACCATTCTTCAGTTTGAGCTCAGTTTGAGATGAGGCTTGGTCTGGAGTGGACGTGTCGAAAATTTCTTTAGATATTTTTAAATCACTGGTCAACGAACATTAGAGATATGAATCAAAGCAATGTATTTTTTACACTACCATAAAAAACGGTTAAATATCGGTTGGGGTTAGGGTTGCGCAAAGCGCTGATAAATAATATTATTATTTATAATACAATAATGTCTTGTTCAGTCGAAATACTTGTAAAGACCAGTATTACTTTAGTTTATGGATAAGCATTTTGAAATAATTATTCTGCAATGGTTTTAAAAAGAGATTCTATTCAATATAATAGTAACAGTAGTTGAATAAAAGTCATCTAAATGGAAAAAAAAACTTCAAAATTATCGGAGAAGCTAAGATGTTAATAGTAAATATTTTTTACATAATATACAGATGGTAAACCATGTTTTTTGCAACGTTAAGTTTTTTTAATTGAATACATTTTTCTACCGTCAAACGTGTTTTTTTAAACTTATAATTGAACAAAACAGAATGCTAGAAAATATTCGAAATTGATATATGACAAATATATATACATATGTATGGATACATAATAAACTTGTGAAATATTTTTATTCATACATTTAAGTCATTGTTTTGTACCACCCAACAAAGTTAGTCCGATGCAGCCGATATAACTTAACGACTTTAATTTATCTATTATATTAAATGATTGAAGACCATATTTTTTCGATAACTTACCAAATTATGTAACAATGTTATACCTACAATACATTAATATTCAAATCAATCGCATGGTTTGAATTATTTTTAATATTATTAGTATTATGTTTTCTTGACACAACCCTGAACTTTGAACTTATATATCTCCGACAGAGAGGAGGTTCTCAAACATAAAAAAATACGAATATATTTATGCATTCGATATAAATTATTTGAATAGATATAATATTTATTTAGTTTCTTCCTTATTGAGTTAGGCTATATATAAACTTGAAGTAAAAATAAGCACATAATAAAATTTGCTAATGGCTTGAAAAAATTATTAACATGGATTATGAATATTTTCGATAGTTTCGGTAGTCACTTAAGAAAAAGTCATTTTATAACAAATAAACTTTGTTATTCCACTGATCGTTTACAAATTGTAACACGTATTTGGCTTTTTCGAAAAGCGTTTTCAGACCAACTATTAATCGTCAAGCTATTAGTTAATGATGTTTACATTTATTCTAAGCAATCAGTGGAATAATTAAGTTTTCTGATAAAAAAAATATTGTTATTCCGCGCATTCAGTAAAATATACACCCAATCCTTTTTTTTACGCGATTTATTTTTTCGCGATTTTGAGTTTCCGCGATTTTTTTGGACGGCACCGTTACGCTTTTTCATACATTTTTGGTACTTTTTTACACGATTTTGGAACCGATTTATCAAATTATATGAAAATATTTTGTTTTTACGCACCACTATCTGGAACCAACGGATCATCCTGAGATTTTGGATCCTAGATTCACAAGGTCAATAGAAATATGGAATCCGCAATACATTTTAGACGCTATTAATAAAAAACGTAAAGAATTCACTGTGCGAAATGTTCAATCGATTTGATAAGAAGGATTACTTAACTTACAATAATTTAAAAATATCGAAGTTTTTTGTCTAACACGAAATAAAAGACAAAGTTAAGATAATTTTCGGATTAAATACATAGTGAAAACTATAGCGCGAACCAGAAACAACTATCAATTGCAACTTATAATTCTTTTACTCAATACTTTTCTATTTTAATCTTATTATGTCAATATTTTTTATGTTTTAATCTTTTTATGCAACAAAATTATTTTTCAAAACTGTATTCATCAATATCAATATCATAACAAATCATATTAAAACAATATCATAACAAATAGGTTATACAAAATTAAAAATAAAAATTAATTATTTCAATATATTAGAGAAAGTTTGAGAATTTTGCATTGTATGGTTTGTTTTGCTTCTCCGAAAACCGTTACTTTATGAAATACGATAGCTTACTGTTACATTGCAATACCTCATTACTGTCTATATACCCATTCGTGTGTTAGGTGGTATTGTTATTTTTGTAATGAAATATAAAAATGTTTTGCTTGTTTTGATACTGTAAAAATACGTATAGTGGTGGTTACCTATTTCAGTCAGTGCAATATTTATGCTGTAGGTCAAATTAAAGTTTTGCATTCCTACTGAGTCGCCTTAAGATTGTACGTCATTAATATCAAATGAATAGTAAAATTGATTCAAAGCGCCATCGATATGTCTTTTTAATTTAATTATTATACACGATAACTGTTATCCATCAGTTAAATTTCACCCGTGCAATTGAATACCCATGGATTCCGAAAGACGAAATCTAGGTTGCTAGTGACAAAACGCATGGATGTATATATATATATCTGTACTAGGGCATCCAATCCTGGATTGATCATTCACCATAAATTCGGGATTTAGGTTTTCGAGATCCCGGGATCGATCACTGGGGAAAAGTCAGAGATTGAGAGATTTTAAAATAATGTACAAAAAAGGTGTAACACCTGTTTTTTTAGCTCGCTAGTGGATTTCAAAAATTTTGGCTGGTTTCAAAAAACTTTTCGAGAATTTTTTACTTATCATAAATCCCGAAATCTACACGATCTCATTGACACTAACTTTTTGCCAAATTTTGCTCTATCTGGAATCATTTGCCAATATGAGGTCTAAAAACAATGCATTGTTTCGTTGTCTCAGATTTGTATAGGTTTAAATTTCATGGAACTTTTTTTAAACGAAAACTGAGTGTCTGGAATGTTTTCAATTGTTATATTTTATGGTAATAAATTTTGCTATGAGTATTATCCTCAGTACTTAAGTCATTGACCATTCAGTTGATCCACTCGATGGTTGATTGTAGCGTAATATATTATATATTTATACATATATAATTTAATTGATTGAATTATATTATTGGAAATGTGCTTTCGACACCTTTCCCCCATTGTTGTTAATAGTTTTTTTACCAATGTGGTGTGCCATACTTTGTATCGGTCTTATCTAATGATTTGACATTTATTCGTAACGCAGATGTTTTTAAAAAGGTGTTTAAATACAGAATAAGTTGGCTATTTGATGAGTTTGATTGACTGACATCCCTACTGATCCATCCATGCCCCCGTCAGTCTATTGGTCAGTCTATTATCAATTGTCTGTTACCATTTCGCATTCACAATGCAACATATTAGTATGCAAGGTTACTGTTAATGATTTCAAGGGACCGATAAAACATATTGTTTTATAACTGCCGTATTAAGAGTGTGTCGGTATGGATAGTTTATGTATTCAGTATTATCATTCAATTGAGACCACGAGAAGTGAAGTGAGTAAGTAAAATAGTGAAACGTTTCTATTCGACCTTTTAAGTATCACGTCTTTTTACTTGGCGTTTTGGTGGATTGCATAAATGCATTTTGAGAAGATAACTCTACTGGAGTGTGTACACATTTACTAAGCTCACTTCACTTTTACGATACTTTAAAACGTGTAGAATATCATAACGCATCCATCTGTTTTTGGTACTTAAATAGCACTTGACTTCACCTCTCATGGGCTCAATTGCTTATGGGTTGGTTAACTTGATCTATAATGACGTTCTCCTTGTGTTTATCTCGAGCAACTTGAAATCATCTTAACATATGTTCGGTGTGCTTTTGACGAGATAAACTTTACTGGAGAACGCGAAAAAATCTGTGAAATATGCTTGCCAGCATTCGTTGTCTTGTCTATTGCCGTTATCGATTATGTTCGATCGATATGTAGGCATTTACTAAATACTAAACTGTTTGAGAAAAATTGGCAACTTGACAGCGCGAGGAAGTAAAACTATGCACGAATTTATAATACATCGGGAATGAGTGTAACTCATCACTAGCGGCCTCTTTCGTGCGAGAAAAAAAAAATCGCCAACTTTTTATAACATACAAACCGTGGGTGTTGTTTAGAATTTAAATGTAGCCGCGGTTAACGGTAGTATTATGTAGTCATGATGACTCGGAACAAATCGTATCTATAGGTCGCACCATAAATTAATTTACTCAGAATTATGTAATTCGGTTTACATGCAACGCTCCTTTTCCTCAAAGACAAGAGGTCAGCTGCGCGAAAAAATCAAAGGCTGCGCGAGCCAATCCAACAAATGCGCGGCATAATTTGTCATATTTGATTTAGTAAATAGTGTTTTTTTTTGTATTTTAATTTGCATTCTAAATATAATATAATCATTTGATAATTTATATATACTAGCTGTAAGCCCGTTGACCTCAACGGAGGGATTTTTGTTGCATTTTTAAGTAGTCAGAAAAGTTACTGGCGTGAAAAATAAATTACTAACCTATTTATTGAATAATCCAGAAATTCTGATAGTAAAAGAAATATCTCGGGGCGTATATCGACAGCCCTGCCCTGCAGTATTTAAATTGTAAATTATTTATTTTTGGAATAATGTTCTAGTTTGCTAACAACTATTTTTCGTAATAGCAGAAATTTCGTAAGTTATTGAATTTTTGGAATAATGTTTAAGTTTGCTAACAACCATTTTTCCTAGAAGCAGAAATTTTGTAAATTATTTAATTTTTGGAATAATGTTTATGTTTGCTAACAACCATTTTTCTTAGAAGCAGAAATTTCGTTAATTATTTTATTTTTGGTATAATTTTTAAGTTTGCTAACAATTATTTTTCATAGTAGCAAAAATAGTCCTTGTAAATTACTTAATTTTTGGAATAATGTTTAAGTTTGCTAACAATTATTTTTCCTATTAGCAGAAATAGACCTCGTAAATTATTTAATTTTTGGAATAATGTTTAAATTTGCTAACAACCATTTTTCATAGTAGCAAAAATAGTCCTTGTAAATTACTTAATTTTTGGAATAATTTTTAAGTTTGCTAACAATTATTTTTCCTATTAGCAGAAATAGACCTCGTAAATTATTTAATTTTTGGAATAATGTTTAAGTTTGCTAACAACCATTTTTCATAGTAGCAAAAATAGTTCTTGTAAATTACTTAATTTTTGGAACAATGTTTAAGTTTGCTAACAACTATTTTTCGTATTAGCGGAAATTTCGTAAATTATTTAATTTTTGGAATAATGTTTAAGTTTGCTAACAACCATTTTTCTTAGAAGCAGAAATTTCGTTAGTTATTTTATTTTTGGTATAATTTTTAAGTTTGCTAACAACTATTTTTCATAGTAGCAAAAATAGTCCTTGTAAATTACTTAATTTTTGGAATAATGTTTAAGTTTGCTAACAATTATTTTTCCTATTAGCAGAAATAGACCTCGTAAATTATTTAATTTTTGGAATAATGTTTAAGTTTGCTAACAACCATTTTTCATAGTAGCAAAAATAGTCCTTGTAAATTACTTAATTTTTGGAACAATGTTTAAGTTTGCTAACAACCATTTTTCTTAGAAGCAGAAATTTCGTAAATTATTTTATTTTTGGTATAATTTTTAAGTTTGCTAACAATTATTTTTCATAGTAGCAAAAATAGTCCTTGTAAATTACTTAATTTTTGGAATAATGTTTAAGTTTGCTAACAATTATTTTTCCTATTAGCAGAAATAGACCTCGTAAATTATTTAATTTTTGGAATAATGTTTAAGTTTGCTAACAACCATTTTTCATAGTAGCAAAAATAGTCCTTGTAAATTACTTAATTTTTGGAATAATTTTTAAGTTTGCTAACAATTATTTTTCCTATTAGCAGAAATAGACCTCGTAAATTATTTAATTTTTGGAATAATGTTTAAGTTTGCTAACAACCATTTTTCATAGTAGCAAAAATAGTCCTTGTAAATTACTTAATTTTTGGAACAATGTTTAAGTTTGCTAACAACCATTTTTCTTAGAAGCAGAAATTTCGTAAATTATTTTATTTTTGGTATAATTTTTAAGTTTGCTAACAATTATTTTTCATAGTAGCAAAAATAGTCCTTGTAAATTACTTAATTTTTGGAATAATGTTTAAGTTTGCTAACAATTATTTTTCCTATTAGCAGAAATAGACCTCGTAAATTATTTAATTTTTGGAATAATGTTTAAGTTTGCTAACAACCATTTTTCGTATATATATAAATAAATAGTTAATTAAATTATTATATATAATTGAGCAGCCCTATATAGCCGTTCACAACCCTGCAGGTGGAAATCTTGGAATTCAAAATCGTTTAGTGCAAGATTTCACCCACAGATGTCATTATTAGTTCACTAAAAACGCGTTTTTATTTTTTGCTTTGTATTATTTAAATTATATAGAGTTTTTATATCGCTTTTCTCAACTGGATCGTGGAGCAGTGGGTTAGCTTTCCGAACGTCGCGCATGAAAATTGGGGCATGGTATCGAATCCCACAGCTTGGGAGAAAATTTTTGGTTATTACGATAATTTTGTTTGACTTCAAAAATTCACTCATGACGTCAGAAAAAAATGAAGAAATGAATTAATGAAGACAGCGGGGCAGGATGGGGGGGGGGAGGACCGTCTTTCTTGACGTCATCGAAAAGGTGAAATCGCGACCATATACAAACGAAAAAAGTATGTATTTGGTATGAATAAAAAAATGGCGACAGCGGGGCTGGGGCGGAGGAGGGGGAGGGAAAATCGCGGACAATCATTCAGACGGACGGACATTATCGAGTATTAATATATATATATATATATATATATTATTAATAAGTGTATTAAATATAAAATAAGAAATAACAGTACTCATTATATTTTTTTATATAAAATAAAATCAGGCACAAATTAAGAAAATAATCAGTCACTAACAATTTTTTTTAAATATATTTACAACAATTCTAGCTTTTTACATCGCCTTACAACTAATCCTCACATATTTTACTCGATTAAGATCAATGTTTTGCTCTTATGGAAGATAAGAATTTAATTCTAGTTGAATTATCTTATTTTTCAATTTTTGATTTATTTTGGTCAATTATATTTGTTACAATTAAAAAAAAATGAATAGTTTTATTGTATTGCGCGCCAACCCGGAGTGGATGCGCGGGAGATTTCAAACTGCTGCGCAGCCGCGCGCGGTCGCAGCTTAGAGGGAACGTTGTTTACACGTATCTACGTAAATTTTAGTTGATACTACTTTTCAAATATCTATTGAGGATTATGATTTGTGATTTATAAACATACTTAAATTACGCCAACTTCGAATCTATCTATCTGATTTATTTGTTTACTACGTACCGCTTCTTTCAGTCTTACAAGAAATGATTTACGTATAATCAATCATCGATAATATTCATTTGAGCTATCAAATAGTAAAGCTACCTTTCATTTTTTTGTTGTAATATTTATCAAGATCCTCGTACGAATATGGTTCTAAATATAAATGTATGCTTCCTGCCTGTGTATGTATTGAGATTCCTTCAAACATGACTGTTGATACGACAGTGTGTATTAAAAAAACACGTATAGAATATACTCCTAAGGAACCGTGCACAATGCACTGATTCTCTTAATTAGATTAGTAGGGTTAATAGTCGG
This sequence comes from Himalopsyche anomala, assembly GCA_031772345.1. Classification (NCBI taxonomy): domain Eukaryota; kingdom Metazoa; phylum Arthropoda; class Insecta; order Trichoptera; family Rhyacophilidae; genus Himalopsyche; species Himalopsyche anomala. Next base: position 1,515,575 of record CM062823.1, on the reverse strand, counting down.
CTCATCGATTCACCAACATCGATGTGCCGCCTATGATTCTTTCATCTTTGTACAATGGATTGTGTAGAATTTCCATGATAGCATGCGACACGCCATACCCTATCAAATATATACGTACCGTGATCATGAACATTTATCGATCGTCAAAAGTATTATTTGATATTGTACTGTTGCAATGAATCTGCCGTGCAATTATTTAGAAAGTGTATTTTTGTTTCGCGAATGATTGTTCGCGTATGATCTGCCGCAAACGAAATAATTACAAAACGCTGCTTTGTTTTCGATTTGTTATTATTTACTGGCCGAATTAATTCTTTCGCGGAAGACTTGTTTCGGATGTGTGTGGATATGATTTGTATCCGCGTCGAATGAATGGAATCGTGGTAATAAAATTATTATTCTGCATACAAATTACCGAGTGTTTTTTTTTGTTATAGTGGTGCGGAAATCAAACAAGTCTCGGCTGGTTCCGTTGAGGCCTTGAATTTTTGCAGTTAACACAATAGATATATACAAGTTACCGAGAGAAGTGTTACGACAAAGTTAATTTTCTTAAATTTTGTTGAAATAACAATTGTATTCTGTATTTTCGTACTTTTTCAATTATAACGATTGCACAATCATTCAATATTTAATTGAATAATTTCAATTAGATACGGAGGCACATCATTTTTTTGCATATACAATTTTGTTACATGCAAAAAATACAATTTATGTACAGAGAAAATTAAAATATGTACGAAATGTTTGAATATAATTGAGCTCTCGACAGGAGAAATAAGCCAACTAGTGAAATGGTAAAACTTTTTTCTTGGACTTTTGAGTACAATCACGACTTTACTTGGTGTTTTGGTGGATTGCATATTTTTATTTTACGGAGATAATACTATTTGTATATTAGCTGTGGTTACTTCACTTTTACAATACTTTAAGACGTGTATAATATTACAGCGCATCTAACTTTTTTTTCTAAAATACCACTTGGCTTACTTCACCTCTAATGGGCTCATTATATCAAGTAACTTAGATATAAAAACAAGGATAATTAAACACTCCCTAAATCGAGTAGAAAATACTGCAATATTTCGTTGCAGAACAATTTGTACCTTACTACGACCGTATTGAAAACTAAATTGTCTCCGAAACTTACCAGTGGAAAAGCTCTTAGCGTTAGACTATAGAGGTCGGTAGACCGAGGTTTTGGAAGTATTTACTACAACTTACAATAATCGCCTGGAAAATCCTAATAATTTTATAAAAAAAAAAATAACAAATTGTTAACATTATCAGGCATGTTGAGACGTTTAAAAATCTATAGTCTTGGAAAATCTACGACTTTTTTATGCACAGTAAAAAAAAAAACAAGGCTATAATACAAAAAATGAACGATTATTTCTATGGCGGAATTGTGCAGGTAAACGATATTACGATTCTCAAAATTCTCACCTTTATTATAAAACGTCGAAATTAAATTTACAATAATGGCGTCGAGCGGTCGGTTCCTTTCCGAAAGCATTTTATCGCCATAAATGGACGATTTGCCTTGACACGGAAACCTAAAATTCGTGCAGTGAGTTTCTCAGATGATTCGACCTCACCTTCCTTCACATTATTGTATAGTGTAGCACCGCTAACAGTTACTGACTCGTTTCAACTTAATATTATTTAACCTGTTGTTTATATGGATTCTCTGACGAGCGGTTTATATCGCCTTTTTTTAGATAGCAGTCAGTATTAACAATATGTCGTGACCACGTGACAATTTAATACATTAGTGTATCTAGCCTAATGGGATGATTAGCATTTTTTTCGTAAACAATAATATAACATAATAGGGTTTCTTGTGTATGCATCATTAAATGTACAGACATTTTTTTGTATACCGCTACCGTTGCTTATGGAAATCAAAAAATATTTTATATAATGTAAAAAAATCAACCGGCTGCGTGGTCGAGTGTCAACGTCGTTGACTTAGAACACTGAGGTCACGTGTCCGAATTCCAGTACGGAAAGTTTTTATTGATTGATTTTTCAATCAATTTATGGGTTCCTAAAACGGGGCACAGCGAGAGCGATTAGCTAACCACTAGTCCTGTCGTATCCCTACTCTATAAGAGAGGTTGAGCAACTAGCATTTCTCATAGAAACTCTTCTGTTGAAATAAACTCCATTAGGATTCCATATGCTCGTCATTGGGAGGGGACATGGTAAACAAATAAATTTATATTTATGTATAGTATATCAGGGTTCCTCAACCGGGAGCCTTGTGGCCCTCCAGGGGGCGAGCCACATCACAGATTAGTTTTAAATCCTCGGAAGAACTTAAAATAATCCTGGGAATTCCTCTAGATTCGATTTTTTATGTGAAGACAATAATGATATGGCGGCCACAGAAAAATGAAAACACTTAAAAGGTTGAGAAACACTGTAGTATGTAATAGAGAATATGTACAGTGGAACCTCGATTCTAAGTTTTTCTAGGGACTTTAATAAATTAACGAATAATGCGGGAAATCTTCAAATAATAACAAAAAATGTTTAATTTTCAAAAAACTTATTTCTGTAACTAAATGCGATGTAAAAGTATTTGAGCGAAAAAAAATATTCTACAAAAACGGTCAATCGGGGAATGATAAACGTGGAATTATTAAATATTGTTATGACGGGGTCTTGGTCAAGTAGAAAATAAACGATCTATGCAAAAAAATGCGATCTATGCGAGAACGGTAGATCGGGGTTCCACTGAAAAAAATGCGAAACGAAATGCGAAGCAAAACTATTTATGAAAAATATTCAACGATAACGGTCAATCGGGATAATATTCGTGAAGGGACCAACATAATTAAACGATAGATCGAGGAAAACCGTAAATCGGGAGCGATCAATGCGGGATTCTTTTACGATGTTTAGTTATAAAGTATAACTAATCGTGAAATATGATATCCATCTAGCAATCATTAAAGAGGAGTTAAACCCCCTCGATATCGACGTTTTGTGACAAACATATCGACTGTGGAAAGAAAAAAGGACGTAACCCACAGTTTTTTCAAAACAGGTTTTTTTCGATAATCACAATGTATCAAACTTGATACACGTTCTATGAAAAGTATGCAAATGCCGAATTAATATCTAAATTTAGCTTGAAAAATATGACCTTGTAAAAAATTTAAACCAAGAAAAAAGACTGAAATAAAGGTTTTTCCTCGACAACTTCTTTAATTAACATTATATTATGTCAATTAAACACCAGTTAAGAAGTCTCCGTGCACTTCAAGGTTGTGTATAATTCATAATTTACATATGTCACAAAATCATCAAAACATGTTTTTAGCGCCTCCTGTAAAATTTGATATGTGTGGGTTACGTCCTTTTTCTTTTCCACAGTCGATATGATAATTCTATAATTGCTTGTGTCATTCATATTGCTGACGGCACGGTTATTTAAATATGTTATATTATTGTAAATACCGATTGGGCAAATTACATTTCGGAAAGTAGGACACTTTAATTATGATTCAATATTTCCATAGTTTTTCACACAAATTATTTACGCGTGTGTATTTCATCACTGTCATGTCATGTCTTCTATTTTTGTACCATATTTCAGAAAATTCTTCGGTTTTCAAGTTTGGCAAACGCTCTTGTTTCTTTGCGGTAGACGGACGCCATTGCGTAGCACATGGTCGGCATTTTTCCTCGCATTTTGTTTTTTTTTATATCACAGTTCCGATGAATTGAAAATCCTACGCTTTCTTGTCTAGTAGTTTTTGTTGGCGCCAAACTTACAGAGCACGTTACGATCGGAAGCGAAAGATCGCACCGGATATAAATCACACTTGGTATGTTTGGATATTTATAGCGTCAAACGTAAACACGATATAATTCATATTTAATTTTAACCTTTAAATGTATGCTTTAATACTTTTTATAAAAGTGCATTTTTTCTACCAAAATTACACATAAATTGCAATATTTTGTTTAATCGAAATTATTTTGACAGTTATTTTATCGTAAATGATCAATAAATATGTATAAAGTAATGTAGTAATTTGATTTCCAAAAAAAAATAATTTCCCTTCCTTTGATTGCATATTAGATCCAACAACCTCTTGCCACCACAACATCCATTATAAAAATTAGTAGAATTGTTTGTATTTTACCATTGGGTATAAAAATCTATGCTAAAATCAATTTCAGTTTAAATAAAAAACAATACTTGTACTTTTCCTAGTACTGTATGCATTTAAGGGTTAAGTTTATTGATTGACTTGGAATTTACTTGGTAGAACTCCATTATAATAGGGTAAAAATAGCAACGTATTTACTTCTACCAATAACTAAATACGTTGCTATTTGCTACCCTATTCAGGGTTAAGGTTTATTTTATAAATTCACGATGATTTATAAATTATTGCTCTCACTTGTATGATATAAAATGTCAATTCTCGGTGGAAAGAAATTTTATTTGTCAATATAAAGATTTTTTTTAGTATTATTTCAACTATCACATTTTTAGTGGTCAATAGTAGGCTTACTTAATTTCACCGAAAGAGTTACATATTGGACGAAAAGTCAACGTCTATCATATTTTTGTTTATCTATCTACAATAGTAATTAAGGACGCGCTTTCTAATTAAAAATGTGTTTTTTTTTAAATATCGAAGGTAATGTAGCAATGTTGAAGTAAAAGTAAAAGTTAAATTTACGTTCTAATGATTGTTTCCATTTTATTTTTTCTATATATTTGTATCATCGGTTTCATTGTACGGTTTTATCATTGTGATTTATACAAGCAACACACGTGTGTTGCATTACCGGTGAATCTCAAACATCTTTCCGTATTGTCGGGAATCAATAAATAATATTGATTAATCTCAGCTTATTGCTTTTGAGTTCTTTCGCAATGTAGGCTATGTTGTGGTGTAAAAATGCAACATTATTTCCTGTTAGCGTCGTTTATTTTCGCACAATCTGAATAATCATATCGCGGTTTTTTTCAGATAAAATAGTTCACAGATTAACCACAGGTCGTTAAATAATAAATGCTCCGTTATGTTAAAATATAATAATTTTACCGACATGTGAGTGAACTTATACCGAGGAAAATATTATAAAATTAAATAAAATAACTTCGTTCGAAAAAATAGCTTTGCTTTCCTTGTTATTATGAACATCGTATGAATCGTAATAATTAAAACTTTGAGGACGTGGTAAAAAGTGTGCATTTTTGGGCGAATAAAAAAAAAATAAGAATTACAAGTAGCCCTACAAATAATAAAAAAAAAAATTATGTAAGTAATTAAGCATGTAATAGCACAGTTGGCACACCCAATTTATAACTACTATCAAGATCATACAATGACGTTAATTAATTGAGAACTACGACATATATTTTTTAATTACTATTGCACGGGTGTGAGTTTAGTACCCATCATTATGAGCTAACAGCACAGGCTTCGTCTTTGTGTCTGCATTGAGATCATTGTCTTTCCTTTGCTCGATTTGTCAAGACAAGTGCCATGTGAACTTTAAAACGAGACGTTTTGTATTTGGTAAGATAATCGGTTATTTTTAAAATTGACTACTTCGATCGCACTGTGTTGCATGACGATTTTCTCGAACATTTCAGTCATAAGGCAGTCAGGGAACTTATCTTGTGATGGAGGATGATATTAAGGGATGGCCAGTTCTCGGAAATGAGTAGGAAGGGTTGTTTGATATTATTGAATTCAAATATCCAGCATGTGTCTCGACCGTGACAATAATTAACATATTGTTTTTAAAGCAACAGTGGGATAAATCGAAAATACTAGTTTCGTAATAATTGATCTTTAATTTTTGTTTTGTAATTTTTAAATAGTTTTATTTGGTTTCTGATAAAATATAATATATATTTTTTAATCTATTTATTCTACTAATCTAGCTTAAGCTTTGAAGTTACAGGACAATATCAATAATAATTGTAAAAGTAAGATTTTTCTTTTAAATGGGGCAGTTTTTCAATTAAAATAGTTCACTGATAAAGGTTTAACTTTCATCGATCGATTGGCATACTTATCTTAAATCGATTTTATCATTTTATCTCTAGTTTTCGTCTTAAAAATGAAGTTCTCATATTATATATTATATACCGTATAATGATGAAAAATACATACATACGTCGATTCAAGAATTTTTCTAATCCGAGTACCTACTAGTTTGTCAGCGCCATTGATAACATATCGCCCTGTAATCGGCAGAAGAACATAAGCCACAATTCATAATTTTTACAGGAATGGTCAGGTTTTAATTATGATAAAAGGTTTTTGTTAACTTCTTCTCGTAATAAGTTCGCGGAAAAAATCTTAAATCCGGTTAGTAATATTAGGTAAATTAAATTTTCTTTCTACGTGCATATTACGAGAGTATGTTGAAGAACAATCTTCTTCTGTAAAGATTACGAATTGTCGCTAACGAATTTCTGCCGATTACAGGACGATGTATTATGTAAAATATAATATATAGTCGATAGTGAATGCAAACAGGCGGAGTCTTCGTGTGACTGCATGTACGATAATTTTAATCAACAATACTTATGACGATGTAAAGTATTATTTTTGGCATTATTCCTTTCCATTTTGTTACATTCAAAATTGGAGTAATAGCAGGCCAAGGGCAAGGTTGCAAGGTTTTCCACTGTACTACTTGGCATTGCCTGCACTTTCGTTCCAAGCACGAAAAAATAAAAATGACATCGCCGTTGTACACTGAAAGATACAAATTATTAAATCATAACCCATAATACCAGGCAAAAGTTTTGTTTATAAAATTGAGTTAAACATAATATACATTAAAGTACAGAAACTAAGTTGATTGCGTAATATTTTATTATTTTTAATACTTTTTGTTTACATTAATTTGATCGTCCTTAGAAAATTATAACATAATAATAAATAATTCATACAGAAGACTGTATGTAATATGTTTTGCATCTGATTGTCACACAGCAGTTTGGCTAGTGAGTAGGGACATTACACATTATTAATGAGCCCTCTAGAAGTGAAGTGAGCCAACTAGTAAATTGGTAAAACTTTTTCATTTGAATTTTTAAGTATAGTCACATCTTTACTTGGTGTTTTGGTGAACTGCATATTTTTATTTTACGGATACAACAATATTGCAATGTGTATTAACTGAGGTTACCTCACTTTTACGATACTTTAAGACGTGTAAAATATTAGAAGGCACCTAACTTATATATATTATCAACATGATATGTATTATGATCATATTCGTGATAATTATTAACTTATTAATTATGAAAAAACGTAAAATTTTGTGAAATTGCAAATGTTATCAGTCTACCGCGAAGCACGCTAAGCATTTTCACTTCAAGGATACCGGCAGCCACAATAGCTGCGCGTGCTTTTCATCAACTTAATTGGATAATTAAAAAATTACGTTTTCTAACAAAAAACAGTATATTACTATTTGTCTCCAATATATTGCATTTACATCACACATTATGTTACATGTTATATTACACAGCATTGGTTCAGTTTATTTATGTACGTATTTAATGTTGTCTCAAGTATGATATATAGTATCTGACCTTTAGTTAAGTATATTTTTTTTAAGAAATAACTTGGGGATTTTAAAACCAAACATTGGCAATACAAACATATTCAAACTACGGAAAAAAAACCCATGAAATAATGGGCACGCAAAGTCTCATTTTTACTAAAAATAAACAAAAAATCAAATAAACTGAAAAAAAAACTTCTGTGGGTTAATTCAAATATCGTTTAATTCTTACAATAGGCGCCTCGCTAGGCTGATAAGGAGAAAACGTGCCATTTCCGATATATGTACATATTCTTGACAAGTATGAATCAATATCGACTGTGGAAAGGAAGAAGGACGTAATCCTCAATTTTTCTAAAACAGCTTTTTTTCGATATTCACAATGTATACAACTTGACAAACGTTCTATCAAAAGGATGGAAGCTGAAAGTGCCAAATTTGTATCTAAATTTAACTTTTAAGTTTGAAAAAGATTACCTTGTAAAAAGTTAAAACCAAGAAAAAAGACTGAAATAAAGGTTTAACCTAGACAATTTCTTTAATTAATATTAGGTTATGTCAATTAAACACCAGTTTAGAAATCTCCGTGCACTTCAAGGTTGTGTATAATTCATAATTTGCATATGGCCCAAAATCATCAAAACATGTTTTTTGCGCCTCCTGTAAAATTTGATATGTGTGGGTTACGTCCTTTTTCCTTTCCACAGTCGATATATTTTAGCAGTATTCTTTTTTTTGCCGATCGCTCAAAAATTCCCCTGAATAAACATGTAAGGTTTTAACCCTTCCCTTACTATGCAAAAAAAAGCACAAGCTCCTGAGCTGTGTATCCGTTCCACATTAGGCAAACGGTAGTGAATCATGACAATTATATAACACTACTACAGCAGTACTACATATAATTGTCATGATTCACTCCTGTTTGCCTGATGCTCAGGAGCTTGTGCTTTTTTTGCATAGTAAGGGAAGGGTTAAAATGGGAAGAGAAGCTCTATAATTTTACGAACGAAAAATAATTAAAATTATCGTTTGCAATTTAGCTGTAAACATAACGAGTCGTCGATGTCAAATAATATATCACTTCTGCACTATTTCCACATTTACAATTCAGTTGAATGTCCTCGTGATGAACAAAACTGGTTCTGATCTTGATACATATGGGAAAGAATGTTTTTTTCAAATACAATGACTTTCCACCAAGAATTGAAAGTAAGCACATTACAAGCGAGTCGTAGATGCCGTTCTACGACGAAGTTTGTTTAGTTTCCATATGGAAGCAGAAAAGAGATCATTTCGTATTCAAAATTATTAAAGGCGAAATAGCCATAAAATATAATACAATTATACTAAGCATATACCAATTCAATTAATCAAAATAATTGATTAGTTGTCAATCTGTTACTTATTTTATTCAATTTCAAATAGGCTTTTTTATATATTAAACAATAATAAGACTTTTAAAAACGTGGGCTTATATAAATATTATTGTAAAACTATATTAATATCGTCTTCTAATGATAAATAAATAAAACAGATCGTCTTTACCAAATTTAAAAAAAAATCTATTTTTAACATTGTTAATTAATAAAACACAATATTCCTTTGTACTTTATTCCAATTTATTTAAAAGGTCAGAACCGATTTCGCTCATTGCGAGGATTGTCAACTGATCAATGCAATGAGCGAAACCGGTACTGACTAGGGCATCCAATCCCGGGATACCGTACAATTTTCTGATCCCGAAATCCCGGGATTGACATGGTCGCGATTTCGGGATTGAGAAATTCTTAGCAAATCCCGAAAATTGAGACGAAATTAGCAAATTGTGGATTTCAAATTTCCTCGGTGAACTAATTCCAATCCCGGGATTGAAAATTTATCAATCCCGAAATCTCGGGATTGGAAAAAGGCTCCGGGATTGGATACCCTAGTCCTGACCTATTAAATAAAGTGCAATAAAGTACAAAGGAATATAGTGTTTTTATTAACTCTCGCGGCTCGGAGACTAGAAAAATATTTCTCGGCCGATGGGGGTCTTTTAGGGACCCCAGTGGTTTCCTCATTATTGGCCTTATTCTTATGAATTTCAAAAAAATAAATAGTCTAAGGGCTTTAAAATATCTCTCTGCATCATTCCTCATACATTTTTTTTTATAAAAATCCGTGGTTTTTTAATAAATAATCATATTTTAAGTTGCGCGTAAAATATACGTGGTTTCAGTGCAAATGTCAATGCGCGACTGGCCTGCTTGCTTAGCGGCGTTCAGCCTATAATCTTACGAACGATCGCTGATAAGCGGGCGCTTATCTCTTATCTTATCGTATTTATATAAACTACAAAAGGTCCAAAAAACTATGATATAAGAATACCTTAATTATAAACATTGTATCACCCATATTAAAATAGATATTTAAGAAAATGTGGGTATTGGGGTCGCATTTCTTGAGCTTAGAATCGGAAAAGTTAATATAATGCCTTTCCACCCAGTAGTGACAGTGAACACCCTAAAAGTGAATAATTGTTAATTCTGCATTATATAAATATTACACTATTTTTCTGCACTTATTCCACGATTTGTTAAAATTTTCGCTTGAGAGCATTTTTCAAAATATTGGAGTAAATCCTTAACTAAACATATTATTTACGGTGAACGTCTTTAATGAAATATGTTATAGAGCGTTTATTTTTGAATTATTTATTCAAATAAGTTCCATCCACGATAATGTTGTATGTATTGGCATTTGGCACATCAATCCTACGCAAATCTCCGCCCCATTCTCGATTCGCGGATGCAATAAAACCTGATGTATCATTTAAACGTGTCTTGTTCCACCCATGCAGCCGTTTAATAGAGTGACTCTAAAAGTGCCATCGATTCTCAAACTGTCGCGTCGCGTGCACCTCTCGCACGGCAGAGTGGGACTAACAGACCGCCGCGATGGCGCAAAACGGGGATGGGGGCGGCTTCAACTTCGGCGGGATGCTGAGGGGCGTCATGCAACAGGGCGGCGACGCTCTCATCCAAGCTGGAGCCAAGTACATATCGGACATAATCCAGGAGAAGATGTTCGTGAAGAAAGAGGCGCCGCAGAAGAGGGTGCTGCCGAACATCAGCGCTTACAAAGTGGTGAGTTGTCAAGGACAGCGATTTGATGGCTTTAACGCTGTATTGTTTTTATTACATGGATAAAATCATGGTATGAAGTAAAAGCAATACTGATAAAAAATCAGTTGCTTATTTATAATTTCAGTGACTAAGCCTTATTCATTTTGGTCAATGATTGCAACCCTACACCGACATTTAAATTTAATTATGCGTAAATTCTTCTATTAGTAAATCAGAAACGTAAAAAAATAATTTCCCGAGTATCTGGGTAAATAATGTATTTTATTTGTTATAAGAATCAGAATCTCTTAATCCTAATGGATAATTAATTATATCTGTAAATCTTTTCTGGATGTTCATGTTTTCTTTAATGAAAACCACTATTCAAATGAGAGCTATTATTTTACATATTTATGTCTAACGATAAAAAAAACAGATACACATTACGGCACTAAAGCAGTGACGTACAACTTATATAACAGATGGGTCGCATTTTTCATTTTGCAATTGTTAACGACCCGCAGAATTCAAGCTCCACGAAAATTGATATATTCTCTCACTATTTAAGAGGTGTATATTGTTAATATTATAAATTTAACATTAACAGATATTTCAGTCATTCCTCTCTGCATTTTGTGTATATTTAAAGACGTACATATTAAAACTTAGTGTTGGCGTTAGTCACATCACCGACAATGCATATAGTCACTAGCCAGCAAACGTCTTGATTTTAAGCTGGGGGTGTGACGTTATTACCCTGAGTATCATCACTGAGATTACTTTGCTTTAGGGCTGTGGAGTCGGGAGTTTTGTCCGGAGTCGGAAAAATCTCACAACTCAGACCCATTTAGAAATATATATTTAATTATGTGTATTCAATTACCACAGTGTTGCTAATGCATGCTAGGCTGACTAAAGATAATCTGATGGTATACATCATATTTGTACCATCAGATCATAATAAGTTAAAATGAAATGATTGAAAAAACCCTTAGGAGTCGGAGTTGTCTTTTTTACGCGACTCCACAGCACACGGATTTTTTTAATTTTTTTTTTCTCAGACATGAAATTGTTTTCTAGAAAACTTTACAGGCATCGCTATTTTGCACTAGGTGCATATTATTCTTTGAGACGATAAACTTCTACAGATAGCCTTGTTCAATAAGAAATCTGACAAAATATGTGTCAGTTATATAAACTTACACTAAAGATTATGATTTCTCGGCACTTATTCATTTCATAATTTTCATTGAGAACCTTAAATAGACAATTTTATTCTTTCTCTGATAATAATGTTGCCGTTTTAATATTTTTATACTTACAACTTAATTATTTTATTAAATATCGTGTGATTTTACACATAATCGGCAAAAGAGCGACACAAATCGGTAAATTGCGTTCTAAGCCATGTTCAATATTGCCTAGGCCAGGGATGGCGAACCCTTTTCGCAAGTGGGTCAAATTTGATTTAAAAAATAGAAAAAAGTCATGTCGTGGGTCACATAGATTGAATAATTAAATAAAACCAGCCATTTTTAAAAGTTCAAGCGGGTTAGATAGTTTCTCACGAGGGTCACTTGTTCGCCATCCCTGGACTAGGCCAAAGGCGTCAGTGACAAAATTTTATTTCAATCGCCTGACCTTTTTAGGGCCTGTGCATTGTTTTAAGTTGTTGCCAGTGTTTTAACTTATTATAGTGTGTTCCACGTGGACCCCGGTTGAGAAACGCTGATCTAGAGAACTTAAAGTAGTGAAGACAATTTTATTAAATCAGGATAGGCATTGACCAAATATTACTATTTACTAACCGTATGTAAGAAATTCCTTTTTTTAACTTAATTTAAAAAAACCTGTAAAATTTAATAATTGTCAGTTATGATTTTCTGCTTATTATGGGTCGATATGCGATACTATTTATTAACCGCATTTAAGCGATTCATTTTTTAAACTCAATTTTAAAAAAAAACCTTCTGGAAAATTAATATTTTCTTTGCCTGTCTGCATGTCTTTTTAAAATACTTCAAAATTAATTTACTTCACCAAATAATATTTAGATATTTATTTTATGATACGTTGTCCTTTTTTATTCAAAACTTTAAAAAAAAGTACTGGACGGTTTATCTTATATGAATCGCACCGTGTGATAAATCGTAATAACAACAGCGTAGTCCCTGAATTGAAGGTCGTTCGCAAACCGGAGTAAAGCGGTTGTGTACGACGTCGCTGGAGTGAGGGGAGGCGAGGCATTCCGCAGCGGTCCTCACCCGGAAAAGGGCGTCGCGTCCAAGCGGCGCCTTTTGTGCTTCACCCTCCGCTGCGAATCGACCCCGATCTTATTACTCATCTTGTTATGTGTGACACCCACACCCCCCTGCGCCACTGAAATGAATGAAAGTATTGTCCACGCGTAGGATTTTTTCCTCTGCGACACGACGAGTATTGCAAAATCGAAGAATTGTTTTACTCATTAACAGCGGCAAGTGCAGTCTGAAGCAATACTATGTCGCATTCCATGGAAACGTTATCTGTACCCGCGGGCACACAATAGGGGTCTGCACACTGGGGCGCCGTCATCCAGGATTAGGAGACGTATGTTCCTTATGCCTAATGTGCATAAGTAATTGACGTCTTCAAAGCGTGGACTACTTCGCGCCAATGTAAAGTGCCCTAATGCCAATAGACTATTCATTTGAGACGAATATATCTCGACTTTTTTTGTGACCATCAATGTGAGCATATGGCTTCCTAATAAAGGTATCTCAACAGAAACTTTGTGTACGAAAATTGTTTGTTAGTCAGTTGCTCAGCCTCTCTTTTTCGAAGAGTGTAGGGATATAATGATAGGACTAGGGAAGGAATAGTGGTTGGCTAATCGCTCTCGCTGCGCCCGTTTTTAGGATAACATGAGTGGGAGGGAATCCAATACATCGAATACATTCATGCCTTCGGGTAGAAATCTATAATCATTCATAAATATCATATAAAAACTGTGCGTACTGGGATTCGAACCCGTGACCTCTGTGTTCTAAGTCGACGACGTTGGCACTCGACCACGCTGTCGGAGACTTATCGTTTACACATATTCCCGATACTACTTATCGCGAGTTATCGTAGAACTACAATTTACATGCATAAATTTGTGGGTAAAAAAAAATGTACATAATACAACCAGGACCAGTTGGGGCATATCCTTGTATACAATTAATAATATAATCATAAGCCGTGACATAGCTTCTTATTGGCTATTTCACATATTTTGAACCCTACAGAACTTTCATGAATTGTTTGATATTAGTCATAAAAAATGTCACTATTATGCTTTGTGCTTATAATTAACGTTATTCAAATAAGACAAAAATATTTACTCTGACGGTTCTCAGCACTTGCACTGCGGGCGTGTCTGCAGTAATTACGCCACTGATTACAACGTATCCATAAATCATATCTATTTTCTTTGTTTTGTTGGTCATTTTGTGAAGTGACGGTGACTCATTAATGTGACGCACAACATCGAATAAGTATATTTTCCACAACGATTTTCCTTCATACTATTAATTAAAAGTTATTATTCATAACTTGTTAACTTACGGATTATCGACTTATCGCAGAACAGTCGTTGACTTCGATTTTACAATTATAAATAATGATCGGAAAAAACCAGTTGAAATTAGTGGAAAATCAATGAAGTACAATGTTCTCGACATTTTAAACTGATTCTGTTATGTTATCACGGAAAACAATGAATTAGGTATGTTTATTTTTCACTATTTATATTTTCACTTGACTAATAAAATACGTAAATTTCTCTGGCCTTTGGGTCAGAATCAGATATTTTGCATTTTAGTTGTCAACTTTTCTTTTTTTTTTCAGTGGTAGAAAATCGCCAATTTGTGTAATCCTACTTTTGTAAAATATAATATATTGGTATAATTTCTAATGGTCCGGTAAAAGTACAATCATATTCCAGATGTACGTGAAAATTTATTTCAAATAATGATTTAAAAATATAAAATTATTTATCCCTTGAGTATTTCATATCATTCCGGGTTGGCGCGCACTACAAGACAGTTATTCAATTAATATTTGATCGGTCCGCGCATCCTTTGAAATTTCCGAGCAGTTACATCAAATACATCCAATTTGGGCAAGGATCATTTTTTTCTTTCATCTGTAGATACGTCCCTCTCTACTGACGTTTATTCCAGGAAGGGAACGCGACGAAATGTTATTTTACGTTCAATATTGTACGGTTACCAATGTTTGTACAAATACTAAACTTTTTACTAAGTTGTTTTGCTGATTTTCAACAAATATTATAAAATAATGCGACTGCCAAAAATCACAGGTAATATATGTTTTGTATCCACATGTGAAGAAATAATGACAATTCAACAAAAAGCATGAGAATGGCGAGGAAAAATTAGACAACACAACATTTGTCCGCACGTATGTGGAAATACTCCTCAAAGGCTTTACATATAACAGATTCTAATGATTAGAAAATTATTAAACTAAAAATAACTAACTTTTAGTAGAGTAATTTTATTGTCATTTGTGTGATAGCTATATAAATAAATTTTGTCTATCATTTAAATCATTAATCAAATATTAAAAAACACATTTTTATTGCTTTGTATATTGGCATAATCGTGAATAGTAAACTTTTATTACTCTGTTGACATAAAAAAGAACTCGTTGACTAATCGTGCAGACAGTATGGTACACTGAATTATTTTCCAGGAAGTATTCAATCCGAATTTTAGAATACCTTCTGAATTTACTTTACCTATTTTATATTCTTATTCTGAATGAATTTCCATGTGGGTATTATAATACAATTATACCAACAACAAAAAAATACGCGGTAGATACGTTCTACAAAAAACCGTTCACAAAATAGATTCGTTCCCTGAATTTTCATAACCGTTCTATCGGAAAAAATAAAATCACTTTGGTATAGAAAATCGTGTAAAAAAGTAAATATTGAAGACCATTCAAATCGCTTTCATGTGTTGGGATATCGTGTTGTTAATTTTTTTGTTATTACGAAATTCTTTCTGTGTTTTTTGGGCCTGGGAATCGTCTTAAAACAAATAATTCGCTTAAATTATATTATTTGTTCTTTTTAGCGTACCGTGTAATTTCAAAATCGTTTAAAAAATAGTTGGATGTATATAATAATCGTAAGGGGTATATTGTGGTATTTTAGGCACGTATCAAATTTTAATAAAAAAAACTTTGTTGATACTCGGTGTTGGTCCGCCTGTCAGTGTGTGACACTTGAATCAAAACGTTTGGCAACCCCTGTTATCGATTATTACAACAACTTATTAGCAATATTTATACAGTTATTCATAGTATTGTTTAATGTCGTTATCATTTGTAGTAACGTTTATTTAAACAAAATGATTGTTATGCGTTATTATTTGAATGCACCAAAGATAAGGGTGTTTTCATAAATTAAAATCTAATCAAAATTATTCAATAAATCAATTACATATTGTACTCAGTTACCGATCTGGACTGAGATAATATGTATGATAAGAAATAATATCGTCTGCTGTGACCCAGTTGGTTAGACCGATCTACTGATCACGCAGGTCTGGGTTCGATTCCCGGTAAGATCACAGTGAATTTGAAAATTATTCAATTCAAAGTTGTGATCGAAGACTAGGTGTTTGTGATGTCAATTCACATTATCTCATTTCCTTCCACCATTCTGATCCTTTAAAAACTGGGTGTAGCCATAGCGATTAGTTAACCACATGTCCTGTTCTAGCCTTATCCATCTTTCCCTACTAC
This sequence comes from Himalopsyche anomala, assembly GCA_031772345.1. Classification (NCBI taxonomy): domain Eukaryota; kingdom Metazoa; phylum Arthropoda; class Insecta; order Trichoptera; family Rhyacophilidae; genus Himalopsyche; species Himalopsyche anomala. The sequence continues at coordinate 1,499,103 of CM062823.1, read as the reverse complement.
TCACTTTGAAAAAATGTGAGGTTGAGCGGCTGAGTTCAGAACAGTTCTCGTAGAAAAAACTCCTATTGAGATACCTCCATTAGAAGGCCATATGCTCCACACTGGGAGCGGACATGGATTAAAAAATGTTGTGCTACTGTTCCGTTGACGGTGGGCAAACATGTTTTTTTTTGTCCAATCGGATGCAGAGGAACGAATTTAATGTATATATGATTTATTTTTTCCGGTCCGCTTCTTATGTTGGCTTGGTGGTAAATAACTGGATTACAATTTAGAAGGCTTTGTGTTCGTATCTAGACTGTTTCAAGTTCAATAATATGTTTTGAGATTATCAAGGTTATGAATGCTAGGAATGCTAGGAGCAGTGTGCCCTCTAAGCTGTGCGCGTGTGCGCGCACATGCATTAGAACAGAGCACCCAAAAGAAACACCAGCTATACCACCACTAGAATAAATTAATTGTCATTATATAGTGTTGTTAATTATTGTCATTATAAAAAAATAACCATTTCGTTAAGTAGGTCTAAATACCGTTATGTGGCGCACAATTTTTTTTAAATTTCCTTTCAAAGTTGCACAGCCAAAGTATTTTGCGCACACAACCTTTGGAAAATTAGAGGGAACATTGGCTAGGAAATATTTCAGATTGCCTTCCTCAACAAACCCTTACAAATTTGACATGTAATATTGGTCGTATTTGACATCGTGAAAATTTTCTTAAAATTTGTTATTCGGGATGATCGTTTTATTCAATATTACTTTATAGAATTCAAAACACATAGAATGGCATGCTAACAAATAACAAATGAAAAAAAACGAAATTGTAAAAAACCTTGACACATGTACTTTTAACACTTGTGAAACATTATTTGTCTATATTTGGTCACGCCCTAGTACAGGGGTGAGGAACCTTTTCGTTTCTAAAGGTCATATTCATTTATCTGATTCAACATAAGGCCGCGGTAAAGAAAACGTTGACACCCTCCCCTCTTTTTTTTTCGACTGTCGAACATATAATTGGGTTGATAGCGTAGAGTAGCCAAGACACCGCAGGTTCCACTTCACTGCTATAGCAGAATATATATTATGTAGAAATTCCGACGGAACATTATCGAATGTTCAAGTTTTACACAATGGCATTTTCCAATCACAGTGCATTAGATTAGATAATTATCATTCTCAGTTCTGACTAATTTTTGTGTTGTAATTTTCCTGAGAGACAATCATTGTCGCGCATTGCAAATTAGGCCATATTGTGAAATGCTACAGCATTTATCAACACAGATGTCTTCCCGAATAAGGTTACACGTTGCCTAGGTCAATACGTTGGCCTAGAAGCATTTCGGGCGTGCAATTCTAGCCCTTTGTATTGTGATTTTATTAGTGAACCAGACCGACCAATTTCATGATTGGCCCATATTTTGATTTTGCCATTGGATCAACGCTGTTGACTGAAACGCATCGTAAGCGATCACCCTTGGAATTTATTTGCCCTTTATAGATTTCTATTTATGTTGACACCTCGATTGATAGGCATTTACATTTTGTTTTCCCTCCTAAATTCGCTTATTTTCATTTATTTAACAAGTCTTGGAAGAAGCTAATACTGTAGACTTCAGCTATATGTTTTATTCTCCTTTATTGCATTTTTAAGCATGACTTTCTGACATATATTTTGATTGTTAGATTATTCTCTTCCAAGGATATGGTTGTCTGTAATGTTTATAAACCCCTATGCCCAGTGTTGTAGTGGGGTCAGGTCGAGCCAGGTCGGCGACCTGTCACCCAAAAATGAGCCCTGCCACCTTTTTGACCAAAACAATAACAAAATTAGAACAAAATCGTGGTGTTTTCAGCACCAAACGTTCTCTCTCGATCTGTGCATCAAGTGTCTAATCTTCGTTATTTTTCTTGGTTTATTTGTTTTTTTTTTTATTTTTACTATCAAGTGCATCGTACAAGAAGTGAGTGCAGTTTTCGTTTAAAAAATAATTGCGCGTTTTTTTCTATTGATTTAATTGTTAAAATTTGTGTTTTTTTTTAACTTCGAACGGATATAAAAAAAAATAGGGAAGAAATCAATGACCGACCTGCTACCTATTTATTTACCACTGCCTATGTCCTATTTATGGTTTAAAATTGAATATCTGAAAGATCAGCAATATATTTATTTTCCACATACCCAGTGGCGAATTACCTTATAACTGGGGCCTCCAAAGGTATTAATCCGCCACTGCATCCAACTCAGAAAATTGAGGTAAATTTGCAGCAAAAGCAGCGGTCCTTATAAATTGCCTGTTGGTGTAATAGCGTGAAATGAATATTTAACTCGTAACACTACGGTGAAATTAAAATAAATATAATTTTCAATCCTCTCTTTAAATTTTGTATACATGGTTCTTTAAAATATAACATTGTAAAATAGTTCATTTTTAACATTGAAGTCAACCCCAAACAATATTAATTTTAGCGGTGTTTTTATTTAGTTTATTTACTTCATGACCGAAACACGCCCTGTAATTTTCATGTAGGGGAGCGTGCATAATCAAATTGAAATATTTTGTCTCTAGTGATGTCAGTTTTTTTTTAATATGCATTTAAGAGAAAAATGAATACGTTTGGATATATTGTGCGAATTTATAAAAAATACGCTTCGCCTATAACTAGCGTGTAGCATTATTATAATTACCATGAAATTTTCCATGAACAGTACTCGGAAAGCCATGAAAAGGTGTTTCGTGTTGTATTTTTCGCATATTTAAGTAAGTAAGGAAATATGGTTGACCGTCGGATGAAAGTGATCATGACAGTAAATTGACTAAAATATTCTTTAACCCGTAACATGCCATCCTAAAAAATCACGTTCCCTGCCATGGTGGTATCTCAGTTTCACTGTTTATTGACAGTATTTAAACCTAAGTTAGAAGCTAAACAATAATTTAAAAAATGTATATATGCTAGAATACCTAATATGATAAATACTTATTGACAATATTGAGAGAAATATTGAATGACTTAATGCCTCAACAATTTACGATTGCATCATGGGATATAGCATTTATTTTACGGTTGGTTGACAGCAGTGGCAGTTGGTCAATGTGGCATTGGATCAATGCACCCCTTATATATGCAGGGGCGGTTATATTTCATGAAATAATATATAAAAATAACATTTGTACCATTCAGTCATTTTAAATTCTTCATGTATACATGAAGAATTTAAAATGAGTGAATGGTATAAATGTTATGTTTGAATATTATTTCATGAAATATAACCGCTAGGGGTGAATTGATGCAATGCCACATTGACCGGCCCCCACTGGTTGACAGTGCTGCCGATCTTCTAAAACTGATGCTATCGTTGAATGTTTGATTTCTTGATGAATTTGTAGGTTAAGATGGCCCGTGTTGTGACGATGATCACACTGATCTTGATAAAGCGATACTTCAGGGTAAGGCGCGTAGACATTACGCGCCTTACCTATTATTATTTTTAATTTCATATAAATTCTGACCAATGTAATATTATATAAATTCTGACCGGAAAAATACAAGCCATTTATTTAATTAGTTATGTCTTCGAAATATTCTTATTTCTCAACGTTAAAAAAATGTATATTCCCTTTGGTTTGGTTTACTGTAATTGTATTATTATTTTTTTCCTCATTCGAAGTTCGTTTCTTTCAGTCTAAGTATTCTACCTAATAAGTCTTGAATTTTTTGTTTGAAATAATCGTTTTCTTGCCTTGGTCGTGTGATACTTTCTTATTACACTGTCTTTCCAATGTTGATACCTGCCACACCCTGGCAAACCTTTCTTTCAAATGAAAATAAGGTGTTCCCCGTTTCAAATTATACGTTTTCTTTAAGTGAGGTCAATTTCGCTGATGTGGTTTTCGGATACTGGGAAAAATATTTATTTTAACCCGATAAATTGTGCGTGTTGGTTCGAAAATGGTGTCTGGATTGTGTGTTTGCTTAGTATTACAGTGTTACAAAATAATTGTAAGGCAGTATGTATATCACGAATAAAATAACGTATCAAATAAGCAAAAGCAAGATCTTATTCGACGTATTTATTACAATCAGTGGTGTAGTGGTAAATAAATAGGTACCAGGTCGGTCATTGATTTCTTCCCTATTTTTTAATATTTTTAAATATTTAAGTATTTTGAAAAAATATATATGTACTTGAAAATTAAGTTATATGTCAAAAAGGTGGCAGGGCGGCGCCCTGGCTCATTTTCAGGTACCAGGTCGCTGACCTGACCCCACTACACCACTGATTACAATATACTTAAGAAAGAGAGACAATTAATATGTACTCTAAAAAATTTATAGGTTGTTGAAATGTTAGACATCCCTGGAAATATGAAGTACTGTCACTGCACGAGGACAGGAGTAGAGAAGTGGACTACGAACACGATGCACATTTTTTCTTCATTCATATCCGCTCCCTAGTCGTAGCATATGGCCACCACATGGTTTCTCCAAGATTATCTTTCCCCCGCCAGTCTTATTGCTTCCTCCCATGTCATTCCAGCGTCCCGTAGCTTTTGGGACATGTGCAAATTATGAATTATACACAACCTTAAAGTGCACGGAGACTTCTAAACTGGTGTTTAATTGTCATAATCTAATATAAATTAAAGAAGTTGTCTAGGAAAAACCTTTATTTCAGTCTTTTTTTCTTGGTTTTAATTTTTTACAAGATAATCTTTTTCAAACTTAAAAGCTAAATTTAGATACTAATTCGGCATTTGGAGCTTGCACCCTTTTGACAGAACGTGTATCAAGTTTGATACATTGTGATTATCGAAAAAACCTGTTTTAAAAAACCTGTGGGTTACGTCCTTTTTCCTTTCCACAGTCGATATTATTATATCGAGGAACAACAGTTAGTCGTGCAGTTTGTCACTTAAATTATTTGTATCGAAATTTAATTTAATCTACCGTGGGATGCAGAAGCCCTTATTTGTGATTGCGCACAAGGTGGTTAAATATATGCACACACGTAAACACACATGCCGTATGTTAATCGTCAATGAACATCGATTATCTCTCGAATGTCATTTTTCCGCATACAAATTATGTTAGTATGTATCTTAATTGGTAAGAGTTTCATCTCGCCTTTTGAATTTTGAAATTCTTTCGTCAGCATCTGCTGCCCGTCCTCGCCATTGTATTTACACCGCAAAATATATTAAATATTTTTCAAATTCCGTATCTTAGTACTCTTGTGTGGTAATCTCCCAAAAATCAGCGCTCAACCCTCGTTAATATAAATACATATGTAGACACGTGGTGTTGACTTTGGAAATATGTTAGAAAGAGTGGGCATGGTTATTGTCCTATTTCACGTCGTGTACGCCAAATCCAGGGTTGTGAAATTTGTTACAGTTATTGTATAATAAGATTTTTCCTATACGTGTAATGAAGCCTACATCAATTTGAACTTTTTAGTTGGTAAAATATCCTTACCAAAATCAGTTGCCACGGTAACGCAATGTACCATAAGTGTATTTTTAGAGGGTTGACTAGCATATCATATTTTATACCAGGGCTTTCCAAACTATGTTCCTCGGAACACTGGTGTTCCGTGTAACCTAAATAGGTGTTCCGCAAAAAAATGGAATGGTTAAATACGCTGCAACACATTTAAGCATCTTCTACTTCATATTAAAAATCGAGTGATGAAATATTTTCACTGTTGTTGAAGACGTCAAATAGATAGGTAAAGGCGGGGATTTCGAATCACTTTGTTAACTCATTTTTGTAAATGTTTTAAAAATATAGAATTAACAAATAATAAGTGATTTAACAACATATTTTTACTATTATGAATTACCCGACCTAGAAAAAGAGCTGTGAACTAGTAATAAACAACATTTTTTCGGGAGAAGAACAAACAAATGATAACATTAAAAACTGGCGTAAAATCATTTATTTAGGAGACACTTCATCGGCGATAGCTAATGTTGCCAGAAAACATAGAACCCTCGTTTTATACCGTTAATAATTTAGGTACAATTTTATTAAACAGTAAAGATCGCGTAGAATCATTGTCACAGAGTGGTATCTATCGCCTCTCTTGTGGAGACTGCCAAGCTTCATATGTAGGGCAGACAGGTAGAAACTTTAATATTAGAATTAAAGAACCTATGAGGTGTCTAAAAAGTAACAATTTTTCAGAGTTTGCTAATCATCTAATCGAAAACGAACATAATTTTAATCATGGCAGCAACGTAGAAATACTCCATCGAATAAATAAAAAAGGCTCAAAAATGAATAGTTCAACATTTTTAGAAATAAATAAAAGCATTAAAAATTAAGAAATATTATTAAATAATATCATTAATAAAACAGGTGGTTCGCCACTGTTAAATATATTTTCTAACGGCTTAACCCGTCCTAATTGATGCAACTCATTAGTTAATCATTTCTTACTGTAAATGTCATTTGCATTACCGTTATCGTTTGTTTTTCTATCATCCCCTCCTTGCCTCCCATTTTTGTTTGATTTTTATTATAATATATCAAAATAGTAAAATTAAAATCATTCGTACTTAAGCAATCATTTGCAAAAGTAGTTGTCTGAGGATGCCTCTGAAAGAGGCGAAACACGTGTCACATTTTGTAACACAATACGTGGAATAATCTAAGTTATTTTATTTGATATTAAAATGAACTTCCACAAAGTTACCGCCGAATCAATCGAAAGTGTTCCGGCAAAATTTACAGATTTGCGAAGTGTTCCGTGGCACAATAAGTTTGGGAAACTCTGTTTTATATGATCAAACTAGCGCAGTTGGTTGTGAAAGATGTTTGATCAAGCACTGTTACACTGTAGTTATTCTTATATTTGTACAAGCGAAGCTTTTTAGTTAATTCAGTTTCGGACGACTGATATAACATTTTTTGTAATGATTATAAATACTTGATATTGCCTGTACGCTCCTATGCCAAGTCGTTAATTGTCTAGTCTCCAATTGTCGGCTGTGATCTCTGCATGTCGAAGATATCTTAACGGTATGTTAAATAATTCGGTAGCAATCTTAATAATATGTGTTGTTTGTTTTTTTACAATTTTTTTATAATTGTTATGAATATTATTCAACTCAATAAAGTGTTTATCGCGCAGTTTCCGCGGAAGGCCATTGAATATTTCTTATAGCGTTTTTTGGACCAATTACCCGTTAATTGTAACGTTTTTGTGAAATTACGCCGACGATGTTGTTATTTAGTGGCAACCTTGTCAATTTTGGGACAATCAGTAACCATCCATCTATTCGCTGTCGTTGGACCCATCGCCCCTATCTTTTCAGCATTTCAGTCCGTGACGCATTTTCAGCGGCGACGGTCGTATAAGCACTCGGGGGGAAAATTGTCGGGAAATCGTATCGGAAAAGTATTATTATACAAAATAACATACTGTTGGGTTTGTCATAGATTGATAATGATTGTGTGCAATATATAATGTTATATCTATCAGGAAGAGTGTTAACAAAAGAGTGTTAAAAATCTTCATTTTATGTATATTTTTATACTCAGTGATATTTAAAATATTGTGAAGCTATAATATCGACAGGACTTTTCGAGGAAATATCTTTGATAAGCATTGAAGAAGATTGCAGTGTTTATATAATATATATAAAAAAATCATATCTCTTCATAAAAATCTATGCATACTTGTATATACAGTGTCGAATAAAATTACATGTTAAAATATATACTATCAACAACTGGTTTTAAATTCAGTAAAACTAACTCAATTGAGTTTCGGGGTCGGGTAAACTTTCAACTCACTTCCTTTTACTCGGTGGTCTTTTTCTCGTGTAAAACAGCGAACATAATAGAAAAATTACCTTTATAGATTTCGTAGTTGATATGAAATATAAAAATAAATTTGATTATTCCACGAATTGTGCTACAAACTGTGACAAATGTTTCGCCTCTTTCAGAGGCATCTTCAGACAAAATCTTACTTTCACAAATGATTGCTTAAAATATCCCTTGGGGGATATTTGGCGACTGTTGTGTTAAAAATGAATAGATAAATAAACCGATAACAATATGTACGTACCAGTCATGTAGAATTTGAAATCAGTGAAGTGTCACTATTTATCAATAGCAATACTTGATAAATGCAAGTCAAAGCAAGCAATTCAGTAATTCTAGGAAAATGATAAAAATTTGACGTTTATTTAATAATCAATTTGATGAAGTATTGTAGATATCTCCGATGATTTCGGCGGTAACTTTTGTAAAATTAAAATTTACAACTTTGTTATTCCATATCGATTGTGGAAAGGAAAAAGGACGTAACCTACACATATCAAATTTTACAGGAGGCGCAAAAAACGTGTTTTGGTGATTTTGGGCCATATGCAAATTATGAATTATACACAACCTTGAAGTGCACGGAGACTTCTAAACTGGTGTTTAATTGACATAATCTAATATTAATTGAAGAAATTGTCTTAGAAAAACCTTTATTTCAGTCTTTTTTATTGGTTTTAATTTTTTACAAGGTAATCTTTTTCAAACATTAAAGCTAAATTTAGATACTAATTCGGCATTTGTAGCTTGCATCCTTTTGCTAAAACGTGTATCAAGTTTATATATTTTTTTTTTACAAATCCTGAATAATAACAAAGTTATCATCTCTTGAAGAAACTGACTTCTTTAGTGATTATAAATGTAAATACTTCTCAACCCTTTGTTAGATAACTTAGTAAATTTGCCAATTTACTAGAGATCTTGAGTATTGTCTTCAAAGTTTTGCCGCGTTATTTGTTTGGCCTCCGGTGAGATCATTTGTTACATACAAGTATATTAGGAAGTTCATAATAATAAATTAATTAAATTGGCTGTAAATATGTAACGTGTCCAATTAAAATGCCTGGAGTATGTTTGAAAAGTGTAGCGATCCAGCAATGACGTATTGTCTCATCCTAATTTTTGCCTTTTATTTCACGAATGTAGTTTGCACTAAAAGCGATGAAAAGAATTGTGTACAATCATATTTTGCTGCATAATTAACAGCTTCGTGATTGGTGACGACAAATAAAATACTACCCAATACGCGTTCAGATATTTTCTTTCTCGTGTGGCAGTAAATGAATTCGATTTTGAGATAGATCTCATATTGATATATATCGCTTGTAAGAATTGAAAATGAAATTCCTCTTTTAATGTTTTTTTTTTTGTACGACAAAGAATCTGAACAAAAACTACGAAATAAAGACGGTGCCAAACCAACATTCGTTTTAGTCTGCACAGATCGTTTCAAAGTTTTGCAAGCAGTACTATTCGTTTATTAAATACAATAGGGATGTATCACTTTTGCGTCAACATACCCTTTCTTCGATTGTTAGTTCTGGTGATGATCATATTATAGTATAATTCTTTAAACGTTTAAATTTATGAACACGTATTAAGACTCGTAAAAGTATGCGCTTATCAATAAATAATTGATGTTACAAACTATCGATTATTTCCATTGTATGAAGTTCAAGCTCGGGCATGCGAGTGACTACGATATTACTCAATTGTAGGGATTAAAAAAACAAACAACTTTACCGTGATCAATGCCGCTTTTTTATTGAACGTTTTTTTTATCTGATATCATATAATAAATTAAGTTTATAACTAATTTTAGTTATACCAATGCTAACTTTATTTAATATTGACTATCGGAATTGGAACAAAACAATTGATTCCTTCTTCTACTCAGTTTGATTTGCCATTTCACCATGAATTGACTTACGATAGACAAGCGCTTGCAATCTGTGCAAATTTATTTTAAAAATAGTGGTTAAGTTTTTTTCAGTTTCACATTTTTTTTTCAGCGATAAGGCTCATTTGGTTCACAATTCATTATTGAGATGCCGTAACACTCATAAATAGTCAATGTTTGGTGAATTTTTGGGCTGTCGGCATCAGTCTTCATATGATATTATTATATTTTAATCGGAACTAAAAATCGTAACCATTTTATTTATTTTAACTTACATAATAATAGAAAAGGTGTCAGGAATATTATACATGTATTTATTTTTTCGCGGACCCCCTGACGTTGTCCACGCACCTCCAAATGATTTTTAATTTGTCACGGACGCTCTCAGCGGTCTCACGGAACCCTGGAACCGCTGTTGTAGACGAATCAATTTGCCTTTTGTGTTTTGAGATAGCTCAAAATTATATCGTAAATTGCATGCATGTGCGAGTTGAGTTTGACGGTGCCATTTCTCGTCATTCACCGAATACGTGAAAAGCTTATTTCATTCGATATCGTCGAAATTATAATGTATTACTGTTGTTCTAATAGCATAACAAGTACGCAGAAAGTTCTCAAAATTTGCTTCGCAAAAACGCCTGTTACCAGTCAATGAAAAGTAATTTCCTCCCGAGTTTTACTGAAGCGATTTGTTTGAGCTATACATCGTTAATTGTATGTGTATGTATTTAATTTATTTTCTTCGCTATGATCTATTTGTAAAATACCTCATTTGTCAAAAAGTATTTCTTAGAAGTAGAATTACATTTGTATATTACCAGCATCATAATACACTTGCTTTCCTAGGTATCTTTATTAGACAATCATGCAAAGATTCTGTAAGTTTTTTTTAAACAAATTTACTCGGTAAACAGATTTCTTTATAGCGTAGCTGAAGATATGTTTGAAAATTAAATGATGTGTAAAAACAACAGGCTAAAAGAAGCACGTGTACCGGTGTACCCACTGATTCAGCTGTCGGAAACATTTGGGTCGTTATCGTTTGTCACAAAATATTATCAAGGAAAATGTTAGAAGTAACAACCGAAATAATTGTTATATTGTCCACTTTATAGGTTATAGACAATGTTAATTGAATGTTTTAAAACAAATGTGAGCTAAGGTTGCATTCAAACACTATCTCCATTCTGACTTTATGTATTGCAAAGCTGGCCCGTAGATTTTGAGAAGCTATCAGCTGGATTGAGGGATGTTTTTTTTATTGTAATATGGTTAAAAATATCAAAGTGTTCTACAAATTAAAAAAAAAAAACAGTTTATACCTATTTCGCCTTGTGCCATCGTCAAAAGTATACCAAGACGATGGCATAAGCTGAAATAGCTATAAACTTTTTTTTTTACCATTACAATGGAGTTCTACCAAGTAAATACAAATTCAATCAATTAATGTTCATTGATTGATGGATATATTGTTATTCATTTTAATTGTTTAATAGTCGGGAAGAAAAACAACAACTCGTTGTAAGAACACCATTGACCAGCCCGCCGTGCAAGAAACAACGACCTTTCGTCTGATTATGCACAATACTAAAATGGAAATTGCATAAATTGTTCAAAACAAGCGAATTAGCCAAACAATATCTATATTGCCGTCTATTTAGCTTATTGCATAGATACGTAATTTAAATTAAACATAAATGTTGTTAGCAGGTCACTAATATTATCCGAGAACCGTATGCTATCGACGCCCCTCCTGTCGCCTAATGCGTTAACTAATTTATTTCACCTCAGCTCGTAAAAAATATCTTGGCATACCTAATATATTATGTTACCAAGCACTTACTGAATTGTCTTTCTATTCTATCTACATTGGCACGATTGCGAAATATGATTTATGCTCCGTAACGTTTTTTAGAAATTGTATAATATCATATTGCTTCGAATTTAATTAAATTTTAATGCATAAGTACAATCGACTTGCTTCAGAAAAGAATTATTGAAGATTTAGAGTTATCAGTATTTTTTTTTTTATTCAAAATTCGCAGCAGTTAATACAATAAAATCTTTTTAAAGTGTCCCTGTGACCTCGTTGCATCCATATTATGGGAATTATGAAAATATCGTTAGTTGTCTTTTATCATTATTATCAAAATATATACTGTTAATGAAATACATTTTTTTTACATGGTTGTGTAAATTAATGCATCCAATTCTGGACCCTTTTGTTATCCCTGGATTGAACAATTCACCATGAAATCGTGGAAGAATTCTGGATTTCGAAAATGTTTGCTCGCCGATTTAAAAATCCTGGGAATTCACGGATTTCGTAAAATGGAAAAATGTGAGAGCTTTTCTTTTAGGTCTTTTTGTAACTTTGCCCGATTTCAAAAGACCAGCGAATTGCGGAATTCCGAAAATGAAAAAAAAATGATCTCTTTTTTTAGCTCTCGCACTGATTTTAAAATTTATTTTTGTCACTGGCCAATTACAAAAACTTTTCGCGAATTTTGCACTTTTTATCCTCAATTCCGGGATTACTACTATCGCAATCCCGGCATTTTGGTATTACAAAATTGGATGGGATGCCGGTATTGAAGGCCCTAGTAGTGGCTAAATAAAATCTTCACTTCAATGTTTACATTGTTGCTTCGGCGTTGTTATCTTGTACAACCGACCATTAGTTGACATTTTGCTGGGGCACTTGAAATTCTAAATGGTTCATTTGTTACGAGCGCAAACATTAGACACACACCCTTTGGAAATCAATCGAATGCATGCAATTCTACGATAGATGTTTTACTCCACGAATGGATTTATGTTAAATCACGGGGTTATATTGGAAGAAGTGAATTAAAAAATATAATCAATTTTGATATTTATCTTTTATGGAATGCTTGCCAATGTTATGACCATTTCACGTTGTCCTTGAGCATGTGATAATTTGGCAACCGTAACGTTTTCTGAAGTTCTCTGTAGCCAAGATTTCGCACAATTCGTTTTTTGCGCAAGACAACCGTTTCTTAGGATATCGCATCATTGTTTACATGTTACGGTGTAAGGTTATTGCTGTCATTTCCTGGAACTCGTTCATTGATCGATATCGTTTTTTAGGCTTTGATTTAATTTATTTATATTACTATCGAATCAAAAATTTAAACATACGATGGCTTACTCCTTATCAGATAAATCACATGTTCTTTTTGTTAGTTCAAATAAAAATTAAGACCAGTGCTGTGGAGTCGTTAAGAAATAAGACGACTCCGACTCCGACCTTAGCTTAATACACGACTTTAATAAAAAAATGAAGGCTAGGATGCAGTGACACCACTTGCAGTAACAATTCAAATACACATTTTTTTAAAAGGATTCTTAAAATATATTTTTTTTCTAGTACGACTCCATGACTCCGACTTCACAGCCCTGTTAAAGACTATATTATTTGAACAGGGCTGTGGAGTCGGAATCGGAATCGTGAAAAACGAGCGACTCGAAACATTCGAATAAAATAAAATTATTATGTGTATTCAAACCACAATAGTCCATAGTGTTGACATTGCATGCTTGGCTGACTAAAGATGATCTGATGGAATACATATATGTATGTATGTATATATAAGTTAAAATTAAATTATTGAAAAAATTCTTTGGAGTCTGTAGTCGGAGTCGTTTTTTATTTTAACTCATTTTTACCCATTGTTCCAATTTTGGAACATTTAATGTTTTTACTTCCACTCCATTATGCGTGACGCAATAAAAGTTGAGATTGCACCAGTCTCAATCAGTCTACAGCTAGCAAGCGTAGGGATCGTTTCGTGTAGTATTTTTTCAGGTTTGAATCTGTCCTAGTGAGCAGTGTTTTTTTTTATTTGCATCAATTACGGGCAAAAATGGGTGAAAGCTGGAGTCGGCGTCGTCTTTTTTTTACACGACTTTGACAGCCCTGAATTTTAAAATAAAAGTTAACCTTTAAATGTATACTTTGCTACGAAAAGTACACAAATTATTGTTTATTATTTTTTTTTTGCAAAACTGAAGTCGACCAGTAACTGGTTCTCACGGTTGACTAAACTGTTGGGATGCGATCCAAGCGTGACATCTCGATCCAGACTCTCGTTATTGGCCTTGTGCACTAAACGACATTGGCTAATCTAATAATGTGTAGAGAGAGATCATCCTGTGTTTGATTGTCGTCACTCAAATACGAAATGTTCTGCGTTACATGTTATCTCATTAGCAGGTATTTTTGAAATGACTTGACCTATAAAGAGATTTTACGTTTTTTTTTACTAGGCAATAAGCAACAGGAAGTTACCGTTGGCTGTGTATATAGTAAATTCTATTTTTCCTTCTCATGCTGATCGCTTCGTCCAACCTTGCTCTTGTGGCCGATTGTTTTCTCTTTAGGTCACGCTATTTTTTTCTTATTCTTCGCTCCCAATGCGACTAATATAGACTCCTAATGGAGCTTATCTCGACTTAGTTAAATACAATGTGTCGTTTATCATAGATCATTATTGTTTAGTCGTGTGGTGTTTAATGATCCTTAATAAATACGAAAACGTATACATATGTGGTTTTACTACAACAGAGATTCGATTTCATGTATGATTGTTTTTTTTTTTTTTTTACTATTTCGTTTGATTTCAATTCAGATTTACGTATTACCCTATTCTCGCACGAGGCGCGCACTGGGGGCCTCCTAGTTTTAGGAGCCGTAAAATTGTAACTCTTAATGATTTCTAAAAAGCATTCTCGATATCTTAAACTTTTTCGTGACAATTTATATATCTTAGATTTTTTAATGATAATATACGACAAGGAATAGAATTTTCGTTTGGTTTTTACATTAAGAAGAGCGCTGTTCTCCAAATTATTTCACGAACCGACATTAATCGTCGCTTCTATTTAATTACTGATATCCTTAATTGTCAATAGATTATGTGAATGTGGTTGTAACGGTGACTTTACTTATATTTCAGCTACATAATTACGAGTAAAGTGCCAAAGTTTTTTTTTTATTTTATAATATTTAAAATAATCTAGTCAAAATGGGAACACGTGTGGTTCCAGTGTCGGAGGCCCCTTTCGTCAAAGCGGTACGAAAACAAATCGCCAGGCTACCTCCTCCTCCTGCCAGTCCACTCAAAGCGGTCCGTCTTAACCGTGTGCCAAATAATACCAAAGAAACCGTTTACACCATCGATCGGCAGCCCAGCCAAAATGATCGTGCCAAAAAGCAAAACTGCAACGTCAACTATGGATCGATTCTCGCCGTCAAATCGGACCAGCTGAAGTCGAGCCCCAGCGCTGAGGTTCTGCTAAAGCGTCCCGGGTCTTACAAACCTTTCTGGATGAAAGACGACAACGCCAACAAATCAGACTCTGCTAAAAAAGCCGTAGCCGACAAGCGAGAAGAGATAGACAAGCTGTTGAAATATCACAAAGAGATGGAAAAAGGCAGCACCAAAAAAATGAACGATAATAACAATCGTGAACTTAACAAGGGAAGCGGTGATTCAGATAATTTTTTGGCTGGCGAACGAAGCGACGGTTCTTCTGACAGGGCTTCTTTGAGCAGCAAAAATAGTGAACAATTTTGGGACATGAGTAACTCCACTAAAGTCTCCGACGGTATCAAGTCGTCTAATACGAGTAACGTTTTGAATAAGATCGCCAACGTTACGGGGAAAAGTGTGTCCAGCTATGACCTACAACCCGAGGGTAGCAATAAACGTCTCACTGAGAATAATAATATACTGGAAAGTGTTAACCCGAAGAAAACTCATAACCCGGTCGCAAATGTCACCATCAATAAATTGGCTGACAGTTTCGGCAGCGACATTAACTTGAACGACAAGCAGGTGTACAAAAAACGGAATTGGCTGCCTATGTATGCGAAGAACGTTAGTAATGCAGTCAACAAGTTTAGGGACGTTTCTGGTGGATTTACTATCGGGCCTGACGGGGAGAAACTGGAGAAAATCTTCAGGGCCGACGGTCAGCGAGTTTATCGGGTTTGTTTTTAATGTGGAATTATGATATTTGTTTTTCTTTGTTACATATTCCACAGTTGTGTTATTTTGGTTCGTGAGTGTATCCCTAATTTATTTCTGTCAAAAGTTTGTTGACTTTATTTGGCGCGATGTTATCTAGTGTTTCTAGAAACATCGACACTTTGTGTCTATGTTTCTACGAGTTGTCCGCTGTTAATGTCGGCCGCTAATTTGATTATATTTTTTTATTTGTTTCGTCAGATGTGGAGAACACACTAAACATTTAAATTCGAAAAAGCACGCGATTCTCTTGAGTATAGACGTCTCGTATCTCCGTATTATTGATACATTAGCCCCACAAGAGGCATTAACTTTTCAATTAGTAGCGGCGATCCTTAAAGTACTTAATAATTTATTCAAAAGTACTATCATCGAAGCAGCGATGTTGAACCTTTTCCCGAAGTAATTCATCGGAAGATTAATTAAGATGATTAAAAATAATATATTTTCGGAATTTGGTTTGCTTTTTAAATTTTTATGACATGCGACTAATATTACCATATATCTTTATACGAATAATTTACATTCACATGGTAACTATAGAAATAAACTACTTTTCAAAACAGAATATTATTTTTTCTATGTTCTCGTTTGCTATCAATCATTTATTAATTTACTTTCACGTACATTACAATACAATTACAAAATGTAAGTTTATTATGTATAGCTTTTGCAATTTAAAAAACAATATTTCTTTTTTGTTTTTTTAATTTTAGAGAAAAGTTAATTTTAATTTTTGACATTGACCTTACCGGAAATCAAACCCAGACCCAGCTGGTCGGTAGAGCAAGCTCTAACCAACTAGACCAGTCGTGGGGAACCTGCGGCCTTTTGGTTACTCTGGTGCGGCCTTTTGACCTGATTGGTCAATTCTATATTTTTTTGTAAATTCGTGAATTCCTGAGATTTTGGATTCGAAATTTCTTGGAAGAGCTAAAAAAAAGCTCCCACACTGGTAATTTTGGGAAATCCGCAAATTTCTGGGCTTTACAAATTGGCATGAATTTTTTTCCGGCAAAGATTCCTTGGTCAATGTTTACTGCGGCCTTATGTTGAATCAGAAAAATGAATGCGGCTTTTAGACAAGAAAAGCTTCCCCACCCCTGAACTAGACCATATCGGGCGACGATATGAAATTAATCATTTGATAACAAAGTAAATTCTATCTTAAATAATAAAATAAAACACTCTTGTACTAATTCCATATTTATTCCGGTTTCGCTCATCGCAAGCATTTTCAACTGATTCAGTAATTCAGAATTCAGGATTCTAAAATATACATTGACTCAAAGTTATTTATTTAAATACGATATCAATTCTAACAAACAAAATAATAATAAAAAAACATTAATAAATATTAGGTTTTTAAGAATTGATATGGGCCTCGATAAATTCATTTCAGATAGGTAGTTGGTCATTGAACTGGGAAAAGTATTCATCCCCACTTTACTTAAGAGCTTTTTAGAATTGTTTATGTTGCTATCATACATTTTGTTTTGATATTTATAATCATATTGTAAAAAATTCCCATTTGATAATTTTGGTAGATTGATTTTTTAATGGGATCGAAATTGGTAGCATTTATTCGAAAGAGGCATAATTTTCATTTTATTAAAAAGTAAGTTGCTTATTAATATTTTGTATAAACTATTTTCATAATTCTTTTACCAATTGTTTGTTACACATTTATTATTCTTACCTGGTTTTGTATAAATAACCCTGTATCAATGTATATTTTTATCAGTTGAAATTGCTCGTGATGAGCGAAACCAGTCCTGATCTCAGCAACTAATTGTGGAATTATTAGAAAAGATTGATCTATTTTTGTCATATAATGCCAAGAATTGAGAGTGAACAACTTATAAGTAAATTCTATTTGTCTTGGTTCTTGAATTATATTTTCATGAAACTGTTAAGATGTTAAAGATTGGTCATTTTTTTGTTACATCTTAATTGTATAAAGAAGAATCCAGATAGAACGACGGTCAAGGGACCCACCCGCAACATAACGTCGTACTAATCATACGCTGCACTACAACGGATTTAATTTCATAGAAATTTGTACGACAACTTGAGGTTTTGCATCTACATCTCAAAAAACCGTTTGTCGTTTTAAGCAAAGTCGTTATAAACAGATTCTACTGTATTATATACTTCATAAGCACAGTTGTCTTTAAAAGGATTTGTAAAAATGTGAACGTTAACAATATTGCTGACTGTGTTTTCTTTTTTTCAGCTTGGCGAAAAAGGCTCGGTGTACACATCGACGAACCGTCCAGAGGTCCAAGATTTTCATAGTCTACGATCGCAGTGCCTTAACAATGGGAGACTGTTTGAAGATCCTGAATTTCTGCCCAACGATGCTAGCTTGTACTTCAGTCAGAGACCCGACAGGAGATTCGAATGGCTCAGGCCTTCCGTAAGATTTTATTTATTTTTAACACCTTGCTTTTTCAACACCATTCCGTTGGCAGTGATGGTAAGAGAATGTAAATAGCCAAAACATCAGCCATAAAAGAGGCTCGAAGAACTTTGACGCTAGGACTTAAAGCTCCATATATTTGATATTCACTGTTTTCAAAATAAAGACATGTTAAACTATATTTCATAATTTAAATTAATTTTTGTCTAATAATCTTAGCATATCACGTGTGTTTAATAATTGATGTTTTTTTTTTTTTTGTAGGAAATTGCTGAAAATCCTCAATTGTTTGTGGAGGGGTTCAGCAGATTTGATGTACAGCAAGGCGAGCTTGGTGATTGCTGGCTGCTTGCGGCTGTCGCTAATCTTACACTACACAGAAAGTTAGTTTTATTACTTTCTATATATTTGATAGAGGCCACTGGTTGTGTTACTAGGTGTGATACCTGTTTTGTCTACAATATGGACATTGATTCTAATTCCTCAACTCTTCAAATGTAGAAAACGCGCGGCTTAATTTTTATCCTATTGTTTTTGTATCCTATTGTCACAGAATGGTAAAGTGTGCCGGTTTGTGTGTTTCCTTCGGCTACATATTAGTTCACAATCTCGGATTGGAATATATTATATAAGTTCATCAAAACATATCATTTACTATTCATTTTACTCTGATAATTTATAAAGTGCATTTATAAAAATATTTAAAATATCAGTGGTGGGCGATGAGGGAAAACACAAAATATCTATACTTTGTGTCCTATTACGGTGTCTGTACAATCGGTTTTTCCTAGTCTAATTATTTGATCGAAATCGGTTGACTTTAGTTCTTATAAATATAAGATAAATCAGGTCATTGTTTTTTCGCGATGAGCATGCATCTGTCCCTGGGTGTGGCTTTTTATCCGCATTCATAGCACGTCATCGGGGCTTGAAGAGATAAAGAGTTGTTCATTCAATATTACACTGTTCCTAGTTTATTTCTAAAATATGGGAACTTTTAATATTCCCTCCGTGTAGAATAAAGGGTATTTCTGATATATACACTTTCCAATTGTGTTTGTACTATTTTCTTTCAGTTTATTCAAATGTTTTATCTGTTTCCCTTATCACCCAGCGCTCTTGATTTAGAAGTAACTCTTCCTTTCACACCTGCTCTTTCATGAGAGCTGACAAATTTGTGGTGATGGGATATATAAAGATTTGCTGTCTATTGTTATCTTATATTATTTTGTCAATTTTAGGTTGTTCTTTCAAATCGTTCCGGATGACCAGAGCTTCGATGAAGAATATGCCGGAATCTTCCATTTCAGGTGAGACAGTTTTTTAAAAATGAAATTAAAATTCATTATGAATAGTATCATAATAGGTTATTTGTGTTACGTTTATATGTATATTTACTTCAGATTCTGGCAGTACGGTCGATGGGTCGATGTGGTCATCGATGACAGGCTTCCAACTCACCGAGGTAAACTCGTCTTTCTTCACTCCAATGAGAACAACGAATTTTGGAGTGCCTTACTCGAAAAAGCTTATGCCAAGTAAGTCCAGCCTACATGCTTACATGTAAATTAAAAATGAAACATTACTTATTAATCAGCGATTATGTATGACTTATAATTTTTACTCGTCAGGCTCCATGGATCATATGAAGCCCTGAAAGGAGGTTCAACATGCGAGGCTATGGAAGATTTCACAGGGGGCGTGACTGAAATGTACGAGATGACAGAAGTTCCACCTAATCTTTACACCATTCTTATGCATGGCTATCAACGCAGCTCGCTCATGGGTTGCAGTATTGAGGCAAGCTTTTTTTTCTATTTTACTGATTGTAATTTGTATAGTTTTAAAAAATAACACTGAAATCTACATTATGAAGTAAAACAATCTGAAATCCACCCAATCAGTCGTATTGAATTTATCGATAGACCCATTCACGTGAAAACCTTATTACTTTTTAGTACTGATAATGCTTATCGTTGAACTTATTTTTCGACCTTGTATGTATTTCAGCCTGATCCAAATATCTTGGAAGCCGAAACAGACCAGGGTCTGGTGCGCGGCCACGCTTACAGTATAACTCGAGTGACTTACGTTGAGATCGAGACTCCCGGGCGCCAAGGAAAGATTCCTCTGCTCAGATTGAGAAACCCGTGGGGAAACTATGTCGAGTGGAAAGGACCGTGGAGTGATAAGTGAGTCTTTTCTGAATGGTGTTGAGCTTTGATTCTGTTTTTAAAAAATGCTTTTTAAGTTTGCTAATTGAACATCATTAATACCAAGTCATTGGTAAAGCTAATCCATTTCACCATCAATAGCTTTAAACTTAGTGATACATTTATTTCTTATATAACTACGATAATATTTATTTATTAAAGGTCAGTTCAAGTTCATCCGTGCACTTGAACGCCTGAAGATCCCGAAAGGCGAATCCCGGGTTGTTAGTGACAAAACTTGTGTGAATGTACATAATTTGAACGATTCAAATTCAATCTGAACTGTATACGGAACACAATTTTGTATCTAAGATTTTATTTGGAGAACAGACGAACAAAAGTCAGATGACTTCAATATCCTATTTCAAGAATAGGTTCACAGTTTCAACCAAATGTATTCATTTGATTCGTTAAATAAAGATTAGATTTTTTAAACATTTTTGTCAAACAGTTTGTTTTCTCTGTCTCTAGATCACCTGAATGGCGGTACATCCCGGAAGCAGAAAAAGAAGAAATCGGCTTGACCTTTGACGAGGACGGTGAGTTCTGGATGTCTTACAAGGATTTCCTCACCCAATTCACGAGGTAACGATGAGCCTTATTGTTTAATAAAAAATATTTTAAAAAAATATCAGTAAATTGCATACGCCTTTGTTGTATTTTTCAGATTGGAAATTTGCAATTTGAACCCTGACTCTTTGGACCCCGATGAGACCCCAGAGGGCTGCAATAAAAAATGGGAGATGAGTGTCTTTGAAGGAGAGTGGGTCAGAGGTATTACTAACTACTTTTTTATGTTGATGTTGAATATTAGCCAGTGAAATTAAACTTTTTACCAAGTTTTGGAACTGCAATGTTGCATTTATGTTTTTTCACTGTAACCATTGAAGTATGAGGACATTTTAATAATATTCGCTTGTTTGTATAATGGATTGATTGTATTTACCGGTTATTTTTTCAGGTGTGACCGCCGGTGGTTGCAGAAATTATCTGGATTCCTTCTGGCAAAACCCTCAGTATAACTTGACCCTCACTGATCCTGATGAGGATGACGAACAGAACTTGTGCACGGTATGTTGGCTATCATTTTTTTTTTTTGAACCTTTCTAGCTTCCTGTTAGTTAATAGTTCATTTTCTTTGTCAATTTTAGTTAAACGAAAGTTAGGAAATGCACATTTAATACTGTTTCTATATTGTCCGTGGAATGTCACTATATTTATAAATAGTTGAAAGATTTATTATGACTTGTTGAAATACTTTTATGCAAAATATAAAATCTGATTTCAGGTAATCGTAGCTCTCATGCAGAAAAATCGTCGCTCGCAGCGTTCTGCCGGTCTGGATTGCCTCACGATCGGCTTTGCTATTTACAAACAAACTCAGAGCGGTCAGCGGCCACTTCAGTTGGACTTCTTCAAGTATAACGCCTCCGTTGCCAGGAGCCCGTCGTTTATCAATCTCCGAGAAGTCAGCTGTCGGTAGGTTGAATATATACCTCTTGAATGTTGTAATTGCCTGCTGTTAAATTAGTCAAATAGACATGTGTTTCGCTTGTTTTACTAAATTAACGTTGTATATCTTTTTACAGTTTCAAACTTCCCCCTGGTACATATTGCATCGTTCCAAGTACTTTCGAACCAAATGAAGAAGGGGAATTCTTGCTGAGAGTCTTCACTGAAACTTCCAGCTACGTCACGTGAGTCAATGGGTTAATTATTATATTTGAGGAATTTCTTTAGCTATGGTCGATACATTAAGGTTACAAGGTATTTTATTTTATACACATTTGGTGTTGCATTAAATTGCTAGAATGTTAAATGTTTTGTAATCGGCAAATTGAAGAGATCTTTGATAGAGATGTCCCAGATGTAAAATACAAACAAAAATCTTTCCACTACACACACCATACAGACTGACAAGTGTACTCCTTTTTTATGCACGTTATTTATCATTTTGTTATTATTTTTTTCCAGTGAGAATGATGAACAAAACGGTATGGGAGAGGTCGATGATAGGGTTAGTAAACTTTACTATGAAATTTTAAAACATTTTACTTTATTTTTAGTTCTATATTATTAATCGGATGGATATGTCCTTGTTGCTTTCTAATCGAATGCATTGCATATATTCCATCAAATAAATGGAACACTTTTGGCAATGTCAATTGCTTAACATATCTTATACAACACAAAAGTAAACCTTTAAATCAACCAGTAAAACACATTTCAATATTATTTCTCTATAGTAAAAAAATAAATCACCTAATCAACGTTTCAAATAATTGTTGCAGGTGAAAGACGTAATTCCTGAAATGCCACCGACCCCAGACGATCCCGTCAGACAGTTCTTCCTCAAATTGGCAGGAGCCGACGGCGAAGTGGACTGGCTCGAACTCAAAGAGATCCTCGACTACTCAATGCGAAATGGTCAGTTTAAATTTGATTTTTTTGAATGTGCATGTGCTGAATGCTTCTTTGATTGTTGTTCGAGGGAAATTAATACATTATCATTTATGAAATAGTATTAGATAAAAATCATAGTCTTCTCTTTTACTTTTACATATACTAATTATAATTACAAGCATGCAAGCATTCTTGCAACGTTAAGTTAACGTATTGATTATGTTATTAGTCTATTTGTAAGAATGTAGAAAAATATCAATCAACTCAACCCATTCACATTCATTACTGAGATGGATGAGGAATCGGTAATAAAAAATGCTTGCAGTGGCAAATTGCGGCTCCATTATACATTTGCTTCTATTAGGAATTCATTTTAAATACATTTTTCATTCAATTTTATCTTATTCAAATTCAAAATCAAATTGATACTACAATTTCAATCTTAAATTAATAATAAACTTCCGTTGCCATTGAATGCAATGAGGATATTACATATTTTTTGTATTTGTTTCCTGTGATACATTTTTTTTTTTCATTGAAACAAAATCTAACCCACACATTTGCCCTCCCGAAGTAATTCAATATTTTAATAAACATTGATTTAAAAAGCATGCGAGATTGATTAACACTCTAGTACCGATGTGTCGAAAATAGGATCAAGGGGTGATGGAGTACAAGCTGACCCCAGACAAATTTGCGTGATATTTGCATTGCATTGATAGAGGTATCATTGTAGATTACAATAAATATCAGCTAGATATTACTGGTATTTAGTGAATGGTTGAAATGAGAAGAATTTTGCAATCCGAATGCACCCCATAGGAACCCGAAAGTTAAGCAGATTGACAAAATGACAAAATGTAAACAATCACGTATACTTTTTAAATCAATCTTTTCCAAACATTGAATTATAATACTTCAGAATGGCACATGTAATGGGTTGAATCTTGTTTGTTGATATACAATTATAGAATTAAAGTTTTCAATCCTGTTGGAGCCATAAACTCCTCTTGCGAACAAAGTATATTTGTCTGAAAACTTTTGTTTCTTTATAACTGTAGTTGTTTGATATTAAATTACATGACCTGTTACACGTCGTATTTATCGAGCATGTTGCAATGGCTTTTGTCCTATGTGTTTGCTAACAAATAACTCCTCGTAAGCTTTCTTTAATATGCAGAGTATCACCCTGCTCGAATTCATTTTTACACACACTTATCAATTGGTTTATTTAAAGTTATTCATCTTCTGAAACATAGTTATTCGTTTATATTGTCTATGCATGATTTTTTAAATTATTTTACTGTTCATAAAATCCGGGGGATGTTTTTGTCTATTATTACATTTATACTCTTTCTTTTTTTTGATTGATTTTTGTTAAATTCTTATTTATGCAGATATAATTCTTACTATGCAGAACAGTTTTGTAAATTTTATCACAGTTATATAATATATATCATGATTTGGCCAAAAAAGTGACAATTGAAGTAGTGTGACCATGATCCATACCGTTATCGATAGACAAATTCAATCTAACAACTCATTTTATAAATATTATAAATACCGATAGTGTTGCCATGTTGTGTTTTTCCTCGCTGTTGTATATATTAATAATTAAAATAACAATGAAGCAGGCTTACACGACTCGTTTAGACTTACTAATAAACGTTACGTAAATTTTAAACGATTCGTTTTTAATTTATATAATGTTTATTATATAAATCTTAACATCTAACAAATTTCTAGTGACTGTTTTTAAATAGACCTTTCCCTAGTGTTAGTGTAATGGAAAATCAATTTGTGTAGTGTTATGGCAAACAAAATCCATCAAATTTGTTTCATTGTAATGACTTCACTTTGTAGATTCATATTTATATTATAAATACGAGTGAAAAATTCTCTTAGTGAAACTTTTTGCCATTGCAACACAGATTTCGCGGTTTATCGTGTAAAAATATCACTATTCAAACTCAAAGAATGTGCGCGAAAGAAATGTTTGGTGTATGAATCATGAAGTGTTTCTATAGTGTTGAGAGTTCAGTGTGGTGAATTGAGGTGTATGTGATATGGAAAATTTCAGTTATGGGTGTGTTATGTATTTTTTCTTTTTGATTTAGTTTTGGTTATCGTGTGCAAACATACATTCATGTGATAGTTTTTTTTAAAATAATTTTCTGTTATTATTTAGCATCTTTTCAGTGATTGAATATACATTTTCATGGCATTGAGCTGTTAGACAATTATGTTGAAATCAAGACGATATTTACATTATCCTTATAATGTGATCTATCTACAAATATTTTCTTCTACTTTTATTTTTCATTTTATTTTTACACTCAGTAAAGATAACATATGTTTGAAACCTATGTATGTATATATTATAAAAAATTATTACAAAATAATATTTTCATGTCATTCCGATGTGAATATCTTTGTAAATCATTATAATTGTTTCTTTAATATTTATATTAGACCAATTTTAATAGTACTTTCATCTTTGATCTCTCAAGTTATATTACATTAATGTGTGTAAATTTATAAACTTTGATATTGAATCTCTGTCAGAACAATATTTTCTAAGTAGAAACCATATCTATTTCTATTGGACTGATGTTTCTTATTCTTTTTCAAGTTTCTACTTATTTTTACTTATCAGTTTAAGTATCAAATGGAAAATCTTCTGATATTACACCTTCAAGCTTTTCACATTATGTTATCCATTACATTATTATTTGTTCAGTTTTCTCCTTTTATTGTGTTACTATGCAATTTTCCACGAGTTTGAAATGGTCTTTCTGGTGTTTGGTCACACTACTTCACCGGTCTATATAATACATATAAAACAAATATTATTTGGACAAACATTTGCTTGGTAAAGAAACATTGTAAAATGAGATGAATTCAAATTCACATCCACCTTATGTTAATGTGTATTTTCAATTGGGTGATATACGTTTTTATCACTGTATATTTTTCATTTAATACATTAACTAAAAAATCTCCCGTCAGATTGCATCACATTCGCATTCTGCCTTATAATTCATTGTAACACAATTTAACGGTACTACACAGTATTTTTTCATCATGGCAATATTTGTTTTTTTTTTTAAATATATGGCTAATCTATCAACAACTAAAAACTACAGTTTAATTTTTCCCACCATTAACTTTTGGGAAATTCCAAAGACAATTTTAAAATTTACTTAACTACAAGTGTTTCGAATATGTTTATTTGCTTACAATAATAATGATACATTAACTTTTTACAGTATATACTTTCCTTTTACATATTTATTAATTCCAAATTTTTTTTTAATAATTAATTTCCTATTAATATTTTCTGTAAAATAAAACATACAAAATGTGTTGTCTAATTTTTCAACATTTTTATTGTAAATAAATACTTCAAGTTTCAGTTATTTTATACAATGTATTAAGCTATACATATTTTGGTTGCTAGCATATTATTTTTTTTATTTATATTTACATCATTATCGCTCAGCTTACAGCCATTTTGAAATTGCTTTCAATATTGTTTTTATCAAATATAAGTGTTTTAAAAACACTTTTAAACATTTTACAATAATTATAATTTTTATTTTGGTAGTAGAAATGTCAGTTTCATGTTAGCTATTTATGAATTTGCTGGAGCTGCTTTTTTCGTACTCGATAACCAAAGTTTCATTTGGCTATTATTTTAGATATATTTAAATTGTTGCCAATGTGTTCCAATTGTGGTATTTTTTTAAATCTTTTTAAAGACATCTCACTCATGCTAGGTTGTTTTGTTTTTCTTCTCCCTTACTCTCATGTCCGTCACTCACATAATTTTATATTTACCGCCACATGACGCTACATAATTAAAACTATTCTTTATTCATTTCAAAAAAATAATACACGGAAATAATTTATTCTAAAATCGTCGAAACACAATATTATTGTTCAATATATTGATGAATTCAACTATCAAATACAATTTTTCCAATTGACTGCAAATAATTCCTGAATACTTGTTGTTTATTCATTTCAATACACATTTTCATATAAACATCATTCACCATCACGCCCTCCTTATTCATTCTCTGCACTTCCAAAACGCCCTATAACTTTTCCTTCCAAACATCCTTGAATCATGTAGAGTTGGGTCCCGCTGGCGGCGGTGCCGTTCCCGGAGGAGGGCCGGGCGCCGGCGGAGGACCTCCGCAGGAGAGAGGCTTCCTCGAACAGCTGGCCTGCTCTCTCTGCGCTCCTATCTGCAAAGAGTTCGGTATCGATCTGGAGCAAGTGGCCGGCGGCGGGGGCCAACAGGGGCCCGAAGGTGTCCATCTCAACCAGCCAGGTAGAGAGAGGGACCGCAGAAAAACGCCTTTCAAGTTTTTATTGTCAATCATCTACTATGGAAATTAAAGAACTGATTTTTTTGCCACCGAGTTCTGCAACTCTTTATTTTGAATAAAGCCATTTTACGTTTATATCTATGCACCGGAAACTTTTTTGATAATAAAGTCAATTCAATTGCAATTAACACTTGTAATGGTGAATTAACTATAAAATATAAAAAAAGTTTTTCTATCTTATGACATATGAATATATTACTTTTTTACTACGGCTGAAATACCAACAAGTAAAGTGAAGTTTTCTAAAAATATTTTGTTAACAAGAATTATGTAATATTAGGATTTAAAAGAATGATGAGAATTATTATAAAATGAAATATTTTTCACATAATATTTGAATATTATTGCATTCCTTTATGTGCTAAAATAAGTCCACCGAACTACGCTGTCTTTTTATTTATTATAATAAATTAAATATGGGGACAAATAAGTTGACGACAATTTCTGTCAATGCTATTTCAAAAAGGTGAAATCAGCAAAACGAACTTTGATTAAATTTTCTCATTAGGTACTGAGCTTGAGAATTTGCTTGAGCTAGGAACCTATCATCAAATATTCCAATATTTAATGTTGTAAAGGTGCATAGCACTATGGATGTTCGATATCGTGTTTGTTTGGCAATATTAAAAATAAATATTGCCAATCAATTAATGAAAAGACTTTTTATCCTTATGGAAGGTTGTTTGTAAAAGTCAACTTTTCTGGAAATTTAAATATTTTTGTAGTCAACTAAATCAGAGTAGCGGACACTTTCCCCGAGTTAAACCAGTGGTTAATCTGTCAGATGAGTCAATGTCTGATTTTATTTGGGATTAATATAAATTTCATTTGCTCATTTACCAATCTTGATAAATGAAAATATTTCAGACTTCCAAGAACAACGATTTTAGTGTATTAATATATTTTTTTTACAGCATCTGTTAAGTGTATTGAAAAACAATACAATATTTTGAGGCAGTGAAAGCTATGGTTCCATAAACGTACAGATTGATTTCTAATTGATTATCTTTTCCTGAAGATGCCTCTTCAGTTTTAGTCAACACAAATAAACAAACACAATTTTGTGTACAACTCAATTTATGAAAAAAATGTTAATATTTTGTAGCACAAAGTGAGGAATGTTTAAGACATGATGTAACACGAGTTGAATGTGTGAATAAAGGTCAATGAATAAAAGAATTTATGTGGGTCGAAAATTATCTATCCAGGTGGATAGAGTCGAGGATATTGTATGAATGAATTCTTCATTTCTTTTGAGTTTAAAGTGTGATATGGATACAATTTATTTGACTAACATCTTAGCGAATAATGTAGTTTTATTATTTCATATTATCAAACAAAGTTTACGTTTGAAACACTTTCATAAATTCAGCAGTATTTTATTACGCAGACGCGCATGTATTTGTTGTTATTATAATTTATGGATTCCAGTTATACAATATTTGAAACACTTTCGAAAAATGTCACTTTAAAATGTTTTTCTTCACTTTTACGAGTCCACAAGTACTTATTTTTAGTTTTGTTTCGTTATGTTTTTTTTGCATAATTATACCTGAATAAGTTGCACTTATATCACCTAACACAAAAAATGTCACCATTAACAAATGTTTTATACATTTTGAAAAATTGGAATATTTGTTCAAACAAAACGTAGACTTGCATTATTATTGGTGCGTTAAAATTTTTCCCATGTGTTTAGAAAACTGGCTAAAAATAAGTAAACAAGCAAAGTTTATTTATTTTTATCTGTTTTCTCCAAAAACAAAAGATATGTGTATTTCTGTGCATTGATTGATTAAGAAAATTATTTGAAAATTAGCAACATTTTACCATTCAACAATGTTTTTTTTTTTACCAATGGTAATACTAGTTCTGTTAGTTTCTTGATCACTTTTTAAACATGCCTATATTATACACATATCTTGAAATATAATTTGAAGCCTTGTAGTTGCTAGAAAGCGTTGAAGATTTATAATTTTATTTTAGTCTGCCAACATACTCTTTCTAAACAGGGATTCTCTACAAAATGTCAAAACGTTATCTCTTAAATAGTCAGATTGTAAAACTCCTGCGTGTCGGGTCAACGTGTAGTTATTCAATCTGGACTATGCCATAATCAAACAATTCCTCAGAATCATCGAACTTCGAACGGAACTTATTTGATCTTGTAGAATCCGGCATCAAAATATCCAAGGCTTGAAACTGTATCGCTTTATCCTTAGTTTTATTTATAATATTTTCAAATTCAAAGCCAATTATATGTAGAGTGATGATTTAAAATTGTTGTTACATTATTCATTTTAGGCAAATTAATTTTACTCACTCCGTTTAATTTGCTTTGAATTTAGGTTAAGCATAAGAAAAACATTTTAATTCTCAAAAATAAATACAATTGTAATGGAATCCATTTATTATTAGTCGTCGATTTAATGCAATCTTCTTATTTGACAGTGAGACAATAATATTAATTGTATAATTAATTCCCTCATTAAAAATTATATGCCATAATATAAGACATTTTTTGTTTTATTTCATGAAGTTGTATGTCAAAAAAGATAATTCAATCGATTATAGTTTTTTCAATGCTTTATTGTTCATTTATTATTGCTGAAAAACGTGATAGGTAGTTTATAACTAAAACTAAAATCCTACAAGTTGACTAATGGTGTATCACGGTTTGTGTTTAAAATAGAAACGAGAGGCCAAGGCTTTTCCAAAGAAGTCTGCCGTTCAATGGTGGCCATGCTGGACAGTGACGGCTCTGGAAAACTTGGATTCGAAGAATTCAAGTCGCTGTGGGTAGATATCCGCCAGTGGAAGGTGCGTACATATACAATATATTTTTATCAAAGTTATACTAATTCTCTAGATAAACTTATCCTTTTTAATTCATTTCAAATCGAGTTAAAGCGAAAGGTACAAATAAACAAACATTTATTTTAATGTCAGTTCAGTACCTGAAAATATTCAAAACGGAAACCTAAATATTTTTACAACGTTTTTGGAATTTACAGTCGAAATAATACCTATAAGTCGATGACGACGTGCCACCATGATGTCATGATACTTTTGTCTATGCTTGTATAACCTACATTACATTTTAATATAATCACATTATGATGTTTTTCCTGATTGCCCAATCCACAAAGTTAACACCTAAAATTAAAAAAAATGTTTTAAGATGTAAAACAATTCTATTTGTCTTATTGAATTGTTGGATATTACAAAATCACTAATGTTTTGAATGTTGAAATTCCCTTTTCTTGAAATGTTGAAATTGATAACAGGTTGAAAATATTTAATTGCATTCAATTTTTCAGGCTGTGTTCAAGCTATACGATCCAAACGGCACCGGCAGGATTCCTGCCGCCTCACTGAGAGACGCCCTCCATTCGGCCGGATATACTCTCAATAACCATATCCTTAACATTCTTGCTCACAGGTGATAACATTTACCAATTCGATTTATTGCCAACCTAATCATCTCCGTCACGGAATGATACTGCTTCCTTATTTTAAAATGATCATTATTGGTATGAAGAATGTGGAATATGTAAGTAGTCATTTTTGGTGAACAATTTTTTTTGTTTGTTTCCAGATATGGCTCTCGCGATGGCTACATTGCCTTTGACGACTTCATAATGTGCTCCGTAAGGCTAAAGACAATGATAGGTTTGTTTTATTTTTATTTTATATTACAATTCAATGAGAGTTGGATTGTAAGTGAATAGTAGATTGACAAATTACTTACCTTGAGTATATTTCACTGTCTACAATAACTTGTTCGGAAATCTCCCCATTTTTGATGCCATATCCTCTTGTTTAGGAACAATTAATGTATATTTCAAAGATTGATAACGATATTTTGTATCTACGGAAAAATCGATGTGACAGAAATAAGCAGAGATTTATTCAGATTTTTTAAACTACGTCTGCGCTAAAAATATTGAGCATAATATGCATTATTATAAGTCAATCTCTCTTAACAGAGAAGATGACCATAAATGGATAGGATTGCCAAATGACTTGACCTGCTTAGCATTTTCAGGATCAGATAGGACGGAACAATAATCACAGACTTCCTAGCCCATGACTTTGAATAAAAGTGCTCATTAAGGGTATTTGAATGCCCTACTGCACAACCAAATATGTTGAAAGAATTTCTGTCATTATTTCAACCCACTTTACCAGTGATTATTGATAAAGTTGTATTATAAAAGAAAAACTTGTTTTTTTTTTTACGTACAATGCTACTTCTACCAATCTCCGAGGAGAAATATTTTCAAAGAGTATTGTATTTTAATAGCAGTGTTTCGTTTTGATTTGGTTAATTTCATTTGTATTTTTTTTTTATTTACTTTAAACCCGTCCTTGTTACATCGAAAACCTTCCTTTCCCGTCCCAATTGTAGCCAGGAACGAGCCGCTGGAGAACTTGGAACGCGAAATGCCCTTGTTCAACTCTTGAGTGGACCGCCAAGCGCCGCACAAAGACCACACCACAACGCAATGGTGCTCTACAGAAGAAGTGTAAACATACAAACATCACACGCAATTATCTCTACCCCTAAGACTAACATTCCTTTTGTGTTTTCAGGGCATATGTGGTCTTATTTTGAAAGCTTTAATCGATCGGTGATTCATCCGCTTTGGAAATACTCTTTTTCGGCTTTGATAATAGTATAAAATATAATGCAATCGTTTAATTTAAGTAAAATGTACTGCAGTGAAATAATTCCATCTGCTTTAGTAGATTAATTCAACAAAAGTCTCATAAGTGCTATTTCTTCACTCCTTGTTTATTGAAGATTAATTTTTCCCACTTTTAATAAACAATTCAGACTACAATGAAACAAAGGTTTAAGTATAAATTCATCATTACAATGAATATAAACCGAAACTAAACTAAATGTCACGTTTAAATTCAGATCAGTTGTCAACTGTTTAGGACAGGATGCCTGAAATAGGTTTTGAATAGGAGCTCATTCATATCTAATGAATACCAGAATTAATCGCAGATGAACAAATAAATGAAATCTGTTTTTCATTGTAATATTTTAATGTTTCTCTGCAAGCTTGAAAAGTAATTTTACTATACAAATTCAAAGCATTGTGATGACAATATTTATCAGTCTTCTTCGTTTACTTAACAGCGTAAAATCTTCTTGAGGATTCCTTTAAAATTATCATTTGTCATTTGACAAATTGTGAAACGCTTCAATTAATCTTTTAATTCTGACAAAAGTAATCTTAACAGCTTTTTACGGATCATTCATTTTAGTATTATTATTGGATACCTTACCTGTATAACGTTTTCTATGTATCTTAAATTCTTAGCGATAACGATAATTGTTCAAACAATTGTAAAAGAATTCAAAAAATATCATTTTATCTGTAAAATTAATTTGGATCTCAATGCTTATCGTGCATCTTCTTTTTGATTTATTTACATTGTTTGAATATTTGGTTCTTTTCATTCAATTCATACCGCTTTCAAAATAAGACTCGTTCCGGGGGTCGCAATTATCTGTGCTTTACATATCTTATTGCCGTGCTATTCATCACCGATCACTGAATATACTTTTTTTACATTAAAAAAAATGTATTCACCGATACAATAAATTGTGTGAGACATCTGTAGATAGATACAGCTTCATTTGTATACGTCTGTCTATGTTACCTTCAAATCACACTTCATGGCAATTTGGTGTCTATTGCACCGTAGTGCTACGAACAGTTGAAGATGTTTAAGGTTTCAAATATACCACCCACAAAATAGTCAAGATGATGATGTCAATTAAAATGTTTTTTGATGTAGCAGTATTTACTTAAACTCTTCAACTCTTCTGGCATAATACGATTCATCATCATAATTCTAACACTTGTATATATTTAACCTAACAATAAAATTACTCTAATTAGCCAGGGAAAAAATCTTGTGGACAAAAAAGCGATACAACCATAGACCAGGGAATCACTTTCGTTATTCCATTCCTGTACTAATTATGAACGTTTTTCTTTTCTCTTGCCCTTTCGACATTCAGATAGTTTCCACGGGAGAGCGAATTCTCAATCGAGTAACACGGCGACATTCACCTTGGAAGACTGGCTGAGAAGAACTGTCTACTCGTAGAACGTCTACAATCGCCATTTTAAAAATAATAAAAAAAAAACAGCATTCTCTCTATAAATTGACAGCTTGTATAAATAAAACCGTTCAGTGCAAGTAATTGCAGGGGAATGTAATGCGACGTCATAATCTGTAAATGAATTCCAAGTAAATATTTGCGAACAATTGATTATATATTAAAAATATAAAACAGCAAGTTAACAGAAGCATCCGAATGTTTAAAAATAATACAATTTAAAGCGCTGCCACTGTGCGCATCTTACCATCTATCTATGTACTGTAATTATTCTGGCTTGTTTCACACTTTATAAAAAAATATTTAATTTATAAATGCCAAAACTTTTCTGTGAATTTTCTGTACTCAGTGTGGCAGTACAAGTTTTTCAAGTTTATAACATCGTAAATTTTATACAAATAATATGGTTGATTATACTTACTATTTTATAAAAATATTAGACAATATCGAAATTTCAATATTCCCCTGGGTTACGGTGTACTCGTAATATGTTACAATATAAATCAACACTATATTATATAATCGAAACGTTAGACGCTAAGCGAATATGTAAATATTGTTCATACTACTATGTATCATTCGTAATAGTATAACTATTGTCTTTTTAAATATGTCAATTTTTATTAAGAAACAAGTTTATGCATTTAACAAATGTGCACTTTTGAAAATTCATTTCATTTATCAATCATTGCCTATACAATCCGCAATGCTAATGAAAAATCATACTACAAACCGGTCACTAATCAGATAATCGGTAACTGCAATAGTTTTATAATTCTTTCCTACAAATCATCAAACAATAAACCTGTCCGATTCATCAGTTTCAATACACTTCACTCGCATATTGTTTTGTGCGGTGTCGAATCTTTCATTTTCTGCACAGCAAAAAAAATACTGCTTATCCATCTTTTTGCACAATGTTTCTTTTGATGACCCGTAGTGATTTGTTTTGCTAGCTTTATGTTTACATGTGGTGATGGATAATTAACCGGAACAAAAATATACGATATAAAAATAATTTATTTACCCTCTATTGGCAAACAAATCCAAAAATGTCTTCTATATTTTTTAGCGGATAAATTTACAAATACTCATGTATTTTAGAACTCACACTAACAAATATCTGTCCATGAAAACGACCGCCGACTTTTTATTGAATTATATTCTCAAGACATTTAAAATATTGTCGTACAATTAATATGAACAAAGTTTGGATCAGTATTTTTTCAATTATTTATTAACGTTAAGCCGCAGTGTCGGAATAAAACTGGAATTGTAAATTCTATCATACTCTTATGATATGTCATTAATGTAAAAACTAGATAGCTCATTTGCAGTGCCTCAATGGATGACAAAGTATATCGATTGCGACTTCACCCTCTGCAGGGCGGTCCGATCGATCTGGATAGCGGAATTTCCGAGAATATTTTTATACAATTATTATAATTGATATTCTAAAACAGTTATTTTATTCTAGACGTATCGTTTCCTGGCTTTTCTTCGCTGACTTTGGCTAATTATATTTTTCAATATAGGACTTTCACAAGATTATATTGTTTTGCATAACTGCCGAGTCATCGGGGATAACCTCGTTTCCGTAAAACAATATAGCGTTTATATTGTGTAATATTTTTGGTGAATTTACTATTCACATATGTATCGGAAAGTACTTACACTCGATACGATTGTGAGCCCATTTTTTTCTTATTTATAAATGCTGCGAGAAATTAGTAACCTTTTGAAAAATATTTTCAATAATATTCCATTCCTTCCGCGAGTTCATTCTGATTTAATATAGGTAACATTAAATACTGCTTTTGAGTACAATGTATCGTTTAAGCCTAGTTTTTTTTTCACATAATTAATTCTATATTGAAAATTTTATTTAAAATTACAATAATAAGATAAGCCTACATCTAACATATGTTTCAGCGATATCAACATTGAATCATTGGATAATTTTCTCTTGAACAAGTTATTTCGTAATTTTGAACGACGGAGCATTTAATAGTTACGAACATTTTGAATATGTTAAATTTTAATCATTACAAATTAACTAACAACCTTATATTATACATAAATATTTTTAGTGTTTGTTTTTTTTTTTTTAAATTACATACTTAAGAATCATTGACCGTGTTACGAATACTTTTTTCTATAATTCTATCAAACATCAGAAAATTTGATTGTGTATAAAAGCATCAAACAGTAGAACCGTCAAATAACATTGAGCACGTTAGTTAGTGTATATTGCCCGCATTCTTGGTGGATTATTACGTGGCATTTTGAGTATTCTTTGAAGTGGATTAAGTTTATTTTTTACAGATTTCGTTGTATTCTTTTTGTATCACAATTTTGTCATAAATATATGTTAAGTGTCGGCACAAAATAATAAATTATCCATTCATAAAACTGCTCTCACGCTTTCCTTGTGAGCGAATGTTCATCTTTATCTCATAATAATCTTTACCTACTGCCTGTCATTGTTTTAAGAATTTACTAAAAATGTGTTGTGAGCGATTTTTATTTTGGTATGTTACAATCATTTATAAAATTTTAATATATTATATTATATATTTACAATAAAATGTTCTTGTTTTATTTTTCTTTATAACAGAGGTTTCACCCTTGGACTTCTCTCTTCTTAACCGGATGACTGCTATGAGCGTGTTAACACGCTCTGTTTCCTTTTTCGTTGGGCCGCCTGTACAAATTGAGCATGTATACACACTCGACTTTACACTCATTATACTAGGCCAAAATTGATAATTATAAAAAAATAAAATTCTCACACAGATGTTTCTTAGAAAAATACTTATGTGACGAATTATAAATATTATCAATTTTACATTGATTTCAAAAATAGCTTTGACGGGCAACCAAAACACACCGCTATGCGGAGTTAGGAAATTAATCAATGCTTGTAGACAGTGTAATATTTTGGGATACGATGTAATCCACCTTTAGTTAAGTTATGATTTTTTGAAATTTTATTGTGATTTTATATACTTTAAAACTTACGTTTTAAATATGATTAAGTTTGCCAATTTTCTATAATCTTGGCAGCACAAACGACACACTGTATTTATTTGGCAAGTCTCTATGATATACTTTCAATATATTTACAAAAAAAAGATATATACATTGGTTTGATTTTTTGAAGAAATTTGAAGCCTTCTGGGGACCGCCATACTTATACCTAAAATAATAAACAGAAAGACAGCACCAATATTGTTTATATATTTCTATATACGTAGGTACTACGTTACAACACTTGAATTGAAATTGTAAAATTATTTATTTAATTTAACCATATTCGCACTGCTCAAAGAAAATTAAGATAATTAAGGACAATTAAGAATTGCGTATGTCACTAAAAATAATTCCAACAAGAAGGATATAGTATCATTCTGCTACCGTCCCGGTTCAGTTGCCGTTCACTGTTATTATGTATGTTGAACATTCGTTGAAATATTTATTTAATATTTCTGATTTTAAGTGACGAAACAGGCTCCATAAGTATTAAATTCCAGCCCTTCGGTTTGTAGACTTCATCCGCTAAAACCATTTTTCCTGAATCGGGGTCTATAGATATTGCAGTTAGATTTCTTCCCAATTGTCTTACTTCCTTCGATATCACTTTACCTAAAATGAAAGGATCAGATTTTTACAAATGTATTATATTTCTCAACTGTTTAGTAGTATTTATACTCTTCAAGGATTATATGAGCCCTCGAGAGGAGAGAAGAACAATCACATCTTTGGTGGATTAACTGAGGTTACTTCACTTTAACGATACTTTAAGACGTGTAGAATATTTTTTTATAAAATACCAATTGGCTCACTATACCTCTAATGGGCCCATATATACAATCATATGAAATGAGGCTACAGAAAACTAATAAGAAATAATGATGCTACAATTAAAAAATATTCTGAGGAATGGAACACTAACTGTGACCTCAACTTGTGTATTATATTAAATTTACTTTTACTGATTACTACGGCGCCTCAAAACCGGGCTACTGGCTAAGGGAAGGAAATCCCCGACAGAAAAACCAGGGTTGAGCCGACCCTTAGAGCCCTTGTGACCCAGGCCTCGGGAGCGCAGGGTTAATCACCCTGCATCCTTAAAACTAAAACCGATTAGAACACCGCCACGAGCGCCCCGGACACCCGGAATTCAAAATAGACAACCCAGCAGGAACATGGACCGAGAAGATAAAATCCTCTCCAACAAATATGTTATGCGCATCGGTACGTACAACGTCCGTACCATGCGCACTTCTGGAAAGGACCTGCATGCTACCCGTATCTTGCGAAAGTATGGTCTTGACATCCTAGGACTGAGCGAGATACGCTGGAAAGGCGCAGGAAAGAAGCTGTTGGAGGGGTGCACGTTGATCTTTTCTGGCCAGAGCCAATATCATCGCCAGGGGGTGGCAATACTGATGTCTGGGAGAGCGGCCCGTTGCCTTGTGAAATGGGAACCGATCTCTGAGAGATTGATACGTGCCACCTTCAGGACTAGTGACAGCTCTGTGACTGTCTTTCAGTGCTATGCCCCCACTGAGGACGCCGACGAGCAAGCTAAGGACGCCTTCTACGACTCCCTTCACGCAGCAGTTGCAGCAATCCCCCGTAGGGATCGCGTGATAATAATGGGGGATTATAATGCGCGAGTAGGGGCTGATCCGGCTCTCGGGTCCTCAGTGATGGGACGGCATGGTCTGGGCACTGCAAACGACAATGGTGAGAGACTGATCGAATTCGCTATCATGAATGAGGTCACCATTGGCGGAACTATCTTCCCGCATAAAGACATCCATAAATACACATGGACCTCTCCTGATGGACGCACGAAGACGCAGATTGACCATCTTCTTTACAGCACGAAACATAAAAAGGAACTTCTCGATGTTCGCACATATCGAGGTGCCGACATTTATAGCGACCACGAACTACTTGTCGGCAAAATCCGCCTGAAACTAAGTCGCATAGCTCAAAATCCAGCGCGGAAAAAGATCGACATCGAGAAGCTTGAAGACGTGAATACGAGGTTGAAATTCGAGATTGCTGTAAGGAGGGAAATAGATCGTGTCTCCGTGCGGCCTATATCCGGGTCCGATCGCATCGAGGAGGACTGGTGCTGTATCAAACGTGCTATTGCATCATCCGCCGAAGATGTTCTCGGATTCCGGAGGGAGGGGCAACCAAAATGGATGTCCGAAAATACGTGGAGGAGAATTGAAGAGCGGGCCAGGCTAAAAGCACTGAAGGACAGTGAAGCTGACCCTGAAAAATTTGAAGAACGTCGCGCTGATTATCGTAATCAGGACAAGGTTGTCAAGAAGTCTGCGCGACTTGACAAGCGCCGATTCTTGGATCGGCAAATTGAGACAGCTGAGGTGGCGGCCCGTAGAAATGATACCAAGAAGTTATTTAGAATCACGCGTGAGGTCTGCGGAAAGCGACCACCGACTCCCGGGCCCATTCGCGGCCCTGATGGAGCGATAGAGTCAAACGCAGAAAGCGTTAAAAAGATTTGGAAGGATCATTTCTGCGAGGTGCTGAACCGACCGCCCCCCCAGGACCCATTTGACGTAACCGAAGAGGCTACATTTATGGACCTCCCCCGAGTGTCCGGTATTTCAGACCGTACGCCCACACATGCCGAAATTATTTTGGCAGTGAAGAGGCTTAAAAACGGCAAAGCACCGGGTGGAGACGGTATACATTCGGAATTTCTGAAATGTGGTCTCAACGCCGTCCTACATCCTCTCTATCACCTGATGGCCAGGGTGTGGGACGGTGAGCGTTGTCCTAGGGACTGGGTGGATGGTGAGGTGTTGGCACTCCACAAAAAAGGTGATCCCCTCAGCTGTAACAATTATCGAGGCATAACTCTTCTCAGTATACCTGGGAAGGTAATGGCTCACATTCTATTGGCGAGAATAAGAGGTCCTATTATGAAAACACTAAGGAAAAATCAAGCGGGCTTCCTCCCTGGAAGGTCGTGTGCGGACCAAATACACAATCTTCGATGTCTCCTCCAGCAGAGCAATGAATTTAACAGTGCTCTTGCTTGTTGTTTCGTCGACTATGAGAAGGCATTTGATAGTCCGCACAGACCCTCTTTGTGGAGGATACTAGACGCCTACGGGATCCCGCCAAAGATTGTGGCCATTATCAAATCCCTACATGAGAATAGTGCATGTTGTGTGAGAATCGGTGACTCAAATACCGAATGGTTCGGGGTCACAACCGGAGTGAGACAGGGGTGCGTTCTTGCACCGTTCCTATTTATCATTATTTTTGATTTCATACTTCGCAGGTCAATTCCGCCTGATCGAGGTATAGCTGTTGGTCCCGGTCTGAAGCTGTGTGACCTTGAATATGCCGATGATGCTGTCATATTCGATAAATCAATAAAGGGCATCCAGGAGACAATTGATGGGTTAGGAACTAACTCAGGTCGCATTGGTCTGAAAATTAACACTAGTAAGACCAATGTGATGTGTAACCAAACCTGTCATGACTCTGATAGGACCCTTACTAGCGCGGGACAGATCATCGAGAGGGTTGACAGCTTCAGATACCTCGGCGTACTTATCCCCGAAGACGGTAGTACAAAAAAGGAGCTCGCCATTCGTTTAGGAATGGCTGGAGCAACATTCAACTCAATGCGAACTGTCTGGGACACACAGCTGTACTCGATTAAAACCAAATGCCACTTATTCAACGCTTGCATTCTGCCGGTACTGCTTTACGGTTGCGAATCATGGCACCTGACGAAGACTCAGAAAAACCGTATACTGAGCTTCGAGAACAGATGCTTGCGTCGGATAATGGGGGTTAGGTGGTTTGATTTTGTGAGGAATTCAGAGATAAGGGAGCGTACAAGACAGCGTCCTGTCACGTCAGTGGTTATGGAGAGACGTTGGAACTGGCTGGGTCACGTGCTGCGGATGCCTCCGGAAAGCCTCAATCCTGCCTGCCTTTTCTTTCGACCGGTGGGATTCCGGCGTCCCGGACGTCCGTCGGGTACTATCCATAGGATGTACTCGGCGGAACTGAGGGATGCTGGCATGTCATGGGAGGAAGCAAAGCAATTGGCAGGAGACAGGGAAACATGGAGGTGCCGCGTGGCGGCCATATGCTCCACATAGGGAGCGAACATGGCCAAAGAAGAAGAGACTGTTAATGATATGATGATAAAACGTAAGTAATAATTAAACATCTAAACAATTATACAAGTTAAGTTTTTAATAGCTAAAACCATAATAAGGCATATAACAGATAATCTATTTTGACATGTCGTTCTATGAAATTGGGTCATTACATTACATCATAATTATTTTTTTACCTCTGGTTATGTTTGGATGCATAGAATTGAATGCAAACAAAGTCCTCGAGACTCTTCGGAGACTGGCGCAGACGCTTAACGAGTAGCGACTTATTATGAAGACTCTGTTACTTCTTGGGTCGTGCGCCGTTTGATATGTGGTATGAGACACGTTTGTGAAAACCTACAATGTGTTATTGATTTATATATATATACTCATAAAAATGACAGCATCACTAAAAATTATCACATCAAAGTTAAACTACCCAAAACATTAAGAAATTATATGCTACCACTGTAATTAAACAATTCTAATATTGGA
The DNA here is from genome assembly GCA_031772345.1 of Himalopsyche anomala. Lineage (NCBI taxonomy): Eukaryota > Metazoa > Arthropoda > Insecta > Trichoptera > Rhyacophilidae > Himalopsyche > Himalopsyche anomala. Next base: position 1,458,065 of record CM062823.1, on the reverse strand, counting down.
AATTTGATAACAGCCAAAACCAACAGCAGCGAAACATGCGATTTGTCTTTCAAACTAATTTATTGCGGTAAGAATTATATTTTAAATAAATGATTTTGTTGATTTAATTTTGTAGTAGGAATGAAATGCTTTTGGAAATTTAAATGCAAATGTCAAAATTCACCACTTGAAATATTTTATTAAGATATATACAGACACTATTGTGTTAAGTTAAAAGTATGTCTGTACTCATTTACAGAAAAATGGCATCAACGTACATGTACGCCCATACTCCTGTAAAGGTTAAATAATAATATTCTTAGGGGTTTATCTAGCAGTGGTAAGATTTAAAATACATGACTGTGACATTAATGAAAGTGTAGATTTCCCTGAGTAAGTCTCTGATAATCCTACACGGGTAATAAACGGTGTAAAGTGCTACAACTATGAGAAAATCGACTACTTTACCGGATACGTTCTCCCCGTAGAGTGCTGCGAGTAGAAAGTTCTCCGGTTATCATTGAAGATGATATTTCCAGCTTTGTCCACGATCGGTGACATTCGTTGTATCGATTCGGTGGCGGGTTTCATCACTCCAAAGTTTTGTATCAAGTGGGTAGTGTTGCCGATGAACACAATAATATCATTTTGTCTTTAAATGTGAAAACATTAAGTTAATGCATGTTTTTTTTGCGACAAAGTATTTATGCATGCATAATTATCCTCCGCTACTACTGCTTATTATTGGTAACGCTACAGTGAAAACATTTAAAACTAATTTTCTTTTGCTGATGAGCTGAGTAGCATCAAATTGACACTGTCACTAGAAACAGATAATTTTGTATAACAATAACAATTTTGATTAACAAGTTTTATAATATTTGTTATACGTATTAAATATCTTGTTTTATTTCATTAAAATTCGTTATGAGAAAAAAAAAATGTTTATGAAACCTATAAATCATCATGAATGGTGCAGATCCTGTATACGCTCGTAGAACTGTCCTCTCATAGTCATCGCTGGTTGACGAGCTGGTACTTATAGTATCGGCCTTCAAGAATGTAAAAAACAACGACAAACTTGCTATCACAATTATCAATTCAAATCTTTGAAACATTTTCCTCAAAATCAATTAAAAAATAATAACTTATTACAATAAGCTATGGATTCATTTATTTAGTTTGTGTCAAAATACAGCTAAATTAAAACATGAATAAAAATATAGCAATCACGTATGCAAATGAAATTTCTACTAGAAATATGTTTTTAAAACATTATCTCTAATATTTTGATATGCAAGAGTGAATTTTAGATATATGTAGTAGTGTGTACAACGGGAGGTCAGTAAAAATAATAATCTGTCTAAATTAGACATTGGGTCATTTATATATTTCACTGGCATTAAATATGAGGAATATCGAATTGGCCTTGTGATTCAGTAGATGAAAAATTAGTAATTGCTGTTGTTTTTATTAATGTTATGATAAATTGCATAATCAAATGACAAATATTCGTCTAAAATTATGGCAATGGCGGACTTGTTCAAATGATCATTTAACCGATAAAGTCAGGATAAACTCGTATGCTCGTCAGCCCTCGAAGCATTTACAGATTTTATTTTATATTATGAACTGACACCGAAATAGAAACACAGACTGCAGTGATCAACCAATCCTAATTGGGAAAGATAGTTTCACGTTATTACATCTCATTCAACTTTATCATGTGTTCCAAATAGAGTCGAACTTGGTTATTATGACAATTCAAATAAAAATACACAATCCTTATATAGTTTTAAGAAAAATTTTGACGATATTTTTGTTCGATATGCCTGAGAAGTAGCTCGTTATAAAAGTGAAAAAATTTATGAAGTAAACCATAAACTAAAATGTCAACGGATGTTTCCTCGTTACATCCAAGATCTCACTATTTCCGTAATCGTAATAGCCGAGTTCTACTGTATGTCCTTTTCGGAGAAAATGGTTTCTGTGTCCCATATTTGCTGCAATTAAAATAAAGTCTATAGCTAAAAAGATACAAATTTACAGCTTAAGAGCATCATAAATGTTCAAATTCGAAAATAGATTGCTGCATGAATTTTGTCTGCTTCCTCTGGCTTATGCTTGCAAAAAATGCTCTTTATCACTAATTCATATATAATTGCAGATAAAAACATTGTAACCTAATGTGGCTAATTTTAATAAACATCCAAACCTTGTAAATAAAAAAATACACTTACTTAAAATAATGTAATCTATTTCCTTAACATTACAGTATTACATATAATTTTATGGTATATTTTTATAATATCTTAAAACATTTTCCAATTATCTATTCTAAATAATGATGCAAGGCAACATGTCAACATAATTATAATATTTTGGGTTCTTGATTCTGCGAATGTGATGATTCTTCTTTGCTATAAAGTAAGATTCTACACTCCAGACTGTTGCGCTCTTGATGATTGTCCAACAGTCACCGCCAGTGGCGGATTATTCTATAAACAATTATGATGCGCGCTTGGGGCCTCCGAATCTTAGAGCCTCAAAAATAGTTTATATAATATAACTCATATACTTTTTGTTTAGATTTTTTAATATTTTACTTTGAATTTTCTAACATTTTTATGTTATCCGTAAAACAGGTCCTCCCATGTGCTTAATCCGTCATGTGCTGGTCACCGCAGTATCTATTTATGACACATTTTATTATAGTAAACCTCCAAATCGTTTCTTGCGTCAATCAAAGAGTTTTTAAATTGTCCAATATTGCTATCAATGGTGCTCGAGTAAATCGCCGTGCTTAAATTGGACCAAAATGGCGAAATTTCAACATTGGCACTAGCCAAGATATATTCATGCTTTTCTTCTAATATTTTCAGCTGTTGTCGCAATTTCCTATTTTCAATAACTAAGGCTTTAATACCTTTACTGTTCAACAATATTAATCTGTCTGCAATGCGGTTGAATTCTTTTTTGAAATCATTCACATCTGTATCAGTTTCGATATTCTCAGTTTTTGTTAACAAACTTTTATGTTCAAGTGACTGGTCAGCGGTGATTGGAATATTTCCATTAGTTTTTTTGTTCTGGTTCAAAAAAAAAAATCTGGTTTTGCTCGCTTCTCTTCTCTCGCTCTTCGGAATGTATTGATATAAGGTCCAAAGAGATGTACTGGTCACTGTTACGATAGCCATATTTCCTGTATGCTGGTCTACTGCTATTGCTGATATATTGTTGTGGTCTATCATGGGTCCGATATATGTCACAATACCTTTCGTTCCAATTATAAACTCCACACTGTTGAAACTGTGAAGTTTTCCAAATGGCTCATTATCCGGTCGACTTATTAATAAAACGTAACCGCGGTTATAGTCCTGAACTATTTGATATATATTGTGACATTCCGCAGTGTAAATCTAAAAATAAGGAAAATTATGTAACTGCAGAGAAACATTGCAAAAATTTGATCTTGTAAGAAAGGGAAAATTTAACTGAAAAATCATATGAATTATAAATTTTAATAATTTTGTGAAAGACATTTTGCAGTGCAGGCGTCGGCAACCAGCAACCCGCGAGACGTAGTGCAGCCCGCAAGATTTTTAAAACTAAAATTTTTCTCTACACATGTCATTACAGTATAATGACATGTGACCCAAGTGCGGCCAGCACTAATCCACATGTAAAATATTTGGCACTTTTACTACAAAAGGTTGCCGACCCTTGTGTATTGTTATAGTAAAAAGTAACTTTTTTAAAAAATTTATCAGTAGTATTGTGTAAAGAAAGTCTTGTTTTAGAAAGAAATGATGGTTTCTGCTTTATCATTGATCGTTTTAAATTATTATAAAGTAAAATTCATATTTTATTAATGTTGAGCTGAATTAAGCATTCATTGTTATATTATATATTTCAATGTTGATTATTTTTTCTTTTATTACTGCGGCCCCACAACTAAAATTTCTTATAGGTCGCAATAGGATTTCACTTTATCCTATAATTTTGATATATTAAATATTTGAGAGTTTAAAATATCCTAGGATCTACCTGGTGAGATTCTCTTGTCTTCAAAACGGTAAAAATTGCCTTTCCTCCCTTTTTTTCAATAGTGTTACCTACTTTATCGACTAATGGCAAATTATTTGGCGGTCTCTGTCCTTTTGTTTTATACAAAGTGTCATTAAAGTCACTGACTTTGTATGCATTATTGCCAATAATTAAATTTAATCCATCAGGTTGAAAGAAAATTTCCGTAGGTGCTTCGCCATCGAATACATTATAAGTTTCTTGATAGTACAATGTGTTAAGGATATACTCCCTTACTCCGCAAACTGTACTTATACATACTTCTATGATTATCCATGTAAATATTGCCTTTTGCTTCATCACCTTTTCTATAATGGTAAGAATCAATGGTGTTAGAATAATAACAAATTAGTAGTCTTTCTTTAATCTTTTACTAACGAGAACTAGAATATAAGATTTTTCAAACATTAAAAATTATTAGAACACTTTTTTTAATTTATGATTTCGACTGAAGGTGCTTGGTGGAATTTCAATATTAAATTTGAATCATTCAAATTATAAAGGCGAAACCCGGGTCGTTAGTGACAAAATCTGTGTGAGTGTACATAATTTGAACGATTCAAATTTTATTAGAACACTTTGGTTATAACAGAAAATTCCTCAAAGGAAGCAGGGGTGCTAAAAGTTTGTAGATCTATAAGTGTTTTTTTTTTAAAAAAGGATGGAAGTAATTTTAATAGATTCCAAGTACAAAATTTAAGAAATAACAGCTAATTGTTTATGACAATAAATATTAGTGGTAGAAAGATACATTTCCCAAACACCAAAAATGAATAAAAGATTCAAATATACAACAACCATTTGAATTGTTTGTTTACAACAGCTATAATAGTAATGTTAAATGACACGATGTATCATTTATAATTCGAATTATAATATAATTGAGGCGTCCAGTATCAAACACGGCCAACTCATGTTTTTAGCGATGCACACTTTTTTATTAATTCTGGTACGGAATTTTTATACCTACAATTCAATAAATGTTTCAGCTTCAAAATCGTACTGCAAGTTTACGAAAATCAATTTTAAATAATGATTTTACTATCAAAAGTGGTCAAGTCAAAGGCATCTCAATATCAAACCAGCCAAGTCATAGAGAACCAATCAGATCACAGCATTTGAATCAGCTGACTGAATGACAGTGAGTATTTTGTATGGAACGTAAACATTTAATGCAGGCATGGGCAGCCTTTCCTAGGTCTGGGGCCAAATTATCATTCTGTCTCCGAGTCAAGGGCCGGACCAAATTATTAAACATAATAAAGTAATATTAAATTAAATAAAACACTTATTTGTTACGTTGCTATTTCTTATATGGTGGTGATAATGAACTAGTAGAGTGGAGCCACTGCAAGCGCCCGTGTAATTTCCATTATTTAATCCCTCCCTGGAACTATTAATTTCTTTCTTTATTACTTCGCCGAGATGAATCAGGGCTGGACAAAATAGCTCGGCGGACCGGTGGTTGCCCATATATAGTTTAATGCAGAATAACATGACGTGTAGTGTCTGGATTTTTTGATATGTTTTCGATTTTGTTATTGTTAGTTCTGTAGTTGATGGATAATGTGTATAATTTTGAATTGAATTCACCCTATTTCTTTACATTATATTTGAGTTTTGTTTATTATAATATTAATTTTGTTTGTTTTTTATTATCAATAAATACATTCGTATTCCGTACACTGTTTTATTGGGTTTATTCATCGAATTCCAATTTTTGTTTCATGAAATTTTAATGATTCACTGATGTAAGACTGTTGTAAAATGGTCATCTCAACTCATTTTTGTTTCAGAAGTGACCCAGTCAACACTTAACAGCTTAACGACCGCACGTTTTTTTTTATAAAATTTCACCTGGCGAAATAAAATTTTTCGAAAAATTCGCAAAAATTGTAATTTTACTAAATTCACTATAATTTGTAAGCAAATTGAGATATCTTTACAAAATTTAATTTTCTTAGCTTCCAGATACTTCGCCCATACGCATATATGTGTCCGCCGGCCAGCAACCTTTGTTTCTCAAAGACTCAAATACGCGTCCACAGTCGTTAAGCTGTTAAGTATCAAACACAGTCAAGCTGTTAAGTATCAATTTAAACTGATTTTATGATGAAACCGAACATTTAACCGGTTCTCTGCCACCGACGTGTTAACACGCCATACAATTTCGTGCCCATACAAAACGTGCGTGTTTACACGCAGTACTTGAGACGCGGTTTAAAGGTTACAAGAAACGTATTTAATAATTTAAAAATATCATGCATATAGTGACATCTCTTGGAAACATAGTGTGATACTTAAAAATTAAAGATATTCTTTTGTTATCTACATATAATATAATATATCGATTTAAAAAAAAAGCTTTTTTGTTTTGTTCAAATTTGTTGCTAGCAGGGCTATAATTCCTTGGCGGTAATTTCCGTTTTTGAAACGTTTTTCAATAAATGATGGCGAAAATGACCCATCGTGTATTTATATGGTAAGTGTTTGTGATGTACTATAATTATATGTCCAAAAAATACACATATATTAGGTTTTATTTTTTTAAATAAAATCATGGCCCTCCATGCACGGCCATATAAATACCGCACGTACTAATACCACACATATTAATACGGCACAGATCAGGTTAAAGTAAATCTATTTTATCAGTATTAATATTTTCTACATAGGCGACTGAAAAGATTAAAAAAGGCATAACATTTCAAAAGGTAGTCAAACAGAATTTTGGCTCTCCTGAAAAATAAAGTGAAACCGGCATGGCCGTGTTTGATACTGGACGCCGCAATTCCGTCATTTTAAAAAACTTTGAATTCAAGGTTGAAGTTATTTTTATTATCCAGTGATAGAAAAAGTTATGTCATCATAGGTATTAAAATTATCTTATTTAGATATTCACTTAAAATGTCTTATTTCGAAAGGCTAAATTCTAAGTAATTTGGATCAACTATTTTATAATTAGGATATTATCAAAACCATGTAAAATTCACTGAGAGAAAAATATTATCAAATATATTGCTAAAAATAGTAAAATTGGTCTGCATACTGTGCAAACTGTTCGTATTGAAATTATGATTGTGGAAAGATGTAAAATAATATCTGCATTTATTGGTCATCTGCTTATCAGTAATTATTTATCAAAGATTTTTCATGCAAAAAACTAATTCTATTAAATTACATTTTTTTTGATTTTCCTAGTACTCGCAATAAATGAATATTTTAACCAGTAATTGTTGTTGCTATCGCAGTCGACGCACTTGTACAACTGCCAACACGGTGAAATTCTATTTATTTCAGGGGTGTATAATTGTGTATTTTTAATATCTTAATAAATAAAAATAAACATCACCTGTGATATATATTATGATTGTAAATTTTTGGAAAGACATTGAATTCAATCATTTACAATATCTCAGTGATTGATAACAATCCAAGAAAATAAAACTCTTTCAGTTTCGAAACTTTAGGTAATCAATCAATCGTTCTATTTCCTGTGTATAAAAACCACACAGGCATAAATTGGATCTAATACTTTTTCTCCAAATTCGATTTCTTATGATAATTTGACGAATCAAAAATTTTGAGCAAATAGTTTTGGTTCAAAATAATAATAAACGAATGAGTCGCCAAACGAAACGAGTCGCCTGCTGTGGCCCAGTTGGTTAGAGCTTGCTCTATTGATCACGCAGGTCTGGGTTCGATTACCGGTCAGATCACAGTGAATTTGAGAATTATTCAATTCAAAGTTGTGATCGAAGATTGGGCGTTTGTGATGTCAATTCACTCATCATTTCCTCTCCTCCCATCCTTCTGATCCTTTAATAACTGGGTGTAGCAATAGCTATTAGTTAACCACTAGTCCTGTTCTAGACTTATCCTTCTTTCCCTACTACTCACTTTGAAAATGTTGATCCCTTGTGAATAAACTAAATACAATTTCATATATAAAAATAGAAAAAATATTAAATTCAGAAAATACAATTAAAAGAATCAGTAAGAAATCTGTAAATTTATCTTACAAATGTAATCATAAAAAAAATCCAAGATTATGTGTATCCCTGCATCATTCATAAAGATACTGAAATGTTTTTTTTGTTATCTTACAGCCATTAAATTTTATTTCATACTAGCTGACCCAGCGAACTTCTTACCGCCTCAGAATCAATAAATGTTGTGTTATCTTATTAGTTGAATTAAATTAAAATGAATACTCAAAATGAATAAAGTTTAATAAATGTGCAAAAATCAAAATGAAAAGTATTTTAATTACTTTGAAATGAATTTAATTCACGTGGCAGCAAGGCATTTGTTTTATTGAAGCGAATCGAAATGATTCGTATAGCATTCTTGCACTATTTTCTGTTAAACTATTTGCTGGATGGGTTGCGCTCGGATTGATTCCCTTCATTGAAGCACCTTGTGACATTTTTTGTTGTGTGAGAACGAACAAAACGGATGGCTTGCCGACACATGAACATGCTACGTACAATTGACCGTGAGAGAAACATTCATTTTCAAGATTCAAGCCACAAACATTCAAGGATTGGCCTTGTGATTTGTTGATCGTCATGGTGAATGCAAGACGAATCGGAAATTGAATTCGTTTAAACTCGATTGGCATATAGGTTGGGATCATCAGAATTCTCGGAATGAGAACATTGAACTTTCCTTTGATTATCGTCGCGTGAATCACATTGCCCATGAGTTTTCTCACCACCAAAAGCGTTCCGTTACATAGTTTTGGTTGGTTCAGATTTCGAAGCATGATGACTACTGGGCCAACCTTCAGTTGTAAATTGTGCGGTGGCAAGCCAGGCAGATCCAATGAGTTTAAAAATCCAGTTGGATAGTTGGTTGCTTTGTCTTCATTTGTTACACAGTCAATAGATTTGAAGGAATGCAGTGGACCAACGATTTGATTTTGAATTGTGAAGTTTAAATGATTCACATCTTTGTTCTTTGCTGCAAGAATTGCTCATTCACTCAACCAATTGTGATTGTGTATAAAAGCATCAAACAGTAGAACCATAAAATAACATTGAGCACGTTAGTTAGTGTCCACTGCCCGCATTCTTGGTGAACTATTACGTGGCATTTTGAGTGTTCTTTGATGTGGATTAAGTTTATTTTTTACAAATCGAATTGGCCTTGTGATTCAGTAGATGAAAAATTAGTAATTGCTGTTGTTTTTATTAATGTCATGATGAATTGCATAATCAAATACTCGTCTAAAATTATGGCAATGGCGGACTTGTTCAAATGAACATTTAACCAATAAAGTCAGGATAAACTCATATGCTCGTCAGCTCTCGAAGCATTTACAGATTTTATTTTATATTTTGAACTGACACCGAAATAGAAACACAGACTGCAGTGATCAACCAATCCTAATTGGGAAAGATAGTTTCACGTTTTTACATCTCATTCAACTTTATCATGTGTTCCAAATAGAGTCGAATTTGGTTATTATGAGGATGATGAGACCGACTGAATTGGCTCATTATATCAGAGAATAGGTATTTTTTAATGCTTACAAACATACCCATCACATGAAGACATGAAGTATGTGGAGTGGTCACATAATACAAAAAGTCACAATTCAAATAAAAATACACAATCCTTATATAGTTTTAAGAAAATTTTGACGATATTTTTGTTCGATATGCCTGAGAAGTAGCTTGCTATAAAAGTGAATAATTTTATGAAGTAAACCATAAACTAAAATGTCAACGGATGTTTCCTCGTTACATCCAAGATCTCACTATTTACATGATCGTAATAGCCGAGTTCTACTGTATGTCCTTTTCGGAGATAATGGTTTCTATGTCCCATATTTGCTGTAATAAAAATATAGTCTATAGCCAAAAAGATACAAATTTACAGCTTAAGAGCATGGCTTATGCTTGCAAAAAATGCTCTTTATCACTAATTAATATATAATTGCAGATAAAAACATTGCAACCTAATGTGGCTAATTTTGATAAACATCCAAACCTTGTAAATAAAAAAATACACTTACTTAAAATAATGTAATCTATTTCCTTAACATTACAGTATTACATATAATTTTATGGTATATTTTTATAATATCTTAAAACATTTACCAATTATCTATTCTAAATATTGATGTAAGGCAACATAATTATAATATTTTGGGTTCTTGATTCTGCGAATGTGATGATTCTTCTTTGCTATAAAGCAAGATACACTCCAGGCTGTTGCGCTCTTGATGATTGTCCAACAGTCACTGCCAGTGGCGGATTATTCTATAAACAATTGAGACGAGCGCTTGGGGCCTACGAATCTTAGAGCCTCAAAAATAGTTTATATAATATAACTCATATACTTTTTGTTAAGATTTTATAATATTTTACTTTGAATTTTCTGACATTTTTATGTTATCCGTAAAACATTGCCTCCCATGTGCTGGTCACTGCAGTATCTATTTATGACACATTTTATAATAGTAAACCTCCAAATCATTTCTTGCGTCAATCAAAGAGTTTTTAAATTGTCCAATATTGCTATCAATGGTGCTCGAGTAAATTGACGTGCTTAAATTGAACCAAAATGGCAAAATTTCAACATTGGCACTAGCCAAGATATATTCATGCTTTTCTTCGTATATTTTCAGCTTTTGTCGTAATTTCCTATTTTCAATAACTAAGGCTTTAATACCTTTACTGTTCAACGATATTAATATATCTGCAATGCGGTTGAATTCTTTTTTGAAATCATTCACATCTGTATCGGTTTCGATATTCCCAGTTTTTGTTAACAAACTTTTATATTCAAGTGACTGGTCAGCGATAATTGGAAAATGTCGATAAGTTATTTTGTACTGGTTGCGAAATAAAGTTTCGTTTTTGCTCAATTCTCTCTTCGGAACGTATTGATATAAGGTCCAAAGAAATGGACTGGTCACTGTTACGATAGCCATATTTCCTGTATGCTGGTCTATTGCTATTGCTGATGTACTGTTGCGGTCTATTACGGGTCCGATATATGTTATAATACCTTTCGGTCCAATTATAAACTCTACACTGTTGAAATGATAAAGTTTTCCAAACCACTTATTATTTGGTCGACTTATTAAGAAAACATAACCGCGCTTATAATCCTGAACTATTGTATGTATATTGTGAGATTCCGCAGTGTAAATCTAAAAAAAAAGAAAATTATGTAACTGCAGAGAAACATTGCAAAAATTTGATCTTGTAAGACAGAGAAAATTTAACAGAAAAATCAAATGAATTATCAATTTTAATAATTTTGTGAAAGACATTATGTGTGTATTGTTGTAAAAATTAACTTTTTTAAAATAGTCAAATAAGGTTTTTTTTATCAGTAGTAAGCCATCGTTAGTGGCAGCTCATTTATAAGAGCTGCAGCTAGTCATGTATTAAATAATTGTTTCTGCTTTATCATTAATGGTATTAAATTATTGTATAATTAAAATTCATATTTTATTAATTCTATGACAAGTGTTGAGCTGAATTAAGTATTCATTGTTATATATTTCAATGTAGTTTATTTTTGCTTTTATTACTGTGGCCCAACAAATAAAAATTCTTAAAGGTCGCAATAGGATTTCATTTTATCCTATAATTTCGATACATTAAATATTTAAGTTTTTATAATATCCTGGATCTACCTGGTGAGATTCTCCTGTCTTCAAAACGGTAAAAATTGCATTTCGTCCACTTTTTACAATGGTGTTACCTACTTTATCGACTAATGGCAAATTATTTGGCCGTCTCTGTCCTTTTGTTTTATACAAAGTGTTATTAAAGTTTCTGACTTTGTATGCATTATTGCCAATAATTAAATTTAATCCATCAAGTTGAAAGAAAATTTCTGTAGGTGCTTCGCCATCGAATACATTATATTTCTGTTGATAGTACAGTGTGTTAAGGATATACATCCCTTCTCCGCAAACTGTACTTATACATACTTCTATAATTATCCATATCCATGTAAATATTGCCTTTTGCTTCATCACCTTTTCTACAATGATAATAATCAATGGTGTTAGATTTACTTAAAATAATTACAAATTAGAAGTCTTTCTTTAATCTTTACTGACGAGAAGTGCGATCATACTATTTGGAATATTAGATTTTTCTAATATTACAAATTGTTAGAACACTTTGGTTATAACAGAAAATTCCTCAAAGGAAGCAAGGGTGTAAAAAAATTGTTAAGCAAGTGATTTAAAAACAAAAAGATGGAAGTAATTTTAATAGTATATATCAATACTTGAAAGTATAAGGATTCATGTACAAAATTAGAAGAAATGGCAACTAATTGTTTGTGACAATAAATATTAGTGGTAGAAAGATACAACTCCTTCACACCAAAAATGAATAAAAATTTCAAATACGACACGACAACCATTCGAATTTTTTGTTTACAACAGCTATAATAGTAATGTTAAATGGCATGCTGTATGAATTACAATATAATTGAGGCATCCAGTATCAAAACGCAGCCAAGTCATATTTTTGGCGATGTACATTTTTTTATTGATATATGTTTCAGCTTCAAAATCGTACTGCAAGTGTACGAAAATCAACTTTAAATAATGATTTTACTATCAAAAGTGGCCAAGTCAAAAGCATCTCATTATCAAACTAGCCAAGTCATAGAGAACCAATCAGATCACAGCATTTGAATCAGCTGACTGAATGACAGTCAGTATTTTGCATGGAACGTAAACGTTTAATGCATAATAACTTGACATGTAGTAGAGCAGTGGTGCACAAACCGCGGCCCGAAATGGCATCTGTTGCGGCCCAAAATAACAAGGACTCTGTCACCAATTTTTTCATTGAATATGATAAAAGTCTGTGTTTGATATGTGAAAAAATTATGCAGTAGCAGTTTATAATTTGAATCGTCACTGATAGAAAACTTAATACTATTATTAATTTTTAATATGATTTTATTTTCATAGGTATGCAGTTGTGCCCGTATTCATATTTTTACAATGAGTACCATCTGTGGTGCATGTTAAGTCTGTTTTTAGATTATTGTTTTCAAAACACACTTTTTTTGTTATCTAAAACATTTTTCAACACCTTCTCAGCATCCATCAACGAGAACGATTCATCATTGGAACTAGAATTGATCAATTTGAATCAAAATATCAGATATTTTCCATTGTTTCGAAGATTACAAAAGTAGCGTCACTAAAATCACTGTAACATGCAAACTAAACGTCAGATTGTTATGAAATTTTGACACGTACTATTTGAAGGTTGATACTTTCAAAAAATCATACGAATTTGTCAAGAGTGGTGACATCTATATATATACTACAAACTTATTGAGTGATTTGTTAATACACCCAATGCTTTTGTTACGGGATTCATTGGTTCCAGAAAGTGGCGCGTAAAAAAAACCTCACTTTCATATAATTTGATTAATCTTCCAAAAATCAAAATATTGCGTAAAAAAGCATCAAAAATGTATAAACAAAACAAAAATTGTTCTTTGAATTCGCGCATTTTTTTTTTACAAATTTAATTAATCTATTGATTATAAAAATACAGTGAGAAACAGATACATATTGTGTATACATGCATAATTGTATTCACTTATGTGAGCTATTCGCTGCTGTCACTGTCGGTTACGTAATGTAATCGTTTGCAATTTTTTGAACTAACGTATTGAATTTTGCTTGAATCTGAATTTTGCACGGACTCATTTAATGAAATGCTGTTCTTCCTAGATTCTTGATCTGAGCCAATTAATATTACATAGGATTTGTTTTGTAGATCGAATGAACAGTTGAAACTGTTTTTTTTTAAATACGTTGAATAACTTTTATTTAATAAATTTAATAAATGAATTTTAACAAGTTTTAGAGCAACATTACATCACATGATTTTGCGCAGGGTCATCACTTATTTAAGCGCAGGGTTACCATTTCTATCTTTTAAAAAAATCGCGTAACATCGAGCAAATCGCATGAAAAATTGACGATACCGTCCAAAAAAACGCTTAAAATCGAAATCGCGTGAAAAATGGATTGGGTGTATATCATTATTTATAACACTTTTACCCTCTACGGCCTGCGAAAGATTAGAAAATTGATAAAATGGCCCTCCGTACAAAAAGCTTGTGCACCACTGTAGTAGAGACTCCAATTTCTTGACATCTCAACTGCTTGAGTATCGAGTACTAAAGTTTTAAAATACTCGAGTAGTTTCAGATGTACCAAAATATATATTATTAATTCAAATTTGTGCGTATAAATAGATGGTTAAAATAAGTATATAAGTTTATTTAAATTCATTAATACTAAGTCATAAAATTTCGTCAAAAGGTAGTCAAACAGAATTTCGGCTCTCCTGAAAAATAAAGTGAAACTGGCATGGCCGTGTTTGTTATTGGACGCCTCAATTTGGTCATTTTAAAAAACTTCTTTGTTTGAATTCAAGGTTGATTTTTTTTATTATTATCCAGTGATAGACAAAGTTATGTCATCATATTATAATTATATTATTTAGATATTCACTTAAAATGTCTTATTTAGAAAGGCCAAATTCTAAGTAATGTGGATCAACTATTTTATAATTAGGATATTATCAAAACCATGTAAAATTCACTGAAAGAAAAATATTGTTGCTAAAAATAGTAAAATTGGTCTGCATACTGTGCAAACTGTTTGTATTGAAATTATGATTGTGGGAAGATGTCAATTAGTATCTGCATTTATTGGTCATCTGCTTATCAGTAATTATTTATCAAAGATTTTTCATGCAAGAAACTAATTCTATTAAATTACAATTTTTTTGATCTTCCTAGTACTCACAATAAATGAATATTTTAACCAGCAATTGTTTAAGATTTCGACTGAAGGTGCTTGGTGGAATTTCAATATTAAATTTGAATCGTTCAAATTATGTACACTCCAGCAATTGTTGTTGCTGTCGCAGTCGACGCACTTGTACAACTGCCAACACGGTGAAATTCTATTAGGTGCAGGGGTGTATATTTGTGTATTTTTAATATCATAATATCTTACAATCGTTAATATATCACCTGTGATATATATTATGATTGTAAATTTTTAGAAAGACATTGAATTCAATCATTTACAAAATCTGAGTGATTGACAATAATCCAAGAAAATAAAACTCTTTCAGTTTCGAAACTTTAGGTGATCAATCAATCGTTCAATTTCCTGTGTATAAAAACCACAAAAGCATAAATTGAATCTAATACTTTTTCTCCAAATTTGGGTTTGAGACACTATTGAGGTTTAAATTAGAGGTCCATATTATCAGCTCAATCAGAGGTAATCATTATCTATCTTTTGATAAAAACTGCTGGAACAGTTTCGAATATTATCAAAAGTAGTTGTTTAATATGCTTCTGATGTCAAATATTACATACAGTAAATCCCCCTATAACGTTCCCCCTATAGAGAAGTTTCCTATAGCATATGCGGCGGTTCCCCTTATAGCGTGGTTTTTTACAAAATGGTAATTTTTCAAGGTCAAATAACAATTTTCATAAATATACTATATACAAAATAATCACAACATAACTTTAATTCTATTCTTTATAGCAGTGCTACCCAACCTTTTTCATGCCCATGGACCCCTAAATCTGAAAACAATAATCTGCGGACCCCCGAAAATTGTTTTCATACTTTATCACAAAGAATGTTGATAGAATGAAAATTTTTACGAAAAACCTGCGGACTCCAGGTTGGGAACCACTGCTTTATAGTTATCAGGTTATTTGAACGAAATTGGTTAACTCTTATGATTGGAAGATAAAACAGGGCATTGTTTCATCCAGCACGTCAACAGGTCTTGAAGGGTTAAATTAGAAATTGAAAAAAAAGGTTTTTCTGTTTACCATTTTATTTTATCAATAAAAAATAAATCTTCAATATTAGTGTTGTAATATTATAGAATAAATATTTTAAAAGCACTTTTCAATAATGTTCAATAATGTTTCTGGACAATAATTTAAGTCAAATATCCTGCTTTATTACTTCCTACTATGATAAAATTAGATTTTTGTAAGCTAGTTGCTTAAGACCATCTATGCTAGTGGTCGGCAAACTTTTTTGGCTCACGGACCACTAACTGGATTTTTGTGTGAAGTATTACATATTGAAATAAAAGTGATCAAATGCATCTAAAAATGCACCAAGTTCATAAAATAATGTCAAATAATTTCTCTACGGACCACCAACATTTTCTCGCAGACCACACTTTGCCGACCGCTGATCTATGTATTCCATGATCTTGCTAGGGTCACGAGGTCATCTTCCTTGAGTAGTGTGATTTCCTCATTCAATCTATCGAACGATACTCCTGTTCCAACACCTTGCAAAACTGGTGGTGCAAAGGGTTCAGAAAAGCCTCCAGCCACTTAAGAAATTTTGGATGTATACCACCCACATCACGGTAGGTAGATCGGTCTCTGTTGTCTAATGGTGAGAACTTTACCACAAATCAGATGGTTCTCAGTCCCAGCAAAGACTATGTTTCAAATATATAATTTAAGAGCATGGGCTCAATAATATCTTTTCTCTCCTAGTGACATGAATTATTATAATTGAGTTTGGCGAGAAAGTCAAATCAGAAATATGTGTTTTTTTATCTAAACACTTTGTATATAAAATGAAATGTGCCAACTTTGTTATTCCAATGATTGTATTACAAATTCTGACACTTGTCTCGCCTCTTCAGATCCTCAGCCTAAAACAAAGTTACCGCTGAATCCATCGAAATGATAAAATACTTTGCTTTTAAGTGAAAACACAACTTTACTTTCAACAAATCAAGATTTATAGAATACTGAATGTGTCACATACAGTAGAAGCTTGATTATCCATACCTGGATTATCCGGATTGTTTAAAATATGTAAACAATTTTTTTAGGAATTTGCTGATTTTCACGTGACAAATGTGATGGAAGACACAGCATTTTGTTTGTTGCATTGCCATGTTAGAAACTTAAAGAACCTCTGATGCTTTACAAACATCAAGAGTCTTCCGGTCGAATATTACTATAAACGATAGTATGAAAAACAGTTCATTCCAGAAGTAAAAAAAATCAAAACTACATAGATAATAAAGGAAAAACATTATTATTGCTAGATCCATCTATAGAATGCTTAAATTAGATTGTTGAAATGCTTAAGGTAAAAAAACCCACCTAAGACCATATCGGTAATACAACCCATGGATCAGGGTGTAATAGAAACATTTTAACGCTTATATAGAAAACAGATGCTACAACGATTATTGCTGGCAGATGAAAATGATGAAGAAACAGTTATCGGCTTCTGCAAGAAAATAAATTTAAAAGACTGTTGTTACATGGCAGCAGAGAGTTGGAATTCTTCAATCGTGGATCAAAATCTTAGAAAGAATTAGAATGTTCAAGTAACACACTAGAAATTGGTATAATAGACATTGCGAAAATAATAGTACAAATTTCAGTATGTGCTGAAGAAGATGTAACTGAGTGGTTAAAATGTGATGTAAATGATCCTGGGTTTCAAATTTTGAATGATGAGAAAATAATTAAAGAAATATTTGCCTCAGAAGAACGAGATTGAGAAGACGAAGAAGAGATTTGCGAAGGAAGAGATATTGGTCCTGCACATTCTGAAGCTTTTCAGAACTTAGATGTCGCCATGGAGTGGTTTGATAGCCAAGAAGAGTGTCTTAAAAGTATTCGCGATTTGGCTGCTTGAAATATAACAGCTAGCTGCTTTAAGCACAAAAAAAAACAATAAATAAATTTCTTAATAAAACATAAATTAACATTGACCTATGTAATTCTAGACAAATAAAAAATATTCATACTGAATGTACATGTATTTTTTCTGTCAGTAATGATTTTTTTCTTATTCGGACTACCTTCATCCCCAATTAGTCCTGATAATCAAGGTTTTATTTTATGTTTTTTTTAAATTAATGATACACCTTGTGACATTTTTGTTATATTGAATGTAACCATCCCAAGGATGTTATTAATTTATCATTATACTGGACAGGTTGGTAAGATAGATTAATAATAATTCATCGCAAACGCTCTAGCGATTGCATTTACAAATCTATCCATAGTTAATTAGTCGTGTCAACAGATGTCATTGACACATTTGTCCTTACTTTATCTGCTCTAAATACTAGAAGTTCTTCTGTTAAATATTTCATGCCGGACAAATTTGATCTATCAAATATGTCAATTCCGCTTTCATTTGCCTAACGGATAATGTAAATACATTCTTGTATACATCTTTGTCAGGTTCTCCTGGATCACTGTACAGACTTACAGGCGTCAAGAAGACATTTGCATTGGCTAATAAGAACTCATGCTTTTCAGCCAACATTGTTAACTGATGTCTCAAACGCTTGTTTTCCACGATCAAATGTTTTACGCGTTTATCAGATCCTTGACTATACAGCGAAACTAAACCATCAGTAAGCACATTCAATGATGCTTCAAAAGTGGATCTCGTTTTCCCACTTGGCTGAGAGATTACTGCTGGTGTACAAATTGTTGCATGTTGAGAAGTTATTGACGTCTGACTGGTCGTTGTTGGTTGACTGGTCATTGTCGGTTGACTAGTTGTTGTCGGTTGGCTAGTTGTTGTCGGTTGGCTAGTTGTTATCGGTTGGCTAGTTGTTGTCGGTTGGCTAGTTGTTATCGGTCTACTAGTCGTTGTCCATTTTATATGAATTACATCATTATTAGAATTGGTTTCCTTTGGTGTAGTGTGACTGGTTATGATTTCTGTCTTTGCATCATAAATGTCATTACTTAAATCGGGAACGTCATCAGCTTTCAATGTTGTTTTTGGTTTTGGAGTAGTTATAAATAGGTTGTTTTGGCGTCCGCGTCTTTCATCTTGTTCCGCTTTTAGTGATTCGTCTACAGCATTGAGCGGATATAACAGCTTCATTTGCCATCGATTGTCGTCTTCTAATTGACTGTAAACAATACTTCCGGTCGAAGATTCGATAGCAATGGCAGACACGCGTGCCCCAAATTCAGGAAGTTCTTCCATTACGACCCTGTCATTTGAGTCAATGACGGCGTATGCGGTGTCAAAAGCGAATACCTTTCCATACGGCTCCTTATCTGGTCTACTGATTAAGTAAACTCGACTTCTGATCGTATCGAGAGCCATTTGGTAAGTTTTGAAATTTTCACCAGTGAATATCTACAAAGATGTAAGAAAAAATATTAATATCATTTTCTATCTTACTTTTACAAGAAAAGTTAGCAGAGGAACAAATGAATACAGAAAATAAAAAAGGCAAATTGTTTATTAGTCACATAGAACATTTCTGCATACCAATTTTATTTACTTAATGCTTTTTTTATTTCCTGTATTCAAATGTAAACGAAATTAATACTCATAGATGCATTTGAAATAAGACATGAGTGTTTGTGATTTTCTAAAAATTCTCTCCAATCCTAAAATTTTATGGTGTAGCGAGATTGATTGGTTAACCACTAGTCCTGTCTTAGTACTCCAATTTTGTTTTAAAAAAAATTCAGACTTGAAACTTCAATATGGCTTAAAATTTATGTTTTTATTTAAAAAAAACTCTCGTCTCTGGAGGGTTGGTGTCTTATGTCTTGAATAATAAAAAAATATGAACATTACCGGGTATTCTTGTCTTGTTTTGTAGGTCATATATAGTGTTTGACTTCCTCGATTGTAAATGGTGTTGCCAACTTTATCAATCAACGTTATTTTCCTTATCTTTTTCATAGTGACTCTTCTCAAGTTGCCAAAATTACGAATGATGTAGGAGTCTCTCCCGATGGTAACTATGATTTCGGTCATTGATTTCACGAAGATGTCTTTAGGGGCTGGGCCATTGTATATTGCTTCGCCTCTCTTTTCATAGATTGTCCCTAAAAATCCCATTGCATCGGTATTGACGCCAATAAAAAGACCAATAGACAGCCATGTCCAAAAAATTAATGAAATGTGTGTCATCGCTGTAAGCCTGTAAACAAATTCAAAATCATGTCTTACAAGTTTTCAGCAATCTTTAAC
Organism: Himalopsyche anomala; assembly: GCA_031772345.1. Classification (NCBI taxonomy): domain Eukaryota; kingdom Metazoa; phylum Arthropoda; class Insecta; order Trichoptera; family Rhyacophilidae; genus Himalopsyche; species Himalopsyche anomala. The sequence continues at coordinate 1,437,946 of CM062823.1, read as the reverse complement.
ATCAAACACATTTCAGATGAGGTTAATGCATACAGAAGTCCAAAAAAAGCATTCAGGAATTTGTGTTAAATGTTCTATTCTTATAAGGAATATTTATCCTATAGAAATAAATATTTATGAGCATTGTCTCCCACTTACAGCATACCCATAATCCTTCAGAAAAATTATCCTTACTTTTGAAAAAAAAATTAACAACACTATTGTGCAGCTCTTAGAGCAGAGGTCCCCAACCTTTTTGGACCCTAGAGTGCATTCTAAAATATTGGTAGGGTGGCGAGCACCACATTTTTTCAAGGCTATTTATAATTATATAAAATATTGGTATATTGTATATATATAATATTGTTTATATTTTAACAAACAAAAAAACAATTCGGGATTGACAAAATTTTTGCTCGGCGATTTTGAAATCATAAAAATTTAATGATTTTCCCAAATCATCAACGATGTAACCCACAGTTTTTTCAAAACAGCTTTTTTTCGATAATCACAATGTATCAAACTTGATGCACGTTCTATCAAAAGGGTGCAAGCTGCAAATGTCGAATTAGTATCTAAATTTAGCTTTTATGTTTGAAAAAGATGAGCTTGTAAAAAATTAAAACCAAGAAAATACACTGAAATAAAGGTGTTTCCAAGACAATTTCTTTAATTAATATTAGGTTGTGTCAATTAAACACCAATTTAGAAGTCTCCGTGCACTTCAAGGTTGTGTATAATTCATAATTTGCATATGTCACAAAATCATCAAAATACGTTTTTAGCGCCTCCTGTAAAATTTGCTATGTGTGGGTTACGTCCTTTTTCCTTTCCACAGTCGATATATATATATAAATATAATATTGTTTATATTTTAACAAACAAAAAACAATTCGGGATATGTTCTCAGTTTTGTGATTTATCACATCCTATGCAAACTCCCCTTTCCTTCACCACGAAGACATTCTCCTATGGGTATTTCATATATTAATGGCCAGTTACCTTCATGTTGAGAGACTGTTCACTTAATTTTTCCATGGCCAATTATAAGCTTTTCTATACTCTTTAAATGCCGTCAGAGTCATGAGTACTATTTTTTGTAATGTTCTGTGGGTTACCAAATTTTAAAATTCAAAAAAAAAATGACTTTAGTTTATTTATGTGATTTATAGATTTTGTTGCTCCCAGTATTAAACTATAAATTAACTATTTTTTGTTTAAAAATTGAAACATTCTTCATTATTCTCATATTAAATTTTACAGTCAGCCTATGCTGAGGTTTTCCATTATCCTTTAAATAACGCCTTGATTATGTGTTCACATTTTAAAGTTTAAATTAATTTAATATACATATTTAGATTCCTCAATATACTATAGAACTGTATAAAATGACATTTAGAAAAACAATATCACTCAATGATAAAAACATTGTCACCTGCTGATGTGAAGTGATAAAGTAAAACATAGTGGTATATTATAAGGTAAGAAATGTAAGTTTTCAGTAATTGTAAACATTCATTAATAATAATTACCTATTGCATATAACAGGTATTCAATGATAAAGCTATACTCTATACTTTTATGAATATATCTGTGAGATTTTTTTTATTTTCAATGTTGGACTCACTTTAAATTAAACAACAGTCTCAAGAACTTACAGATAATTTTTTGGTACCTAACATAAATTATTTGATTGCTGGAAATTATTTTATTTGGAGGTCATGATTTCGTAATGCTGCGATAATTTAAAACAAAAATATCTGTGAATTATTTTGTTCTTCCCCGTTAACATCTTAAATCCTGTACAAAAGTCGATAATTTTGATAAAATGACTTTAACAAATAATGTCCCATGTAATTTTTTCTCAGACATCTTTTTGATTTATATTTTGGGTACTGCAAAATCTAGAACATAAAGTGATATATTTAAAGTATATTTTTTGCTGTAGTTTACCGTATTTACAAAAGCGAGCGTTGCGACCAGCCGCCCGACCTGCCTTCCCTTACAACTACATTCAGTTGCGCAGTCTATATATTTTTGTATGCAACTTTAACCTGTTAAATTTCAGCACACACGTGTGTATAGTTTCTCAGGCGTTCTTTCGAAATTTTCACGTATCTACTTTTGTATTAGATTATTCTTTATTAACAGCTCATTTTTCATTTATATTTTGGTGTGATAATACTTTTTTATATTGCTTGAAAACCAAACATACATATTGAGCTAACATCAAGGGTGGGAAACTTTTCAGGTCTGAAGACTATATTCATTTACCTGTAATATAATAATATAAATTAATAAATGTTAATCAATAAAAACACTAGATAGAATCATGAATGATTAGTTATTACTAGTCCTTTTCTATCATCCAAAAAAGAGATTGAATCTATAAATTAGAGTTCCTTAAAAACACCTTCTGTTGATTTGCTCCATTAGGATTCCATATATTCCACATTGGGGGTGGACATATATGACAAAAAGATTATAAAGTGGAAAATATCCAATGCATAATTTTCAGTGTTAATAAAATCAATTTTGTAAAATTATATATATAGTTGGGTTTCTAAGAAGTTAAGCAGTAGTTTTATTCTCAGATGCTGATAAATATTTGAACTTTCACATTTGTTATCAGTTTTTATTTATCTCAACGTATCGCAGACTCCGTGGAAAAACAATCCAACTTGTAAATAATCAATGTGACACTAGGTAATTATTACTGCAATTTGAATCTAAGGTATTAGATGTTAGATAGATATTTGAAATAACTAAATTTGTAAATTTAGTTCTGTAATGAATAAACATTTGTCAGATCCCCGGTCAACGTTGTTGGCTTCAGTTACGGTGCTCACAGTAAGAACATTCTTCAATCAATTTATGGATTTTTCTTGGAAGGCATGGACGATGTCTGAAAATTCACTCCTTCCTATCTGATCCGAATAATAGAGTGTACTGAGAGAAATTAACTTACCACCAGTCTTGTCCTGGCTCTACTATCTACTCTCTTCGGAAAAAAATGAGAGGTTAAGTAACTAAATAATAAGCAGTTTCCGTAGAAGAATTCCTGATGAGATAAACCAAATTAGGAGTCTATACGCTCAACATTGGGAGCGGACATAGTTAAAGAAAAATAAAGAATAAATTATGTATTTAAATTGTTTATTAAACTTACATTTATATAAGTTTTATATTTTGTTTAGAAAAATATTCTTTACAGACTTACATATGTTTACCAAACTTAAATTGATCTTTTGAAACGTCTTTATATCTTTCTTCACACATTAATCATGAAGCAGAATAATGATTTTCCTCGTTGACCTAAGGGTGCCTAGCAGTGGTGTGCTGCTAAATTTTTATTAACCGGCTCGCACCTTGGTTGGAAGAATTTACCGATTTGCCCAAAATATCAGCGTGACTTTTTTTTAGCTCTCTCGCGAATTATCGGATCCAAAATCGCAGATATTTACGGATTTACTAATAACCTTGACGGGCTTAGGAACTGACTCTCCAAACCGAGATTATCTTAGGAACTGGCTCGGCAGAGCCGGTGCGAACCCAAAGCAGCACACTACTGGTGCCTAGTTTTCAAGTAGTTGATTGTGTGGGAAGTGTTAAAAATATGCCACCTATGTATTTGGACATCAATTCATATTATATAATTTAAGTTTTAGTCTGGGGCTACAGCGATAACAAAAATTCAGTTATAGTTTTGTCATATATATAGAATAGTTTTGTCACAATTGTCTTATTGCCAACTTGACTACATCTATTGGACCCTCACAGGCTGCAGTATGTTAGAGAAATTAAATCTATTAAAAGGAATGGTTATATATTACGTACATATGGCTGATCTATACAACGGGAATAGATTTCCCGTTTCAATAAATCATTTAACTAAATGCCTCTTCTTCTGCAGCAGTAACTGATTATTTCTTGAGTAGATAGCGTTATTTAAATTACTTTATTTTTTTGGTAGAGTATGGGAAAACCCAGTATTATTGACTAAAATTACATCGGAGATTTCCGACCATTGTATATTATAATACTAGTCAAAAAGACACAAAATCAGGTAAATATTTCTAATTCTTGTTAATTTCTTCTGCAAATAGTTTTCCCTTATTATATTAAATGTGTATGCTTTATTTTATTACTCCAAATTAGTTAAACATTTTAAAATAAAGCTTGACCAGCTTTCGAAATTCTTAATGCCAGGAATATCTCATGCAAATATAGAAGTAAGGTAATTGTAAGCTATGTCTTTTTTTAAATGTTTAATATCGAATGTGGAAAGGAAAAAGGACGTAACCCACAGTCTTTTAAAAACAGGTTTTTTTCGATAATCACAATGTATCAAACCTAATACACGTTCTATCAAAAGGATGCAAGCTGCAAATGCCGAATTAGTATCTAAAGTTAGCTTTTAAGTTTGAAAAAGATGACCTTGTAAAAAGTTAAAACCAGGAAAATAGACTAAAATAAAGGTTTTTCTCAGACAATTTCTTTAATTAATATTAGATTATGTCAATTAAGCCCCAGTTTAGAAGTCTCTGTCCACTTCAAGGTTGTGTATAATTCATAATTTGCATATGGCCCAAAATCATCAAAACACGTTTTTTGCGCCTCCTGTAAAATTTGATATGTGTGGGTTACGTCCTTTTTCCTTTCCACAGTCGATATAGTTTTCAATATATAGTATGGCATTTAAAATAAAATAACTAGTAGATTATAGTTTATGAACGCCACTGGCAGCCTAAGCAGTAGATAGTTAATGGAATAGTGTTATGTATAAGCAAGATCTTCTCGAATAAAATGGTAGTCCCTGCTGTGTGATTACTTAAGGCTTCCGCATTTAAAAATTCTGAACTTACTTAATAACAGAGAATATTTAACAAACAAAAATTTGTGACAGCTGTCAACTCTGTATATGATTGAATATAAAATATACCTAAATCAACTGTTTTCAAACTTCTAGTGAGCGTCGTTATTATTGGGTAAATTATTGTGGAGTTAATCAAACTATTATACTGTCATTGGGTTTTTATAAATAATTGTGGCTGATAAAACTACTTTTATCTTATTTTAGATGTCTAGGTCATTTCAATACTATTTGAATCACGAGAATCCTAGCATATTAGGTCTTTTAAATTCCGGAATTTCGAAAAGATAAACACACAAGTTGTAAGGATTGCAATCCTTATTCATATAATATCCTACTAATGCTAGTCGTAATGTTTTTAAAATATCTCCTGATGCAATAAGTAATATTTTTATTTTTTAGTTATTGACGCTATACAAGATGGCAGCTATACGCTTCTTCTTGGTGTTTCTCCTAATCCAATTCATCAATGCGGATATTTGTTCCGAAGACGAGAAGCCAAAAGTTATATCTCTGCTAGATGACCATTATTTGCTGCAAACAGTTTCCGAACACAAAGGCATCGCCCCGGAGATCATTTTATATAGAGAAGAGGATATTTTCTTTGTTTACAATGAAACAAGTTTTGTACTACGAGCAAATAAGCAACTAGAACCTCTCAAATTCAAGGTGTCTTCTGAAAACAGAAAGCATTACATCGACCCTGTGGGTACAATTGTCGCAAACGAAAACGGAAAAGTCACTTTAAACTATCATGCGAGTTCAAAAGTAGTCAAGATGGTTACTGACGTCGGGTACACCGTCGGCTACATGGGAATAGATCTGGACAAGAACAGAATATTTTTATACAGCTATTTAGGATCAGAAGACGGTACGATTGCAACAAAATTACACGTGTTCGATACAGAAAATTTAGATATCAGCGGAGGAATCGCGAGCGCTGAGAACATTGCAGAGATCGGAGATAATATTGTAGCCGTATCGGTTGACAAGATATCAGGGAATCTCGCCCTCTGCGAAAAGATCAACGGCACCTTCTGGAGATTGAAAACATTGGAAAAGATTAACAAGTCACCGTGTCGATCTAAAGACACTGGAGCTTGGTACAACAGAGTGGCTCTAGAGTCAGCCATCCAGTATGCCGGGACAGAAATTTTAAGGTTGTACGAAGACGCCATCGGCATAGCGTCTTCTATGCCCCAAATCAACATCAGAGCGTCGGGAAGTTCTGAAAAAGCACCCTACGTGGAGGTAGCTAATATGCTGAAACGTCAGTTGGCGTTTGTGACTCAGAACTCTAAAACGCTTCACAAAAAAATTGAGAGTCTGAAAGATAAATTGAACAAGAAGGTACTGGAGCAAAAGACGGAAGTCAAAAAAGACACCTTGGTGGTTGTGAGACCTGCCGAGATCAATACGCAGACAGAATATGTTTGCGCACAAAAAAAAGACTTCATGGTTCATTATGCAGCGTCGGAAGAGAACAGCTCAGATCTGCAAAACATGTATGATATACTTATCTCTATGGGGAAAGATTTGGGTGACATTTCAGAAATTTCACAAGTGCTTCAAGGAGTAAAACCGGAGTAATTCAATTCGCTATTTACATTGAAAATCTGCAAAATGTTGCTAATGATGATTTTTTTTCACTTACTATGTACAGGTAGTCTTCGACATACGACCGAGATACGTTCCTGAGCTTTAGTCGTATGTCGAATTTCATACAAAATATTTTGTCCCTGCACACTAAATATGGTCTCTATGTGACGATTTTACGAAAATTAGCTAAAAATACAGTTTTTTCTATTTTTTTCTCAGTCTTCTAAAGTATGAACCATGTAACAATGCAACATAATAAATGAAATAGAAAACAAACTGTGTACCATCATTTAAAAACATTTATTTAAATATGAACCATATGATCTTACTGCACATGTACCAGGTATAATATGGTTCGTATTTTACAGCTATGATTTCACTTAAAGGGGTATTCTAGTCTTAGGGCATGAATTTCAAGGTGATTTTTCGAGCTACGTAAAAAAAAAACAAAGAAAAATTTTACTATCCATTTTTTTACCATTCGTTTATTTATATTTTAAAAGTTTTTTTTTTTTTGGACCCCTCCCTTTACCAGCTGATAACTTTTCGAGTTTTGGATTTATTTATTTTTTGAAATTTTTATGTATTTTTAAAATATAAATGAACAAATGGTAAAAAAATGGACAGTAAAAATTTTCTTTGCTTATTTTTTACAGAGCTCGTAAAAACACCCGAAATTTGTGACTGTAGACTAGAATACCTCCGAAATTGCTCCCGCCTTGTACATGTCTTTTTCATATTTTTTAAATTTAGTATTAAAACTTATGCCAATGCGCCAAATATTTTGAAGTTGAAAGATCATAAGAGAAAAACTCGTTGATAATTTTACTGTAAGTCACTCAAGATAAACTCGAGGTAAATTGACATCACAAACAGCCACGTCAAGCAAAGTCTATGGGAATAAGATTTTCACACAAATTAAAAGTGATGAATACAAATTCTTTATGTAGTCAGAAAATAACAAAAGAGAATCTCCTGCACATATTTCACAGTTTAGTTTTTGGAAGGCGAAAACTTGATCGGAGAAAACACCATATTTCCTGGGCTTTGTAGCAACGTCTACCATAAAACATTATCTCCGAGAAAGTACGGCAATCTTAAAGAAGAATCAAGGACACGATATATATATTTTTTACTAAGTCAGCTGTGAGAAATGGTGCCGTGATCCAATTCAAAATTTAAAAAACTGCTAATTTTTTTTGGTCGTAAGTCGGGGACTACCTGTAATGAATAAATTATAAGTCGTTGAATCCAACTATAAAAAAAATAGTAATTATTGCAATCATTCATAAACCTATCAGCATCAGATTATAATATTTTTTTCGTTTAATAAACTAAACTTTAAAATCAAAAACAAATTGATTGAATTGTATTTATTTTGTCCTGATATATTCAATACTTCCAAGGATTAAGCAATTCAAATATTTTAACTGTGCCGTAAATGTATTCTCTGGTCCAGGGGTGGGGAACCTTTTTTTCTCAAAAGGCCGCATTCATTTTTTTGATTTAAGGCCGCAGTAAATATTGACTAGGGAATCTTTGGCAGGAAACAATTTTATGCCAATTTCTAAAGTCCAGTCTTACAAGGATTTACATCGAAAATCCCAAGAATTTACGGATTTGCCCAAATTAGCAGCGTGGCACCTTTTCCAGGAATTTTCAAATCCAAAATCTCAGGAATTTACAAAAATCAGGCCGCAGGTTCCCCACGCCTGCTCTGGTCCATTTCATCAATTTAAATAAAACAACCATATCTAAAAAAGAATACAATTTATTTTTTATTGGTACGTATATAACAAAAGGAAAGTCAAAACACAAACAATTTCAAGTTACAGCGGAATCCATTTAAAATTTTATATTTGATCATATCGACTGTGGAAAACAAAAAGGACGTAACCCACACATATCAAATTTTACAGGAGGCGCTAAAAACGTATTTTGATGATTTTGTGACATATGCAAATTATGAATAATACACAACCTTGAAGTGCATGGATACTTCTTAACTGGTGTTTAATTGACATAATCTAATATTAATTCAAGAAATTGTCTCGAAAAAACCTTTATTTCAGTGTTTTTTCTTGGTTTTAATTTTTTACAAGGTCATCTTTTTCAAACTTAAAAGGTAAATTTAGATACTAATTCGGCATTTTCAGCTTCCATCCTTTTGATAGAATGTGTGTCAAGTTGTAGACATTGTGATAATCGAAAAAAAGCTGTTTTGGAAAATTGAGGGTTACGTCCTTTTTCCTTTCCACAGTCGATATTAAATGGAATGTCTCTTGGATTTTCCTTTACTGAAAATGCCACTAAATTATGAAGGTTTTTATTAATCAGTAAGATTGCGTAACAGATTCGGGATAGTTTAATCATTAATATTATGTAAAATTATTAATTATATAGTAGTTTTGAATGAAAAAGTAATAAGAAAACTGCATGGGAGGAAAGAAGCGGAAAATACTTAAAATCTATCTAATCAGTAAGTATAAAAAACTTTATTTTACAATAAAAACTAATAAACATTGGAAACATTTCAAACATCGCTTTTAAAATTTAAAAAAAAAATGGTTAATCTTGCTTGTAGGTTTCACAGATAATTTAATTTGTTTTATATTAAGCAATGAAAACGATGAGACATAAAATAAAATGCCAGCTTGATTCAAAAAATTGAATCACTTTCCATACCATTCTGTCTCAAAATTCGTAGAGTAACAAAATTAACTAAAATGAGGTGAGTGCACAATATTTTTGGAGCATGTATTTGCTATACCGGCTTGCCAAAAATAGAAAATATTAAAACAGTAAGTACATTAATGCAGATTTATAGGGAGGCAATTGTTTTTATATAATACAATAATCTCCAACTATATTTGTGTCAGATCGCCATTGATCCATCTATATTTGCTATGAAAATTATGTATGTAACCAGGGGTAAAGCTAAAAATTTGGGGCCCTCATGCAAACGTCACTCAAGTCGAGCAATTTGTTATATTGGGTATGTAGAAATTTGGGCCCCCTTTTTCGTGCATTGCATGACTGCTATGAGGTGACTACGCGGCCGTATATAGGGCCGGTCTTTATCCTAATAGTTTAAATTTTCATGTGCCCTTCGCTCAGAACTATCGATTTGTTATCTACCAACTTCTGCAGTAAGGATTTTGTATTGTTTTATAGATTGTTACATAAATAAAATTGTTTTACAGATTATAGATTATTATTTGTATGGATATACATAATAAGAAAGCTCTACTTTTGATGTATGCATTAAGGCAGTCAATTGAGATTTAAATTTAATTTCATGTTTTTTCATTTAGGATTCACCGAGTACTACCAGCTCAGGCGTTAAAACTTTAACCTTTTTAAGAAATAGATTTGAGTCAACGACAATCATGTGGTGCCGATTTTTAATTTTTTAATTAATTGATTGAAATTGAAGAAGTCATAACCGGGGTAAGTCAACGAGTGAATAAGTGAAAAATGAATTCTACCAGTGGTTCATTTTTTTCAACAATATTCAACGTTTTACTCTTTAACATTAACCTGATAGCCTATAGATAACAAGGCAGAAAATAGAATCGACTTGATAAAAAAAAAAAAAATTAAATGCAGCACAAACATAATGGTGACATCATAAGTAAAACTGAAACGATAACTCGATTTCGCAGAAAGTATTAAAGTAGTTCTGACGATGGCGTAAGCCGAAATAGCTATCAACCTTTAACTTTTTAAAAACTGTAGAACTGAAATACCTTGATATTTTACCCTATTAAAATGGAGTTTTACCAAGTAAATGCCAAATCAATAAATTAATATTGAAAAAGAAACAAATTCATTTTAGAGTTGTGATTTAAGTGTAAGTATGATATTTTTAACGACAAACTAAATCTTTCCCATTTTGCTAATAATTATAATTCATTTAAAAATATCTATTTATAATGTAGATTATTTCAAATAGTCATTATTAATCTTTGAACAGTGAGTTTGATGTTGATGGCGGGATGGAACCGAAATGGAATGTGAGAACAGTAATAGATCAGTGTTCAAACGAAAGAAAGAAATATACTCCAACAAGGTCTTGATGCATGACCCTTTTAAATTCCATAAAACCAAGGATATATTTCTTAACAAAAAAATATGCAAGAACAATCAAGGAATCATTTTTGGATGTGTTCGTTTTTTAAATATGTGATGAGTAAACATTCAAAAAGATCTGAACCCTACCTGTTTTGACTTTCTAACTGACTGAAATCGGCAGTAAGTTTAAATTATAGTTAGGACAGCAACATATCTATAAAAAGTTTGGAGTTCTCTGGAAAATTGTGGAATATTAGGCTGGAATGATGAAGACACACTAAAATAACATTGATATATTGTAGATACATACTTCCTGTTAAAAAAGGTGTTTAAGAGTGCTTCTGAAACTTAACACGGTGAAAAAATAACAATTTATTTTAGCTCTACAATTTTTTTTGATTTTCGATAGCTATTTCGGCTAGACGCCCTCATCAGAACTATGAGTTCTATGAAAACTATAGTTCTAATGAGGGCGTTTAGCCGAAATAGCTACCAACAATCAGAAAAAATTGTAGAGCTAAAATACATTGTTATTTTTTCACCGTGTTATAATGGAGTTCTACCAAGTAAATGCCAATTCAATTAATATACTTCTGAAACTTGTTTGATTGACTGCCAAAGACCACAATGGAAAAACATCCACTATGTATATTACTATGAGGGTTATTTAGCCAGCTGTCAAACCAAGCTCCACGCATATCGACCCAAAATAAGCAGAAAATCATAACTGACAATTATTAAATTTTACAGGTGTTTTTTAATTAAGTTAAAAAAAGGAATTTCTTACATGCAGTTAGTAAATAGTAATATTTGTTCAATGCCTATCCTGATATAATAATAACCATGTCTGATTACTTTCAGTTTTCCAGATAAGCGTTTCTCTATCAGGGTCAGGGTTGCCAGATCTTCAAAATCACAGATCAGGAAATTCACTTTTTCGAAAACTTTTATACATGTACAGGTCGGGATTATAGAGACATGCAATGCGGGACTCGGGATTTGTCGATTGAGCTCGGGACAGCCCCGCTCAAATAGGGACGCCTGGCAACCCTGATCAGGGTCCACATAGAACAAACGATAACAAGTCAAAACCCTAAAATGCACAGGCCCTAAAAAAGATAAGGCGAATGAGGTAACACTCTAAAATTTTGTCACCGATGCCTTAGGCCAGCAATTTCCAACCTGGGAGGCGCGAACTGTTTCAAATATTTATTTACCCTTTAAAACGTGTCTTTATTACTATAGGAAATAAAGGATGGGGAGGTGCATAGTTCTTTTCAAAGGAAGGCGTAGCAACATAAAGCTTGGAAGCCACTGCCTTAGGCGATATTGAACAATTATTGGCTTAAGACGCAATTTACCAAATTGTACCGCTTAAGTTCTTTTGTCGATTATGGGTTGATACGCTGCATAACAAAAAATATAGGAAAAGACATATTTTAAATAGACTTAAAGTATCAACGCAGAGTTTCTATAAATATTAAGAAAACATCAGTAGATGAAACCATTTGAAGATTCGGGAAATGACGGGTGGGATTTGTCATCAAAACAATGGCGAATGAAAAATTGTAAATAATTAATATTTGTATTTTTATTTTACATAACGAAATATAAATGTTAGATATTACATTATCACCAAACGTGCGCATGACAAATCTGTAGACGGTAATGCATACTGAACGAGCATCTTCAATATTTCATAATTTAATCTATTTTTATCAATCTAAAATACACAAATTATTTGCAAAACAAAGGCACAAACAATTGGACCAATTATTTATCATGCGTAATAGTTCAATAATTACAGTACGGCCTGTTTGCGCTGGTCTATAAAGCGATAAAATTATTTTATGACGAGGTTACGACAGAAAAATGGAAATTTGACGAGTCCTCATAGACAATATCGATACCCTTATTCGACAAAGGAAATAAATCGAAACCCCATGATAGTCATCAAACAAATTGTTCTTTCAGTTGTCAAGTTTGATGTTTTGACTAATTTTCTGCAAGATATAGATAGCATGTTCAATAAACATAGATTTGTTTGTAAGCACTGAATTAAAAAAAAAAATTGCTGGATTGCGAACAAAATACATACACAAAACAACTGTAGTACACGTAAAAAGCAAAAACATTTACATTAGGGGATCAGAGAAAAAGGCAATATACTCATTTTCGATTGATAAAATAATAATACTTTTGTTGCAATATAACAAATACATCATAACTACATATTGATGGTCGGAAGTCGACTGTTTCTAACCCAGGTTCATGTTGTAGTAACAACCATTTTCACAACTGTACAAGGAAGCATTAAAACTGAATAAATAATGCAAATCTAAAAAAACGCTTTGTTAAAATAGAATAAAACAGAAGCTATTGACAATAATATACTTTACGATGTATTATCGTGAATTTTCTACAGCCTGTTATTCTGAAGTAGTACAAGCATTTAGTACACATATTTACAACATGCACATCCATCGCTATAAAACACATGGTATCGTCCTCAACATTTGTGAGGAATGTTAATAAGGCAGGAAGCAGACATTTCCATTCATATCACCTTCTTCGAGCCAAACACACCGCATGACCATTTTATATTAACCTTTACACACACGAGCATTTTTTCGCACGCCATTGAGATTGTGAGAAACTTGTGAGCTTCATGTTAGTTGTTACTATATAAAAACTCCACTAACTATTATGAAACTTGTATACATGAATGAATATGGCTTTGTTTATGTTTTACTTTATAAGTAACAGTAATTGGTTAACGGGTCATTAAAATATACGCACTGATGATTCAGTAATAAAACCATTTTAACATTTCCTTATACCATCGATAGATCGGTGGTATGAGAGTATAAAAACGTAAATAAAATTATGGTTCGATATCTTGAAGTTATTATTCATGTGAGCAAATATAAATATTTTTCATAACATTATTATACGCCAGCATAATCTTACATCAAAGTGCACTGTGACCGTTGGGCACTGAACGAAGCAAATATGCGGTTTCATACGAAATCGCTGGGCGTGTAAAGGTTAAATAAAGGATAAAGTAAAATATATTCTGCGATGCGAGCCAATGAAATGTGTGCATTGAAATTCTGACTTCATTACATCAAAAAACTTAACTGACAAAAAGTGAGATACGGTTTGTAAAAAACTAACGACGATATATTATATATAGATACAATTTTCAACTTTAACTGTGATTCTGGGTTGCGAGTAGTCAAATTCCTACCATCGATATGGAATTATCTGCTTTTGAGTGATAATTACACATTATTATCAATTCAAAATGAAATCAACGTAGGGTATCAATAGAAAACAAAACAAGCGTAAGATGGAGTGAGTTAATTAATCGGTTATAAATAAAATAAAATTGACAACACAATGACAAAGACAGCATCTGGGAACTGATCGACATGCTCCCTTTAAAGTCTGTAAATGTGTTAACGAGTTTGCATCGTAATCGGATAGAAAAATCAGTCATCCACCTCAGTAACATAATCTTAGAGACGTCCTTAAAATTAATTTTCAGGTCTCTTCACGGTTTTAGTCAGCTTTCCTCGGTTTTCTTTTCCTGAGGTCAGGACTTGAAGGGGTGCCTTTCGATTTATCTTTCTCGTTTTCTTTCGCTTCTTCTTGCTGCGAGGTGGATTCTGAATCGGAGCTCTGGAAAATGTAAAAAATATTGTTAAATATCTTTGGGTGGCAAGAATAAAAAAAATCATGTAGTTTTATCTTAGTTCAAAAAATCATAATTGGTGTTGAATTAAATTTTGTTTGGCGATCGACTGGTTGATAGCTTGTGCATTATATATCTACATTTTATCACCATTGTACCAATAAACCAGTAGTTCACACACAACCTCACAAATATGTTTCATAACTCGGAACATAATAACGGTATCTATGGAAACTAACCTAAATTCTTAGATTTGTTTTTGAAGTCATCGACATCTACAAAATTCAAAAGATCCTGTATGTTTGAAATAATTCAAATCTTAAATTCTTTACAAACCAACTAAATTTTCATGAATTGTATAATTCAAACAGTTATCAAATAGTTTAACGTTTTGGCTGCCGTAGAAAAAAATACATTTGTACCTAGCATGCCGGCTATAATTTGCAATTGTTAATTTAATTGGTTATTGACGAGGTAACTCGTCTCTGGCGTGTCGAGCATGAAAAATTTTACGAGATATCTCGCCTGTGGCAGCCATTCAGTTAAAAACAATAAACGATGTTTGAATGAAATAACAGCGAATAATCGCAATTATTGATATTAAAAAAGTAACAAATAACCTGTGTATCACTTTGGGAAAGCCTTTCTCCTTCGTCATCGCTATCAGCATCTCCGTCATCACCTCCTGCACTCTGTTTACGTTCTTCTTCTTCATCCACCAGGTCGTCATTCACTGGCGACGAGTCGATCTGTAACAATATACCAGTTTCTTTTACAAAAATTCAACAAACCACTATGAGAAAATATGGTAACAATCAATGCCAATAATAAATAAAACATGATACTTTCGATGGATTCGGCGGTAACTTTGTGGAAGTTCATTTTAATATAAAAACGTTTGCTTAAGTACTCGTACTTAAGCAAACGTTTGCGAAAGTAGTTGTCTGAGGATGCCTCTGAAAGAGGCAAAACACATGTCACATTTTGTAACACAATACGTGGAATAATCAAAGTTATTTTTATTTTATATTAAAATAAAACATGTTTCACATGCAGAAACAGATAATTACCGCATTTGAAGAATTGGTGTAAGGCCTCTTCTCCGCTGAAACCTTTGGCGGACAAATGATGTCAATCATGCATACCAGAATCTGAAAAAATAACATCATTACATTGATTTCAACTATTGATAAAACAACGAGTCAAACAGGAATAGAAAATACTTTTCAGAAGGAATTGTTTATTGGGAGTAGTAACTGTTAGCATTGTAATTTTATGTTTAAAGTTAAATTTGCATTATTGTGTTTTGACAAAATGTCTCCTTGACGATAAAATTACGATAACGGAAACCTTTTGCGCTTACCGCAGAAGGATAAATGGTTTGGACCATTTAAAAGCATCACACGGCAGGTCAAGTAATAAACTAAAAAAAAATGTTTTGACGAGGCAAGAACTTACCAATCCTAAGAAAGATCCAAGAATAATTGTTACTATAGCGAAGATGAGGTATGAGCCGTATGTGGGAAGTCCGTACGTTTCCAATAATTGATTATGGACGGTCTGAAAAAAGTCACATTATATAAATTATATCTCGGTATTTTGAAATTAATAGTAGTCAGAATTTTCATTTGCCGTGTTCATAATTTATTTTCTGATTCTGCATACTGCACTGGTTAAACAATAGGTTACCAGGAAGTAAAATATCTTTTAGAGCCGTTTTAAATTCCAATGTATTTTATGCATACACTATCTAGCGACAGCAAAAAATGGATGTATCAGCTTTAAGCTTAGGACAGCAGCCAAGAGACCAGCACTGCTTTAACGATAAATTTAAAAAACCGTAAGTAGTTAACATGAAATAAATAACTGAAAGAAAACTCACCCTAAGCATTTGTGATAACCTAAAGAAGTGGCTGACAACCGACATATGCAGCTGAGTGGGTTCCTTATACCAAGGCACCGGATCAGTGGCTTTCCACTTTGAATTCTGGATGTAAGTAAAAAGAGACTCTAAGTTGCGTGAGCCTTTGTACTGTCTGAATTCACCGTTCATAACGCTGTAACAAACATGTATTGCTCAATGAGTTTTATCATTGAAGTAGAAAATGTCTGTATTTCATATTCAAGTTGTTTTTTCAACCATGTATGCTTTCAATGTGAAACATATAGAATCCTTTTAGAGCATCTCAACACAAGTTTTTCGGTCAACCTCACCTTTCTGAGTGAGAATAGAAGGAATGGGG
Source organism: Himalopsyche anomala (assembly GCA_031772345.1). Taxonomy (NCBI): domain Eukaryota; kingdom Metazoa; phylum Arthropoda; class Insecta; order Trichoptera; family Rhyacophilidae; genus Himalopsyche; species Himalopsyche anomala. The sequence continues at coordinate 1,421,481 of CM062823.1, read as the reverse complement.
TGATATGCCACGAAAACACAACCAGAAATCTTTTGAAGAATCAATTTATGAAAGAATCCATACTGTGGTTTGAACCAGCGGACACATCAACTGAATAGTGCGAAGTTGACCACTCAGACACGGGTCCAGCTTTAGAAATATTCAATATTCAATTGTATAGCATTCAATCTAATTCCTTAACGCTTCTTGGTCGGGCGGTCCAATCAATAGACTCTAGTCTGTAGCGGGCGTTTTTTAGTGATTAGCGCACAAATATATTACATTCTTAAAATCAACAGAACTTCTAAACCAAACAATATTTTCAGCTGAAATTTTAAAGAAATCATATGTGACATTTAATCATTAAAAATAAAGTGAAAACATTTTGAATACATCATAATTTCACTACTTTTTTAAGCTGAATATAAAAACCTGTTATTAATTTAGTAGATAGCACTCCACTTGTTATCAATATGAAATATTCAAAATATTCTGTATAAAAAATAACATTAATCCATAACATACAATTATATAATTAATTATAGTTAAAAATCCCCATTCCTACAAATTTACTATCACTGGAACTGTGAAATATGACATATTATGAAATGGCATATGACATATTATGACATAAATATGAAATATGCCATATTATGACATGAATATGAAGAAATGGAAATATGACATATTATGACATAAATATGAAATATGCCCTAAATATTCAAGAAACATGCGTCGCCTTTTAAAAAAAATACCATGTGTGAACATTCAGGGCATAATAAATTATAAGTTTTATTGCTTATTGTCAAAAAGGGTCACTTGCCGCAACAGTTATTTTGAAGAAACCATCAAATCTATGAGTCAATCATCCAACACGTTTATTGATTATTATTATTTCATGAACGAACTATCTGATAAATTGTCGGCGTAATCTTCAGTCACTTATTATTTTTTAAAGACATTATTGTAAGTAAAACGTCTCATAAAATGGTAATAATATATTCGAATAATGAAATACGAAACAATAACGCAAACAAAACGCGAGCAGTATGAAAAATAGTTCAAGCTGTAAAACGACTCAAACTAATGTAGCAATGGAGATTGTGAAATAATTCTATAATACAGTTGAGTTTTTGTTTCTTAACTTAAACTTCCACCCTAATAATATAGCAAAGAAGTTGGACTAGCGGTAATTAGTTACAGCATTTTATTTCACGCCAACAAACAAACCTGTGATATTATTTGTCCCACAAACAATCGTCAGTAGAAAAAACGTATTAATACGTGACCCGCATTCTACCGACAGTACGCTAAAAACGTATTTTTATGTTTCCAGCCTATAAAGTGTTAATATAGCCAACGAATCCTTAAATTGGATCATCTTCATTGACTTTTATGATGTAATTATATCTTGGTCACAACCATAAATTAAAAAAAATACAATAGCAGTGATTCATAGTATTTTAGGTTAAGTCAGCAGTAAGTTTTTGGATGAAAGTGTTTTAAAAAAAAGTTCTGGTTTCATTTAACCCTCCAGAGAAGAGAGCTTTTTTTCGATAAAACAAATATTTTTTAAGCCATATTGAAGTAATATATTTAAAGAACTGTAAATAATTTGATGTTTTGATAAAAAAATAACTAACAGTTTCAAAGTATATTAAAAAAAACGAAATTCAAAAAATTGCATGTGCTTACGGTGGCCGTTTCTGTCCCCTGTGGATGATGACGATATTCAGGTAGAAAAAGGATTAATAGTGGAATCAATAGACAACGGTGTTTACTGTGACCATATGGTCACGCTCGTCCTTGGAGGGTTTATTTATAGCTGTGTAATTTTTCAATACTTGTGATAATAGATATTTAAGAATGTTTCGAGATTTGGTTACTCCCATTCATATTTGATACCTTTATTTTTTTGAAAAATCTCAAAGCCCTGCTTGAGTACTTAGTTTTTTTTATTTAAATAAGTATAATATTGACTATTACTGTCCAGTTTTTGAAATAAAATACTTACTGGTAAATTGTGGGCAGTGCAGTGACAATGAACCTTCCTGAGAGACCGGGTGATGTGGTGACGTCGACTTCGGCAACGTGGATGCCCAAATCCCGTGCTTGTTTGCCCAGACTCTGCCACGACTCCTGCATGGCCACGCACGCAGGGCACCATGGGGCCATACTATGACAGAAAGCATACAGTATCTTTCAGAGATTTATTATGATTTGTCTTGGCAATAACTGAACATAATGAATGCTATAAATCACAGGTTTCCAACCTATGGGTCGCCAACTTTTTTCGATTTTGGATTTGAGGAAGACTAAAACTACGGTCAACTAAAATTACCGTATTGAAAAAAAAAATGCCCTTTTCAATTGCATCGGGCCGCGGGTCACATTGCTTTTATAAAAAGGGGTCGCCACCCGAAAAAGCTTGGAAACCTATGCTATAAATCGTCTGCAAAAAAAGGTTAGAGCAGTCTGGATTTTTTGTAAAATTTTGCAACAAAATAACAACCCAGCAACTTACGATTGACAAATATATTTTGAAGATAGTTGCTAAAATACCCCATTTATCAAAACATTATTGTCTTGAGCATCTTGCAATTCGCTTGTTTTAGAAAAAAAAAAATTTGGAACTTTTCTTGATTTATAAACCAGAAAAATGCATATGGCCACTTTTGTTAAAATAAAACGAGTCATCTACATCCTTATGACTTAATGTTTTCCAGAAAAAAAAAAAATGATTTTAATGAATAAATTTGTTCAATAACATGTAATTTAAAAGCTCTCCAAAAAATGGTTATTGGGTGTTGAAAAATATAGATAACCGTTAGCGATAAGAAACTAGTGTCTAATTTTAATAATGACATAATGATTGTATTACAGTGCATTTATCAAGAATATGCTATGTCAAAAATCAAGTTGACGGGATAGCGTCATTAGAAAAACAATATTTGAATAGATCTCCGATGTCCATTTAGTCAAATATATACTTGAGCGACATTCGTATTTTTTATTGTTGAAGATTTGTATAATATAGAATATTTAATTAACGTAAATTACTTACGCGGTGCGGCCTTGGTGTCGGAATTAAACAAAAAAAATGAGTAAACACAGCGACCATAAAAAGCCGACAGCTCGTCACTCTCAAACGATACGGCTCTCAAGAATCATTTTGCTAAAGTAAATGATATTTTATAGTATTATAGAACTAATGGGACTAAAATGAATCTTCAACATAAATTAATAGTATTTTATAAGAAAGATATCCCCTTTTCACGCCCACTTTGTCTGCAAATTTGAGCTGTAAAAACTAGTGGCAATCATTTTTTACAATTGAAAATCACATAAATTTGAATCCTGAAGAGTCTTTTAATGGTTACATACACTGAAATTGTATACTGTTCTTTATTTCGCGTCCCGTTATGAGTCAAATTCCATAACACGCTGTGACAACAACCGAAATACCACATGCCGGATTATTCGTATTTTCACTTACAATTCCACGATCCACTCATTTTCTAACATCAACGTCCAATTGTCTTCATTTAGTTTTGTGACTGCCGCATCTGCTTCGCGACTTAATTGCGGTGCTAAAACTAAAAATGTCAAATATATCACTAAACTAGGCATCTTTCTAAACGCCTCCATTGTAGCCGGACTGACTTTACAGAATTGCTACTCGTAAAAAACAAATCAACGCTATTATGTTGCCACAAGACAACATTATTTATAAAAAGATTTTAGAAAAAAAAAATCACAACATAATAATTATAATAATTATTCTGATACATTGCTGTGAAACTAACTGTAATAACCATAAGAATAAAAAGTTTTTTAATATTTGCATTTTGGTTATTTTTATTAATATTTAGCCATGGCACTTGGTAAATAAATGACAAAATATATTTTAATATGATTTTTTTGTAACGTTATTGTATAACATTGGTAAGACTATAAATATCAATGCAATATAATTAAATATTATGAAAGAAGTAAAGTATTTACTTAAGTAAAAGTAGAAGTAACAATTAAATAGTATTAGTTCAATATAATAACATTATTGTACTGTCCTAAAAATAAAATTTATATCAAAAATGAAATATGAAAACTATTGGGCTTGTTATTGTATTGCCCTGAAGAAACTACAATAAAAATATATTTTCCATCCTGAGTATCGCTTTAATACAGTAACGAGTTGAACCATAGCCCCCTATACTTAGATGGAGGCGGTAATGGTTGAACCGATTATAAATAATTCATTATTTCTTAATTTTTATTAATAAATTACTACTTACATTGCTTAAAATTAAAATTTATATGGTTTCGCAAAAAAAATAATTGTTATATCTAATAAGTACTGATTTTCTTCTTATTACTGTACTGAACTAAAACAGCAACATTCAAAGACACATAGTTATGATTATTTTGATATTTAGAAACTGCTCGTTAATATAGGTACAATATGTCATAATATTGCTTTTAGTTATGTATTTTGTTTTACTAATCATTATAAAATAAATATTTCTAAATAATTATACTAATAAAACAAATGTCAAGGCCAATTAAATATTGTTTTTTTTTAATATAATACATTTGTTTAGCTTTTGTTTCACGTTTTTTATGTTAAAAAAATGTAGTGTCTCTTCTATAGAAGCTGAAAATATGTCTATTATTATTATTTAAAATGCTATTTAAGCTGAATTGATTTGTAACATTGACTTATAACTTTGACTCAATCAATGTAAATAACGCTTTGCTTTATGAAGAGTATTCATCCAAACTCAAAATCTCTGATATTATAATGCTTTCCTTACTAAATTAAATTCTATTTTTCTTATCATTTTAAGTAATATTTTTTTGTGCCAAATTTAGGGAGCATGTTGGCCACATGCAGTCTACAAGCGGGTTTCTTATCGCTGATTTATAAAGAATCCAAAATGTATATATTTATTAAAAAAATATATTGAATATGTTACTTTTTACTCGGGGGTCTAAGGGGGGATTAAGAAAGTCTTCAGAATCAAATAAAAAATAAGAAAATTGTGTGATAGTTAATTTGCGAGACAATAAACTTAGAATATAATAATACACTACAGTAAATTGATGGAAACATTATTTTATGAAATAGTTTTTATTATTATTTTTTTTAACATCAATACAAAGAAATAAATTCAAATATTTGCACAGTTTACGGTTATAATCGACCAATCACATTATAATTTTAAGGGAAAAATCGTATTCCTAACAAAGCCATAAAACTAAGAATAATATTCAAAACATTCTGAATAGCTGTACATAATATAATATATAATATTATCATTTATTATAAATACTCAAATATAATGTTTTAATTCGGTTTAAATGTCATTTAATTTGAGGTAAATTTTAGCAAATTATGATCAAACAAATACCCAGGTACTGACTTATAAATAACTATCTATAATAATTTCTGTCACAAATATAAAAAACACCTCTTGAATTTAGCATGGTGCACAGCGAAGTCTCAGTAGAATAAAATAAAAAGGTAATATTGTAAATAAACCGTATACTATTATTCATTATTGTACAATTTATTATTATGAAATACAGTTGTCGATTTCTTTAATGTTTTGATATCAAAATATAGATAGATAAATTATGTAATTCAAACAACGCATGTGTAAGTAAGTACACGTATGGATTGCAAATCCGGTATAACCGCAACCGAAATCTTGGTATTCTGTGTTGTTGAAATAGCGGAATACCGGTTCCCTAAATTTATTGTATTATCATTTTAAGAAACTGTGAGATATCGCATAAGCGCACGCTTGGGGCCTCAAATCTTAGGCGCTTTAAATAGCAAATATTATTTTATTAAACTAATATTATAATTAAAATTCAGTTTTAGTAATTCGAAAAACAGGGTCTTCAAATTTGGCCTCTTAAGTTCTTAATCTGTTACTATAAATACTGAAATACCGGTTATGATATATTCGTATCATATTGCAATCCTTTGGTAAACTGTAAATACTTTATAAGTATGTATCTAGATATTTTAATATTGTTAAAACTGATAGATCAACAATAATATGCAAGCCCGAGGGGCTCCAGAAAGTATACTTGTGACATTTGATAAATCGATAAAGACCAAAATATTTATATTTGCAACAAACCCTTCTGATTTCTTATGGAGGGGGGATTGTTATTGTATTACTGAGCATAATAATAATTATAGATAATGCGGTAAGTATATTCTGTTTTTCTAAAACGACAAAACATAGGTAAATGGATATTTCGGTGATATGTCAAAAGGATCTATAATCGTATAATTAATTTTATTATTTACACATTTTTTAACTTAGCGATAGGCATTTTCGTTAATATTAAAAAATAATCGATGTTTTTGTGATCGATCGCCGGTTTTGGAATGCACATTCGATATTTTTTTTGATACAATATAAACGAGATTACAATAATGCATATTTATCATTTACAAACCTATTCTAGTTTAGAACGATTACATAAATTAATGGTACTTGTTAAACATAGTGGTAGAATGGAAGACAAAGCAATTTATTATGGACCGTTTAACACAACGTTTTATTCGTGGCAAGTTTGACTAGTATTTTACTGGCATAAAAATGTACGTAGCCATTAGCTACATAAAACCGACTGAGTTGACTATTTTTTGTTGTTGAAATATTGGTAAAATGTCATCAGTATGTTAATATTAGTATTGCTCGAATTTGCGTTTGTGATAAGCTACTATATGGTTGTCGATTTTCTTACGGTTTAGTTACGAAAACAATTTTAAAATTGAATATATAATCCATTGATCACAAATGGATGCTTTGTATTTGGATTCCTTTTTTTTGTCTATGATATTTTGGTGGCGCCGCTATAATTAACAAGTACCAAATTAAAATAATACCGTCAACACACGAATGCATACACAATAATATGTTATTCTTTATTTCGATTGATTTAGTTACTTACTATCGTTGCAAAAAACATTTAGGCCATACTGATACGAATATTGAATAATTATTTTAAAAAAATACCTCGTAAATTATGGTTAGTAAATTTATTTTTAAATAATTTATCAGTATTAATAATATTGCAATACGTGCGTCGTCTAATGAGCCCCTTGCACTTGGGTCATATTCGGCCTGAAAAACTGAATGATATAACAGTCAGTATGGTTCTTAAATTAAAAAAAATAAACACTTTTGACGTGTGGCAACACTAAATTTTAAACGTAATTTGATATGAAGATACTTTGTTCTAGTTTTGCAAACTTTAATCTTTGTTGAATCAATCGTTAATATTTAAACTAATTTGGCACTCACATTATTGATTTTTTCTAAAATCATTTGATATGGTTTGGTTTAACTGTTTTACTCACAAAATATTTTATAGTATCACATAAAACATGTTATAATTTACTCATAAACAAAAACAATAAGAAAACAGGAAACAAAGCTTTTTTGTAGTTCAGTAATTGGGAATCAGTGGCTTTAAGTCCGCATGCGGCCGTCTATGCCCTCAAATGCGATCTTTGGATCGAATCATGAACATTAATTTCATTACGTTTTTTATGTATCTTTTATTGAAGATTAATCAAAAATAAATGAGTGCTGTCTTTCAACATAAAAAAGGTTCCCAACCTCTGATCTCGTTGCTTACTCATCAATGAATTAATTCAAAAGAAACTAAATAGATTTTTAAAAATTATCTACTATTAAAATTAGTATTTTTGCAGACGATACAAAAAAACATAAATTACTATAAATCATGAACAATGTGTTTTTTTTTTGTTTATTTGTTTTACCAAAAAAAAACCACGACAATACATAATTTTATTTCAGTTTTTACGCTTCTTGGTTTGTGTTCATAAAGTAATTACATTTTTTACATTCAGGTACACACTATTTTTAAATCATAATTTGAGTATAACAAATTTGCAACGAAAAAATATAGGAGTCTTAGAATGATAAATACAATTGTTTCACACGTGTTTTTCACGTAGATTTATAACGGTGGGTCCTCTGCAGCCAGGGCCGGCGCCACCATACCGACTAAATAGGCAACCGCCTAGAGCGCAAACCTTTAAGGGGGCGCATAACAATAAACGTAGAAAAAACTTTTGTTGAGATACCTGAACTAGGAGGCCATATGCCCCACATTAGGGGCACATTAATATAAAAAATTCTAATGATCCCGAATTACTTTTTAAAAATTTATTGTGAATTAAATGGTTTGTTGAATGCGCGCCAATAACCGTTACATAGGTGCCAAAAACCTCGCGCCGGCACTGTCTGCAGCATGTTGTTTTATCATTACGTTTTTATGTCTTAACTATATAACTAGTGATTTGCTACGCTGTGATGCAACTAAAAAAATACGAAGTCACCAGAAATTTCTTAAAAAAATTTCTTTGAAGTATCATAAAATTGTTACTATTGAAATTTGAATTTAAGTATCGGTTTATAATTCCGAGCTTATGGCTAAAAACGACAGATCCTTTTGTATATTCCTCGAATAGTAGAGATATTTGTTTAATAAGGTACAGCAATTTTCAGATCGAGTATGATTTATAACAGTGGAACCAACTACTTATGCTTTTGAAATATAAACCCCATTGCAATTAAACCAATATCTCTGATTTCAAATACCGACGTTCTGGTCAGGGCCGGCGCTAGACATTTGGCCGCCTCAGTGAATATCGTATTTTTCTGCCCTAGTTATAGCAAGCCGCCTGCGTGGTCGAGTGGTCAACGTCATTGCTTTCGGTTACATAATGTTTAGTATAAACATATAATGTATGTATATACTAAAAACTATCCGAATATTCGAATACATCCGGATAGTTTCAATTTTACTATTCGATATTCCAATAGTTGATAATGACAAATAGTTGGAATCCCTATGTAGCACTGCCTAAAATATGGCTGCTGTCTTGAATTGAATAATATTTACGCAGCATCAATTATATCAAACAATTAAAATAGTTTTCCTTCGATGATCATTGTGTTATTTTTAAAATCGGGGTTTTATTTACTAACTTAATATAAAGTTACTTAATCCATTATTTAAGTGTCTCGTGCCAGTAAGTAAATAGCCTTTACGCGGATCGAGTATTTTCTATAATTTAGCTACCCGCACAAGTCACTAAATATGGAGCTCTTTCGTAATTTTCCTCTCCAGTGATAAGTAAATTTATTTATTTGTAATGCTATGTTAATATATATTCTAGATAAATAAAGTAATATTTATTTTCTATCCCAGCCGCTCGTGTTGTAGAACCATGACGCATCATCTCTTGTCTTCGCCCAAGACGATTCGAGGCTGTTGTCCTGTAAATAATAGAAAAAATATATTACTTGACAGTTCGGTTTAACCCCTACATACAATGGCGGATTACCCCATAAGCGAATGAGGCGCGCGCTTGGGGGCTCCGAATTTTAGGGGCCCCAAAAATAGCTTAAAGTATTTAACTCACATACTTTTTTTAGATTTTGATATATTTTTATTTTTTTACATGGAAATTTATGTCATTTTTATGTTTTCCGAAAAATAGAGCCTCCAAATTTTACTGCGCATATGGCCTATCGTGTGCTTAATCCGTCACTGTATTTCATCAAATCATTTTGCAGTTTGACTCAAGGTATTATAATCCATAAGCTCCAACATATATGCTTAACTTATTATAAATAATACATATTATATAAACAAATTAAGACATTGTATATGTAAATGTAAATACAAAAAAATATTTCAATTTTTAATGACTATGCTATTTTTTTAGTGAATTTAAGAAACATTTTTTTTTGTATGTCAACATATAAACGTCCCAAAAATGTTTTCTCGCACCCCAGGTTAAGAAACTCTGCTCTAGATCTATTATACATTTAATGGCGTACATTTTTAGCTGAACTTTTATTATATAAAATCTTCCCCGTTCAATTGTAGTAGTGTCAAAATCAAATTTTGCAGAAGCCACAAAACTGTTGATTTTGTGAAAATATTAGGAGGCGATATATGTACTCCTCATTAGGAACGGACATGGTTAGTGAATATTGTTTATGAAAAACTTTCTTGTAGATTAAAACAAATGATAAAAATGACTATTGTGACGTACCCAGACATTAAGTAGCGGGATGGTTGGCAAACTTAATATATAAAAATCTTTCTTGTAAAATACAAGGTAAAAACATATTGTTACTTACCCCGACATTGAGTTGTTGGTGAGCCATGGCGGATGCCGGACTAAGGTAATCCATGTTGGAATAATATCCTCCGTAGTTTTGGTAGCAGTTCGAGCCCTGGAAATAACACATATTATATAAAAAAACGTGGTATAAAATTTATGAAATGAAACGCATTTTCATTTCTTATTTATCGCCGTTGGTTTCCACGATGTATCGCACGAATCCCAGTATGAATAGCATTTTTTCAATCAAATTTACTCCCACCATTCCAATCCTAAAATAACGAGGCGTAGTTACTAGCTCACCACCAGTCCTGCCCTAATCATATCCTTTCTATCACCACTCTCATCGAAAATAGTATAGGTTGAGGATCTTAGTAAAATCCAGTCAAAAATCTTTTTTGAGATTCCTCCGTTTGGAGAACACATGCTCAACGTGGGGAGAGAATTAAATTGAAATTACCTGGGTTCCAGATGCTATGGAGCTGGTCATGCTGGTCATCCAGGGGGTGTCAATAGCCGCTGGAGACCAGATCGAAGTACTGCTACTCCCTGAGGAATACGCACCGCCGGAGAGCTGGAATGACAGTAGACCATTATTCAGGGATGGGCTGGAGGGGGCTCGGGGGGGCTCGCTCGAGCCCCTTGTTGAATTTCGGCGCGACCGGCGAGCCCCTTGTTAAGATAAGAAAATCCTTGAGAAAATCAAGAGTTGTGGGCGTCCGTGAGTCCCAGTACTATTTTTTTTTTCGATCGATTTATCTATTTTCTGTTGGAAGGAATGGGTGTTTGTGATGTCTTAAGATTGCCTCCCACTCTTCCGATTCTTCAATTCAACTGGGCGCTACTATTAGCTAGTCACTATTCCTGTCTTATGCTTATCATTTTATCCCTACTGCTCTCTTTGGAAAAGAGAGGTAGAGCGACTAAGTAACAAGCAGTTCTCGTAGAAAAATAACTTTCGTTGAGATACCTTCATTAGGAGGCCATATACTCGACATAGGGAGCAGACATGGATAAAAAATGGATAACTTTTACCGAGCCCCTTGTTAAGATATTGGCAGCCCACCGCTGCCATTATTTCATTTTGGTTTTTCGATGGGTAAATCTAAAAAGTATCGTGTTCATCGGAATTATGATATTAACTTTAACACATCAATAGAATGACAAACGGTGTTTAAGCAGATTGTTAACATTATGTCTTCTACTTTGTATATGATTTTATTTTGTTCATTGACGCATGGAATGTCCTCAGTGTGAAAAGATATAGTGCACAAGTTTATTGGTCCAGCCAATTTCAAATGAACAACAAAACAATCTTACGCTAGGTGTTGTAGAGGTGCTACCCGTAAGCTGGGTAGGAGGTTTCGTGTAACTCGGGGAGTCCCTCAATAAAGGAACTGCCGTCGAAGGGGAACCACCGGAAGAACTGAAACAAGACAACAAATATTGTTAAAAACATATACATATTTAGTATCACTGCTAGGGTAAACAAATGTCCCAGATTGGCGGGGATTGACCCGGAAGTGGTAAAATCACAATCCAGAATCCCGGTTGATATATAATATATGTATATCGACTGTGGAAAGGAAAAAAAGACGTAACCCACACATATAAATTTTACAGGAGGCGCAAAAACGTGTTTTGATGATTTTGGGCCATATGCAAATTATGAATTGTACACAACCTTGAAATGCACGGAGGCTTATAAGCTGGTGTTTAATTGTCACAATCTAATATTAATTAATGAAATTGTCGAGAAAAAACCTTTATTTCAGTCTGTTTTCTTGGTTTTAATTTTTTACAAGGTCATCTTTTTCATACTTAAAAGTTAAATTAAGATATTAATTCGGCATTTGTAACTTGCACCTTTTTGATAGAACGTGTATCAAGTTTGATACATTGTGATTATCGAAAAAAAGCCTGTGGGTTACGTCCTTTTCCTTTCCACAGTCGATATGTATATATATATTAAAAAAAAAATAGCTGTAATGCCAATGCGTCAAATATTTTAAAGATAAAAGATCATACGAGAAAAACTCAACGTCATGGACACCCACGTCTTATGTCTTAAATTTTGAAATGAAAAATCTAAATTTGTCATTGATTAACCGGGAATTGAGCCCAGATCCCCCCCGGTTAGTAGAGCAAGCTCTAACCAACTATATACCACAGCGAGCGACAACTTTCACGGACATTTAGAGAAAGCTTATTAATTATATTATGAAATCTTTAACATTTGTTACAACTTTTGGTAAATTTTAAATAGTTTAATTCATCGCGAACAAATTTACTAAAATATTTATCAATACCGAAATGCTGGTACTTTTTCATTTCGAAGGAGATCATGAATACCGGAATTCCGGTTTTGGAAATAATGCTATTGCAATCTTAAGTCAGGACTTGCATTATTGGGAGTAGACATGGTTTAATAAACCATTGCCAGAGATATTAGACCGTTACAGTACAAATCCGAGTTTAAACTCGTGCTTTACCTTCCATTGTTTACTGGCACGGAAGCACCAGTCGAAGCTTTGCTGGCATTCTGCACTGCAGCATTCTTGCTGGTACCCTTCCCACTGGCGGTACCGCTGCCGGTACCTCTTCTCGCGCTGGTAGTGGTACCTCCCTCTGTGGTACCCCCTTGCTGCGTCTGCTGGTGCTGTTTCGCTTGCTGTCTGCATTTCGCGCGACGGTTTTTGAACCAAACCTGAAAGGCGTCAAAAATATATTTTATAAACTAGTACAAAATATGAGTATCAAATTATCCCCGCGAGACAAGAATTGTCGATCACTGATCTAAATGGTATGTGCGAACATTTTTTTTTATCGAATTTCAGCACTTGACTACATTGTAGATACGATAGCTGGGCTTAACAAGGCTTTGTATTCTTCAACTCTTTTTTAACAGTATAATATTCCTATTTTTTTCTTTTTAATAAATCCAACTATAGGCATCCCTTTTTGTCAATTGTGTGTGTCAAAAAAATGGGCTACGAAAGCATTATCCCTTTACCAGCTCAAATATTTTTTATTCACAATATATATTCTTGTTAAATTGTCTTTTTTTTCTATGGAATATGTTTCATTTGAAAGGAATGTTTGACATTTAATTCGCCGTATGATTTAAAAGGAATAATTGAATTCAATATAGGCAAGGTATCCAGGAATATTTTACTTTCAAACATTTTTCATACGGGGATTAAGCGCAGATGGCAGTGGCGTAGTAATAACCCAAATAAATCCTGGGATTGGGGCATATTATAAATACGTATATATTCGCTCCTAACATGGATCATGTAGACGTGGTATACTGTCAATAGAATGTATCAAGATACGCTTTTTAACTCTGATTTTAAGTAAGTGACTTAAAGTCGAACCTTTTGTGACAGGGTGGGGAATGGGGATGGAGGGACAGCGATGGGCTGCCGAAATATTAACAAGGGGCTCGCTTAATCTCAAAAATATTTTAGGTGACCTGGGGAAGTGGTGATTTTTTATTACTCTTCACGTAATAATATTACCAAAACAGTTATATTGAATAACAATATGCAATGTTCCGTTGGACAATAATTAATATTACTAGATAATAAATGTATAAACCTACATTACATCACAAGAGAGAATGACCCATTTTATATTATACTCCAATTCTATGTTCCAAGCAAAATACTTAAGCATTCTTAGATTAATATAATATATGTTTTGCGTTTTTCAATATAATTATAATGCATATTAATTAATACATTGTATCACTCATATAACTGAGAATATTGTTTTTGTTATTTTAACAAGGGGCTCGCACGAGCTCCTGCGAGCCCCCTACATCCCACCCCTGTAGAGGGATGAAATCAAGATACGATTAGTAATTAACTCGTCACCTTGTAAAAAAGTTTCAGCGTCGAGTTGGCCAAGAAAAGTTGAACATATTATGAACTACCATGTTTATCGATGTTTAAGAATGTACTATATATGGGACCTATGAAGACGTGTTCTTTAACTAATCGTTTCAATCAGATTATTATTTCAATTTACAAACATGGGGACTGTTTTCTTCTTTATCCAATTTATCAAATTATCGCTTATAAGTACAGTATAAACTAGTAACATACAATTTCTACACCAATATTTTCTAACATGTTATGTATTCAACATAATGTTAGCAGTGGCAGATTAAGCACACGAGAGGCTCTAGATCAGGGGTGGGAACCTTTTCTTCTCTAAAGGCCGCATTAATTTTTCTGATTCGACATAAGACCGCGGTAAACATTGACTAGGGAATCTTTGGCCGGAAATAAGACTTTACGGTCAGAATATGTCAGGAATTTACGAATTTACATAAATTTACAGAATTGGCCAGAAGGCCGCAGGTTCCCTACGCCTGTCCTAGACCAACTTTCCCTCTAAGCTGCGCGCGTGCGCAGCCGCGCAGCAATTGGAAAGCCCCCCCGCACTAATTCCGGGTTGGCGTGCATTACAAGACAGTTTGAACCTTTGAAATTTCCGCGCAGCTTACCTATTGCCTTAGAGGGAACATTTCCCTAGACGCAATAATATTTAGAGGTCCTGTTTTACGGGTTACATGACAACGTTAGAAAATTCAATGTAAAATAATAAAAATGTAAGAAAATGGGTTATATAATATAAGCCATTCCTGAGGCTTTTAAGATTTTGAAGCCTCAAGCGCGCGCATCATTCGCATATACTGCTTATAGGATAATCCGCCACTGATTTGACGGTTTCTTTGTGGAAGTTCATTTTCAATATAAAATAAATTTGTTATTCCACTTGTTAAGAAGAAGTGGAATAACAAAGTTATCAAATATACTTTCATATTATTTATAGACCATCAATGACTGGTCCAATGTTCTCTCTTAAAACCTAATATGTTAATGCTATTTTGGTAGAACATATACAGTACGTTGGGAACAATACTGATTATCAGGTTACCTTAAATAAACATTTAAAAAAAGTTCAAATGCATAGCAATGGAAAGTAATAAATTTGCGTGTTATTTTTAATTTAATACTATAGCCTCTATAGGCCCATAGTACAGTGGCGGATTTTTGAGGCCCCTAAGATTTGGAGACCCCAAGCGCGCGCCTCTTGCGCTTATGGGGTAATCCGCCACTGCCATAGTACCTATGTACTCAGCGGTGGGCTGCCAATATCTTAACAAGGGGCTCGGTAAATCGTATTCATTTTTTTTTATTTATCCCTGTCCGCTCCCAATGTCGATCATATGGCCTCCTAAGTTTTTTTTCAAAGGATCGGAAGAGTAGGGGCGGAATTTTTAGACATCACAAACACCCATACCTTCGAACAGAAAATCGATCGAAAAGATGCTGCTTCGTACTGGGACTCGAACTCATGAGGCCTGGCACGAAAGCCCACAATGCTGAATGAAACAAATAAGGGGTAACTAATTCTTGTTTCATAATAAAATTTAATCATCCACATAAATTGCAGTTATATGTTGATTTGATCTAAGACGAATGATTTTCTTATCTTAACAGGGGGCTCGCCGGTTACGCATAAATTTAACAAGGGGCTCGCGCGAGCCCCCCCGAGCCCCCTCCAGCCCACCCCTGTATGTACTACAATATATTAAAAAGATATAGTTATGTTCGTAATTGTAAATAATCAGGTACGTCACTGACATGAAATATTGTTACGCTGTGAGATCGTATTATAATAGAAAAGAGGGTTGACATTATGGATATGTAAAAAGGTGACGAAATTGATCAAAGGGGATGAAAATATCACAACAATAAAGTCTTTTATATTTTCAAATCTGTTTTACATTTTTGACAAATAATAGAGAAATAAATACGACACCAATCAAGAGCCATAAAATATTTCTGGTCATATATATTTTTTTCTCGTATGCACAAACGCTATATATTTCAGATGTATAGTAGTAACTCTTGTGAAAGGAATTATTTTTCGACCGTGCACCACAAATAGCCGATCACTTTCTGTTTCATATACCAGCGGTCAAAAATCGGTGGCCCGCGGAGTTGTTGCAGTAACGTCAACGTGAGCCAAGAATCGATAAATTCATCACAGTTATCATTTTTTTTTTTCCATACCCGATCCCAATCTCAACGTAAGTTTTTCTATGAGAACTGCTTCGTTACTCAGTTGCTCAAGCTCTCTTTTTCTAATAGACTAGGGTTAGTACAGGACTAGTGGTTAGTTAATCGATTTGGTACGTTCCGTTTTAGAATCGGATTGTTGAAAGAAATTCTCAGATATTACAGACATTCATATCTTTGAACAGAAATTTCATTTTATCAATTTCAACAAATCAATTTATGATACTGTTCGCACCGGAAATCAAGCCCGTAAGCTCCGTAGCCGAAGTCAATGACGTAAACCCAGTGGTTTTCAACCTTTTCGAATTGACGGTGCAGTTTTTGTCATAAAAAAAATAGTGGTGCACCAAAATCAAGCTCACATAGAAAACAAAAACAAAAAATGCTGACATAAAATTTATTAAAAATTGAATAGATTATATAACAGTTGTACACAGTACCGGCGTGAGGTTATTTGGCGCCCTAGGCAACGGTTATTGGCACGCCCCCTATTTAACAAACTGTGGAATATTTTTTTATATGCTTGTCCGCTCTCAGTGTGGATCACATGGCCTTCTAATGGAGGTATCTCAACAAAAGTTTTTTACGAGAACTGTTTGTTACTCAATCGCGCAACCTCTCTTTTTCGAATTATAAGATAAGAAGATTTCGAAGTATAAGTAAATATAAGAATAAGATACATAATTATAACGAAAAAATACAAGCAGTGAACACCGTACTATTATTTGTTATTAGATTATAAAAACAAAATTGATAACTCAATTTATGCGCCCCCTAGGCGATTGCCTATTTCGCCTGTATGGTAGCGCCGGCCCTGGTTATACAACAACAAAAATATATGTATACATCAAGTCAAGTGGTCCGTGAGACTAACTGAATGGAAGAAAAACACACTAATCGTGTGACATAATCTATTAAAGAAACCGCTCCATAGTCAAATTTTTTTCACCGTGCCCAGAAAACTGATGAGTCCGCCCTTGTGAATTACCTTGTTAATAATAGGCGTTGGGAGTTAAATTTTAGGCGCTGTCAATCGATGCCAAATTGACATGTCATCGTGATGAAGGTGTTTGACAATACAAACATTATAAATAGGCAGATTGCAGCGTGGGCATACACATACATAGTGGGCATTTGTGAAAAAAAATGACAGCTGTACACAAACAAACAATAATACCAAATATCATAATAGAGACATTCTTCGATCGGGCAACAAACCTCAAACATGTCAAATTTGTGCAATTCAATATTTTCAACAAGAAAAAATCATTGAATCATTCAATCTAGAAATATAATTGTAGTAAAGATAGCTAACGAGCACTTTTCTGCTATATAAATATTATTTAAAACATAATTCTTTTTACGACAACTGCTCATTAAATATTTGTTTAAATCTTTAGAAGAAAATAAAAACAGATATACGGAGCTTGATATATTGTTTGATTGATTTTTGACCGAAGACAGGTGGTTGTAAAAATTCCTTTCCTAACATTCAATCCTTAAATTTACGGAGCAAAGTAAGAGCGGTTAGTATACCACCAGTTCTGTCATAGCCCCATCCTACTTCTCTTTGAAAAAAGAGAGATTGAGCAACTCAGTATCAAGCAGTTTTCGTAAAAAAACTGTTAGAATAGAATTAGGAAGCCATATGCTCTATATTGGGAACGAACGTGGATTAGGAAAATATCTAAACCAAAAAGCTTGAAGAGAAGTGAGTTTGGTATTTTTTTTAAAAGCACTGATATATATTGAGCCCATTATTGGTGAAATGAGCCATTTGGTATTTCAGAAAAAAATAAGTTAGTAAGTTTTCATATTCTAAAAAACTTAAATTATCGTAAAAGTGAAGTAAACTCAGTCAAAACACATTACAATAGTAAAAATAATAAAAGATTTTAAGTAATTCTTCCACTTAAAATTTATTTGATCAGGACCGGTTTCGCTCTTCGCGAGCATTATCAACTGATAAGAAAAATAAATTAAACAGTGCTATTTATACAAGTTAAATTTAAATAAAAAGGTGTAAGCAACTACTAACAATGAAAAGGATTTACAAATTACATTATAATTACACAAACTTAAAATGCTTAACACCTATAACATACAATGTTTAGCATTTTAAGCATACGGTGTTAAGCATTTTAATTTTATGTAATTATAATGTTATTTGTAAATCCTTTTCATTGTTAGTAGTTGCTTCCACCTTTTTATTTCAATTTAACTTGTATAAACAGCACTGTTTAATTTATTTTTCTTATCAGTTGATAATGCTCGCGAGGAGCGAAACCGGTCCTGATCAAATAAATTTTAAGTGAAAAAAGTACTAAAAATCTTTTATTATTTTTATTATAATGCCATTCCACCAAGTATTGACAGTGAGCACCTTAAAAGTGAACATTACAATAGTGTTATCTCCGTAAAATAAAAATATCCAATCCACCAAAAATAAAGACGTGAGAGTACTTAAAATTTTAAGATCGAGAAAAAACTTTTACCATTTTACTAGTTTACCTCTAGGTGGCCCATTATATTAACGAACCTTCTAACACATGAAAACCTATGTTAACTAATTTTAAAACAGAGCTTGAAATGTATTAAAATGAAATGCAAAATTCACACAAAGGTTTCCCGTGTTCAGTGCTTTATTTTAATTATGTAAGCGAAGTTGCAGTATACACTATTTGTTAGGCGCAAAAGAATTTTCATGCGATGTAGTAATTTATTTTATTTTTCGAGTCATGCCAGTCGTTGCTTAATTTACTTGCGTGGTCGATGTAGCTATAGTGTTTCACTTGGAAATGTTGAAAGGCTTCTGTGAGAAGAAAAGTTGCCAGGAAAATGGTAGAAGTGTGATGTATTGTTTAGCAGAGTGTATATATAATTCAGGTGTTGGCTGGGGGAGGCTCAAACAATTTGATTTCTCATACAGATTAGATTGAAGCTTTAGTTATATATATATTTTTTATAGTGCTTTGTTAATTGTACAATTTGTACAATGTCAAAATGTCACGTTTTTTTTAAAATGAACAATCATTTTTTTATATTCATTAATTAGTTCATATGCGGCTCATTCTGCTTTTAATTGTATATGAACCAGTCGCATTTTGAAGTCGTCAAACATTTTGATAGAAAAAAAAAATGATTTATGAAATTATTTATTGACTTGGTATAACTCCATCATAATAGGGTAAAAATAGCAACGTATTTAGTTATACTATTAAGAATGCCGAAATAGTTATCTCAACTAATAAATATAAAAACTATCGAACTAAATACGTTGCTATTTTTTTTTCCATCCATGTCCGCTCCCAATGTGGAGCATACGGCCTCCTAATGGAGGTATCTTAACAGAAGTTTTTTTTTCTACGAGAACTGTTTGTTACTCAGTCGCTCAACCTCACTTTTTTCAAAGTGAGTAGTAGGGAAAGAAGGACAAGGCTAGAACAGGACTAGTGGTTGGCTAATCGCTATTTCTATACCCAATTATTAGAGGATCAGAAGGATGGGAGAAGAGGAAATGATGTGAATTGACATTACAAACACCCAGTCTTCGATCACAACTTTGAATTGAATAATTCTCAAATTCACTGTGTTCTGACCAGGAATCGAACCCAGACCTGCGTGATCGGTAGAGCAAGCTCTTACCAACTGGGCTACAGCAGGCGACAATGTTTTATGAACGCTAAAGAACGACTGAAAATCATTCTTATGCATTATCAAAATATCAAAAAACTTCAACTTATTCTCTTAAACTCAAATAAATGTGAATTTAAATAATTTAATAGCAACCAATCCCATCAAACAGCTCATAGTATCTTACTGAATATAGATTAACGATAGATTTACAATGAGTACTCTTTCATGCGTTAAATTATTATTATTATGTCGTACGAGTGATCAGTTTTATATTAACGAACTTATTTTATCATGATGATAGTATCATTTATACCATATATGGGCAACCACCGGCCCGCCGAGCTATTTTGTCCGGCCCTGATTCATCTCAACGAAGTAATTTAGAAAGAAATTGATAGTTCCAGGGAGGGATTAAATAATGGAGATGACACGGGTGCTTGCAGTGGCTCCACTCTACTACTTCATGATCACCAACCACCATATAAGAAATAGCAACGTGTTTTATTTAATTAAAAATTACTTTGTTATATTTATTATATTATAAATTGTTCTAGCCCTTGACTCGGAGACAGAATGATAATTTGGCCCCAGACCTAGGAAAGGTTGCCCATGCATGATATATACTCATAATACAAGTAGGGCATGCGATGGATTGACAATTTGTCATCTTATTTGATCAAAAATATGACCAGGTTTTCGTTTCTAAAAACTAGCCCACTGAATTATTAGACGTCACAAACATTCTTGCATTCGGACAGAAATTGGTAAATCCATTGAAAAAAAATACTGATAGAACAGGCATTCGAATTCGTGTGGTCCTGCATGGAAGCCAACGACGTTGACCATTGTGTCATAGACCCAACCAGGGGTGGGCTGGAAGGGGCTCGCGCGAGCTCCTTGTTAGATTTGACCACGGCCGGCGAGCCCCTTGTTAAATAAATAGAAAAAAATATTCTCAGGTCAAACTAGTACATAACTGCAATTTCTGACATATACTATCTACGACAGCTTCCACTGTACACAGTAGTACATTTTAAGCCATTTACATTGATTAGTTTATGTTAAACTGCATATTGTTGCATATTTTAAGTGTATTAAGTAACAATTGTTTGCTTATTTAAAGTATTGCATATAATTGTATATGACTGATGAATTACTTTGATATTGAGCGAGCACCTTGTTAACGTATTGGCAGCCCACCACTGGACCCAACAATGTAATTAATTAAACCTTTTTCGATTTAAAGTTTTTGGCCAGAAAGAATACGATATATTAACAATCATAGTAATGTTATTGTATTCTTATTTGAGACAGTCAGAGCGATAGAGAAGGTCTACTGGTGGCATAATATCGGCAATACTACATACAATAAATACTTTGTACCTGAGAAGTAATTGAAAACTGTGAAAAATCACTACAAGCACTTTTATGGCTGAGCGATTCTTACAATTTACAATATTCCAATAATCGATGACAGGTGTGGACGAGTGGGGCGATGTGTGTTCCACAAGATGTCGGTCGATTGTGTACTTTTTGTAGTGAATGGATGTTTAAGTAGGCGTGTAATTGTTCGGCGGTGTGTGATTCTGCGTTTACTATAATATATACATTTTATATCTAGCTAGTGGATATTCAGGGAAAATATTTTACGGCTTGTAATAGGGACAAAATGTATTATTTGTAACATTTTCGTGATGACAACAATAGGGCGCTGTCGTGTGTACAGGGGATGATCGTGGGACTGGATTGCGGGGGTGCACAAGAAACGGGCCGCGGTCTAGGAAAACACATTTGAATTATTCAACTGGTGATTGATAAGGTATGACACATGCTTCGCTTCTTTGAGAAGCATCTTCAGACTAACCTGGACGAATGGTTTTTACTCATACGTGTAATTAAAAAAGTAGAACAATCTTTTGTATTAATTACACCTTTATTTAATATGATCAGAACCGATCTTGCTCATGAAGAACATTTCCAACTGTTCGTCGGACAATGAAATTCAGTTAAAAATGACGAGAAAGATTAAATTAAATATTACTTTTCTCAATAAAAACTATATTCAGACATACGCGCACAAAACAAAATTGTACACACAGCGAATCTACAGACACACGGACAACAACAAAAATGATGTCGCCCGCTGTGGGTTGCTGGTTAAAAGTTGTTTAACCGACCAGGTTAGTTGAATGTCAAAATGTTCAATGTCAAAATATTTGGCGCATTGGCATAAACTAGCTAAAAGTTAATATAATTGAAAAAAAATCGTGAATTTCTGTTCGAAGGCATGGATGTATGTGATTTCTTGAATTCCCTCCTCCCCATCGTATCCTATGAACGGGGCGTATCAAGAGCGACTAGCTAACCACTAGTCCTGTCCTAGCCCTATCCTTTTATTCCTACTCTTTATGGAAAAAGGGTAGGTTGAGCAACTGAGTAACAAGCAGTTCTCGTAGAAACACTTCTGGCGAGATGAGCTCCATTAGAAGTCCATATGCTCCACATTGGGAGTGAACATGGTATTTTTTTAAAATTTAAAAATTAACAGATTCGGCGGTAACTTTGTGGAAGTTAATTTCTGATATAAAATTATGATTGTCTGATGAAGTAAGATTTGAGTTTATTCGTAAACGTTGCGATATTCTGATGATGCTTCTCAAAGAGGCGAAACACGTGACAGAAGTTATAGCAAAAAAAAGAGATAAAAATATTATATTTTTTATTGTACAATATAAATTTTGTTTTTTATTTGAATAGCTCTGAATTTTCTTTTCAATAACGTTATCTTACATTGGGTATGCACACTCAAATAGATTTGCAGCAATTTTTTTTCACTCCGTTGAACAACAAACCACCTTCTCCAGGTAAAATAAATCCATCACAGATATCAAGCTGGGTAATACATTATAAAAGTATAAACCAACTACAGGTGCTTCTAAAAATGTTTCAATTCTTTACAGTTGTTTATTTATTTATTTAAAATAACTTTCGTTTTCGATATTTTTAAGGATTTCTTTAAAAGGTGTTGTAGTGTTCAAAGAATCCATTAAGGGTAGATCGATGTTATGTTTTTTTTATATTATACTAGACGGTTCCCGGCAAGCGTTGCAATGCCACTCAAAGAAAGAAAGTGTTTGTGTTTTAATTGTGTTTATTGAAGTGCATGTTTTCTTTTTTCTGCCTGTTTGACGTTTGACGTTTGCTGTCGATTGTCTATGGTACGACACACGCACAACCTTCTGTAAGTTAATTGTATTATAAACTTCGCGCAAGTGCAAGCATACGTTGTCAAAATAAACTGTATGGCAGACATACAAACATTGATTTTTATATAAGACCTACTGTAAATTAATTTTACTATGCCTATAATCTTCCCAGAAAAACAAGCAAAAAGTTTGTCAAAGTTTTATTGCAATTGGATGAGCGGTGAGGCAACGCATAAAGTACGAACAAGCAAACATTGATTTGTATATATTAGATTTCTATTGCAATAATTCGTTAGGTAACTTATTAATTACTAATAAAGTTACCACACATTTCAAAAACAAATCGGGCATTTATAGATTGCAGTGTAGTGACTGCCAACATTTCTACATCGGTAAGACATCACGAACTTTGAATGTAAGAGTGGCTGAACATTTGGCTTTTTTTAGATTAAAGAAAGACACTTCAACTTTTGCCAATCATCTGCTATTTGAGAATCACTCGTTCGATGCAGATGTAAGGTTGAAATTGTTACACAAAAACACATGTAAACATATGTTTTATCAGGAAATAAATAGGGCACAGCTTTCCAGTTTTCCAATTTTAAATGAACAGTTAAATCTCCCAAATTTCCCATTATTATACCCCTTTAAATAATTTATCAATTAATTCTAATAATATGTCGGTTTTTAAAAAAAATCATTTTGTTTTATTTTATTATTGTATTTATTTTTTACGTTTACATTTTATTGTCTGGCAATTCATTAGGGCCAATATTATAATCTGCCCACTTAACTCACAACAATAACTCTTATCGTAAATTCAATTAGGTTAACAATACGTTAATAGCGAATATACTTGTGTGTTTGTATATAGACAATACAAAACTTTCGCTACCTGTCAGTTCGAGTGCATTCGCGCACTGGATAGCACCGGAAGATGCCGAGAGGCGAAACCCGGATCGTGTTCGGCCAAAATTATAATGGAAACGTACATTATGAAAATAGTTCCAATCTGTACATAAATATATTGATTTATTTTTATTAAAAATTAATGTTGAAGTTTTAGTACCACTGCTTTAATTACACAATGCCAATATCGCTCGAACAGTTTGCATTAAAGTATGATAGCAGTGGGTTTGACAGACGTTTATATAACGAGAGCTTCAATTGAAATACATTCTCTATTAAATTGCATTTTAAAAACTATCAATAAACACAAAAAACGTAGGTAATAAAAAAAGCCTTAAATCGGTAACAATAAAATATTTCTGTTCGAGAAATCGTAATACAATAAGAAAGGCACTAGAAAAAATGTTAATTGATAATAATAAAACTAAGTTTATAAGAATTTGCTGCTATTTTTTACCCATAAGAAAAACTTAAATTCTCTAAAATAACACCTTATTATACGAAATGATTTATCATTTTAAAAAACAATGAGTTAACTAAAGCCGATTATAGTAACACGGTTGTTTAAATTCATGGAAGTGATATTCAATTAGGCTCATTAGAGGTGAAGTGAACCAAAAGGCTGTTTAGAAAAAATGTTAGATGCGTTTTAATATTCTACACGTCTTAAATTATCGTAAAAGTGAAGTAACTTCAGTTAATACACATTACAATAGTGTTATCTCCGTAAAATAAAAATATTCAATCCACCAAAACACCAAATAAAAACGTGATTGTACTTAAGAGTCCAAGAGTCAGATTTACCATTTTACTAGTTGGCTCACTTCACTTCTAGAGGGCCCATATTTGTTAAATCTAATTTATACAAATGAATGTTTTTTTTTTTTTTAATAAAGACATGATTGTACTTAAAATAAAATGTTCATGAAAAAAGTTTTACTATTTTACAAGGTAGAACCAACCTGCCAATGGGAATGCCACTGGGGAGAGCTTTAACGGTGTTCTACAATATTGCTTCGGATGTCGACATATTCCACGTAGACGTAGGTGAGTTCTGACGATTACTATTTTTTATGTATTCGAGTAGAGTTCGTGGGAGCTTACTCAGTTGACTTCTTTGCTATTTTTTTTCTACTGATTTTAATATTAAATTGTACTATTTTTTTTCCTTCATTGTAAAAGTTTTAAATTTATAATTGGTCAACCTTATGCAATGTTAATTAACAAATAAATAAATAAATCATCTATTACTAGTTGGCTCACTGCACATCTCGAGGGTCCTATTATTCTATGAATTCTATCACTGTTTTATACAGTTTTTGGTGGAATGTATCTACTGTGTAAAAAAAGGTTTTAGTGTATATTTTATTGGGAACAAATTAAAAGGTCAGAATTTAAATGAATTTTTGGTCAGAATAAAATATGAACGGTCAGAATATTTTATAATCATTTTGGTTAAGTTAGGTTAGGTTTGATTTTTTTTAATTTCATATAAATTATGACTATTTATACTGAACGATATATTATGACCATTTAACAGCTACTAAAATTCGCAAAAATTGTAATTTTACTAAATTCACTATAATTTCTAAGCAAATTGAGATATCTTTACAAAATTTAATTTTCTTAGCTTCCAGATACTTATACGCATATATGCGTCCGCCGGCCAGCAACCTTTGTTTTTCAAAGACTCAAATACGCGCCCACGGTCGTTAAGCTGTTTAAATATAATTTTTGTCCAGAAAAATAAGAGTCTATTTTATTTGATAAATACATGAAATATAATATTAAAAATATATTGCACTAGTCTCTGTATTGCGTTTGCGAAACGTATTTAACCAAAAGTCGTAGGCGATTGTACCATAAAGTCCATAGACCGCATTCAATTCAAAAGGTACACGTATGTTGCACAAAAAAAAAACACCAAAATATATATCAAACAATTACCCATTTTGGCGGGATTATTGTCTATGAACACGAACTGCCCATACACATTATTCTTTGACTGTTCAACTGACAAAGCATTTTTTTTTACATTCATAAATTGGTACGTGATTTATGAAAAGTGCTTCTCAACATATTCAACTGCTCTCTAGTCTATTTTTAATGCATCTACCCTCTCAAACTAACAATGCCTAATTAACTTTTCCGGTTCTAAGCTCAAGAAATGCGACCCCAATACCCCACATTTACTTAAATATCTATTTTAATATGGGTGATACAATGTTTATTATTAAGGTATTCTTATATCATAGTTTTTGGACCTTTCGTAGTTTATATAAATACGCGATAACGCGATAACGAGATAAGCGCCCGCGATAAGCGATCGTTCGTAAGATAGCTGGGCTAAACGTGTCAGTTGCAAATTTGTGCTGGGATGACGTCCTTTTTACGCGCAACTTAAAATATGATTATTTATTAAAAAAACACGGATTTTTATAAAAAAAAAATGTATGAGGAAAGATGCAGAGAGATATTTTAAAGCCCTTAGACTATTTATTTTTTTGAAATTCATAAGAATAAGGACAATAATGAGGAAACCACTGGGGTCCCTAAAAGACCCCCATCGGCCGAGAAGTATTTTTCTAGTCTCCGAGCCGCGAGAGTTAAGGATTTTAATACCGGAGGAATATAATAACAAAATCGGGATTTCAGTAATTCATTTTAAATACTGGTATTACGAATATTAATACCGGGTTAAAAAATAGTTTGAATAAAACAAAAACACGGCCAATTGGGATTGTGGTACTGACCAGGGTCGGCGCGACCATAGAGGCGAAATATACAACCGTTAGGAGGCGCATAAATGGAGTAGTAAAATTATTTTATATACTCTAATAATATTAAATAATGCTAAATTTTATTTTATTTTGATGTTAGTGTTTGTTCGTTGTAATTGTGTATCGTATTCTATTGTCGCCTGCTGTGGCCCAGTTGGTTAGATCTTGCTCTACCTATCACGTAGGTTTGAGTTCGATTCCCGGTAAAATTACAGTGAATTTGGGAATTATTCAATTTAAAGTTGTGATCGAAGACTGGGTGTTTGTGATGTCTATTCACATTATTTCCTCTCCTCCCATCCTTCCGATTCTTCAATAACTGGGTGTTAACGATTAGTTAACTACTAACAATAACAGTAACGATTATTAATAAAATTAACAAAAGATTATTAGTACTTTTTCCACTTAAAATTTATTTGATCAGGACCGGTTTCGCTCCTCGCGAGCATTATCAACTGAAACCGGTGAAATCGATCGATGAAACCGGTCCTGATCAAATAAATTTTAAGATGAAAAAGTAATAAAAATCTTTTATTATTTTTATTATTATTTATGTTATAGCCTACGTTGACGGAGTCGACTACATATCGTTTGTATACTGGTAGAAAGCGATAATTCAAAAACCTTGTTTCGAGACAATCATCATTTTCGATAAACATAACATTTTAGTGTTTCTATTTACCAACGTTAATTGTTACTAATAGTGTTAAAAATTCATGAAATTCGACAACGATCAACGAACTCTATTTACATATTTAAACGTTTTAAGTTATTTTTAGTGTTTTTTTCCTAGCAATACCTTTAATTGAAATTGACTTTATGTATATTATGTTCGAATGATGACAAAATACACTAAATATACCTAGCTTAATTATTTATTGTATTGTATTATATAAGTATTGACAGTGAACACCTTAAAAGTGAATAACGATTAGTTAACTACTAGTCCTGTTCTAGCCTTATCATTCTTTCCCTACTACTCACTTTGAAAAAAAGTTAGGTTTAGCGACTGAATAACAAACAATTCTCGTGAAAAACGTCTTATGAGATACCTTCATTAGGAAGCCATATGCTCCACAATGGGAGCGGATATGGATAAAAAAATCAATATGATTCGAAAAAGAGAGGTTGAGCGACTGAGTGACAAACAATTCACGTAGAAAAACTTCTGTTGATATATCCCCACTAAAAAACCATATGCTCCAAATTGGAAGCGGTGACATGGACATATATAAAAAAAGATTTCTTATGATCCTTAATTGTTTGCTACAAGACGATATAGGCTATCAGTAATTAAAACTACGAATGATTTTACGTACCAATGTTTGAGAACATTTAAACAAACTACAGAAATTGTGTATCTACCTGTACAAAACGTGCCTCCACACGAATATTAGCCAATTAGCTGACAACAGTTAGAACCTAGCTATACAAAATATCTATTTAAATAAAAGTTACATATCTTTTCTTAAAACTCAATAAAAAAAACAGTTTTTCATTGTACCTATGATAAAACTGTTAGAATCTGATTGATTTTAGAAAGTTTTTCATCAAATTTGAATCGTTCAAATTATGTACATTCACACAAGTTTTGTCACCTACGACCAGTGGTGAAGTGGTAAATAAATAGGTACCAGGTCGGTCGTTGATTTCTTCCCCATTTTTGTTTTTGTTTTTTTAATATCCGTCCGATGTTAAAAAACCACAAGTTTTAACAATTAAATCAATAAAAAAACGCGCTATCAAATTTTAAAATTTAGATCCTTGAAAGAGGGGTGGTATTTCTTCACGTTACATGTGTACACTTTTTTCTGTAAAATCCTTCGGGTAGATCAATTGATATAATACTTTTAAATATATGTATGTAAGTATTTTAAATATACGTATGTACTTGAAAATTAGGTTACAAGTCAAAAAGGTAGCAGGATGGCGCCCTAGCTCATTTTCAGGTGCCAGGTCACCGACTTCCCGACCTGGCCTCACTACACCACTGCTTACGACCCGGGTATCGCCTTTCGACATCTTCAGGCGTTCAAACTTAATATTGAAATTCCACCAAGCTCCTTCAGTCGAAATCATAAATTTAAAAAAAAGCTTTTCATCAGTTTAAATTTACTTGAAAAACGGCTAGAAAAATATGATATGAGTATAGAACGAATTACTCTAATACATAGGTGGGCATGGAGGGACTCACGCGAGCCCTTTGTTAAATTTGACTTCAGCCAGAGATCAGCATGTTAAGTTGATAAAAATAATATTCTCGGATCATAACCAGGGTTGGGCCGGAGGGGGCCCACAGGGACTCACGCGAGCCCATTGTTAAATTTTAATAAGGCCGGTAAGCCCCTTGTTAATCTAAGAGAAAACAATATTCTCAGATCAAATTAGTATATATCTGAAATTTTTGACTTATATATTATTTATTGTTAAAAAATAAAATTATAGTACATGACATAACAGCTGACGCCAATTCGCCATGTACTTACAAATATAAAGAGACAAAATATAAAATAAAACTACATTATACATGAAAATCAACAAACAAATTCAAGAAATAAAATATTAAAATTTAACAAACAGTTCACAAATACTATCACCAAAAATGTCCATTTCTCTACGCAATGAGTTGATCAATCGAACGGCCCTAGAAACTGGTGACTTATACCTCCTAAATGAGGTATAATTTTTTAGAAATAAAAGTTTTTGCTCATAGTTTCGCCCACGTAAGAAAAAATTGGGAGCATGTAAATTAATAGTCATGAGAATTTCAGGATAATTAATTCGGCCCCGTAGGAGAAGAGAAAAATGCTTTAAGCTTGAAAACGATCTTCGAGCTTCAAGAATTATCATTGCATATTGTTACATATTATAAGTGTATCAAGTAACACTCGATTTCTTATTTAAGTATTGCATATGAGTGACAAAAAATATAAATTCTTCACCACAACACCGATGATTGCTTTCAGATTAAGCGAGCATCTTGTTAGCGTATTGACAGCCCACGCTGATCATAACAGAGACAAACTTCAATTTCTGACATATATTATATTATCTACGATAGTTGAAGTATATGATTCGAAATATGAAATTGAAGTGAAAATGAAAGAACTAATTTCTGCGTCATTCTTGGACCTCTCACGCTTGTAAGCTGAGATAGGCAAGTACATATTTCGTATTTTACGGCATATTGCGTACCTTATATAAGTATTATATATTGAGTAAAATTCGATTGACTTATTAATTTGAATCGTTCAAATTATGTACATTCACACAGATTTTGTCACTAACGACCCGGGTTTCGCCTTTTGGCATGTTCAGGCGTTAACGTGCATGACGGATGAACTTGAACTGACGCTTAGCAAATGAATGTTTCGTGTTTGTATAAGAAATAAATGTATCATTGAGTTTAAAGCCATTGCTGGCGAAAAGGACAAGCCCGTAATGTAGACGATATTCTTTGCCTGTTTAATGGAACGGATAGACAAATAACTAACTTTCATAACTTAATAAATTCATTAGATAAAAATATTAAATACACTTTAGAAGTCGGAGGCAAAAATATTAACTTTTTTGACCTAAATATTAACATTGAAAACTGTTCTGACGAATTTAAAATATTTCGAAAGCCAACATTTTCAGATGCCGTAATTCATAAAAATTTAATGCACCCATTTTCTTATCAACTAGCCGCTTTTCATTCAGAAATTCATGTATGATTCAATTGTATAAGAATTTTTAAAAAACCCGCCCCTTCTCCAGAGCGCTGTGTATAACTCTGAGATTAAGCGATTCCTTTGTTAGCATATTGGGAGCCCACTACTACTCTAGTAAATATTTCACCATAGTCATTGGTAGGCTGGATCAGGAATTTGGTGACGGAAACGCCAGTCTGATAATAATAGGCAAGTATTGTTCATTTTGCAGTTGGTTTAAATTTGATATAGTTTCCATTAATAAATATTACTAAGCACAGCGTTATGATTGAACTTACCTGAACTCTTGACTCGGGCAAGTTAATCTTCAGGGCGACTTCTTCTCTCATGAATATGTCAGGATATCTCGTCTTTCCGAAGAGCGCCTCCAGGACATCGAGCTGTGCTCTCGTGAACGTCGTCCTCTCTCGTCTCTGCTTTCTAGGATTTCCAACTATCGAAAATTACAAAATATTATGTAGATAAAAGCGGTTTTATTGTATGTTTAATTTTTTACTAATACATATTTTTCGTAACACCTCCATGCCCATGATGCAATCGTAAATAGTTGAGCCATTAAGTAATTCAATATTTCTCTTAATATTGTCAATAACTATTTATCATTTTAGGTATTCTAGCATATATACATTTTTAAAATTATTTTTTAGCTGCTAACTTAGGTTTAAATACTGTCAATAAACAGTGAAACTGAGATGCCATCATTAATAGGGTGAGGATGAAAACATCACAAATATGCACACCTTTGGATAAAAGTACACACATCAATATATACAAAATTGGATTTAAAGAGTTGCATCCAAAATATCTTCCGATTAAAACAATTTACAGAGAAAAGGCGATTAGATGATCTGTTATCTTTTCCTATCACCATCTTTCTATACCCTTAGCTTCCCTGAAAAGCGATCGAATTTGAAACAGCACTGGCTCAATTGTTTTTCTAGAATGTTTTATTATGACTGAAGCTAGTTTACTTCATACTAATGGATTTATGGGTAAAATAATATTGATACTGCCACTGTTATTTCCATGGTTACAAACTCACAAAGTATAACAAATAGTTTTGTTATTCTGTAAAGATGTGGATTTGTTAATCGAATAAATGTTTTTTTTTATATATAAATATCGCTATTGAATCAATAACTAAGTAAATAACAAGTCTACAGACAAGACTACAGTATTATGAATTCTACGAGGGTTACAGAAGTAAGTGTATTCAGATAACTATTTCTTTAATATGTCACACGAAAATATTTTTTAAAATTTTTTAAGATACTTGTTAAATAAAGCAATAATGATTGGGCACTACAATTCAGAAGTATGTTTTCGAGTTAGGATATTGAGACTTTTTTTAGATCAATTCCAGGATCCACGGTTTTTTGATGGGTATATTTTTTGATTTTATTCCTAATCACGTAATACAGAAAATTTCATCATATTGAAATATCATAGATATTTTTTAGTTTAAAGATTATTTACACTTTCTTGAGATTTATTTCAGTACAATTAATGTTCCAGAAATCCTGATATCTTGGCTTTTTAATGAATACAATCTGGGCATACAAGCAACTAAAAATCCTGTGATTGTATTTATTAAAAATACTGGTGAAACAGTAGTATTTCTGATGGCAAAAGGAATGTTCTAAGCTGTGATTTCAACAACAGCAAAAACATTAATTTATTCTTTGAAAGAAATATTCCTGAATAAAGCAAAAACAGTTGTATTGCTCTGAATATTTTCTTTACTGTAAGCTTACTACGACAGAATACATAATATGTCTTTTAAAGTTATATACAAAGTAAACAATTATTTTGCATAATAAATTGGAATATATATTTTTTGTTAAACTAAACCACTAAAGTACTCAAATGTATAATTGTCAACAGCGGCGGATTAAACAGTTGGGAGGCCCGAGGCGCAACCAATTTTGTTGGCCCTTTTTTTCGAATTACTAGAACAGAATTAAAAATATTCTATGGGTTTATAGAAGATATTTTATTTTAAGGCCCCTCAGATTGGAGGCCCCAAGCGCGCGCCTCTTGCGCTTACGGGTTAATCCGCCACTGATTGACAATATTAAAGGCAACAGTGTTGACAAGCTTACGATGTAAATAAAAAAGTGAAAGAATCAAACTATGTGGTAGGAAAGGTAAGAAATGTATTAACAATAACCCGTCGGATAACCCATCGAGGAGTGGAGGCCGTCCATCGGCATGGGCAGCGTCAGCCCGTTGACTCCGTACGGCGAGGACTTGAGGTAGGCCACCGCGGCGCCATCCTGCCGCAGCGACGGCGAGCATCCTGTCAGGCCGGGGAATGCCAAATCAGCGTCGGGGGTGCAACTGGAAAGCAAAAAAAAAAATAAGGCTTAAGCAATATTTGAGAATAATGTTTTGAGTTGAAAACTGGGCGTAGCGAGACCGATTAGTTAACCATTTGTCCAGTCCTAATCGTATCCTTATATCTCTCCTACTCTCATTGAAAAAGAGAGGTTGAGCAACTGAGTAACAAATAGTTCTCGTATCCATTACCTACATTAGGAGGCCATATGTTCTTCAATGGGAGCGGACATGGATTAAAAAGAACTTTTAAGGAACGTCAGAAAACTTTAGAAATAATCAACTTTTAATCAAATTTATTTGTAATATTTCAGTAATTTAAGAACGGCATTCACACTAGAGAGATAATATAAAATGCGACTTTAAACACTTTCCTTACGGTGCTAAAAACACGTCCGATATGTTGCTGGCCCTTAAAGAACCAAATGAAATAACATGTTTTAACACTAACCGCCCTTTGATAGACGGTAAAAATCCAGGACGTACATTTTTAAAAAATATGTTTTTTCATTGGTTCTTTAATGGCTAGCAACATATCGAAAGTATGTTTTAGCCAGTGCTAAAACATACTTACATATAAAACAAACATACATAGAAGAAGTGTTAAGCTGGGAAAAAATTTTCGTGGAAAAATGTGTCACTTTTGGAAGGACCCTTAGAAGGTCAGGCATCCGAATTTTTATATGTAAGTAATATTACGTACTGGGACGTGTTTCGGCTTGAAAAAGAAGTGCCGGGGTCTACTATACTACTGGCATGGAGTTTATTGGAAGTCTGAAATTAAATAAGTCATCGTTCCATTTACGGATTCAATGTTTACTACAACTCTTTTTGCATAGAAAAATCGCTTTTTACATATTTGTTAGGTTTTGCTAAGAATGCCGGATTCAGCCCAATTTGTCATTAAATAAATTACAATCAAACTCGGTTATTACGACTACGGAAATAGCGAGATCTCGGATGTAATGAGTAAACATTTTAGTTTATGGTTTTCTTCATACAATTATTCACTTTTATAACGTGCTACTTCTCTGACAAACCGAGCAAAAATATCGTTGAAAATTGGAAACAATTACAGTGAACACAATAAAACAAGCATCAATTTTAAATTTTATAAGTAAAGTGGATTGACAGAAAAATATTATATGCAGTGGCGGTTCTACTTACTGGGCTAGGTGGGCTTAGCCCAACCTGCATTTTTCATCCAAAATGTGAAAAAAAAAACTTAAGATGGCCGAATAAAAATGAACAGCAATTCGGCCGCTGAACAAAATAAATTCATTTGTAAACGTAACTAACCTTTCGAAAATTGATACTTTTGATTTTCCTCTGTCAATATAAAGCAATGCTATGTCTACCTACAATAATACTCTCGATTGTGTTCTATTATTTCATACTTACATTAGCTTTGATTTTATTTTATAATAATTTATGCTTTGCAGTAGTGTCGTAGTATTTGTTAATTTACTTGTAGATTAATGTATGTATAAGGTGAAGTGGAAACATGCACAATTTTGTAGATAGTATATAATGCTAAACTTTTCTTTAGCCCAACCAACATTTAAGGTCACGAACCGCCACTGATAATATGCGAGCCCCTTGTTAAATTAATAGAAAACAATATTCTCAGATCAAATTAGTACATAACTGCAATTTCTGACATATACTATCTACGAGAGCTTCCAGCACACACATTAGTACATTTTTAGCCATTTACATTGATTAAATTATGGTAAACTGCATATTGTTGCATAGTTTAAGTGTATTAAGTAACAATCGTTTGCTTATTTAACCCTTTATAGGGCAAATAGATTATTTTGGAGTTTGAATTTCAGCTGTTATATTTTTAAATACTTATTGCCTACATAAAATAAATTTGATAAAAAAAAATTTGAAACAATAAATTAACCAAAGAACGTGCTCGACAATGTATTGATGTATTGAGGTACTAAAGTTGACGATTCTATGGGCGCCATTGGAAATATATACTTTAAAGCAGGGTTTCTCAACGGTGGGCCATGTGGCCCCCCAGGGGGCCACAGAGATTTATTTTTGTTTTGGGGAGCCACAGCACAGTTTAGGGGGGCCACGGGTATTAATAAAACGATACAGGGAAGAGCATAATGGCGGACGTCGCGCAGCTATTTTTTGGCATTCTAAATTCGAAAATCTCGGAGCTATAAAAAAAGGTGGGTTTTTGAAATTATAATTTTCATGGGAAGACAAAACATTGGTATGGGGGCCACAGAAAAATGAAGATACTCGAAAGGTGCCACGCTCTCAAAAAGGTTGAGAAACACTGCTTTAAAGCGACTGGTTAATATATTAACCTTTGCCCTATAAAGGGTTAAAAGTATTGCATATAATTGCATATGACTGATAAATTACTTTGATATTAAGCGAGTCTCTTGTTAACGTATTGGCAGCCCACCGCTGCTGTAGATGGTATAGAAATGTGAATAACCGGTTCTGAGATAATTGCTCATTGCCAGTAGTTATTCCTCTGATTCGGACCTGCTATCAAACACTGTGCCCAATCATAAGATTGCTCGCCTCTGTTCCGAAAGCATCAAGAGTGCTCTAATCCCCGAAGAGGGTTTTAAATCCAAGGAAATATTAAATATTTTATAACAGACCTGACGCGATCAAATTTCATGTGGACTTAACTTTTTTTAAAGTACTTACCTAATTTGAAATACCTATCTACTTATGAAAGTATTGGAAACCCTTTTCGGATCATATTTTTTATATTCCTATAAATAAAAAATATTTTTACGCGCGCATTTTAACACCTTGGTATCAATCTTAGAATGACAATAACACATTAAAACGACTAAGGCAGTACACTTCTTGAATATAATATATTAATAAAAGAAAATAGTTTTCATATAAAAATACATATATTGTTATTCCACTGATTGTGACACGTTTTTCGCCTTTTTTAGAAGCATCTTCAGACTTTTTAGTCAGAATGAAATTACTTTCAATGGATTCGGCGGTAACTTTGTGGAAGTTCATGTTAATATAAAATAAAAATAACTTTGATTATTCCACGTATTGTGTTACAAAATGTGACACGTGTTTCTCCTTTTTCAGAGGCATCCTCAGACAACTACTTTCGCAAATGTTTTCTTATCATTCGTACTTAAGCAAACATTTGCGAAAGTAGTTGTCTGAGGATGCCTCTGAAAGTGGCGAAACACGTGTCACATTTTGTAACACAATACGTGGAATAATAAAAGTTATTTTTATTTTATATTATAATGAAAATACTTCTCAAAAAAGCGAACAAGTGTCACAGTTTGGAATGGCTGTCGAGCCTGGTGTTTTTTGCCCAATTTTCCTATATGAACAACGTAGGACCTTTTTTTTTTTAGCTCTTTCAAGAATTTCAAATCCAAAATCACAGAAAATTAAGGATTTCGGAAAATTTGAACGTGGCCCACCTAAGCTGTGCTGTGGCTCCCCTAAACAAAAATGAATCTCTGTGCACCTCCCCGTTGAGAAACACTAGTATGCATACGTATATGTTAGTTAATCGATAATGATTGTAAAAAAACAAGTAGTTTTTTAATTAAAAGCCGGAGTCGGTGTCATTTTTTTACTTGGATCAACAGCCCTGATAATAACTAATAACTTATAAATTTAAAATAAAAACTTATTTGGAAACCCACAGAGAAACTGCCGAATCTGTTGAAAATATCAAAAGATATAGATTCAAAATGACAATTGATCGATATTATCTGCTTGAGTAAATAATAAACAAGAATTAAAACATTTTTTTAAAGCTTAAAATACATTGCAACAAAAAGTTACGTAAAAAATAATTCTTAAATATAATCGTTTGTCACGCAATAACATAACGACAATTTTACTAAAACTTATCCATTCAATGGAAAATCTTTTTCCTGGAAAATGTGCATTCATAGAAATACTGATATATTTTTTAAAGCAAATTATGATTCCAAAAATATCTACTTCAAACTCTCTTTTGAACAATTTATTTATGTTCAATGACGCAGTGAGGTGTTGCATGTCAAACAACGATATTATGTAGTAATCATATTCTGCATTTTTTAATTATGCAATAATATAAATATAACAGAGGAGATTAAAATAATATTCCACTGTATCTATAAATATGTTTTATTCGATTATCTAAATATTTTCCCATTTTCTTTGACAAGTTTCGAGCTCTTTTCTTCTTTTGGTGCTATCGAAGGATTACTTAAAATATTCCATAGCTGTTTAAATAAAATAAAATATTCTATAATATAATTCATAAGCTTCATTTTGTATTTGATTGAATTGACTTGGTGGAACTCCATTATAATAAGGTGAAAAAGTATCAAAATATTTTAGTTCTATGCAAATTATTGTATACATAGTTGATAGCTATTTCAGCTTACGTGCTAATCAGAACTATTCTTTGATGAAATATTATTCTGACGTAGGCTCCCAGTAAATCCGCTCTCAATGTGGAGCATATGGTCTCTTAACACTTCCATGCCCATGTGCAATCGTAAATAGTTGAGCCATTAAGTCATTCAATATTTCTCTTAATATTGTCAATAAGTATTTATCATTTTAGGTATTCTAGCATATATAATTTTTTTAAATTATTTTTTAGCTGCTAAATTAGGTTTAAATACTGTCAATTAACAGTGAAACTGAGATGCCATCATGGCAGGGAACGTGATTTTTTAGGATGGCATGTTACGGGTTAATAGAGGTATTTCAACAGATTGTTTTTACTAGAGCTGTCTGTTACTTGCTTGCTTAACCTCTCTTTTTCAAAGAGAGTATAGATAGAAGGATAAGACTAGGACAGGACTAGTGGTTAGCTAATCACTTTTGCCATGTCCATTTTTAGGAAAGGATGATAATGAGGGAATTCAAGACATCATATACATTCATGCCTTCGGAGAGCAATCAATTGAAAAACCAATCAATACAAACTGTCCGTACTGGGATCCAAGCCGGTAATCTCCATGTTCTAAGTCAACGACGTTGACAATCGAGCACGCGATTGGTTAGCGTATGGTACTTTTTAGCTATATATAAATCAATATTTTAGAATCTTAACTACTTGAATCTTTTTACACCTTATTCATTTTATTGATTTATCGCTTGAGTTTCACAAGGATAATCATTAGGTTTTACTTAATATGGCAGATTATCATCAAGCCAGTCAGTGTTATCCAAGAAGCAAAAAACTCTCTAAGAACACATTTGATAGTTGAATACAAATTAGTAAATCAATAAACTTAATAGATAGCTCTTTTTAATTCAATATTAATTGCCAAATACGATAATTAGTTAAACTTTATTACTATCCCGAAAGAACACACAAATTGGTGTTGCAATGAAATGCTTTATTTCATTGAAAGTCGTATGCTTTTGTTGATCTAATGATAGAAAATATTTGTATCTCATAACTATGGCTTTCAGAATTTACTCATTTGATTGTTTAACACTTCCTCTACGGTGCTAAAAAATACTTCTGATATGTAGCTGTCCCTTAAAGAACCAAGTGAAAAAACATTTTTTCAAAAAGCTTTTCCGTAAATTAATAAAGGCGAGTGAAAATTGCCAGGATGATAAAATTACTTTTTGGATCATATTTATTTGTGAAGATCTTTGTCAAAAAGGTAAGATAGACATATGAATCTCTTGAAACCAAAACGGAATAAGTGAAAAAAACATTTTTTTAGTACGTAGTTGAGAAGACGACTCAAATTCCTATATTTGTTTATGTACAACGGAGGGTTGCCAATACGTTAACAAGGAGCTCGCTTAGTCTCAAAGAAATTCTCAGTGTTCTAGGGTAGGGGTGATTTTTTAAATTCCCCCAATGCAATTATATGCATTACTTAAATAAGCAATCGATTGTTACTTGACACACTTATAATAAGTAAAAATGTTGCAATTTTCCGTAAACTAATCAGTGTAAATGGCTAAAAATGTCATAGACAACATATGAGTCAGAAATTGCAGTTATGTACTCATTTAATCTGAGAATATTGTTTTATTTTAAATTAATAAGGGGCTCTAACGAGTCCCTCCGAGCCCCCCTTCAGCCCATCCCTGTTTATGTATTCTTTTTTAAAAAATGTGACTTATACTCTAATAGCGTTAAAAATTTCATATGTAATGTTTTATCAAAAAATAGTAATGGCGTCATTTGAAATTCTGCCTAGGGGTGGCAAATAGCCTAAGAACGTTTATTAAATTTGAATCGTTCAAATTGTGTACATTCTCACAGATTTTGTCACTAACGACCCGGGTTTCGCCTTCCGGCATCTTCAGGCGTTCAAGTGCACGGATGAACTTGAACTGACGCTTAGTAAATGAATTTTTCGTGTTTATATAAGAAATACATGTATCGTTGAGTTTAAAGCCATTGCTAGCGAAAAGGATACGCTCATAGGAATGCCCACAGATTTGAGTAGTGAGTAGTTTTAATAATTATATTTATTTGTTTGTCAGAAAAGGTTTTATGATTATATTTGTATAGGAGTGGAGAACCCGGCATGTTTAGTATTTCATTAAAAATCGGAAGGCTGTTCAATTGCGCTCTGCTAATTTACCAAAATTTCCTGGAAAAGGAGAATTAATATTGAAATTCCACCAAGCACCTTCAGTCGAAATCTTAAAATAAGTTATTGTTTATGTTCGATAAAGATCACAAAATAACACTTCTGCGGTTTAAGCAGCGAGAATATGCCCAGGCTATTTTAGCACCATTTTCCTCAGTTTAGTATTTGTTGCTGTTATTTGAATAATAATAAAAAAGAAGTCGCTCTGTTGTTTGAATTCGAAACATCTTTCATAAGGTTTGAATACATAAGGCGTGTAAATTTTCCTGCCATGGGTGTGCATTATTTTTATTATTTATCGTAATCCCGACATCGCGGCGTCGTGTAAACGAGTGTCCACAGATCGCGTTTCGTTCCTTCAGGTTGTCGCTATAATCCGCGAGCGTGGGTGTCCGCCATCTTTCAAATTGTTACATTATTTTTTATTCGAAAACGGAACATTGCCGCTGTCACGAAACAAGATGGCGGTCCAACGCCTAATGGCCGACGAAATGGGCGGGATTTTCTTTGACAGCCGTGAAAAAAGTAAATTAGAATTATTAGGTATTTAGGTTTTGAAATTTTACTCCTACATGATGGTCTTAGAACTGTGAAGTACATGGAGTCGAATTCCTCCATGCTTAAGTTTCATGATACTGTGATTCATCTGCCATCAGACGTAGGCGATTAAAGTATACCCTCAGACACGCATAATTAATGCTTTTTCCCCATATGAGAATATTTTAAGCAACCCAAACGAAGCTTGAAGACTTATTAGGAAAAATGATAAAACGAAACGACAAAGACGAAGATATAGACAAATCAGTGGTGGTCATTTATCGAGACTCAATATATAGTTTCTCTAAGTTACTTACTGTCTCCCAAATATTCTACGCCGACTGTGTGGTCAAGTGGTCAACGTTGTTGGCTTCGGCTACGGAGGGCACGAGTTCAAATCCCGGTACGGACAGTTTTATAAATTGATTTTTCAATCGATTTATGAATTTCTGTTCAAAGGCAAGGATGTATGTGATGTTTTGAATTTCCCCCTCTCACCCATCCTATCCTATGAACGGGGTGTATCGAGAGCGATTAGGTTACCACTAGTCCTGTCCTAGCCCTATCCTTCTATCCCTACTCTCTTTGGAAAAAGAGAGGTTGAGCAATTGAGTAACAAGCAGTTTTCGTAGAAAAAAATTTGGAGTCCATATGCTCCACATTGGGAGCGGACATGGTTTAAAAATATATATATTCTACGAGATTATTAGTCTAATATAGATTTTATAAGAAGACATTGTAATTGTATTTATTATATAATTTCTAGTATCCAACTAATGTTTGGGTCCTTGGTCGAGTGTACAAAGTTGTTGAATTCAATTACGAAGCTCACAGGTTTGAATCCCAGAACGGATAGTTTCATTAGGAAATGAAACTCTTTGTATAATTAAGTATTTTTTTTTGAGTTTTGTTACATACGAACTTCTGAAAGAAGGGTTACGATATTTAGTGTTTATTTTTACCCTAGGTGAGCCTCTTTTGTCCGCCACTGTCTGTGATATCTGAAACTCCCTCCCACTTATTGTTTCCTTAAAACTATGAGATCGATTAGCTAACCACTTGCCTTGTACTCACCCTTTCATTTCAGCATTAAAATAATTTCACGATGTATTGCTTATTTTAAATTTTAAAAACGTATACAAAATAACTAAAGTTTAAGACTTCAGTGCTAAAAATACTTCCGATATGTTGTTGGCCCTTAAAGAACCAAGTGAAAAACATGTTTTTTAAAAAAGTACGTCCTAAGTTTTTATCGTTCATCAAAGAAAGTGTTAAAACACGGTTGTTTAAGGGCCAGCAACACATATTTTAAGTATTTTTTAGCACCGTAGGGTAAGTGTTAAGAGTGATAAATAAATCCACACTGCCTCGGAACACAACGAATAGCTTTGAGATTAAGCGAGTTAACGTATTGGCTGACCACCGCTTGATTAACCCCTTACAACGGTTGCATTGCAAAATAATTACTTCTTCTCAATTCCACTTTAAATTATTGAGGAATGGATAAATGAAAGTATTATTTTAACCGTATCAAAATTGAATTTTGACACACCATGCCCAATAAAATATGTGACACATAATACCACAGTGAAGGTACAATTTCAAAACTTTTTTTTTCATTTTGTAGTGAATAAAACAATTTGGTCGCGACAGGCTGTCGAACCCGGGTCTGCCCCATTTCCGTCTTAACTGGGCTTAATCTGTCAGTTGAATATCGCGCCCCCCGGTACTTCCCCTGGTCGCCATTCGGTTTTCTTAATTTTACTACAGGAGTGAATTCAGATATTAAGGAGTTGAAGCACTACGCCATAATATGATGATGGTCAAATTTTACATTGTATACATATTGATAAACGTTATTGGAAAGACTTTATGGCTAAGTAAAAAGTGTGTAAATACGATAAATGATTCATTTTTTTAGTCGTGCTATTTTCGTTGAAAAAAAAATATGGATGTTTAATGAAACGTTAAAAATAATCAACAAGCTATAATCACTTTTAAGGTGTTTACTGTCAATACTTGGTGGAATGACCTTATAATAAAAATAATAAAACATTTTTAGTACCTTTTGCACTTGAAAATTATTGGATCAGGACCGGTTTCGTTCATTGTGGGCATTGTCGACTGATAAGAAATACAATGAAACAGTGATATTTATACAAAAATTAAGTAAGAAAAACATTGTATTTCTTATCAGTTGACAATGCTTACAATGAGCGAAACCGGTCCTAATCCAATAAATTTTATGTGGAAAAAGTACTATTTTTTTTTTAACAAGCTATAAGATAAATTAATAAACAAAAATAAATGTAGTTATGTATTGTATATTGTAATAATATAAATGGCTTAAAATATAAAAACTTTCAACTGGATTATATCGGAAAGGAAAAAAGACGTAGCCCAAAGTTTTTTAAAAACAGTTTTTTTCGAAAATCACGATGTATCAAACTTTATACACGTTCTATCAAAAGGATGTAAGCTGCAAATGCCGAATTAGTATCTAAATTTAGCTTTAAAGTTGGAAAAAAGATGAGCTTGTGAAAATTGAAACCAAGAAAAAAGACTGAAAAAGAGGTGTTTTATAGACATTTTCTTTAATAAGTATTAAATTATATCAATTAAAAACCAGTTAAGAAGTCTCTGTGCACTTCCAGGTTGTGTATATTTCATAATTTTCATATGGCCGAATATCATCAAAATACGTTTTTTGTGCCTCCTGTAAAATTTGCTATTTGTGGGTTACGTCTTTTTTCTTTTCCACATTCGGTATGAAACTTGTATAAATGAAGCGTAAATATTATAAACACAATTAACATTTTTTTGTGACACGTTTCTCGTAAATATTTAATTGAATACTAAAAAATGATAATAGCCTAAAAATATATTAACTAAATACATTGTGCATTCTTTCAATAATTTTTATAAAGTTTTGCCAAGGTTTTCTTTAAATCCATGTCCAATCTCCATGTGGAGCCTAATGGAGATATCTCAACAAAAGTTTTTTTATACGAGAACTGTTTGTTACTCAGTTACTCAACACCTCTTTTTTAATGAGAGTAGAGAAGGAAAAAGTACTGCATGACGAGTAGTTGGTTAATTGCT
Source organism: Himalopsyche anomala (assembly GCA_031772345.1). Classification (NCBI taxonomy): domain Eukaryota; kingdom Metazoa; phylum Arthropoda; class Insecta; order Trichoptera; family Rhyacophilidae; genus Himalopsyche; species Himalopsyche anomala. The sequence goes on along the minus strand of CM062823.1, from coordinate 1,378,396 downwards.
CTCCCTACGTCCGTTTTTTAGGAAAGTATATACCTTTGGACATACATCCATAAATCAATAGAAAACCAATTTACGAAAACTGTCCGTACTGAGATTCGAACCCGCGACATCTGAAGTCGACCACTTGACCACGCAGCCGACCAAGTTAATGCGAATCAAATATTTTATAGTCAATGGATCCAATGCCAAAATAGTGTAGAATCTTGATGAGATATTATAATACACCTAAATGCATTATTATTTTAAAAAAACAAAACACTTTTGTACTTACTAATTTTACATTTTGTGTTTTTAACAGTAATGACCGGTTTCGGTAATGTAATAATTCAGTTAATAATTAAGATGGAATTAGCACAAACAAATGTTTTGATTGTTTTAATATAATGCCTATTCATCAAGAATTGACAGTGAGGAATATTATTTAATCAGTTATAAAAATTAAAAGTCCTTGATTTGCCTCTGCTTGATTTCATACAGAGTGGATAGCGAAGAGAATTTGTTTATTTATCCGATTCCCATCGATAGTTTTGACGCTTTGTTATTTTGTTTTTTTTTTGTATATTTTGACATTTTACTCGATGAGCTATGATAAGCTTTTATTAATAAAAATACCAACTGTCAAATAATGTTTCATTTCACAATTATACGAGAATTAAACATCAATCGAATTTGTGTAACAAAATCTAAAAATAATAATTATAATCTTTCTGTTGAAATCAATTAAAAAATGAGATTATAAATGATTTTATAAAATTACAATGAAGATTATTTGTTTAACTTGTTTGACTTGACTTTACTTTATTGAAAACATCTCAAAATTAGTTGTTTTGAAAGAATTTTAATCGGTCATGTAGCTTTGTGTTGTGCATAGGGTGTCAAACTCCGGGATTCCGGCCATTTTTGCGCTCCCATAATCCCAGGATTGTGTGAGTACTGATTCCGAGATTTCAGGATTCACTATAACACACGAAAATCCGTTAGTAAAGTTTAAAAAAAGGTCTCACGATTTTAAATATTTGTACAATCTCTCATTTTTTAACATTTTATGAGAATGGACATAAAAAATGGTTTTACATTTTTGAATATGTGTGTAACCTGTCAATTTGGTACCTTTTTAGAGGAACAATCCAAAAAAAAGTATCTCGTGTATTTCAATAATTATAATAAATATAATCTTTCGATTCGCAACTTTTTGAAGTCATCGAGCTAAAAAAAATAAAAGGTCTTCGAGTTGACTATTATTTTAGAATCTCTCAATTCTTTATTTTTGAAAGCGTTCAATCTCGGGATCCCGAAATTATTGTAATACCGATATTCTGGGATCAAAAAAGGGGGTTCGGGATTGAATCCCTTAAGGTGGAAACATAGTGCCGACACCCGACGCCACGTAAGCGTGTTGGATGAGATAAAAGCTACATATTTACCATTGTATTGTATGAAACAGCAACGCACTGCCAACATCCAACGCGACGCGACGGAAGTGCGTTCCTGTTCCATACAATACAATGGCAAATAAGTAGCTATGATCTCATACAACGCGCTTACGTGGCTTAGGGTGTCGGCAGTATGTTTCCACCTTTTGTTGTGTCCGCAAGATCGAGTCACTTATTTCACACAGAAAAATAATTTTGTCAATTGATTTTGCAATCGATTTATAGATTTCTGTTCGATTAAATTGATATTAAAAATCCCCTCCCACCCTTCTGATTCTATAAACAGATCGTAGATGAACTCTTTTCTTAAGCCCATCATACCACTTTTATGGTATGTGGTTGAATGACAACCAGTTTTCGAATACAACATCTTCTGTAAAAATAGTCTGTTATATTGCATTTAATATCGACTGTGGAAAGGAAAAAGGACGTAACCTACATACAATATATTTTACAGGAGAGACAAAAAACGTTTTTGGCGATTTTGGGCCAAAGGCAAATTATGAAATATATACAACCTTGAAATACAAGGAGATTAATAAACTATTTTTTGATTGATTTTACCTAATATTAATTAAATATTAAAAAAAAACTTTTTTTCTGATAGCAATTTTTACAGGCCCTTCTTTTTTCAAACTTAAAAGGTAAATTTAGGTAATAATTTGGCATTTTCAACTTTTTTTTTTTTGATAGAACGTGTATCAAGTTGTATACATTGTGATTATCGAAAAAAACTGTGTGTTACGTCCTTTTTCCTTTTCACAGTCTATATGCTCAAAATATCTGGGTGGACGCAAGTGGAAAATTGGTTAATTGTTAACAATATAATGACGGGTATAAATTATATTGTGCTATTTTATGTTATCTATACAATAATATATATAATAATAAAAATCAGAAATACTTAACTTATATAAGATTTTTTTATTTATATCCACTCTTAAATTAAATTAAGTAGGTATACCTAATTTTCAAAATGGAACCTCGTTAAACTTACTTAATTAATTACAAAATATTAGCTACTTTCTTAAAAAGGCAGAAAAAATATAAAAAAAGATTTTATTCTAGAGCAACTAGGCTCAAACGAGTAATTAAAATAATCGCGAGGGGGTGTTTCGTAATCATTGAAACATGGCAACCCCCGTTTTTTAATTTTTATAAAATCTTTTTTCAATCTCTCATCTGTTCAAAAAATGTATAGGTGGAGGGTGAAAATGTTGATGATAATTATTTTAATAATAATAATAAACGCGGGGATGATAAAAGCTGGCACCCCCTGCCCTCGTTGATAAAATCACCTGCCGCTTTTAGAACATTCAAGATATGGTTAATTAGGGTTTAAAAATGCAAAAGCATGCTGTTCTAAGCTTACAGTGGTGGCGTCAAAATAAAGAAAGATGTTTGCTTGATTTATATTTGTCAGGGAAACAATGAAAAACAACAAAATTTCGTTATTCATTGATAAACATTTTTAACTGATAATCTTAATAGTCGGCAAGCTTAAATGGTCTTGACTTTTCAAAATAAATTGTGTAATATTTTTGTAAATAAATAATTATTGTTTCTACAGTATCTTATAATGCTCTTTCAACAAGCTTTAATACTGATGGATATATTAATATAACTGATATATAAGTCTTGCTTTATTTTTATACACGTAGATTGGGTAGACACTTAGAAATATTACAATGTATACTCAACAATATATATGTGTACGAATTAATAGGTAGAAAAAGATTGATCTATTTGTGAATTATAATGTAATTTGGAATTCCCTACTAAAAAATAGTTGAACTGAAAAGTAAGGTTATTTGATAAAATATATCGTTTTGAATTAAATAAGTATTCATATTTTTTTCGTAAATAATTTATAAAAATTTAATTATGCATGCTTTTATTATTTAGCCAAAATTTATAAAATATTTTTTACTATTTATCCTTGATAGAGAACATTTAAAATTAATAAAAATTAATTGTTTATATTCTAATATTTTCGATGGATTTGGCGGTAACTTTGTGGAAGTTCATTTTAATATAAATTAGATTTTTTCACGTATTTACGTATCATACGCGGTTATTTTTAATTATATATTTTTTATATTCTATACAAAACTGGCTTGGATTAAGCAGTGAGCGTGTTCAGTTGTTAGTGTTAAATAAAAACGATATTTAAACTTGTATTGAGATACTTCCATTAGGATGCTATATGCTCCACATTCGGAGTGGACATAGATACGAAAAAAATGGCAGGTTAACTTGAAATATCAAAGAAAGTCATATTTTTCTTTTATCTCACTACTTGAGTGACATCAGTAATGGATTTTCAATGAGATAAGTGCATGTTCACATTATATTATAAAGCTTTGTTGTTTTATATAAAACAATTGAAATCAAAAAATATAATTATGCAATTTAAAATGTTCGTGTTATTACTATATTGCGAGATATTTGAATCCATTAAATTAATCGATTTACTTGGTAAAAATCTATTGATGAAGGTTTACGCCAAAATAGCTATAAACAATGTATGTAAAAAAATATATTTGAAGAACAAAATTAATACTTTGCTATTTTTTTTACCATGTCCGCTCCCAGTGTGGAGGATATGGACTCCTAATGGAGTTTATCTCAACAGAAGTGTTCCTACGAGAAATGCTTGTTACTCAGTTGCTCAACCTCTCTTTTTACAAAGAGAGTAGGAATATAAGGGTATGGCTAGGACAGGACTAGTGGTTAGTTAATCATTCTCGATACGCCCCGTTTATAGAATAGGATGGGTGGGAGGAGGGTATTCAAGACATCACATACATCCATGCCTTTGAACAGAAATTCATAAATCGATTGAAAAATCAATTTATAAAACTGCTCGTACTGGGATTCGAACCCGTGACCTCTGTACCGGTAGCCAACGACGTTGACCACTCGACCACACAGGCGGCTATTTTTTACCTTATCACAATTAACAAAGATAATATTTACTTTTTTTATTACTTTAATTTTTAAAAAAATAATCCTTTCTTTCTTCGACTACTTCATATATTTTATGTAGTCGTCCATATAAATCTTTTAGAACAACACTAATCGTCAATTCAAGTGCATCCTTGTTCTTCAAGTGCAGAAAAAGATTAAGTAACAAACCAGTCCAGAATTAAATTGATTTTATGTTCTACAAGGTAAAAATATTGTAATCAAACAAAAATGTTATATATAAAACTGTTTTTAGCACAGAAAAAATCTGTGTACACTTTGTTTTCATATTTTGCTGGATAATTATTCTGTAATCGAGATAAAATGAATTTATATGACACTTTATCTAATTTGTAGATCATTTATTTTGTTAACTAGAAATTTTCAAATGTATTTTATTAAAAACAAATTGAAATAAAAAGGTGTAATAAACTATTGTCATTAAAAAGAATTTACACTGTAATTTGTTAATTCTTTTCAATCCCAATAGCTTATTACAAATTTATATTTTAGTTTGTTTTTACGCCATGTTTTTTTTATTTTTTAATCCATGTCCGCTCCCAATGTGGAGCATATGGCCTCCTAATGGAGGTATCTCAATATATTTTTTTTCTACGAAAGCTGTTTGTTATTTAGTCGTTCAACCTCACTTTTTTGAAAGTGAGTAGTAGGGAAAGAAGGATAAGGCTAGAATAAGACTAGTGGTTGACTAATCGCTATTGCTACACCCAGTTACTGAAGGATCAGAAGTATGAGAGAAGAGGAAATGATGTGAATTGACATCACAAGCACCCAGTCTTCGATCACAAAATTGAATTTAATAATTCACTGTGATCTGACTAGAAATCGAACACAGACCTGCGTGATCGGTAGAGCAAGCTCTAACCAACAGGGCCACAGGAGGCGACAAAATGTGTTTTTAGATTAGGACGAGTGAAAGATAATATAAAACACTACAGACATCCAGTGGTGTAGTTCTAACTAAAAATATCTTTGAGCGTTAATGTATTATAATATTTTAATACCTTCTACGCGCAGTGATCCAATTTCCTCAAAAATATTAAAAAAAACGTTCTGCAAATACATAGTTACAAAAATCATACTTTAATATTGACGAAAGAATGAAATTTTATCGCAAAATTTCTATAAGTATAGAAAAAAGTGTGAGAGAGACAACCCTACGCGCTCCCGCCCTACTAAAACACTGCAGACATCCATGCTTTCGATACATGCAGTCAATTTACGAAGCTGTGCGTTTGGTATTCGAGCCTGTCATCCCGGAGTCGACAACGTTGATCACTCAACCACGGACTTAAGGAGTTTTTTGACCATGTCCGCTCCCAATGTGGAGCATATGGACTCCTAATGGAGCTTATCTCAACATAAGTGTTTCTACGAGAACTGCTTGTTACTCAGTTGCTCAACCTCTCTTTTTCCAAAGAGAGTAGGGATAGAAGGATAGAGCTAGGACAGGAATAGTGGTTAGCTAGTCGCTCTCCATACCGTTCATAGGATAGGATGGGAGGGGGGGAATTCAAGACATCACATACATCCATGCCATCGAAAAGAAATTCATAAATCGATTGAAAAATCAATTTATAAAACTGTCCGTATTGGGATTCGAACCCGTGACCTCCGTAACCGAAGCCAACGACGTTGACCACTCGACCACACAGGCGGAATAAATATTATGAATGTATGTTTACATATATTTAAGTATTCATTTTGATTGCATTGGTTTAGATAAAAATCTGGGTAGACATACTTTAGAAGTATTTAGTGGCAAAATAATAAAACAAATATAAAATACTTACCTAAGCTATATAGTTATTTAAAATAATTAAATAGACTTGTTTGACAAAAGCATTAAAGCTACATTACCTTTTAATTCTTGTGGGATTAAATTCTTTCCTATTATATTTGTGTTAAGTGTTTAAATTATAATTATTTTCATAATGTACGTTTCCATTATAATTTTGGCCGAACACGACCCGGGTTTCGCCTCTCGGCATCTTCCGGTGCTATTCAGTGCGCGAATGCACGGCGATGCCGAGAGGCGAAACCCGGGTCGTGTTCGGCCAAAATTATAATGGAAACGTACATTATGAAAATAGTTCTAATCTAAAGATAAATTTCCATCAAGCACCTTCAGTCGAAATTCTAAATTATAAAAAAAAACATTAAGTGTTTAACTAAATATTATAGTTTGCGGATTTTTCATACTTTTACTTCAGTTTTTATCTTACTTTATTTTGAAAAAATAACATGTGAAACAGAGAAACGTCAAACGATAGATGTTGGTTGATATTGCTTTCAGTGACCCCCAGATTAAATCCACCACTGCTTCAACTTAACCCCTGATGCGCCCAATTAGCACTAACTAGTCTGTGGATAAACAGATAATGCCGAGTGTGCACTGTGCAGTACCTATTAGCCATTGTTGTGTGTCGTATTTTAAAATGTTGTCTAGATTTGTGGATTGTTTGATGTTTCGAATTGAAATGGTTAATGAAGGGAGACGGGGCCGTTTAATATAAATTGGCAAAGTGTTTGAAGAATTAATGATGCCGATCAGTAACTCAATTGTGCCATGATACGCCTTAATGAAGAATCTTGAAAAGGCTGGGGAAGCAGGGTTGATTCGATTTAGGATTTAAAAGTCCTACATGGATATCAAAAGAACGGAGATAATCAGATAATGGTAAATGGTTTCAGCAATCAATATGATTTGAATTTGAGTATATTCGCGTACCATTGCGTACAATTATTGGTAGCACATCTAAATACCATAACTGTATCTATATCTCATGTAAAATTTACGAGAAATAGTTGTTATTTAGTCGGATGATGTATGAGACTAGAAAAGAATTAGTATTTAACTAACCATTAGTGCTACGTCTAATTTTAGGATCTAATACGGGGAGGAAAAGTAAACATCACAAAAATTCATTACTTTAAACCAGTGGTTCTTAACCTTTTCGAAGTCACGGTGCACCAGAATTAAGAGATCAAAAAAAATATGTGGACATAATTTTTTTTTAACTTTTTCGGTTTTCACTATTTTGCGGATTTTTCGGTTTTTACTATTTTGCGGATTTTTTCGTTTTTACCATTTTTTTCGCGGTGCACTGGTGCACCGGTTAAGAACCACTGCTTTAAACAAAAATCTTCAGCATATATATTTTTTTCTATCGGAATTTGAATTCAATGAAACTTGTAATTCAATATGTATGACGAACGCCCGAAAGCGTTGACCACTCGGCCACAGGACGGTAAAGTTTTGTTGAGTGAATGGTACTAATGTTATGTTTGAATATTATTTCATGAAATATTACTGCCCCTGCATATACAAGGGTTGCATTGATCCAATTGACTGCTAGCGTTGTGAAAATTCAAGCCGGATCTCGCGGGCTTGAGTCCCAGTACGAACAGTATTTTTTTGATCGATTTCTATCGAAGGCATGGGTGTTTGTGATGTCTAAAAATTCCCTCCCAACCTTTCCGATCCTTTACCACTAGTTCTGCTCTAGTCTTATTCTTCTACCCCTACTACTCTCTTTGGAAAAGAGAGGTTGGCCGACAACAAAAAGCTCTCGTGAAAAAAAAAATTTGTTGAGACCTCCGTTAAGAGGCCACATGCTCCACATTGGGAGCGGGCATGGATAAAAAAATGTATGAGGTTTACCGAGGTCCTTATTAAGATATTGGCAACCTACCGCAGTCTCGAAGGGTGGAACTTTTATCATTTTTAATTTTTAAAAAAAATCGACTTTTTTTAAGGATTTATGCTTATATGTATGATTACATTTTTTTTTTTGACGCGCTTTTGTGTGAATGCCTGGAATGTGGTTAAGCGAGCCTCTTGTGAACGTATAGGCAGCCCACCACTGCATGACACTGTTTGAACCCGGCTAGGTGCTCCATTTTCGGCATTGTGAAAAGCGTAAACACGAACGGATGCGGAAGTAACTTTATTCGATTACGTATTCATTTTTAGGAAGCGTTACTTGCGAATACATTGTGAATTTTGCATGCTAAGTAAGTAAAGGCACGCGGTATCCATTTGCAACGCATGCCGCCGTGCCGTTAAGTGAGTGGGGCGTGCGCCGCCAGACCGAGATAATCGGTTCAAATCCCCCCCTGCTAAATAAGAGTGTTTGCACAGCAAATCAAGTGAATTGATCGCGTATAATGTAATAAATAATATAAATATTTCTTGCGGACAGCTAACATTTCTTAGCTCGATGGCTGGCAGACGATATATCTCGTAAATTTTTTCCTACTCAACAGTTGTGTGTTTTCTCGTCAATAACTAATTACATTAATAATTGTAAATTATAGCAGTTGGCTAGGTAATTACGGCAGCTATAAAGCTAAAAGACGTTTACATTATATTATAGATTGGTGAATCAGTCATTTTGTTTTAGTAATGGCTGGTCAAAACTTTGATTGATTTTAACTGACTTTAATATATATATGTGAAAAGGAAAAAGGACGTAACCTACAGTTTTTTTAAAACAGCTTTTTTCGATAATCACAATGTATCAAAATTGATACACGTTCTATCAAAAGGATGTTATCCGAAAATACCAAAAAAGTATCTAAGTTTAGCTTTAAAGATTGAAAAAAGATGAGCTTGTAAAAAATTAAACCGAGGAAAAAGACTGAAAAAAAGGTTTTTCCTGGACAATTCCTTTAATTAATATTAGATTGTATCAATCAAGCACCAGTTTAGAAGTCTCCGTGCACTTCAAGGTTTTGTATATATAATAATTTACATATGGCCCAAAATCATCAAAACACGTTTATTGTGCCTCCTGTAAAATTAGCTATGTGTGGGTTACGTCTTTTTTCCTTTCCACAGTTGATATATATGTGAATGACCCTTTTTTATCCATGTCCGCTCCCAATGTGGAGCATATGGCCTCCTAATGGATGTATCTTAAAATAAGTTTTTCTACGTGAATTGTTTGCTACTCAGTCGCTCAACCTATCTTTTTCAAAGAGAGTAGTGGGGATAAAAGAATAAGACCAGAACAGGACTAGTGGTAAAAGGATCGGAAAGGTCGGAAGGGAATTTTTAGACATCACAGACACCCATGCCTTCGAACAGAAATTGATTGAAAAATACTGTTCGTACTGGGACCAACGTTCCCTCTAAGCTGCGCGCGCGCAGTTGGGAAGCCCCCGCGCACTCATTCCGGATTGGCGCACACTGCAAGACAGTTGCTCAATTAATATTTGATCGGTCCGCGCAGCTAACCTCTTGCTTTAGAGGGAACATTGACTGGGACTCAAGCCCGTGAGATCCGGCTTGAATTTTCACAACGCTAGCTGCAGCGCCATAGAATCCGAAGAAGTTTTTTTACCACCCCTTAACCCATTGTACAGAAATAACGACATTACTTTACTCCCAGAGAGAGTAGCAGAGATAGAAGGTTAAAGCTAGGATATGACTATTGGTTAACTTATCGCTCTCGCTACGCTCGGTTGTTGAAGGATCGGACATGGCAGGGAGGACATAACAAACACAAATGCATTCGAACTGAAATTGATCGAAAAAATGCTGTTCGTACTGGGACTCGAGCCCGTGAGGTCTAGCACGGAAGCCCACAACGCTAACCGCTGCTCCATAGGTTACGACTTATTTATAGTTGTAAAAAATGAAAATCGGTCAGCGGATTAATCTTGTGCAGAGAATCCTTGTACGGAAAATTCCGTTCGCCGAATTCAATGTGCCTCAAATACTTATGTATATTAAGAAAGTTTTAGCGTATGTATGGAGTTTATATTTTATTAAAGTGTTTGCTATAACAGTACTGTATTACGATTGCATATTTATAAATGGTAAGCGATCAAAATATTATGTTTATTAATATCAGAATAAATTCAACTTACCCCCCAGTTAGACTGTTTGGCCACATGGAGGACAAAACCTGAAAAAAATAACAAAGTTTTTATTTTATATTTCAAAATACAAAATAAACATATTATATTTAATATAAAAGGAAAAAGCGGAGAAAACTATTTGAAATTTTAATATTATTTTACTTCAGAATTCCTCGAAAAATTCAACTTGTAAGTCGTAACCAAAACTATAAAATCACGCGTTGTTCACGAACTGGTGACTAATTTTTTGTATTGAACAAGAATCACTCAATTGCCTTTATTGAAATATAACGCGAATAACTTCATAACATTGCCGCTTTTATGCTCATGTGTAAATTTCAGGTTGGCTGAGAAAATTACAAATATTTTATTTGTTTTCTCACTTTTAAGCCACTGCTTTTCGATATCAGACAGAGTGAAAAAAACAATAGCCTAGTAAAGAAACCAATACGAATTGAACTGTGAGTATTTTTTTATATGTTAGGCAAAGATAGATCTTGAATGAAGTGTGCAATTCAGGCCTCAGTGACTCATTTTCTTTATATTATATGGATACAATGTATTTTAACATGTCTCGTACTTACATAATATTATTTTGACTGAACGTATCAATCAGCTGTTCGATGGTGTAACCCACCCCAAAGCAAAGAAGTATCACATGTCAATTATCATCGGTACGTAGTAACGTAGGGTACATATTGATCTTTCCTCATCGATTTTCGATGCCGTACATTTTGGTTAGAGCGTATTTAGTTTCTATTCTACTCTTTGTATGGATTCAGATTTGGTTCGGACGTGAGGTCGACTCGATTTAATCCCCGCGCGACAGGTCGCCGGGTGAAAAGAAGTTACCTTTCTTATGTGCAAAATGAAACTGTGACACAATCGAAGAATACCAACCAATAACTGTATTATTATAATATTAATTTTATTATTATGTGCATTCAAAACAGGTATTAAATCAAATAACTGTAGTGTTCGTTTACTAGCTGTGACGGATGATAGACTTTTATATATATATATATAGGGTAAAACCTACTATTGTTGGCCATCTTCAATTATTGGCCACTTGCAGATAATTAAAGATGGCCAACAATAGTAGGTTTTACCCTATATATATATATATACTTTTAAAAATAATATATTTGCTCCAATAACTGACAGTGAACACCTTAAAAGCAGAGGTGGACTGGAGGTGGTATGGAGAGGCTCGCGCGAGTCCCTTGTTGAATGAAAAAAAAAAATATTTACAACGGATTCAGTATAACGTTTGAACTTGTTTGAAGCATGAAAGTGTAGCAAAAAAAAATGTGCCCATCTTTTGCGTCAATTTTAAACTCTTCACTCTTGCAATCTGATGTAGATAGATACTTTTATCAGTTATCTTTGTTTTTTTTTGACGGTTTATTGCGTATTTTTACATAATGTATGCATAAACGCGCGATTGGCTTAATAGTTATGGCGTACAATCAGTGGTGTAGCAAGAAGGTGCGGAAAGGGCGGCACATTTTTGGGGCGACATTTTCAATAATAAATACAATAATTTTCGAAATTATATTTATACATCAAAAAAATAAGCTACCTGGAGTAAAATCTCCTAGGTCATATATAAATACTACAAGAAGTGATTTGAAAACGAAATTAGAGGAAATATTGAGGGTGGAAAATTCACGGACCGCCCCGGGTTCCCTTCCCACACTTCTGCGTACAATTTATGCGAGTAATTAAAAAATCTACCCATTCACCTGCAAGTGGCGAATAGCTGATATTAAGCGAGCCCCCTTTGAACGTATTGGCAGCCCACCACTGCTTAAAAGTTAATAATATTATAAAGTATTGTATGCATTATTGATAATAACGACATAGTGCACTGATGCCTGAGATAGTAGCGAAAATCACATAACAAAATCCATACATGTTATATAAACAACATATGTTTTTACTTAATAATGTAAGATAATTCGAGCGTCCATGATAAAAAAAAATGGTTGGCCAAAGGAGCTAAGATTATGACTCAAAATAAATGTACAGTAAAATCAATTTAATTTGACTGATTGAAAAATAGAGGAACTAAATTTAACATAATTATGTATGACAGAGATAATGAATGAGTATCTATTTTATAATTAATAAGGTGAGTCATTGAACTCTGCTCAAACTACTATCAACATATTTTTTTACCGAAGAAGACCTGCTGTGTTTTTTATACTTACTTCAGGAGTCCTCGCGTCTCCAATTTGATTGAGCACGGCGCGTCGCCAGCCTGCGCCGTCCTCCTGTCAAATATATGCGGCCATTTTGTGGCCCCACAAGGTCGCCCCCGATGACAAGATGGCCGATACGCCAAAACTCTAGCGTGGTCAGCTGTTGCCACGGTTGTGGAAGACTTTTACACTTTACCGAACGGTTGTGTTGATTGGAAACTGTTTAACATATCCGGTATTCATTTTTATACAATTTTCCAACCAATGAAAAATATATACAATATGTCCAACACAAAAACACTTCACCAAGTTAAGATATTGTTTGTTTGTTTTTACACTGATTGATTTTGGTCAAATTCTAAAGTCTTTTTACTCAATTATTTTATACACATCATGAGTTGAAATGTTATAGACACATAATATGTAATGATATGATAAATTTTCGTTCTAGATCTCCACAGGATTTTGACACGTATCTGAAAACAAACAAATCAAAGCAATGGAAAATCTTTTTACCAGACACACACCTAGATTAATATAAATATAACCAGTGGTGTAGTGGGGCCAGGTCGGTCTAGGTCGGCGGCCTGGCACCTGAAAATGAGGAAGGCGCCCTGTCATCTTTTTGAGTTAATTTTCAAGTACATACATATATTAAAAATCGTTTTTTTATTGATTAAATTGTTAAAACTTGTGGTTTTTTTTTAAACTTTAGACGGATATAAAAAAAACAAAAAAAATAGAGAAGAAATCAATGACAAACCTAGTGCTTATTTATTTACCACTTCACCACTGGATATAAATACAGGCGCAGCTAGTAGATCAAATATCTGGGGGTGCTGCGGTAGATTAAAAATAATAAAAAAATACATTTTGATTGTATTTCATTATCGAAAACTGCTCAAAATGTACGTGCGTCATTTTTTGATATTATAACCGCGGTGTAAGATATCAATTTATGTACATATTTACAAAATATTACATTTTTTTCAATTTTCCTGGGGGTGCTGCAGTTCCCCAGTGCGTATGGACGAGCCGCCACTGTATAAATATGTATATAAAATTTAATTTTCAAGTGGTCCATTATTCAATAAACTTCATCATAATAAATTGACTGCTGTCATGTCTATATATGCGATTCTAAAATATTTCACTTTTTTTACCTCTCGCATTACGCGTTAATTTTTTCAATCATTTTAATTATGTGACCTTGTAAAACCTTGTAAAACCTTAGTGTGAATAATTTGAAAAATGCTTTTCAAAATAACACTGTCAATATTTTTGGTTTATCGTGTTTGCTTAAATGGAATACAATTCCTGTATTTGTTGAGGTTGCTTAGTTGAAGCAACAATATTTTTTCGAAAAATACCTTCTGTTAAGATAAGCTCCATTAATATGTTCAACATTGAGAATGGATTTAGATTTAAAAAAAAAACAATATTCGTTTTTCAATATTTTAGTTTGAAACATAAATTCAATATGATAGAATTTTTATATTTTGATATGAATACCTCGAGACTTTGACATGTTGTTCAAGCTTTTTTGTTAGAACGTGTACGAAAAAATTAAATAAATTTCGAAGTTCAACGTTAACTTATTGCCTAAATAATAAGAAACGGAAGTCCACTTGAACGGTAGTTTATACTAAAGATTTAGATAACAGGACATATTTGAAATAATTTATCGATAAATAATATCTAATATAAAATAAGTCTGCCAATTTCTGCTAAAACTGACATTAATTTACCGTAAAACACACACCGTTTAATAAGTGCAATGAAAATGGTAATCAGCAGTTTTATTAGCTTAATCGTCATGAAAGAGGTGTTAAATTTGATCGTTTCGTCGGCTGTCATGGCGGCTAAACTTGATTGAAATAACACAACACGTTATTGACTTAAGCCACGCAATATCGCGAAAGAAAAACGCTTCTAGTAATGCCATTTTAAAACGGAAATTAAGCGACAGGTGAATTTACATTTTTAAATAGTCATGCTGTTCGAAAATAAAAGCAACGTTTGCAAATACCTAATTGTTTTATTTTGTAATGTAAAGACTATATTTCATATATACGGATTTTTTTTTGGATATATATTATTATTTATCAAACTCTATCTTTTCCTCTCAATATTTCATTTGTAAATACGTGTGCAAAATGACATTGCTTGCCAAATTGAATGCAAGTAAGTAATTAAAGGCTCGGGAAAAAAGCGACAGTTTTCGTAATATTATAATGTTGGAAAATCAATTAAAACGTATTTTTTCTGTTAAAGATGAAGCGTTTAAAAAAATATATTAAATATTCTTATCAATAATATCTTTCCATTTTAATATAATTTACATTTTTTAAGAAATCTGTTAACATTTCCCTTACGGTGCTAAAAATACTTCCAATATGTTGCTGGCCCTTAAAGAACCAAGTGAAAAAACATGTTTTGACACTTTGATTATATTAAAAAAACATGTTTTTCACTTGGTTCCTAAAGGGCCAGCAACATATCGGAATTATTTTTAGTACCGTAGGGGAAGTGTTAATTATTGTAGTATTTGCTTTACATGACTATTTAAACTGTCGCTTTAGTTACAAACTCAATTTTTAAGCCTTAATTTAAAAATATACATAAAATATACACCCAGATTGCCAGCTCTATGCGATGACATTTTCTGTATCGTATTTTATCATTGAGTACGAGCAAACACCATT
This sequence comes from Himalopsyche anomala, assembly GCA_031772345.1. Lineage (NCBI taxonomy): Eukaryota > Metazoa > Arthropoda > Insecta > Trichoptera > Rhyacophilidae > Himalopsyche > Himalopsyche anomala. The sequence continues at coordinate 1,363,198 of CM062823.1, read as the reverse complement.
TGAAGGTTTTGGTATTATTGTCTATCTATTGTAACATGGTCACGTAATCAATAAATTGATTGAAAAAATCCGTTCGCACTGGGAAATGAACTGGTGAGATCCGTCACGAAAGCCAACAATATTGATAACACTGTGCCACGAACCTGAATATACATATTTATTTATTATAGTTTCTCAATGATGATTTGATGAGAATGATGATTTGAACTGATCTTATGGACAAGAAAATAATTTCCTGCAAAATTAAAACGACCGATAAAATAAATTTAATCGGAGACTTTAACTGTCAAGGAATTGTGGTCATCAGTTATTTATGAAATAGTTTCACTAGAAAATTCGAAATACTTCAAATTAATTAATTATTATTTATTTGACACCCTACTTAACTAATACCTTTATTATCAAATTCAGACATCTTTATAGACAAGTTTTTTTTTTATCTCAATTCAAAATAATATTTATTTTTATGAAGCAAAACTTTAACATTGTATTTATATTTATCGTCGCTAGATAGAGTGAACTCAGTTGAAATATTATATTATAACTTTTATAGATTCGATAATTAAGCGATTGTATCTTATTAAACTATAAAAATGAAAACATATATTATATAGCAAAAGACATACTGAAGGAATTTTGGGATATAGCATTTTTAAATCTTTTAAATATCCTTCATTCCCGTATAAGCATTGCTTAAATGTTTATGATATTCAATAATATTGGTAGAAATTATTATCATAAAGAACTTCAGTTAGCCCAAAGAAATATTGACAAAAAAGTTATTAAAAATTGTTATTTTTTTCTAGAAATGTAATTTTCGGCTCTGTAATATAATACATTGGAGTAAATGAATAATTGAAATTATGAGGGCTATTTATTTAATACTCTGTCATTGTGTTGGTTATAAATATTGAATAAGCTAAGAAATTAATAAGAATATACATAAACAATACGTGATTGTTTTTCAGGAAAGGAATGGTCACAAATTACTGAATGTTTTCAATCAAATTAACCGCGGTGCCACGATGATCAATCAGTAAGTCAAAGAATATTGTGAATTATTATTACGGTATCAATATTATTTTTAGGAATTAATATTGTTTTGATTTTATTATCATTTGAAACTTTTTATTAATAGACGAAACGTTTACTTAAATTATCGTTAGCTAATTATAATTAAATAAAATTGCAACAAACGTCATTTGCAACGACAACAAAAATGTTTGACATTACTTTGTTGTCACTTTTAATCGTTATAACCATAAAATTAGAAGATATGTAATTTGAACATAATCGGTTAACTTCAAAAAATAAAATACTCATTTTAACTTATTCCACTTTTATTTAATATGATCAGGGCTGGTTTCAAAAATTGATAAGAGAATACAATATATCAGTGTTATTTATACAAAACAATATAAAATTAATATGGTGGAACAAGCAATTGATATTGAAAGAAATTTACGAATAAAGGTACGAAATATCAATAAATGATACTAAATTGACTATAATTAAAATGTTATTACAATCACAAAAGTCATCAAAGAATAATTAAGCTATAATGAAACCGAAGACTAAGTATTTTATTTTTTTAATATAATTCTGTTCCACTAAGTGATGACAGTGAATACCTTAAAAGTAATTAGATAACATTGAAGGATGATTATTAAGAAGTTAAAAGGTAAATAATAACATCCGAACAATGAACCATCAACTCATCGAAGGTATAATGTTGATACGCATTAACATCGCAAATAATTATTAACAACGCTATACAGCAATTATAATAAATATGAATCTAGTATGAATACTATAGTATCTGAATTAAAAAAAGTCATTTCTGTTGTTTAATTAATTGAAACTAAGGGATCCAAATTAGTTTTAATTCATAAAATAACCTTATTTTTAAAATTCAAAACACAGCGAATAAAAACTTGAAACTTCACAAAAAAACACGATATTAATTATAAAAAAAATACATAAGAACAAATTCGAAATATTTAATGAAAATCAAGATGAAATCACAAAAAGAAATATTGAAACATAATCACTGTCCGTACTTTTAAGACATCAAAGATAACAACGGTCAATCACTTTGGTATTACAATTTAAATGTTTTATTATCATAGCTGGGTAAATCTTTAAGCATAAGTAATTGATTCAAAAATGATATTAAATACACAAACTTGAAATTCGAATTATGATTAAATATAATTGTTTTTTGAATCAAGTATTTTTTTGAAAAAAAGTGATGAGAATTAAAAATAATTATTTGGTTATAAACAAAGATCACTGGAAAATGAATAGATAATAAATAGTTAGTAAAATAATTTAAACTCACTAGTGGAATTTTATTTTATATCACGCACTTGAATAAAGTCACTGAATTTAAATAAATAAAAAACATAAATTAATCGGTTGTTGTTTTTATTTATCGATAATGTATTTTGATACGTTCCGAAAAAGAAAAACTTTTGAAAATCGAACCGTCAAATAGAGAAGAAAGAAAGGCGCGAAAATCTATAACATGTAACAAAAGCACCACCCGGAACACAGCAATAATAAACGGTAGATAATGCGGAAGCTGTATTATCTGTGGTTCAACAAGAGTTTTAAGTTTTAAGCGTCGGTTAATGCCATCGTAGGATACATGCAGCGCGCGATATTTTTGGTTCGGCTTATGGCCTCCTAATACGTCTTATGCCGGCAATAGGAGCATTTATCCGCGTCTCTCGCCGGACGAGTCCACAGTGCGACTGTCTCTTTTCCTCGCCAGCCTTTCGAATATGTGCGTCCCTTCCGATCGTTGACGATTTCTACCAACCCCCGCGTTTTCGCGGCTGCCGCTATTGTCACTGCACTCTGATTATGTATTTGCAAAATTACATACCTTGCAAAGATAACAGTTGTTACGCCGTTCATTTTTATTTTATTATGTAAAACATCTTTTAGAAGTTAAATTTGAAACCATCACTAGCGGCTTGACACGATTACAATGTGAACCTTCGAATGTTTGAAGGGACTACGAAGAGGCTTGCTAATTTTTTAAAGCTCTGTTTATTGAATGTTTGCAGAAATAAACAAAATATTCGTATGGAAAATCTACTTTTTCATTTCACCATCTAAAATTAAAAAATAATTTAAAAAAGAAGTACATACTGTTTAATTTGGGTAAAAAATTACCTTCCCAGGTTAGTTTCCCAAATGAAAAATCTATAGCCCCTTCTCTTAAAACTTAAATACATTTTTTTTATCCATGTCCGCTCTCAATGTGTAGCATATACCGTACTAATAAAATTATCTGAACAGAAGTTTTTCTACGAGACCTCTTTTTTACTCAGTCGCTCAACCTCTCAAAGAGAGTAGTATGGAAAGAAGGATAAGGCCAGGAAAGTACTGGTGGTTAACTAATCGCTCTCGCTACACCCAGTTATTAAAGGATAGGAAGAGTGAGAGGAGAAGACATTTTAAGACATCACAAACACCCATGTCTTTGAACTGAAATTGATAAATCGACCGAAAAATTTCTGTTCATACTAGGACTTGAACCCGTGAGATTTGGCACGGAAGCCAACAACGCTAACCGCTGCGCCATAGGACCCGACATTACTCGATATAAAATAGAAAAGTGTTTCTTAAATAAACATGTAATGTAATAAGCAATTGCGTATTTTTGCTAATTATAATTATTTAATCTTATATAAATTATTCCATTTACTTAAAATCGCTTAGCGGCGAAAAGTTTTTATAAACAAAGGAAATGCTTGCATACATATTTTAATGAAAAACAAATGTTATCAAATGTTAATTCTGGGCAATTCGAAACCAAATTTAGTGTTTTTAAAAAGATAAACGAAGAGAAAAGGATGTTGAATAAATATTTTGTCACGATTCTGACATTATTTCATACGTATTTGTAATATTATCGATAGCGAGTTTTTAAAATCATACCGAACTGAAAATAGTACATTTTCAACTACCCCCTCGCATTTTCACTGCGTTTCAGTATTAAACAAGCGGTACGACAAAAAACATAGATTTTTACAGTGCTTAGAACACTATCAGCGTTTTACACTCTTTGTCGTCAAATTCTAAGGCTATTTTATATTATATTAAGTTTTTGAAATAAGTATTATCGATTCTTCAAAAAATGATTCTTACAATAATTACCACAAAGTCTACGAATATTAAACAAAAAAAACATATTCGCTCTCAATATATTACGTATCGTAGTCAAAGAGTACAAATATCATACTTTTCAAAACGCCATAATGAAAAAAAAAACGATTATTTTATACCAACATATTTTCTAACCATGCACATACATACTTACAATAAGAACTGGTCACAAAAGTTGTTTAACGAAAATTGATTAATATTCAGTCGTAAACCTATTTTTTATATTTATAATAAATAAAATACGGTGCTAAAAAAGGACTTGCGGTTAGATAACCGCATGGATGAGTGGAAGAGAAGTTTAAACTTAACGGACATATATTATACATATCTATAGTAAATTATGTCCGTGTAATGAAGCCGATATACACAGAATAAAATAAGAAGATTTCCTGCGCATTTAAAAAAAAACATATTGTAATAATAAAAGCTTTGAATTATTGGACAGACGTACTAAGGTAATAATTTATTTGAAAATTTACTTTATTCAAATCAATTATTGATTTCGAATTGTTTGTAAATCAGATATTTAACCTATCCTAAGTCCGAAGGCTATGTAAGATTAGATTAGACTATTTTTTTTAAATGACTCCATGTTCTCTTTATATTTTGAAAGATAAAAATTAAAAATTCTATAAGGAAATCTTTCAATTCATATTGTTAACTATTTTATCTTTCCATTCGGCGATTTGAATCATCAAAAGAAATAAATTCCTATGAAAGATTTGCAGCTTTACCACTCGTCGATTGTAAAATGAAAAATAAAATATTGACTTACAACTAGCTATCTTTAAGCAACACACCTTTTGATTATTATTTTGATATCATTCTGCTTAACATTTAAGTTGTTATATGTTTATAGAGATTTATTAACGGCTCTGCTGAGTGCCCTATTTTTGTATCTACGCCAACACAAATTTGCTACGACGTGCGTAGCACAAGCGTAGCTTTGTGATTTTGGAATACTTCAGCTCATTGTAAGTATAGAATATCACTTATATGAAAGCTAAAACGTTCGTAAATAAATTTATACAAATAAAAATAGAACCAATCAGAAAAAATAATTTTGATGTAGTCAGAATATAATTTAATTCTATACATATTTTGCGTTGTAGATTAAATTCAATATATTATAAACTTAAACACACAAAGCAAGATACAACTTTTTTCCATGTCCGCTCTCAATGTGGACCAAATGGCCTCCTAGTGGAGGTATCTCAACAGAATGTTTCTACGAGAACTGCTTGTTAGCTAGGTGCTCAAATTCTCATATTTTTTTAGAGAGAAAAAAGGGGTTGTAACAGGACTAGTGGTAAGCTAATCGACGTCGTCAGCCCCATTATTTTAGGATTGGAAAGATGTGAAGGAATTTTTAGATGCCACAAGCACTCATGTCTTAGAACAGAAATCGATAAATATATTGAAAAAATGCTAATAGGATTCGTGCCCGTGAGGTCTAGCATGGAAGCCTACGACGATGAACACTGTGCCATATACTCAACTTATTTCTGTACCATATACTATTGCAATCAATTCAATATTAAAATACTGTTTTTTTAATTAACTATACTTGAAGGATTTAAAAGTAGATAATTCAGTTTTACTTATTTATAATTTCTACAATAGTCCTTAAATCAATCGCATAATTCTTGAACGGTTTTTTAAATAATATTACTAAAATATAAATAAAACCGCTTCAATTTCTTTTTATCAGCCAAAAGTGTAAGCGAAGCTGGTTCTTATCATTATAAAAATGTGAAATAATTTAAAATGAAAGTTTTAGAGGGTTCACTATCAATACTCGGTGGAAAGGCATTATATTAATTAAGTAAAACACAATATTCACTTTCAGTTATTTCCACTTTTATTTACTTAAATCAAGACCGATTAAACTGATGCGTGAGCATCAAATTAAAAAAAATTGGTTAGTGGGTAAAATTTAAACATATTTTTTACCATTTATTCTTTTAAAAAATCATTTTTAGAAAATAATATATACGTTTGTATACAATAAAAAATATTTTTGCATGATACATATGTGTAAATACAAAAACACACATATGCTAATGTGATTGGTGGCTTCCTTGGTCTTATTAAATAAGTAATTTGATAAAAAAATATTATCACAATTTCTTGGCGGGTAACTCAAAATGTCGAAGTGGGTATTTCAATTACCCGCGGGTAGTAGGTTGCTGACCACTGCTGTAGAGTCTACAGTATTATATTAAATTTTATCTCATTTGTATGATAAAAATAATAGTTATAATGCTATACACGAAATAATCTGTTTTTGATTTCGATATTTGAAAAAAAAAAAGAAAAACACTTTCGATGTAATCTAGTATTAAAATTATTATGATATATTCTTTTCCTTTTGATACATACACTTTTGTATTGACTATCTCTCTTTCGTACGATATCACGTACGTCTTTTAACAAGGTACACCAAACTCAGTAAAAAAATGTCGTATACGTCAATCCCAAATAAACAAACAAAGGCTTTTAGTGTAGTTATTTTAAAGTTTAAATTCATTTGTATTTATATAATGACTACATACTAAAACAATACCATAATGTAACAAAACTGTATTGTATATTTAGGCCGATTTGAGCTTTATTTCGGTGTAATTTAATACAAATAAACAATTATTTTGTTTGTATATTATTTTATTGTTATGATAAATTTCTCATATAAAAGATAATAAACTGTATGTTTGTAATTGATAGTGTAGAAAGAATTAATTTGTTCATTTTGCTTACAGTAAAGGCGTGGTTTATGGTTTCACGAACACCAATAATTATTAATCATTTAAATAAATACAGTTTGCAATATTGTTTAATTTTGTAAATTTAATAATTTGTATTGATTATGAGCCATCAAATTATACAAAAACTTGTTTTCAAAAGCATATATACATATGTATCAAACACGTACTTGTGGAAAATAAGTTTTTACTAAACATTTGGTTATCAACTGTTCTTATATTCAACATCAAATGAATACAAAGAAATGTTTTTTTCAGTTTCTTGAGATAAACATCACAGATTATTGAATTACGTCCGATAAGATTATTTGGGAAATAAAGACATCGTCGCCAAACCTTTGATCTGTAATATTTTTTTATCAATATAAAAACACCATTTAATCTTTAAGCTCTCTTAGGAGTTGAACTCAAAGAAATATGATCACAAAGCGTCGTTCTTTATTTTTTTAAAATATTTAATCAATATTTTCACGCAGTTTCTCAGTTTTTCACTTTTGTAAATGTTAAGAATAAAAAAATGTGCCTTGAAAAGAGCTAGAAGTTAGCCCATCGCTGTCGATGGACGTTGTTTTAACGAGAGAAAGAAAACATCACTGTCATCAAAACGTTTGAAAACAAATCGACGGGGTCGACACCGTAACCGTAAAGAATCAGTGGCGGATTAATCACATGAGAGGCCTCAGGCAAAATAAAATTTGGAGGCCCTATTTTTTGGATAACATAAAAACGTTAGTAAATTGCAAGTAAAATGATACAAATATAAAAAATCTGAACAAAAAGCATATTGGTTTTATTATATAAGCAATTCGGAGGCCCCAAGCGCGCGCCTCATTTTCTTATAGGCAAGGGTGGGCTGGACGGGCTCGCGTGGACGTGGAAAAACGGACTCGCGCGAGCCCTTTGTTGAATTTAACTGCGGCTGGCGAGCTCCTTGTTAAATGAATAAAAAGCAATATTTTCGAATCAAATCAGTAGTAATTGTATTATGAAATATTGAACATTGTTGCCTTTTGAAATTTTAAAGGTTGTTGCCTTTTGCTGAGCCCCTTGTTACAATATTGGCAGCCCACCGCTGTTTATAGGGTAATCCGCCAATGTATAGAATATAACAGACGCACAATAACATTGTGCATTTGGCCACAGAGCCTGCGACCGGCAAAACAATATACTAATTGACATGGAAAAAATCGATTGTATAACATGATAACGTTTATGTCCAATGTACACTTATTGATGTTGTAACAGGGCCGACGCCACCATACAAGCGAAATAGGCAACCGCCTAGGGCGCAAACTATAAGAGGGCGCATAAATGTAGGATTAAAATATTTTTCAATTCTTTAATAATAAAAATATCTCCAAATATTGAGCGATGGCTAAAAACAGAAAAGCCCCAATTTTTTTAATTTTGAGAATTCTGCAAATTTCTGGGTTATTGAAATTCCAAATTATGGGAAGCGATAAAAAAGGTCTGTCGTCTTTTCATTTTGAAAATTCCCTGGGGTTTCGAAATTGGAAGTACTGGAAAAGTTAAAAAAGGGTAACACATTTTTTCATTTTAGGGAATTCTGCAAATTTCTGGGTTATTGAAATTCCAAATTATGGGAAGCGATAAAAAAGGTCTGTCGTCTTTTCATTTTGAAAATTCCCTGGGGTTTCGAAATTGGAAGTACTGGAAAAGTTAAAAAAGGGTAACACATTTTTTCATTTCAGGAAATCTGTAAATTTCTGGGTTATTGAAATGGAAAATTCTAGGAAGCGATAAAAAAGGTCTGTCGTCTTTTCATTTTGAAAATTCCCTGGGGTTTCGAAATTGGAAGTACTGGAAAAGTTAAAAAAGGGTAACACATTTTTTCATTTCAGGAAATCTGTAAATTCACGGGATTTCGAAATCACCGAGTAAAAATTTCTCAATCCCGAAATTCTACACAATTTTACGGTGAATGTTGCCAAGGGCGCCAAATAATCTCGCGCCGGCACTGAAGTCGATTTGACATGAAGATGATTATATCATTTTTGTTCGTATTCGAACTCTGTATTGCAGATCAGAAAACTATCCTACAACTCTAAAGGAAGGGGTCGACAAAATAGTTGTTATTAAGGGTAACGTAATCTTTAAAAAGCGCCGAATTACGTCGGGCAGCAAGTTAACACCAACCGGTCTAGTTCGCTCTTATAACGGTAATCTACTTAGTGCTCAGTTAGTTACGTGTATCAAAAAACCCTTTCAAGGCAATGATTAAGGTGCAAAACTAGTTTACTTATTCATATTATGTGGCTTTATTTGTGTATTTCGTTGACGGGTTCTATGGCACAGCGGTTAGCGTTGTGGGCGTCCGTGCCAGATCTCACGTGTTTGAGTTCCAGTACGAACGGCATTTTTGTGTTTGTGATGTATAAAAATTCCCTCCCATCCTTTCTAATCTTTTAATAACTGGGCGTAGCGAAAGCGATTAGTTAAACACTAGTCCTGTCCAACGTTCTCTCTAAGATAAGGCCGCGCAGCAGTTGGGAAGCCCCCGCGCACTCATTCCGGGTTGGCGCGCACTACAAGACAGTTACTCAATTAATATTTGATCGGTCCGCGCAGCCTTTAAAATTTCCACGCACCTAACTTCTTGTCATAGAGGGAGCACTGGTCCTGTCTTTATCCTGGCCTTATCCTTCTTTCCCTACTACTTTCTTTGAAAAAGTGATGTCTGAGTAACAAAAAGTTATCGTATAAAAATTGCTGTTGAGATACCTTCATTAGGAGGCCACATACTCCATTTTGAGAGCGGAAATGAATACAAAATGTAAAAACTAATTGCTTAATACAACTTATTAATTTTATTTTGTTTTGTATAAATAACAGTGTAACATTGTTTTCTCTTATCAGTTGATAATTCTAGTTATGAGCGAATCCGGTGCTGACCATATTACATAAAACTGGAAATTAATACCAATAAGTATTTGATTTTTTGAATATACATAATGTCTTTTCACCAAGTATTGACAGTGAACAACCTTAGAGTGATGTATATTTTACATCTTCAGTTTATAGTGGTTGAGTGACTGAGCTGAACAGTTCTAGTAAAAAAATTGTGGATATGCTCTGTTAGAAGTTTTTAATAGGCTTTACTTCAGGAGTATAGAACATGTTGTTTAAAAAAGACCATTTAACGAAAAACACAGTTTAACACGACTAGTAGAATACACAAGAGCTATAGTGCTTTGACAAAACATCACACCAACTTTACAATTCATTTTACATTGAAAACTCAATAATATTTATTGATTGACTTGGCATTTACTTGATAGAACTCCATTATTATGCGGTAAAAATAGCAACGTATTTAGTTCAAACGTTTTTATATTTATAAGTTGATAGTTATTTCGGCTTTCGCCATCATCAGTCCTATGATTAAACTTACATTTTTCTCAGCTATATATACTGGCTCCAAAGAGATAATTCATAATGCATCATGCTATTCACTCTAACATCCCAATTCAAATTACAATTATAGTATTACACTTATTAACTCCATGGCTGTCACAGACGAGATGAGATATCTAAAATTGTTCGTGCTCACATTCCAGAGACGAGTTATCTCGTCAATATCTAATTAAATAATAGTTGCAAATTATACCCGGCGTGCTAGGTAATTACTATTAATTATCTACAGCAGCTAAAAGGCTAAATATGACTCTAGTGTTTCAAAGAACGATAAGCAATTTTGGATTTTTTCAACGTAATTAGGATTAATTAAACTGATATTTATTATTAATTACATTACATAGCTGAGAAAAATGTAAGTTTAGTCGTAGTTCTGACGATGGCGAAAGCTGAAATAGCTATCAAATAATAAATATAAAAACTGTATAACTTAATACGTTGCTATTTTTACCATATTGAGAATATTTTGTTAGCAAATATCTAACTGCTCGAGAAAAGCTTTATGTTACATTCGAAACATATTACCGATAGCTTTCCCGATGATTCTTTGAAAAACGCACTAGGAGCTTTTAGTGTTAAGCTTTTTCCCAACAATTGACTCCGTCCGTGTATTAGCAAACGAATCCGGTTAAATCTACCTTAACCGTCATTATTTAACCGTAGTTTATATATTGAAAGGTATGTGTTGGTTATCATTTATTATCATCAAACCGATAAGGCAAAGAATTACCCTCTGAGTCAATTATTCACTTCGAACCTCCATATAATTTGTTAATAGTGTGATAAAATGAAATAATTATTTCGATTACAGTGATTAAATAAAAAGAAAGAACAATATTTTATTTATACAATATTTATTAAGTAATAGACTTGCTGCACGTAAATATTTGTTGTTGTAAAACTGCAGGAAAAACTAAAAATATTCAGGATTTATTCTATAAATATCATTAATAAATGTAATGTATAGGGTATCCAATCCCGGAGACTTTTCTAATCCCGGGATTTCGGGATTGATTAATTTTCAATTCTGGAATCCCGGGATTAGGATTAGCTCACCGAAGAATTTGAAATTCCCGATTTGGTATACTTTTTCCCCAGATTATCGCAGAAGATCGTTTTTTTTTTCGTGGCAAATTTTCGGGATTTCCTCAAAATTTCTTAATCCCGAAATCCCTGGATCACGACCATGTCAATCCTGGGATTTCGGGATCAAAAAATTTAACGGGATCCCGGGATTGGATGTCCTAGTAACGCACGTACTTTTATACAATATGTCGACTGTGGAAAGGAAAAAGTACGTAACTCACACATGGTAAATTTTACAGGAGGTAAAGCAAACGTGTTTTGATGATATTGGGCTATATGCAAATTACAATTAACATTTTTTGTGCCTCTTGTAAAATCTGTTATGTGTAGGAAACGTCCCTTTTTCTTTCCACAGTCGATATGAAACATTATAAAAAATGTGAAAATATTTGAAAGAGACTGGAAATAAACTTTATATAAAAAAATTAATTACTAAAACTGTATTGTCAGCAGTTATTGTAAAATATTAAAAACAATAGTGCAACTAAATTAATCACCTATATACACTGTCTCTTTCGTATATCCTATAACTTATTATCACCGAAAGGGACAGAGCTCCAAAACATCTTTTTGTTAGATGCTGCAAACTATAGCTACAGACACTTTATATATTTTCCAAGACGACTGAAAATTATATTTGCATCTCTTTCATGCAAATGGAATTTTAAGTTAGTAAAGAAGGAAGGGGATATCTTGAATAAGATGATATAAATATTTTAGAATGGTCCTCCAGAAACGGCGTAGTTTAGTATACAGGGTGATCAAGAAATAATCACGTTCAAGAATATGAAACGGTTATGTCATTGAAACTTTTGAATTTAACGCAATAATAACGAAAGAAATTTATAATTTAAGATTTCGACTGAAGGTGCTTGGTGAAATTTCAATATTAAATTTGAATCGTTCAAATTATGTACATTTTCACAGATTTTGTCACTAACGACCCGGGTTTCGCCTTTCGGCATCTTCAGGTGTTCAAGTGCACGGATGAACTTGAACTGAAAGAAATTTAGTACATTAGAATAGATAATATAATAAGTGTCTATATCTTCTAGGTCTTTTTTTTACCATATCCGCTCTAAATTTGGATCATATGGACTCCAAATTTAGTATATCTCAACATAAGTATTTCTACAAGAACTACTTGCTACTAAGTTGCTGAAAATTTATTTTTCAAATAGAGCAGTAAGTGTAGAAGAATTGGGCTAGGACAGGACTAGTGATAAACTAATCGTTCTTGCTACGCCTCGTTTTTAGGATAGAATAGGTGGGAGGGAATTTAAGACATCGCATATATCCATGCCTTCGAACAGAAATTCTTAAACCGATAGAAAAAAAAATCAAAAAAGTCATGGGTGTTGAACACTCGACGACGCTGTCAGTGTTATTATAAATTATTATCTATGTCATAGTTTCTCAACCTTTTTGACCCCGTGACCCCTATTGAGTCTCATATTTTTCCTTGCCACCATACCCGTTAGTTATAAGTTTTTCGAGACTCGGGACACAACTATTTCGGGATCTCGGATTTGATGACTGGGAAAAAAGTGAGAAATTAAAAGCTTCCAAAATAATTTTCAATTCTAGCACCTCAAATGTTTTTGCAAAAACTTTTTTAGCTCGCATGCAGATTTGAAAAATTTTTGGTCGCTGGCAAATTTTCAAAACCTGGGAATTTACGGATTTTCCAAAATTTGAAGAATGTCGGACCTCATTTGTCTAGGGTGCCCGTAGCCCGCAAAACTGTGCTGTGACCCTTAAATAATATTTCCTTGGAACATGCTGTGGACTCCAGGTTGAGAAACCGTGATATATGTAACAATAATGTTTACAAAAGTAATAAAATATTTATTTTAACAAAAAAAGACTGGTGCAGTTTTACACGTAGTAATCTTTCTATTTGTACCAATTAACTATGGAAACAAATTAAATGGTCAGAATTTTAATCAGTTTTTGGTTAGAATACAAATATTATACGGTCAGAATATTTTATAACTATTTTGATTACGTTAGATTTTTTAAAAATTTCATTTAAATTATGACTATTTACACTGACCATTTATTATAAATTCTAATAGGAAAAATACGAGCCATTACATTATTCATATTATTTGTATAAAATCTTCTAAAAAGTGTTAATATTTAAAACCTTTTATTTTCTATAGCAGCGATCATTAGACAACACAATATATCAAACAATTCTTATCTTGTTAAAAGAAAAAATGTTTGTATACAATATACATAGTTACCTACCTAAGAAAACTGCCCTTACATCTAAAGAGGGTTTTCCTTTTAAATATTTACGCAAAGTTCTCGACTTCGGCGGGACTGCGCATGCTCGTCAAAAGAAAATCGATTTTCCTTTCAGACCCTCAAACAGAAGAAGGGGGTGTTGAACTGAGCTTATGATTGGCTGCGCTACCGGAAGCAGGGGAGGGTTGAAAAGAAAATGTAGGAATATTTCGGAGATACCAGCAACGAAGGGTAGAATGACTTGTATATACGAAACGAGAATTTTCTTTTTAGGCAGTGAATTTTGGAATTCAATTTCAAACGTAATTAATGAAGAACGTTTCGCTAATATTCTTTGAAATAAATCCTTGAATAGTTTCGATTATGGCATGCAGCTAAAATAAACATTTTTTTTCCAATTACAAAAAAAATGCTTATTATTTATGCAAAAAAACAGTAATTTTAATCATATTTCTTAAAACATATCAACTTTAGAAAAGCAAAAAAACGTGACGTCTTTTATTTGTCACATTTAGGTGTTCACTGGTAATACTTGGTAGAAAAGCATTATATTAATAAAAACGCAATATTCTTTTGTACTTTATTCCACTTTATTTAAAAGGTCAGGACCGGTTTCGCTCATTGCGAGCACTTTCAACTGATTATATTTGCTTAAAAAGCATCTCCATTCTAACTGAATCGTTTGATTGTTTGTATATTAGATTTAAAATAAAAAGTTTAGAGATCTTGAGAATTAATAAGAACATTTTTTCATGCCTATTCTATAGATTAACGAGAGGTAGGCTGCAGGGGGCTCGTAGGGGCTCGCGCAAGCCCCTTGTTAATATAAGAGATTAGTACGTAACTGCAATTTCTGACTTAAATATTTCCTAGGACAGCTTCAGTATATACAGTATTGATAAGTAACAATTGATTGCTTATTTAAGTGTTGGATATTATTCCATTGGAGTAATAAAAAATTGCTTTCATATAAAGCAAACTCCTTTTTAAGGTATTGGCAGCCCACAGCTTAGATTAACTGATACAATTAAAAGAAGTCAATTGTTAGTTATTAGATTTTAAATAATAAGAAAATCTTCTTATTGAAAACTACTTTAAATATAAATGTTCCCCAAAGACATTCACTAATATAATAATAACACATCCAGTGAAATAATAAAGTAATCAAGTTTAATCATATATTAATGACGATTTTTCCTGAAGTAAGTTTGAAAAGAAGTTGTATTTTAATCTTTAAGCTTTTTTCACTTTTAGGGTGTTCACTGTCAATACTTGGTGGAAAGGCATTATATTAGTAAAAACACAATATTCCTTTGTACTTCATTCCACTTTATTTAATATGTCAGGACCGGTTTCGCTCATTACGAGCATCGTCAACTGATAAATTATTAATGTCATTATTTTCATTGTATCACTTTGTCGAAGAATTCCCAAATTTTAATTATGTTTGTAATTACTTTCAATCCCCATTCTAAATTTATTAATCTGAGATGACTTTTTAATTATATGTTAGATGTCTTAAACATTTTAATTTTGTGCTATTTTAGAATCACTTTTAATGTAATTGGTATTTTATTTTCAATGCCAATTGTTGTTTATAACTGTTCATTTTTGTATAAATAGCATTGTTAAATTATATTTCTTATCAGTTGACGATGCTCGTAATGAGCGAAACCGGTCCTGACATATTAAATAAAGTGGAATGAAGTACAAAGGAATATTGTGTTTTTACTAATTTAAGCTTTTTTATCATTATTCAAAAACAATATCGCCACTCTTTAACAACAACCACACTCTAAATTTTTAAATAAACATATTACAATTTCTGAATCGTTGTATGATAATATTTATTTAGAGTCCTGAGTCATGTCGTATTGAGATAGATACGATACGAGCAGCTTCCTACTGAGCCCAAGAATAAAATTGGTACACAATGAATGTTTAGACGAATCGAAAAGGCTTATTTGCGTCTATCAATGTATCTTCAGGGATGCTTAAGCAATAATATTATTATTTTTTTAAATTTTAATTTAATATTATGTCCACTCCCAATTTGGAAAATATGACTTCCTAATAGAGGTATCACAACAATTTTTTTTTCGAGAACTGTATGTTACTTAATTGCTCGACCTTTATGTTTTTCGAGAATAGTAGAGATAAAAATGAAAAAGGTAAGAATAGGACAAGTGGTTTGCTGATCACTCTCGCTTTGCCCCGTTATTTTAGAATGAAGTTTGGGTGAAAGTTTTTAAACATTACAAACATCCATTGTTTTTAAAAGAGAAATCGATAAATTGATTGAATAAATGCTGTTTTACTGGGACTTTAATCTGTGAGATCCAACACGGAAGTCAACGACGTTGACCACTGCGCTACGGACCCGACAGTTATTATATATATATTTATTCATGTCCGCTTTCAATGTGGAACATATGGCCTTCTATTGGAGGAATCTTAACAGAAGTGTTCTACGAGTTAGTTAGTCGTTCGGCCTATCTTTTCCAAAAAGAGTAGAAGGAATAAAGGGTAAGGTTATGACAAAACTAGTGGTTAACTAATCGCTCTTGGTACGCCTAATTGTTGAAAGGTAAGAATGATGGAGGGAAATTAATACATCAAATCACCCATGCCTTTGAACAAAAATCGATCGAAAAAATGATCTTTGTACTAGGACTTGAACCCGTGAGATCCGGCACGGAAGCCAGCAACGCTGACCCAACAAATGAAGATTACAAGAAATACAGTAAAAAATAAAACATTCACAAAGATATATGTTGTTACAGATCTATTAATACATAACCAAGACTTATATTAGTTGTTTGTAACAAACATTCCTATTCTTGGTTTTTCATAAAATTTCTGTGAAACTTATTTTGTTAACAAGCTGTATTAGAAGTTCATAATGTTGTTGTATCAGTTAAAAACGCCCATGAAAAAAGTAGAAGAGTGTTTTATTATTTTTTTTATCGTGGAAACAAATTAAAATTCTTTTTTGAACAGTTGTCGTTGTGCTCTTTTGTACATAAAATCAAAATGAATAAAAATAGCGATAATATGCATAAACCAAACCATTTTTTTTAAGAGAAAATCAGTTCACGAAATTTAAAAATGGCTTAGAATTAAATGAACTTTCGGTTAGGTCATTTCCACTTATAGTGTAGCTCCCCATAGAACTCTGTTTGGCTACAATATTTTATTTTTGAATTGAAATAAAATATTATACGCACGGATAGTTGTGATAAAAAATTAAAATATAAAAAATATATATTTTGTTATACTTTCAACAGAATCAAAAATCTTCACTTGTACATATTTGTAATTATTTTTAACCCTTCAAAAATTGACTGCGTTGTTTTTTTGCAATTCTTACCGATGTGCTAATATAACCATACGTTGAAATGAACGATTTTTTATGTTCAGTGATGTATTACATAAACATCACGTTGTTTATTCAGATTGTAATATTATTTTTTTAAAACCTCTGAATTATGAATCTTCAGTAACGAGCGCGCATCTGAAATGATTCAATGATTGTTTTCAAACTTGCACACAATGCTTCCACGATGACTTGCAGTAACATTTCATAACAGGCCACGTCGAATCTTAAAAATCGTGCGCAATGTACCACTTCTAGAAGAAAATTAATATGAAATATATTTGTAATATATTCTTGTCGATTCTGCACAGCGGTGGGGTGCCAATACGTCAGCAAGAGCCTCGCTCAATCTCAGCTATTAGTAATGTGCAGATGAAGAGATGGAATTTTTTTGATTACTCGTCTAAATTGTTTACTTCCGTGACGGATTTTACACATTCGAGTTCTATTACGAAGACTATATTTTTTAATCGACTTATCGACTTCTGTTCGAAGGTATGAGTGTTTTCGATGTCTAAAATAATCCTTACCACCCTTCCAATACTTAAGATAAACGGCGACGTAGCGAGAGCGATTAGTTAACCACTAGTTCTGTCCCACTTATCTGTTTATCTCTACTCTCTTTCAGCGGTGGGCTGCCAAAATGTTAACAAGGGGCTCGGTTGATCTAAGAGATATTCGCGGTATTTTATTTTTTATCACTCTTATATAATGATTTACAATAATTATGAAATCAATCGAATGTTAATTAATATTGTGTAAAAATATACTGCTACATAAATTTTAAAATCCCTCATGATATCTTTTCGTATGCACCCGAAGTAAATGTATTTACGAGAAATTTCCAAATGCAACTAAGTCTTTTTTTTTCATATAACAAATAAACCATCTACAGAAATTAGTGTTGATCTGAGAATATTATTTTACTTTAACAAGGAGGCTCGCGCGAGCTCCTCCGAGCCCTCTTCAATCCACCCCTGCTCTCTTTGAACAAAATAAGTTGAACAACTGAATAATAAGCAGTTCTCGTAGAAAAAAACAATACGTTAGAAAGATATATGCTCTACATTGGGAGGAAACATGGGTTTTAAAAAAGTGAAAATTCTGTACGAGACAAAGAAATTTCATTAGTGATTTTAAATTTTTGACGTAATCGATAAATTATCAATTGAAATATAAATTAGTTCAAACATCATTTTAGTACTCAGCGTAAATAAGAAATGTTCTTTTTGGCTTATCTTTCATTGACTAAATCAGGGATTGTCAAACTATGTTTTACGGAACACTGGTGTTCCACGAAACCTAAATAGGTGTTCCGCGAACACCTACATAACTTGAAAACACTTATTTTACAATATTTTCGATAACTAGTAAGGATGATTCCAAGGCTTAGAAACCATTTTCTGTGACCACTAAGCCAGTAGAATTAAGTGAAATTGATTGAAAATGTAATTGACTTAATCAGTGGTTCTGATTCGAAACAAATGAAACAAAGATTAGTCATAACATGATTTCTAGTTTATTTTATTAGAAGAGTCCTCCAAAGTTTCTTAATAACGTGTTTGTTTGTATTTTAACTATTAGGAATAACCCAACTTAAAAAAAGCTAAGTGTTCCGTTGCAGAAAAGTTTGAGAAACCCTGGTCTAAATAATATCTGTATTTTTTTTATATCCGATAAAATCTGTAGTTACTCTTTTGTGTGTATAAATGAATACGATATTGTAAAACTGCACCAGAATTGTTCAAGTGTACTGTGTTATATGGAGGTATAACGATCACTGCAAGATCGATGCGCGCTAGATTTTCTGCCCAGTCACGATTTTGATTTTTTCTCGCCCCGTCCGGGAATCGAACCCGGCTCGTTAGCGAGCGAGTCGGTAAGCCACGCCACGCACAATACGGTGGCCGTGTCTCAGATTTGTATCTCAATTTAGACTTGAAGGCCAGCCCACGTTTAACACTAAAAAATCGTATGACAGTAGGTAAAAAAAGGATTTAGTATGCTAGTAAGAAACATGAATTTAACATTAATAAAAACACAAATGAAGAATTTCACTTTGTTAAAAATTTCCCAAATTTTTAATTATGTATATAATTATTACTTTCACCACTTTAAATTTATTAATCTTTGATGATTTTTTAATTATATGTTTATAGGTGTTAAACATTTTAATTTTGTGTAATTATATAGTCACTTATACTATAATTTGTAAATTCTTTTCATTGTCAATTGTTGTTTACACCTTTTATTTCAATTTAATTTTGTATAAATATCACTGTTAATATATTTTTCTTATCACTTGGCAGTGCATGCAATGAGTGAAACCGGTCTTGACAAATTTAATTAATTAAGTGGAATAAAGTACAAAGGAATATTTTGTTTTTATTAATATAATGCCTTTCTACCAAGTATTGACAGTGGACACCCTAAAAACAAATAACAGTTTATGCAGAACGTTTGCCTATTTCTTAAATAACTAATAACCAGTGCTTTTTGTGAAAAGAGGTGCCGGAAGTCATTTCTTGTCAACTACTAAACTAAATTAACTAAAAGTTTTTTTTCAATCCATATCCGTTCCCAATTTAGAAGATATAACCTCCTAATGGAGGTATCTCGAAAGATTTTTTTTACGAGAACTGATTGTTAATCAGTTGCTAAACCTTCTTTCTTTTAAAGCATTAAGGATAGAAATATAGGGTTAGGGCAGGACTAGTGGTTAACTAATTGCTCTCGCTTTCCTCATTAATTTTTGGATTGGAGGGTTGGGAGAGAATACCTGCGAATATAACTTAAAGATTGATTTTGCTATAAAATATAAAATAACTTAGATTATTCCACGTATTGTGCTACAAACTGTGTCACGTGTTTCGCCTCTTTCAGAGGCATCATCAGAAAGAGGCGAAATACGTGTCACAGTTTGTAGCATACGTGGAATAATCTAAGTTATTTTATATCAAAATGAACTTTCACAAAGTTACCGCCGATCCATCGGAAGTATTGATTTTGCTTTCTAATTCATATTACACAGCTCAAATTTTTTGCCGTTATTATTTTTTCGCGAAGTGATGTTTTAAAATATATTTTCAATAGTTTTCGAAGCAAAATATAAATATTAAAGAAGAATTTGAGTGTTGGAGAAATCACGGTTTTCTTAAATGTGTCAACTTTTTATAGTAAAAACATTTTTTGAACACTAATTGTGATTTCCATTCATATATTTTGTTATGGACTATCAGAACTGATATTAAACAGTATTTTACAAAATTTGTGACTAATCACTTATTATTTAAAAAAAGGAATATAATTTGGATACCAAAGATTAGTTTTGTAACAAAATTCTATATTATGGAAATAAATTAAGCAATTTCTGGGTGTAGCGAGAGTGATTAAACCTAGCCTTATCCCTCCATCCCTACTACTCTCTTTGAAAAAAGAGAGGTTGCGCGACTGAGAACAGTTCTCGTAGAAAGAAATTCTGTTGTGATACCTCCATTAGGAAACCAAATGCTACACATTGGGAGCGGACATGGATAAAAATGCAAGTTCTGGTAAGTGAGAAATTGGTAGTCAAAGACACCGACAGTCCAGTGCTGGTGCTACGTGCAGGTGGAGCAGCCTAAATTGCATAATTGTATATGATGGTTTTAGCTACATTTAGATAGGAGGTTATGCTACTTTCCAAAACGAATCAATAAAATAATCATTTTTTTCCGTTTTCATTAATCGTTTTTGAAACACACGAAAAAAATTAAAATAAATCATTTTCATAAATCAAATATTTACCTTTATAAAGAAGGGACGTGTTTGATAATAATATTATGTGTTTGATATAGATTCATTCCGTTAAAGAATTTTAAAAATTCACCATGACTTGCAGAATTAATTTCTTTATTATTTGTTCATACAAAATATGTCCGAGTGAGCCACAGGTGTACGTTGGACCTATGTCATAATCAAGATCTATTCTTTCATTTCTATCACTTTTATTTGTGAAAAAACGTTTCATTTTTATATCAATGGACCCAAATATGTCAAATCGATATTTGTTTGAAAGTATTTTTTATCATTCGGAATGTCAATCTTAAATCACTATCACTATTCGCTGTGTAATTCACTGATGGATCAAAGCCTCTCAAATATTTCTATACTATTTTTTACAATTATGTTTTATAATACATTTAAACCACATATAGAAATTGCTTAAAAAAAAGTAATTTTACCGAAAGAAATTAGAAATTTAACGAAAATTAAATTCTTACGTATTATCAAAACAACAAATCGATCTAAGTGTAGTATATAATATAAGGATTAGTTGTAAGAAACGACGTGAAAAACTCGACATTTTTAATGGATTTTTAAAACTTTTTTATCTATGTCCGCTCCCAATGTGGAGTATATAACCTTCTAATGAAGGTATCTCAACAGAAGTTGTTCTACGATAACTTTTTGTTACTGAGTCGTTCAACTTCATTTTTTTAAGAGAGTGGTAAGAGTAAAAGGATAGGACAGGAATAGTGGTTAACTTATCGCTCTCGCTAAGTCCTATTGTTAAAGGATCGGAAATGGTGGGAGAGGCATCACAAACACCCATGGCTTCAAACAGAAATCGATTAATCGATCGAAACAATGCTGTTCCTACTGAGGCTCGAACCCGTGAGGTCTGGCATGAATGTCCACAACGCTAATCTTTTACCAACGCTTTATTAGCGACTAATTATTTGTTTAATTCTGCTTATTTTATTAATTTATGTTTGATTTAATTTAATTTAAAAAATAGAATGAGTTTTGTTAGTTTTCATGTAAAAACTTACAAATCAGTAACTTGTACACTTGTAAATATTTTTTATGAAATATTGATGTCAAATTATGCCGTGCATTTGTTGGATTAAACCGCGCAGTTTTTGAATTTTTCACGCAGCTAGCTTCTCATCTTGCTCGCCAGCATAACTAAAATTTAATAAGGAGCTCGTGCGAGCCCTTCCGAGTCACTTCCAGCTCACCCTGGGTGTAAGAGGATTGGTGGAATGAATTCTGGAGCCACCGCACGATGGTCATATTTGTGACTTCACTTATGTCAAACGAAGAAACAATAAGTAATACCATGGATGGGGGTGAGAGTGGGCTCTACTGGCACACAGACTAGTGGCAAATACATATTTCGATATCTGACACATATTATATTAACATATTTCAAATATGTTCAGTCACTTTCGTCTGCGCTTTCAAATAAAATAAATGACGGATGGATTTTTGAAAAGAATTTATTTTTTATATCGATCATATCGACTGTGGAAATGAAAAAAGGACGTAACCCTCAATTTTCCAAAACAGCTTTTTTCGATAATCACAATGCATACAACTTGACACACATTCTACCAAAAGGATGGAAGCTCAAGATGCCAAATAAGTATCTAAATTTAGCTTTTAAGTTAGAAAAAGATGACCTTGTAAAAAATTAAAACCAAGAAAAAACACTGAAATAAAGATTTTTCCGAGACATTTTTTTCAATTAATATTAGGTTATGTCAATTAAACACCAGCTTAGAAGTATCCGTGCACTTCAAGGTTGTTTATAATTCATAATTTGCATATGTCACAAAATCATCAAAACACGTTTTTAGCGCCTCCTGTAAAATTTGATATGTGTGGGTTACGTCCTTTTTCCTTTCCACAGTCGATATCAAATACTCCCGTAGGAATTGAACAAAATATCAAAAATTATTTTTGTCTACGATTATTACAGCAATGCTTCAGATTTCTAGGTTAGCAATATAACAGTACTGCATTCAAAGATAGACTCAGCCAAAAATAAGATGAATAATTCTTATAAAACACAAGAATAATTACCTAAAGCGTCTCAATTTTGTGAGAAATGGTCAATTGTCTTGTTTTAGAGAGAAACTTCACATTGTCATGTAGAGTGAAGTCAATTGATAGTGGCACTCTATAGATCACCAATCTCTTCAATACGAATTCATTTATAAAAATCATTCAACTTGTGATTCATAATTTGGATGTAAAACATAAATATTACAATTTTTAAAAACATCTTAAGGTTTCTTAATTTAAGATTTCGACTGAAGGTGCTTGGTGGAATTTCAATATTAAATTTGAATCGTTCAAATTATGTACACTCCCACAGATTTTGTCACTAACGACCCGGGTTTCGCCTTTCGGCATCTTCAGGCGTTCATGACAACGTTCACTTTAATTGACACGGTGCTTGTAACTGATCTACGTGTAAATAATATTAAGTGTAATTAAAAAATGTATCACTTATGATGACTAGATGAGCTTATCCTTTTCGCCAGATATTTGAAAGTTGAAAAATCATACGAGAAAATATTGTTGTCATTCGAGATCAACTCAAAATAAATTGACATCACAAACAACCATGTCTTAGCTCTCACATTCAAATTTGACATTGACGTTACTGGAAATCGAGCCCAGACCCGCCCTGGTTGGTAGAGCACGCTCTAACCTACTGGACCACAGCGAGAATGTTGTCTGTTTGTGCTTGTCTGGAATATTCAACGTCTGAAAATATCAAATGTCAAATCTTGGGTCATTGTAGAAAGTAGACAAAACTTATAAAAGTGTACAAAATTTTGTCACTAACGACCCGAGTTTCGCCTTTCGGCATCTTAAGGCGAAGCCCGGGAATGTACATAATTTGAACGATTCAAATTTAATATTGAAATTCCACCAAGCACCTTCAGCCGAAATCTTAAATGATTGAAATTTGGTAAAACGATATGATAGTAAGTTGTTAGTTGTCAGGGGGTTCGTTCAAAAGCAAAAAATCACTTAGCTAATTCGGTCACGATAAAAGGGAAATGCCCTATTAATACATTCGATCTGGCTGCGTGGCACAATTTAGTGGGCGGGCGGCGGGCGGTGCGGGGTGGCACAACGGTTCGCGTGCCTGACACGTGCAGTTGCGGATTAGCTTGCGTATCTCGGCGCGACAGAAAACGAGGATTTCGGCTTGTCGGCCATCAGCAGACTAAAGTTCACGAAGAAAAAAATACCGCTTGTAATCTTCAACGGAAATCGAATTGAATAATTGAGTAGAGTCGGCATTTTCTTGACAACAACATTACTGTAATGATGAAAAAAGCTTTCAGGTATAGTTCTAAAACAGGATCACAGAGACCTATCAACAAAAACATAGTTTTAATTTTACTCAAGTATTGATTGTATTGGCATTTATTTTGTAGGACTCCATTGTAATAAAGTGAAAAATTCAGGGCTGTGGAGTTGTGTAAAAAAAGATGTTCATTTTAACTCGTATATAAGTCACTTTTAGGGTGTTCACTGTCAATACTTGGTGGAAAGGCATTATATTAATAAAAACACAATAATCCTTTGTACTTCATTCCACTTTATTTAATATGTCAGGACCGGTTTCGCTCATTACGAGCATCGTCAACTGATAAGAAATATAATTTAACAGTGCTATTTATACAAAAATGAACAGTTATAAACAACAATTCCCAAATTTTAATTATGTTTGTAATTACTTTCAATTCCCATTCTAAATTTATTAATCTGAGATGACTTTTTAATTATATGTTAGATGTGTTAAACATTTTAATTTTGTGCTATTTTAGAATCACTTTTAATGTAATTGGTATTTTCTTTTCAATGCCAATTGTTGTTTATAACTGTTCATTTTTGTATAAATAGCACTGTTAAATTATATTTCTTATCAGTTGACGATGCTCGTAATGAGCGAAACCGGTCCTGACATATTAAATAAAGTGGAATGAAGTACAAAGGATTATTGTGTTTTTATTAACTCGTATATAAGTATTCCATCAGATTATCTTTAGTCAGCCAAGCATACAATGTCAACACTATGAACTATTGTGGTTTAAAGACACATATATATTTTTTTAACTGTTTTGAGCCGCTCATATTTCATGACTCCAACTCCGACTCCACAGCCCTGGAAAAATAACAAAGTATTTTAGTTCTAAAAATATTAATTTGTTATAAATGATGGCTATTTTGGCGTATGCTTTCATCAGAACTATGTTTAAACCTACATTTACTGAAGATATACACAATACGTCTTATCCACTTTAAAATCATAATTTATATTAAAAAATATTATATTACATTTATTAAACATGGTTTTAGTGAATAATATAAAATTAAAAATAACTCGTGTTTCGGCTCTTTCAGAGGCATCTTCAGACTTAATATCGCAAATTTTGCTTAAGTAATGAAGCAAGATTGATTCTAAAATTTTAAATTATTAAATTAGGAAATGGAGTTTGGGTTTTTTTTCCTTTTAAGGGAAGCAAGGAGGGGGTGATAGAATCGAAATAAAGCAAACAAATAATGATACAAATAAGCTGCAATCAATCAGATTGGGATTTTTCCATTTTAAGGGAAGCAAGGAGGGGGTTATAGAATCAAAACAAAGCAAACAAATATAATCATACTACTAATGACGTTAAACATTACAAACTATTAAACTAATGAGCTGCAATCAATCAGATAGGTTGGTGATTACTCTATTTATTGGAAACAATGTAAGTAATGGCGAGCCACCTGTCTTATTAAGAGTATTATTTAATAATATTTCTTTTTTGTTAGTGTTTCTAAGAACGATAACAAATATGGCATAGTTCAAAATAAATTATTTTTGATTGAAGTGATTTATTGTTAGTTACAACAGTGGTTATTTTACATAAACTTAATGGAATTTATTTTTAAAAATACCAATTTACTCAAATAGAAATATTACATTTCCTCACCATGTTTACAATGGGACATCAAACCCAGTCCCGGCGATGTTTCCGAATTCCCAACACAGGAAAACACAACCCCATTCAATCGTCATGCCCAGCACGGCAAATGAACAAGGAAAAAGATTAGCGTGCGACTGGGAGGGTGAGAGTTCCCGGCTCGAATACTATCATGTTACAATTTCATTACGAAATCATTACCCGCGATTTGCGATTGGGGGAGCGGGAATATTGGCAGAAACAGAAAGAAAGCTCAATTTATCATTTATGACCAACCATTGGTATCATTGCTATATTTTGAAATATTTGAATAAATACTATATACGTCGGGTCCGAGGTCCAGCGGTCAATATTGTTGGCTTCCGTGATAGATCTGACATGTTCAATTTCCAGTACAAACAGTATTTTTAAAAATTGATTTATAGATTTTTATCCGAAAGCTAAGCTGTGATATCTAAAACATCCCTCTAAAATAACGAAGCGTAGCAAGAGTGATTATCTAACCAACTGTGCTGTCTGCCATTTTTGACTCCCTGGAATGTCTATACCGTCTTCTTAAACTCGTACTCATTCTTTTCGAAAAAGAATAAACTGGTCAGTATTTTAGAACACTTCTGTGAGATACCTCATAGATATCAATACAAATTTTTAGGCTTCAAAACTAACTTATATTACTTTGAAGGTGTTCACTGTCAATACTTGGTGGAATGGCATTATAATAAAAATAATAAAAGATTTTTAGTACTTTTTCCACTTAAAATTTATTTGATCAGGACCGGTTTCGCTCCTCACGAGCATTATCAACTGATATAGGAAAATAAATTAAACAGTGCTATTTATACAAGTTAAATTGAAATAAAAAGGTGTAAGCAACTACTAACAATGAAAAGTAATTTACAAATTACATTATAATTACACAAATAATGTAATTTGTAAATTCCTAATCAAATAAATTTTAAGTGGAAAAAGTACAAAACTAACTTATATTATATTATATATCCCATTTACTGTTTGTTCAGGTATGAATATAAATTTATTATCGCACATGGAATTTTCTGATATATTATGTTATCCAAAAAGCGGTGTCTCCAAATTTTATTGCGCCTGAGACCTACCATTTTCATATTACGCCACTGTAACTACGGTATTGATAAATTCACCATTTTGATCCTTACCGTGTTTCTGATACACCTGACTGGCACTGTTAATAAGCTCAACAATAAAATTCAGTACAGTGTAGCTGTGTTGAAAGTTTCACGACCACTTCGTGTATTCGCAGGACTCATTGAACAACTTGGCAGAAGAGTGCGCATGCCGCCTGATTGAAGGATGAAAGGATTTTTGGCCTGAAAGAGCGGAGACACACGTTCGAGTGCTGGTTAATCGACACGCGATACTGGATTTAGTCTGCATTATCAGCATATGAAACCTCAACAGACCAAGTCGAAAGAAAGTCTATTCAAAAAAATATGTTGCAATAATTCTTGTAATCTTATTTCAATAGTATTATATAAAAAAACACTCTAATAAGTTAATTAAATTTGAATCGTTCAAATTATGTACACTCCCACAGATTTTGTCACTAACGACTCGGGTTTCGCATTTCGGCATCTTCAGGCGTTCAAGTGCACGGATGAACTTGAACTGATGCTTAGTAAATGAGTATTTCGTGTTTATATAATAAATAAATGTATCACTGAGTCTAAAGCCATTGCTGGCGAAAAGGATAAGCTCATGGGAATGCCCAAAAATTTGAGTAGTAAGTTGTTTTAAGAATTATATTGATTTATTTGTCGGCAAACACCTGAAGATGCCGAAAGGCGAAACCCGGGTCATGAGTGATAAAATCTGTGGGAGTGTACATAATTTGAACGATTTAAATTTAATATTGAAATTCCACCAAGCACCTTCAGTCGAAACCTTAAATTAATAAGTTTATATATTGAATCGAAATTTTCTCGAAAAAACTCTGTAATAAAAGGTTAAAAATGGTGACTTTTTTGGTAGTTATTTTAGTAGATTGTCGTACATTTATATATCGACTGGGGAAAGGAAAACGGACGTAACCCACACATACTAAATTTTACAACAGGCACAAAAAATGTGTTTTGATGATTAAGGGCCAAATGCAAATGATGAAATATACACAACCTTGAAGTGCACGGAGACTTCTAAACTGGTGTTTAATTAACATATTCTAATATTAATTTTAAAAATTGTCAAAGAAAAACCTTTTTTTCAGTCTCTTTTCTTGGTTAAATTTTTTATAAGCTCATCTTTTTCAAACTTAAAAGCTAAATTTAAATACTAATTCGGCATTTACAGCTCACATCCTTTTGATAGAACGTGTATCAAGTTTGATACATTGTGATCATCGAAAAAAAGCTATTTTGAAAAAACTGTGGGTTACGTTCATTTTCCTTTACACAGTCGATATAATATAATTCATTGGTATTCTGCTAGAAAACTTTAAGTACAAATGTGTTGTTTGAGTAAACTGTAATTTGTAAATTCTTTTCAATGCCAATTGCTTATTACATTTTTTCATTTCAATTTGTTTTTGTATAAATAGCACTATTATATTATATTTATTACCAGTTGATACAATGCTTGCCATGAGCGAAACCGGTCTTGAGGAATGTTGTGTTTTTCTTAAACGTTTTAATTAATTTACAAACATTTTACAACTATGAAAACTGACGCCTTTGTTTCCCGTTACCTCATATATATACACATACACAGAATAAATACACTTTGCATACTAAGTATCATATAAAACAAATATTATTGAGTAATACCAAAATACCAAAGTGACAAGATACTTTGTAAGCTTAGAACATTTTATTGCATTTCTATTTTCCACCATCTTTCGCCTACGTAATAGTATTATTAATAAAAAAAATCAAAAATTATTTATTACACCTCATTAGTCCCGCGGCCAATCATAAATCAGACAGTTAAATAAAATAATATAAAACGAAAAAAAAACAATCGATATTTTTATAGGGGCATCCCATCCTGTTCTGTGCTATTGTCTATAAGTCGGGAATCCCGCCAAACGTAACAATCTCTTTTCAAAGCACAAAACACCGGAAATATCTTCGTACAATATAGCTAAATTCAACAATAATCACAATAAAAAGGTTCTTACTTGTCTGAAGTGACCATGATTTATATAAAATAAAAAAATATATAGTTTTTAAATCACATTTACGGTCAGACATTCTATAAACGTTTTGATTAGCCTGTTCCTGTCAATATGCGAAAGCATTATATAATAAAAAACGATTTTTTGTTTGACTGTATGACATATACTCGCAATGAGCGAAACCTTTCTGACCTGTTAAATAGGAGTATTAAGTATAAAACGAATATTGTTTTTTATTGAATTCAAAGTATACCACTTAAATTGCTATTTGAAAATAAACTTAAGCTCTTTGAGCCCCTAATACTGGTTGAAAACATTTTTTCTGTGTACAGTCAAAATAAAACTTTTCGTCTGTCTGTTTATTATGCTGTAATGTACAGTTTATTCTAACCATAGTTTTGTGTACCTGTGATTTGCTTAAATTACACAATTATATCCTGCACAAATGTGTTAACCCTCCAGAGACGAGAGCTTTTTTCCGATAAAAAAAATATTTTTTAAACCATATTGAAGTAACGATACTTTAATTCTGCATTTTTTTGAATATATAAATGTCATTTACTTCTGCTTTACTGTTATTTTTTTTCGTAAATAAGAGTTGAATAAAATAAAATATTGTGTATTATTGTACTTCAATTTTACCACGTCATTGCTCTTTGAAATAGCCTTTAACACTGACTGAAAACATTTTTTATCTGTGTACAGTCAAAATAAAACTTTTCGTTTGTCTGTTCATTACGCTGTAATGTACAGTTTATTCTAACCATAGTTTTGTGGACCTGTGATTTGCTTATATTACACAATTATTATAAAGATGATATCCTACACAAATGTGTTAAGTGAAAGATTTTAAATTAAGTTAAATGAAAATTAAATTGAAACATTTATGTAAAATGAAATTATTATCTTGAAATATATTGAAAAAGTACTTGTATTATTTGTACATAAAATGAGACTTGATACAATAACGTCCACGTCAGCCATCTATATTAAACATCGACTTAATTTACTTATTTTACAAAAAAATATATATATCCACTAATTTCGATTCACTCGAAACAAACAAGGACAGATTTTTGTTCTTTTTTGGTTTTTAAATCTTGGTCGCCGTATTGTGAATGCACAATTCGGTAGCCATAAAAATAAAATAAAAAAATATCAAAAGAGGAAGAAAAAAGTGGAATAAATTGATGGGCAGTATTTTCGCCTTACCGAATTTTATACTCGCTCCGGTCATTGTCGCTTAAATCCGAAATGCTGCGCGACCTTTCGCTTTTTGTTATTATTATCAGACGTTTTTTTTTACATACAATTCTAAATCAAGAAATCTGGACGGTATAATATGAGAAACAGGTTATTATTAATATAATAGCCTTAGAAATATCATTCATCTACAGGTGGATTCTTATACTAACATATTTAATTTAAAAAACAGAAACAATTTTAATTATAATAAATTTATCAAATTTGAATCGTTAAAATTATGTAAATTCACACACATTTTGTCACTAACGACCCGGGTTTCGCCTTTGGGCATCTTCAAGCGTTCAAGCGCACGGATGAATTTGAACTAACGCTCAGTAAATGAATGTATCGTTAAAATAAAATAAAATAACTTAGATTATTCCACGTATTGTGCAACAAACTGTGACACGTGTTTCGCCTCTTTCAGAGGCATCCTCAGACAACTACTTTCGCAAATGCTTGCTTAAGTACGAATGATTTTAATTTTACTATTCTGATATATTATAATAAACGAACATAATTTTAATCACAACAGTAACGTAGAAATACTCCACCAAGTAAATAAAAAAGGCTTAAAAATGAATAGTTTAGAATCTTTCGAAATAAATAAAAGCATTAACAATAAAGAAATATTATTAAATAATATGTTGAATAAAACAGGTGGTTTGCCACTATTAAATATATTTTCTAACGGCTTAACCTGCCCTAATTGATGCAAATCATTAGTTAATCATTTCTTAATGTAAATGTCATTTGAATTACCATTATCATTTTTTTGTTTTTCTATCATCCCCTCCTTGCCTCCCATTTTTATTTGATTTTTACTCAAATCATCAATGTATCATTAAATTTAAAGCCATTGCTGGCGTAAAGGATTAGACCATGGGAATGCTTACAGATTTGAATGGTGAGTAGTTTTACGAATTATATTACTATAATTAAAATGTTTATTACCTCTTAAAAATAATTTTATAAAACTCATCAAAGAATAATCATGTTAAAGTGGAAACTAATTATAAAAATGAATGTAATTATAATCTAGCGAAAATACAAAATAATTTTACAATAATAAAATTAGTAAGTAAACGATGAGTTATCTATTTCCGGACAAATCAGGCATATTGTGGATTTTTTAAAGTGGAATTAGTAGAATTAAGTATTTCATTTTTTTGATCACATTAATTAAAACAGTAAAAATAAATTGAACTTTTCATTTAAACATAAACGATATTTAAAAAAGAAACACCCTAATCATACGGTCGCATATTATTGCAAAATTTATCACAAAAGGTAAAATGCAGAAGCTACGTTTTTTTAAATTAATCTTTCAACTTTTAAGAAAACACATTTAACATGCCGACCTCGGTCGATTTTATAATCATAATAAAAAAATTATTAACGCCCTGTCATAATTATTGTTATATGTAAAATGAAATATTTTCTTTAACCGCAGCTCCAGTATGTCGATTAAAACGAACATTTTTATCACCTAAATAAATGTGTTATTTTTAATTGTGCATATTTGAAAAATATTTTTTATCGCCATTCAAAAACACGGTTAATAATTCTAATGCCATGTCACACGCGATGTCTTCCATAAGTTTCGTCGATAACGTCCCGGGTTCCGCCTTTAATAGTAGTAAGAATATAAATGATAGAGCTAGGAGTGGACTAGTGGTTGGCTAATCACTCTAGCTACATCGCGTTATTTTAGGATTGGAATGCTTTTAAACAGAAATCAAAAAAATGCTGGGATCGAATCCCTGAGGTCCGCCATTTACATACGATATACAATTGACAAATTTATTTTTTACTTGGCTGTATCACATACGTGCAATATTTTTAAGAGCATTGCTTATCTATTATTTAAACCATAGTTCCCAACCAATGGTGCCGGTCTCTTACCCGTTCACATATGTAAAAAGATTGTTAAATACTGATATACACTAGACGGGACAGTACGTTTAAATCACAGCACGTGATAATGTTATTTAATTCATAGTAAAAAATGCGTTTTTTTTTAAATTCTGAATATATTTAAGAAGTTTCTCATATAGTACAAAACGTCGGAAGTAATATTTTAAGATATTATAAAGGATAAAAGCTGAGAACATATCCTTCTCATTTCTCATCAAATTAGTTGTGGGGTCGACTCGAAAACGCATCGTCTATTTCTATAAAATTGGTGTCACAATAGGGCCGAAGATGTGTTTCGGAAGTTTAAAATTTTACGGCATACGAAGTAAATAAATATGGACAATGAATGCAATGCGTCTTGAAAAATGAATTATTGAGTCACTGACAAGAATGGACTGAATTTAAAATATTACGATATCGAAACAGGTGTTGAAATAATTGCATGAGAACTTACGGTTTGAGAATTGATCTTGCAAAAAATATCTACTTTGTATAATCATTGTGCAATATTCAATCTGACAATTACAATATATTTACAGGGTGGTCAGACATGTATGCTTAAAACAATAACAAAAAATCTTAACAGTAAGTTGCAAACAAATTCTTATGAATGAGGAGTAAACATTAAAAAAGTGAAAATGCCGTTTAATGATGAATTGTGAATTATTTCGGGTTGATGGTACAGTGGTCAATGTCCTTGTCTTCCATGAAGGACCTCACGGCATCGAATTTCAGTACGAATGGCAATTTTTTCATTCGATTTATAGATTTCTGTTCGAAGGCACAAATGTTTATGATTTCTAAAAAATCCTCCACATTATTCCAATTCCTAAATAACATAATGTAGCGAGAGTTTTTAGCTAACCACTAATTCAGTCCTAGCCATATCCAGTATCGGCGCGAGGTTATTTGGCGCCCTAGGCAACGGTTATTAGCGCGCCCCATATTTGACAAATCGTCGCATTTTTTCTAAATAATGAAAAACAATTCAGGATCATTAGAAATATTATTTTTTTATATACCCATGTCCTCTCCCAACGTGGAGAATATGGCCTCCTAATGAACTTATCTCAACAGAAGTTTTTCTACGTGAACTGTTTTTAACTCTCTTTTTCGAATCATGTAAAATACGATACATAATTACAACACACAAATACAAACATCAAAATAAAATAAAATGTAGATTACCATTATTTCTTATTATAAGAGAATATAAAAATAATTTTAATACTCCATTAATGCGCCCCCTAATGGTTCGCACCCTAGGCGGTTGCCTATTTTGCCCGTATGGTGGCGTCGGCCCTGGCCATATCCTTCATGTTAATACTCTCTATGAAAAAGGAGATTGATCAACTGAGTAACAAGCAATGTTGTAAACAATCTTGAGATACCTCCATTAGGAAAGTATTTGATTCACATTGGTAGCAGAAATGGATTAAAAATATTATGATGACTTACAAACGCTGACAAATGTAATGTGCTTTGATTGAGAGCTGTTTGTTAATCATTTGCTCAGATTTTCTTTCTTAAAGAGAGTAACGATATAATAATATGACTAAAGCAAGACTAATGGTTAGCTGATCGCTTTCACTATCCAGTTTCTAGGATATGATGAGTGATAGGGAATTCAAAAAAGATTCATCGATGCCTTTGGACAGAAATCAATAAATCAATTTATAAAAATTGTCCGTATTGGGACTCGAACCCCTGACCTCTGTGACTGAAGCCAACGACATTGACCACTCGACTACGCAGTTGGCATATATATAATTATATGTACATATATTATATTGTGTGCTATCTATGGGCGGAATTGCTATCTTTCCATTAGTAATTTACACCCACAATTCTGGGAAATACTTTATGCAATTGACACACTGTTATAACCTTGTGTGACTTTCATCCATATCTAATATTCCGCAAAAAATGTTGTGAACATATGTACTGAAATTGGGGCACAACTTAAGAACTTAAGATCAAACGAAGAACTCATAACAAATTGAAAGATCTCTAAAGATTAAACCATTCTCTATAAATTTGGGAAAGTAGTTAGGTATTTCTTTTATCAAATTTGAATTTTACCCAATTCACTTGAATCCCTCATAATACTACAAAGGAAATCAAAATTAGATAAGCGAATCACTCGATAGCCTTTTAAATCGTAAAGAAAAAAATGCGCCATCTTTTGCATATTATTCCGTCTATTGTCTGTGGTTTCAAAGTCACTGCTTCTAAAACGTTCAGTCACGTATTTAATATTATTTTTTTCCATGTCCACTCACAATGTGGAGCATATGGACTCCTAATGTAGTTGATATCAACAGAAGTGTTTCTACGAGAACTGCTTGTTACTCAGTTGCTCAACCTCTCTTTTTCCAAAGAGAGTAGGAATAGAAAGAAAGGGCTAGGAAAGGACTAGTGGTTAGCTAATCGCTCTCGATACGCCCCGTTCATAGGATAAGATGGGTGGGAGGGGGGAATTCAAGATATCACATACATCCATGCCTTTGAACAGAAATTCATAAATCGATTGAAAAATAAATTTATTAAACTGTCCGTACTGGGATTCGAACCCGTGAACTCCTTAGCAGTAGCCAACGACGTTGACCACTAGACCACACAGGCGGCTATTATATTATAATAGTATATTGTTTACTGTAGCAAAACTTACCTTTCTTGTATGTCTTACTGTTGTAAATATCCACGTTTTAATAAACATAATCAATTAATTCTTCCACATTTGTCAATTGAGAACTATAATTATTACTGTGTTAGGTTATTTATCTAAATCGAAAAAATATTTTATTCTTTTTTAAATCACCCAGCAGATTGAAACACAAATTTGGCAGACGAAAAAATAGGATTCGGAGGAAATGTGCTATTCGTTGCTTGTAATTTATATTGAAAATACGAGTATTTTATTATTGGTTATTATTATTAAATTGATTATATACAATATATAACTTTAATAAACATATTTCTTGGAACAATGTCCGCTCCCAAAGTGGAATACATGGCTTCTTTTTTTCAACGGATAGACGTATAAGACTAGGACAGGACAAATGATTCCTTAATCGCTCTACCTATCTCTTGTTATTTAAGTACTGCAAGGGTGGGAGAGTATATTTAGATATCACAAACAAACATGCCTTTGAACATAAATCGAATAATTTACTGAAAAAACGTTGTTCGTAATGGGTCACAAAAACCTAAGAAGATGAAGAATATATATATATTATCTTTATATTGTTTCCGTCTTTTGTAATAATCATATAAACTATGTTTTCTTTTTAGGCACATTAAGATAATTAAATTGTTTAAAATAGACTATTGAACAAGAACATTTGTTATTTAATAAATGAAAGGGAGATACAAAAAATGCTAACGTATAAGTACAACAAAATGTATAATATTGAAAAAATAGACATGTATTGGTTATTTGTTCAGTTTTTTTACATAAATTAATTCCTAAAAGCTGAAACGAATGTCTTGATATCATGAAATGAAATCCGTGTGGTCATTTGTTGTACAACGACCTAAGTGTAAAGAATATAACATAAGTATTTTCGAGCAAGCTTAGTAGTGAACAGTTTGACAATCTTTCTTTCAAAATCAAATCATTTAACCAATCAGAGTTGCCAACTGACGCGGAATCAAAAATCGTTTGACAATTAAAAAAATATGACAAAAAAGACTTCATTGAAATCGCGCGCCATTTGTGAGTGAATTGGCGGGAAACGAACCCGTCCGCTATCGAATTAAATTTGAAAGAAAGCGGTTCTTTGACATTGATCCATTACCCTACCAATTCAAATAGAGATTTAAAAGTTCTATATGGTCAAAAAACACAATTGATTGAATTATTTAAAGATTTAAATAAAATATGATTGAAATTTTAATCAGTAAAATTCTTAATAAGTTAAGCCACTAACGACCCTGGTGTCGACTTTCAGCATCTTCAGACATTCAAGTACAGGCATAAACTTTAACCGTCAGAATAGCTTATATCGTTAAAAATATAATCAGCAAATCTTGAATGATTCAAAAAAAATATATTGATATTCCATCAAGCACGTTCAGGCGATATCTAAAATTGTGTCATGTTGAAATATTATGAATAATGTTGTCCTTTCCGGCTGTGGTGTTTTCGGGTTCGAGTCCCAGTCACGCTCTTGATTAAATTGATTTTTCAGTCAATTTATAAATTTGTCTTCAAATTCATGGGTGTCTACATTGCTATTCACCCATCTGATACTAAAAACAAGGCCTAATAAGAGTGATACTCTTAATAATATACTTCACTTTACAGCTTTATTCTTTTATCCTTTTTTGCTTAATAAAAGTAAAGATTGAACAATTGAATTACAAGCAGTTCTCGTGAAACAACTTCTGTTGAGATTTTCCATCGGGTAGCCATATGCTTCACATTCACACCGGGTAAGGTTTTAATAAAAGTAATTTAAGTTTTTTATTTTTCTTATTTTACTTGCCGCCTGTGTGGTCGAGTGGTCAACGTTGTTGGCTACCGCTACGGAGGTCACGGGTTCAAATCCCATTACGGGCAGTTTTATAAATTGATTTTTCAATCGATTTATAAATTTCTGTTCAAAGGCATGGATGTATGTGATGTCTTGTATTCTCCCCTCCCACCCATCCTATCCTATGAACGGGGCGTATCGAGAGCGATTAACTAACCAGTAGTCTTGTCCTAGCCGTTTCCGTCTACTCTTACTCTCTTTGGAAAAAGAGAGGTTGAGCAACTGAGTGACAAGCAGTTCTCGTAGAATCACTTCTGTTGAGATAAACTCCATTAGGAGTCCATATGCTCCATATTGGGAGCGGACATGGTAAAAAAAAAAAAAAAACTTCATACTGAAATGGGATAAAATTATAAACATTGAAAATTTTCTCATCTCATCTTAATTATTAGTATTTGAATATACTTATTAACTATTGGAAGATTTGAGCTTATCGAATATATTTATACGAAAAAGTTTGGGAGATTTTCAGCATCAGGACAACTGAATAAATAAATATAATATTGATAAAGGTTTAATTATTAATATATAATTACTTTTGTCGACTTTTCAAGATTTAAAACTAGTTATTTTAACTAGATTTAACGACTCATTGAAGTTAGCTCATTTAAAGAAGAGTAGGACATTTTATATTATATTACAACCATATTACGACGTGTTATAAATAATATTTTTTTCAAACCTTGTGCACAAGTACATATGTATAATAAAACATTCTTATTGTATATGAGTTTAATTTTCTATTTTTTTTAATCAAAAAAATTGCCTGTTTCTTTTTTTGGCGCTTAATTTCAAATAAATATGAACATTTTAAATTTATTGAATACCAAATAATTAAAAACAAACACCGATAATCCTACAAATTTAAAAGTTAATGCGATATTTTAAGGGTTATTATTTTGAATTACATACAATTTAAACATATTTTTTAGTCATTTTACCTAACCTAACCAGTAATATGGTTTTATTTAATAACTATTTATTTATGCTTTAAACTTTGAATAGTGACTTTTTTACTATTTTAATGGTACATTTATTTCATTATTTCGAAAAAAAATGGGACGATTTGTTTAAAAAGGGCGCACCAATAACTGTTGCCTAGGGCGCAAAATAGGCTCGCGCCGGCACTGGTCTCACGTATTTATTTGACCTTATAACTGATATTTTATACAATTATCTAAAACACGTGCCACTTTCTAACATTAAAAGTAGCATCGACAATTTTATTATTATTCGTTTCGTATTTTAATTGAATTGACAAAATGTTTCCGATAGTCCAATTAGGAAACAGTCTTGTCAAAAAATATCAAAGTAAAACAGAAGTTAACAATAAAGTTAAGAATTGCTTTTTAAAACTTAAGCATCGAATATTTATTTATTCATTCTTTCTTTATTTTCGGTAAAGTTATATTAAGCGATCGGAAAAGAGAACGAAAGTATTATTTCTACCCGTTGCAGAAAAAAATAAAAAGTTATGTATATAATATGTACAGTGAAATGAAATCTAAATTCGCAGTTGTCGGTACAAAAGAAATAATATTAAATCCAGATCTCTCTCATTATTTCCCTTTTCTGCCCTCTTGCCTGCCCGATTGGCGGAATGAACACCGCGCGAGAGGGTCTGCCAAGCAACAGGGCGACCAAACTTTAAATATTGTTTTTTTTTAAACACTCGTTAAAACACTTAAGTTTAAAAGTTTATTATTCAAAAGAAGTTGATTTTCGTGACATATAATATTAATAATAAGCGGTGGGCCACCAATACATTGATACATTAATATCAATGTAATTCACAGTGTTCTAGGGAAGGGGGAGATTTTTTAACCATGCAATTATCCGCAATAATTATTAAAGCAATCTATTGTTACTTAATATACATACTTATATTATGCAACAATATGAAATTATTATATTTTATTTAAATTTAAAATCTACAATCAGCTAGGTAAGAATCTCACATAATAAATATTATTCGAAATAATATTGAAACGTTTTTCTCACGATTTTATTTTACACGCTGCGGATGCTCTCTTTTTGGTTGTAATGCATTTTTTGTTGACGTAGAGAAGACGAATGCAAGAAAACTCGTAACATTATTATTTAAAAACATTGCTATTTTTTCATTGATCACTTTTAGGGTGTTCATTGTCAATACTTGGTGGAAAGGCATTATATTAATAAAAACAAAATATTCTGACTTTGTTGACAATGTTGAAAATGCTCGCAATGAGCGAAACCGGTCCTGACCTTTTAAATAAAGTGGAATAAAGTACAAAGGAATATTGTGTTTTTATTAATATTTGTTCACTGTATAGGTTCTATACACTTTTTTGTGAGTATATCAAAGCAAGCGAATATATCGTGAATTTTGCAAACAAATTGCTCAGTTATACTTTATTTAAGAACTGATTCCATTGAACAAAACAAAATAAAACTATTTTTTTTTATTTAGCGATTTATTTTGTATCTGTGTCTAATTCCAATGTGGCGCATATAGACTGAGAAAGCTCAACATAAGTGTTTATACGAGAACTATATGTAACTATGTGTCTCAAATTATCTTTTGTGGAGCTATAAATAGAGCTAGCAAGTATTGAGAATACCGGATACTGATTTCTTTCAGATTTTAATCTGGGTGAATATTATTTGCATTTTATACTTTCAACGAACATGACATCTGACAAAACTCAAACAAAAATGTATGCATAGCTATGACCTAGATCTAAAATTTTAAATTAAAGAAATTAAAATTGAATATAGAAGTTTACAGTAATAAGGTAACAAATAGCAAAGTATTTAGTTGTACATTTTTTTCAAAATTAGTTAATAACTTTTTCAGCGTATGCCTTCATCAGAATTATATAAAAGCTATCAAATAATTATAAAAAAAAATGTAGAACTAAATACTTTGCTTTTTTACCTTATTACAGTGGAGTTCTACCAAGCGAATGTGAATTCAATCAATACATTTACAGCAGTGCTCCGCAACCGGTGTGCCGTGAGCCATATACGGGTGTGTCGCGGTCAAATACATAATGAAAAAATATTTTGACCAAGAAAATCAGGTTGTGCTGTCAAATATCAAGCCGAATATAAAACGTTTGTGTTCATTGAAACAAGCTCGCAAGTATCACATTAGTTATTAGTTATTAGTTATTATTCTATAATAAGTATTAAGATTGCATAAAAGTAAATATATTATAGTTTTATGCATGTATACTTTTCAAATAAAAAACGAAAATTTATTGTAGAATTTGTGTATCAATTTAATACTGATATATTTTTGCTTTTGGTGTGCCGCAGAAATCTAGGAAGAATTGTGGTGTGTCGTAGGTGAGAAAAGGTTGCGTAGCACTGATTAACAGTACTCTTACGTGGAACCTTTTGATCGCCGGACTTGACCGACTGCATTGCTTATCCGTAATTTCAATATAAAATCGTTTAATAATCAAGTACAAATTTATTGTAGATTCATACATGATCACCCTGTTGTACATTTCCAGTGTAAACACTCACCCATTGGCGTGCGGGCAAACTACACAGCTACTGTAGAAATAATGAAAGGGGCCACCCATGTTTTCCCTGGTGCGGTTTCAAAGCGCCGCACACTAGACTGATGAAGGGGGCGAAGGCCTATATCTTTCCACTCCGGGAGAAGACAGAGCAGTCATCTCGAGTGGTCTCGGGGACCGACTTGAAAACAATCAGCAATGCGTATTCATGGGTATTTTTTACGCAGCATTCTGAATTTTGTAATATTGAAAAAGTTTAATTGAGCACAAGTGCTTTTTCATGTCTCGCGGTAAATGGTTCGTAAAGTTTATTTGGCGATAAAATTGAAGACATCAACTAAAAATAATGATTACCAGACATACAAGGCGATTGCGTGCATTATAATTGCACAAAAGACAGTCACGTTGTGACTTGGGTCTCCAATCCCGAGATCCTGACCAATTTTGCGATCTTTTAATCCCGGGATTGTATTATTACTAATCCCGCGATTTCGGGATTCACCATAACACATGAAATATCCGTTGAATTGGTTAAAAAAATAATTTTGCGCTGGAGTCACTGTTAGTCGTAACCCTTTGAAAGGATGAATCCTAAAAAAAGCTCTGAAAAAGGACCTAAAAAAATGGTCTCACATTTTTCAATAATTGTACAATTTGTCATCGAGCTAAAAAAAAGGTTTTTGAGCAGACAATTATTTTTGAATCACTCGATTTGTGACTTTTTTTCCAGTGATTAATACCGGGGTACCAAAATTCTCCGTGATTCTCAAACTTACGTGAACTATAGAAATATAGTTTTAACGAAGGCATACGCCGAAATATCTATCAACTAAGTATTTAAAAAAATATTTGTAGAACTAAAATACGTTGTTATTGTTTCATCTTATTGCAATGAATTCATACCAATTAAATGCCAACTCAACTTGTCGACTGCTGTAGCTCAGTTGGTTAGAGCTTGCTCTACCGATCACGCAGGCCTGGGTTTGAATCCCGGTGAGATCACAGTGAATTTGAGAATTATTCAATTCAAAGTTGTGATCGAAGACTGGGTGTTTGCGATGTCAATTCACATTATTTCCTCTCCTCCCACCCGTCTGATCCTTTAATAGCTGGGTGTAGCAATAGCGATTATTCAAGATTAGTGCTGTTCTAGCCTTATCCTTCTTTCCCTACTACTCACTTTGAAAAAAAAGTGAGGTTGAGCGTCTGAGTAACAAAATAGTTCTCGTAGAAAAACTTCTGTTGAGATGTTGCTCCATATTGGAAGTGGACATGGATAAAAAAATGCCAACTTAATCAATAAAGCTGTTATTGTTTCTTTTAAATTTATTTATATTCGAGGATTAACAGCGGCCACAATAAGTTGTGCAATATTTCTATATTCATTGTATACTGAAGGGTTAATAAAATGTATGTTGTGAACAAGTGAGCATAGATTGCGCAGAAATGTGGACATGTTTCGCTAAGCCTGTCGAACCCCGAGCCACTCGACTGTCCGCCCGAGCGTTCACCGCGCATCGGATTTGCCCGTTTCTATTACATATTTGGTATTATAATACGTTACTGTGCTGCATTATTTTTTTGCATTGAGTCAAGACGCCATCTGTTACAAAATAATGGTCATGTTTATTTAAAATATATCACGGTGACCTCTGTACGAAGTATAATAATTAATAATGGCGGATAATGTTTGTTCGTAGTTAGTTACGTCCCGAGGTCTTCTTCTTCTTTTTCCTAAATAAAATAAAAGGGTATTCATAGCCGAAATGTGTTACCAGGGCTTTAGAGTTGGAGTCGGAAAAAATCAAACGCCTCCGATTCATTTCCAATTTGCTAGAATAAAAAATCAGACATCTGGAGCAACCACTTTTTTGAGTTACTCCGCTTCGACATCTAAATACTTACTCCAGCTCCCTGATTTTAATGAGGTAGACCACGCAGAAAAGTGAGTTATACATCACTTGTTAAGGTTTGCCCTCGTATTAAATGATAACCAGGGTTAAAAAAAACATCAAATATTGAATTTATCATAAATTCAAAATACATTAAAAAAACGTTTAATTTTTAAATTTTGAATAAGTTTCCTAACCTTATCTTTCTATGTTTACTCTCTTAAAATACGGAAGGTTGAGCAACTGATTAACACGCAGTTTTCGTAAAAAAAGTTATGTTGAGAATCCTCCATTAGTAAGCCACATTAGAAACGGACATGGATTGGAAAAAAAACTTTCAGTAAAAAGCGTGGCATGAAGTGAGTTCCGGATTTTTTTTTAAAAAAAAAACAAACACAAAACTGTGCATTAAAACTATATTTATATAGATCTATAGAATCAATATTCAATGCTCGACATTCTTTGTTTTATAATTGCATCTGATTGACACACAAACATTCGACATCGTTCATTTCA
The DNA here is from genome assembly GCA_031772345.1 of Himalopsyche anomala. Classification (NCBI taxonomy): domain Eukaryota; kingdom Metazoa; phylum Arthropoda; class Insecta; order Trichoptera; family Rhyacophilidae; genus Himalopsyche; species Himalopsyche anomala. The sequence goes on along the minus strand of CM062823.1, from coordinate 1,320,577 downwards.
AAACTCGTATTTTCGACTTACTGTTTTTTACTAGAACTACGGTAATATTTATTTTTTGAAACATCGGGGTCAGTTTAGTTTGATGAGTAAGTCTTTTTTTAATGTGGATCATATGGCCTCCTAGTGGTGGTATCTAGGGCCTCCAATAACGGAATCCCGGATCCCAAAATCCCGGGATTAGTAATTACAATTAGAGAAAGTTGAGCGAGGGCTAACAAAAAGGTTTCACGTCGTTTCGTTCAAGGAAATTTGCAAATCAAATTGTTTGAAAAATCCCATTATTACAAAGTCGCCAACCAAAAATTTCTCGATCCCTAATCCCAATTTATACATGATTTTATGTTGAAGGGATCATTATCAATTATCAATCCCGGAATTCTGGAATCACAAAAAGAGTCCGGGATTGGATGCCTTCTGATGATATCTCATCATTCGTTTTTTACGTGAACTGTTTGTTACTCAGTTGCTAAAGTTTTTTTTTTTTTAAAGTGGGGACAGAAAGGATATTGTTAGGACAAGAATAGTGGTCAGCTAATCGTTTTCACTGCCCCCCCCCTTGTTATTTTAGAATTGGAAAGGCGGAAGGGGTTTTTAAAAGGAAACAAATTAAATGGTCAGAATATTTAATAACAATTTTGGTTAGTAGGTTAGGTTAGGTTAGGTTTTTTTTTTTTTTTAAATCATTTAAATTATGACTATTTATTCTGACCGATATATTCTGACCATTCAATAAAAATTCTGACCAGTGTTATTTAAATTCTGACCAGAAAAATTCGAGCCTTTTTAAAATATCACAAACATCCATGCATTCGAATGGAAAACAATAAATCGATTAAAAACTGTTGTTCGTACTGGGATTCCAACCCATGAGATTCATCACGTAAGCCAACGACGTTGACCACTGTACTACGGACTAGACTTTTATTTACGTATACGTTATTTATGTCACTGCTTTAATAATATAGTGCGCCATGATCAAAAAACACGCCCGAGATGCAATCACAGACGTTGAAGTGTTTAATATAATATGCTGTTGACTCTTTTAGATTGATTGTTTGAGGGGGTGTGTTTTTATTGAAATATGAAATGAAATGTGCAACCATAGAGAGTTGTACAACTAATGCCATAATGGTTGAGAGCAATGTTTAAACGCTCGCCCGTTGCGATTTATATTGCCTTTTCAAGTCGCCATTTGAGATGAGATTCTCAAAATGTGCGGTAATTACAGGGCTTCCAACCGAATACCGGAAAAAACGTTATTTTTGTCGGAGCGAAAACCGGAACATGTTACGTTATGATCTTAGTCCCTTCTTTAATTTTCGTAAGCGATACACGTCATATACTTAGATAAATAATAATAATACTTAGATAAATGATAAATCAGCGTTTCTCAAATGTTAGGAAAACGCCGGATTGCCAATTTCCTAAAATAAATCTATTTATTTACTATATAATTTCGAAACACCTCTCATTAATAGATTATTGGTACATTAGATTTCTTTGTATGTTTATCAGAGTAAATTATTTTGAATTATAACATATAAAGACTGTATGGACGTAAATATACTGTTTTATTTTACTTATAGGCAATAACAAATTTAGTGAGTCACGAAGGAGAAATATTAAAATAACCGGGTCGCGGAAAAACAAGTTTAGGAAACGCTGTTTTAAGTCATGGTTGTTTGTGATATATAACAAAACCCTCCCACGATTCCAGTCCTCAAATAATGGGGTGTAGCGAGAGTGATTAGCCAACCACTAGTCCTGTCATAGCCTAATAGTTTACATAGCTACTCTATTCGAAAAAGAGAGGTTGAGTAACTAAGTAACAGGCCGATGTATAAAATCTTCTGTTGAGATATCTCCATTAGGAGGCTATTTGCTAAATCCTCAAATCCATATACTTTTTCCCAGATTATCTCCGTAACTCGTTTTTTTTTTTAGCTCTTCCAATTCCAAAATCCTATCAATTTTCGGGATTTGCTCAAAATTTCTCAATCCTGAAATCCCGTAATTTCGGGATCGCAAAATTGAACGGGATCCCGGGATTGGATGCCTTAATTGAGAGCAGACACGTAATGTCAATTTAAAAATGTTTTGTAGAGTTTGAGAAGCACTGTTGACGTTAGTGTAAAGCAATGGCATATTATTTATTACTTTCTAGTTCCCCTTTACCGCAATCAAATTTGAAAAACACTTCTTGGTCGCGATACTCGTGCAATAAAAACGAGGCAAAAATTAACACTCGATAATATTTTAATATCAGCTCGCATTGCTGATTTTACGAGGAGCTATTATAATATTTCTCATAGCGGAATGGTTTGGTTACTACTCTTGAACTTTCGCCTTTCTCGACAAGATTTTGCTCGAATATTCAAATCATACAATAATATCCGTGATGTTTTTATTCAGGGCAATTTAATAATCCGGATTGGATCTATTTTTTCGAATGTTAATGTTACTGACGATGAGTGAAAACGGTCGTAATTATAATAAAATGTGAAATTAACACAGATTTTTTTTTCTTATTTTATTAAAGGCTTGGAATAAAATGAACTTTTGCAATTGCAGATCAATTGCACTTTGAAAGAAATAATTGTCACTTATAACAAATATATTTCCACAACAAACAAATTATTTCACAAGCCATAAAATTATCCCACAATAAAAAATATATTTAAAAAAAAAAACTATGTGACATTACAGCTTACGCCAATGCGTCAAATATTTGTTTTTAAGTTGAAAGACCATACGAGATATACTCGATGAGAATTTTTGTAAGTCACATGAGAATAACTAATTAAGGAGAATTGACGTCGCAAACACCCATGTCTTAGATCTCAATTGAAATTGAAAAAATCCAATTTGACATTGACCTTACCGGGAATCGAACCCAGACCCACCTGATCGGTAGAGCAAGATCTAACCAACTATAGACCACAGCGGGTCAAATATAAACTTTGAACAAAAAAACTACACAAACTGTTTTCACTAATTATGATTGATGAGCATTAAAACATATTGCCAGAAGTAGTAAAAACAAAGTGGAATTTAACAATTTCAAAGTGCAAAACATCTATTTCAAAGTACAATTATAATTAACCCATTTTTAAATATACGTTTATCCATACACCCACTTTTTTGCGATTCTGCTGTGCTATTTATTACACGTGCGTACATACACCTATTTTAGATAGTCTGACAGACATACTCACGACTCAACACGACGAACACAATATTTTTTGTATTCGAATTTGACGGCTGGTATAAGAATAATATATCGTATACGCTTGAAAGATCTATTAAAAGAATCAAAGATATGTTTACAATGGCAAAACTTTTTTCAGTCGAGATAGTTATAATCTCATCGTATAAAAAAATGTAGAATTAAACACGTTGATATTTTTTACCTTAGTATTATAGTGGAGCTCTATCTACCAAGTGAATGCCAATTAAATCAATAGATTATTTTATCTTCAATCAATTCACGTTGTATAAAAATTGAAACTGTAATAAAAGTTGTCGCCTGCTGTGGCCCAGTTGGTTAGAGCTTGCTCTACCGATCACGCAGATCTGGGTTAGTTTCATAGAAATATCACAGTGACTTTGAGAATTGTTCAATTCAAACTTGTGATCGAAGACTGGGTCTTTGTGATGTCAATTCACATTATTTCCTCTCCTTCTATCCGTCTGATCTTTTAATAACAGGGTGTACCAATAGCGATTAGTCAAGATTAGTCCTGTTCGAGCCTTATCCTTCTTTCCCTACTACTCACTTTGAAAAAACAAGAGGTTGAGCGACTGAGTAACAAACAGTTTTTGCAGAAAAAACTTCTGATGAGATCCCTCCATTAGGAGGCCGTATTCTCTACATTGGGAGCGGACATGGATAAAAAAAAATTGTTTTTTTTATCAGTTAACACTTTGAAACTTTTACTCACTTCATAATTAGAAAAAACACAATATTCCTTTGTACTTCATTCCACTTTATTTAATATGTCAGGACCGGTTTCGCTCATTACGAGCATCGTCAACTGATAAGAAATATAATTTAACAATGCTATTTATACAAAAATGAACAGTTATAAACAACAATTGGCATTGAAAAGAAAATACCAATTACATTATAAGTGATTCTAAAATAGCACAAAATTAAAATGTTTAACACATCTTACATATAATTAAAAAGTCATCTCAGATTAATAAATTTAGAATGGGGATTGAAAGTAATTACAAACATAATTAAAATTTGGGAATTCTTTGACAAAGTGATACAATTAAAATAATGACATTAAAAATGACATCAATAGATTGAATATGCTTAATGATAGTTTCCTATTTTTCCCCGCTTCCAAGTAGTTAGTTGGAAGCGGGGAAAAATTCTGAAAAAGAAATTTTTGAAAAATTTCTTTTTCAGAATCTTCCTGGCTGTCGATTTTGTTTAAGAATGTACACTCACCAACTTACTACTTGGAAGCGGGGAAAAATAGGAAACTATCATTAAGCATATTCACTCTATTGATGTCATTTTTAATGTCATTATTTTAATTGTATCACTTTGTCAAAGAATTCCCAAATTTTAATTATGTTTGTAATTACTTTCAATCCCCATTCTAAATTTATTAATCTGAGATGACTTTTTAATTATATGTAAGATGTGTTAAACATTTTAATTTTGTGCTATTTTAGAATCACTTATAATGTAATTGGTATTTTCTTTTCAATGCCAATTGTTGTTTATAACTGTTCATTTTTGTATAAATAGCATTGTTAAATTATATTTCTTATCAGTTGACGATGCTCGTAATGAGCGAAACCGGTCCTGACATATTAAATAAAGTGGAATGAAGTACAAAGGAATATTGTGTTTTTTCTAATATAATGCCTTTCCACCAAGTATTGACAGTGAACACCCTAAAAGTGATCACTTCATAATGTTATTGTTACTTGATGTATTAGAATTATGAGACACACATCTGTCACATAGTTTTGTTTTAATTATTTTAATTAGTTTTGCTTGTAAGTTTCCTTATCAGTTTTAGTATTTGCAATAGTTTTAACCTCGTTATATTTATCATGTATAATTAATTGGGTGCAATTAAGATTTTTGTTCGCATATGTTTTACTAATGATATAATTAATAACCGCTTTCAAAAAGCTGTTAATTTTTTTACTGTTTTGTTTTAATTTCTTTAAAAATTCATTTGTTAATAATTTATGTTAATTTATTTATGAACGTTATTAAGTCGTTTGATATTTATATTGATTTGATTTTTACAAATTGAGATCTTACCACATCAAGTTAACGGCTCGTAGCATATTTTGCCTTCTTCATTAACAACCATTTATAGTCACCATTTGATTTTTAATATTCTTTAAATCATAGTTTCTCAACCTTTTTGAGTATGTGCCCCCCCATAACTGATTAGATTTTCATAAATATTATTGTAGGATTCCAAAATTGTATTTACCTCGATGACTTGAAAATGTTGGGAATCGACAGATTCTTCAATTATTTAAAAATGTGTGAGCTTTTTTTTAGCTCGCTCGACCAAAAAAATTGCGAATTCAAGGTTTGCACAGTTTTTTTTCGAATAAAATCAATCAAATTTTAATTTCTTTTCATTACATTCAGGGTGCCCGTGGCCCCGCGAAACTTATATGTAGCTCCCTTAAAATAATATTTTCTTTGTAGCTCCCTTGGGACACGATGTGGACCCCAGTTGAGAATCCCTGCTTTAAATAATGTCACCCACTGTGGTCCACTTGGTTAAAGCTTGCTCTACCGACCAATGGGTCTGGTGTCAATGTCAAATTTAGATTATTCAATTAAAATTTGAGACATGGATGTTTGTGATGTCAATGTACCTCGAATTAATCTCGAATGACTTCCAATAAATTCTCGTATGGTCTTTTAACTTTGAAAAATTTGGCACATTGGCATTAGCTGTAATGTCGCATATTTATGTATATTTTAAATATAAAATAATAATAATAAATTAATGACGGATATCGACGATCAGCATTTGTTTTCAATCGTTAGAAGGCATGGATGATTTATATAGTTAAAAAGCTAAGGGACAAGCAGTTCCCGTAGAAAAATTTCTGATCAGATACTTTCAGTGGAAGGCCTAATATTTTTTGTTCTACAATTGTCTTTTTTCATTTTGGCTCGTTTCAATGAAAAAAGTTCTGAAAACCTCTATAAATAGACTGTATTCATTTTTCTTTGTAATCTGTATATATATATAATAATACCATTGTTGCAGATAGCTCATTAGAGGAGACAGCATGGTTCGAAAAGGAGATGATGTTAGTCAGTTACCGCGTTAATCATTATTGCACAATATGAATTCGCTTATTTCAGCGAGCAAAACAAACGACGTAGTCATGTATGTAGGTGTGTTTACAGGTTTTGAAACAGCCTATACTTCTCTGTTTGTGTGTTACGCTGTTACTCCAAAAGGGAGGCTTTCACTCTGATGTTGGTTGCTATATTTATATATTCATGGGCATGCCGTGGCGTTGGTGTGGGTGGGGCTCTTTAGCAGTGGCGTGCCAAGGACAATGCGAAGAGTGACATCTTTTTTTATGTTTTGCATTGTTTGGTCTTAATATATATCGGATGAGCTTCGAAACCAATCTTGCTAAATAAAATAATTATATTTCTGACGATGGCGAAAGCCGAAATAGTTATCAACTAATAAATATAAAAACTGTAGAACTAAATACGTTGCTATTTTTACCCTATTATAATAGAGTTCTACAAAGTAAATGCTAAGTCAATAAATAAAATATTTTTTATCGATTTCTGTTCGTAGGCATCGGTGATTGTGATGTCTAAAAATTCCTTCCGACCCTTCCGATCCTTCATTAAATGGACGTAGCGAGAGCGATTAGTTAATCACTAGTCCTGCCTTAGCCTTGTTCTTATATATCTACTACTCTCTTTGAAAAAAAAGAGGTTGAGCGACTGAGTAACAAACAGTTCTCGTAAGAAAACTTCTGTTAAGATTCCTTCATTAGGAGGCCATATGCACAACATTGGGAGCGGACATGGATAAAAAATGCGACTGAGTGACAAAACAGTTTTCGTAGAAAAAAATAATGTACCTTCATTAGGATGCCATATACTTCACTTTAGGAACAGACATGTTTTGGAAAGAAATATATTTTGTAGAATACATATACTAATCCAAGAAAAACTATTAAGGGTGTAACTAAGTATTTTATTGGAAATATAAATATGCAGAAAATTTACAGGTAAATACGATTGTTTATATATCGACTGTGGAAAGGAAAAAGGACGTAACCCACACATAGCAAATTTTACAGGAGGCACAAAAAACGTGTTTTGATGATTTTGGATCATATGCAAATTATGAAATATAAACAACCTTGAAGTGCACGGAGACTTCTAATCTGGTGTTTAATTGACATATTCTATTATTAATTTTTAAAATTGTCTAAGAAAAACCTTTTTTTCAGTCTTTTTTCTTGGTTTCAATTTTCACAAGCTCATCTTTTTTCAAACTTAAAAGGTAAATTTAGATACTAATTCGGCATTTGCAGCTTACATCCTTTTGATAGAACGTGTATCAAGTTTGATACATTGTGATTATCGAAAAAAGCTGTTTTGAAAAAACTCTGGATTACGTCCTTTTTCCTTTCCACAGTCGAATAGAAACACTACACCAAGAAAAACTATTAAGGATGTAGCTAAGAATTTTATTGATAGTATTTTTCATTTTTTTTTTTTTAAATATTTGTTTATTTATAATACATAACAGGCAACTTATAATAGTAAAGTAAATAACCAAATCAATTTCTGCTGTGAACTTAATGGAACATATAATTAAATACGATAAAAATATATGTTAGGTTCTTTGCGCAGCGTTCAATGTTGTTAAGTTTCGTGACGGATCTCATGAGCTCGAATACCAGGACAAACAACACTTTTTTAATAATCTTATCGAATTATGTTCGAAGGAATGGGTGTTTTTGCTGTCTGAAAATTCCCTTCCAGATCAAGACTAGTTTTGCTCACCACAATAATTACTAACCGCTACAAAAATATGAAATTAGTAGAAAAAACTGTTGACATTTTATAAATGGTCAAACAATGAGCCCTTTATGAAAATAATTACACCAAATAACTCATTGAAACGATTTGTAATGTTTTTTTTATGGTATCCCAGTCTGTCCGAATTACGTTGGTGAAATTCTGAAGAGGTAATATTAACTTATCCTCGCTGGAGTCGTGAGCCACTGGCCTCTCGTCTCTCGACTCCTCGGCAAGTATTCGAGTAGCGCTGCGAGCTGCTCCTCCTATTTCTACCTCCAAGTGTAAGCCGCTTATCGTTGGGGAGCGGCTGCTGAGAAACTCACCGGTTTGCTGTGAGGCAATAAACATAACATCTTGATTACATTTCGGAAAAAGTATATGAATGCTTATTTTTTACTTAATTGCATAACCGAATCAATATTTATATTTCTTTAATTATAAAATAATATTTAATATTTGCAAAAAGCAAGTACTTACAAGCAATGTTCCCGCTAAGGGCCGCACACTTTTTTCCGTCCTTTGCACATACCGCACATATAAATGTTGTATGAAAGAGTTACATTTTTTATTTAGCGGCTTGAAATGAAGAATTAATTTATCTAGTGTCAGTAAGTAGGTCAGAGAATAACTATCAACATATTTGCGCACATTTTTTATTTTACTGAAAGTTTACCGCACACAAAAGTTGATGGCCCGCACAGACATTAGAAAAATTAGAGGGAACGTTGCTTAAAAGTACAAAAATACTGTATTTATTTGTGTTATTATTCTTTACTTTTAATGTGTTAACTGTCAATACTTAGTGGAGTAGCATTATAATAAAAATAAAAAAACATTTTTAGTACTTTTTCCACATAAAATTTATTGTATCAGGACCGATTTCGCTCATTGTGAGCATTGTCAACTGATAAGAAATACAATGAAACAGTGATATTTATAAATAAGTTAAGTAAGAAATACAAGGAAGGTATGACAAGCAATTGGTATTACAACTAAGCAAATACATTTTTCTATGGCAGAGTCATTAAATCGTGCAACAAGATCGGTTACAGTTGTTGATTCAATGCAGCGCACCGCCTCATCATCCAACAGAGTTTTTCAGTTACAAACCCTCCTCCAAGCCCCCTACATCCATTTCCTGCCCCAGACCCCTCGCCATCGCTACCATCAACCTTCTCCCAGCCCACCATCCCATCCATACCACCTGACTCTTTTACTTTCGTAGACGGGTTTTCTATCTCTACCCTTATATCTATCTATCTCTCTTCAAACTGAATTCTCCTTTTCCCTCTGTACAATTTTCCATTTACTACTCGTTTTTCGCTTTCTTCATCAAGATATATACACACTTTTACATACTTAAAATAATATATATTACATATTATTACGATCACTCGATTCGTTTATTTGAATTTAAGAAAAGCATAAATTTCTAGTCATGCAAATTTACAACTGAATCAAAATATCTTTAAAATGTTTGTGAAACATTTTACAAGTCGATTCTCGTATTTTGTTAACAATCACCTAAATCAGTGGTTCCCAAAGTGGTTCCTGTGGACCCCCAGGGGTCCGTGAGACCGTTGAGAGGGTCCGTGACAAATTAAAAATCATTTGGGGGTGCGTGGACAACATCAGGGGGTCCGCGGATTCCTATCCTATCTCTTTGGAAAAGTGAGTTTGAGCGACTGACCAACACACAGTTCTCGTAGAAAAACATCTGTCCACATTGGAAACAGGCATGGAAAATACCTTTCAAGTCATTAACTTTGTTATTTCACTTGGGGGTCCACGGTCAGATTTTTGCTATGAAAGGGGTCCACGAGCATAATAAGTTTGGGAATCACTGATCTAAATCATATATGGGCAACCACCGGCCCGCCGAGCTATTTTGTCCGGCCCTGATTCATCTCGACGAAGTATTAGAGAAAGAAATTAATAGTTCCAGGGAGGGATTAAATAATGGAGATGACACGGGCGCTTGCAGTGGCTCCACACTACTAGTTCGTGATCACTACCATTTACGAAATAACAACGTGTTTTATTTAATTTAATATTACTTTATTATGTTTGATAATTTGGTCCGGCCCTTGACTTGGAGACAGAATGATAATTTGGCCCCAGACCTAGGAAAGGTTGCCCATGCCTGACCTAAATTATTCTCGTTATTAAATTAAATGAATTCTCGCTGATTCATGATAGACGGGGATAGATAAAATTGTCTAACTGAATCTGCGAAACCCATAAGGATTCTGTTCAATATTTAAAATATGTATTGCTAATTGTGTTTAATTTTTTATAAATCAATCTTGATGTATGTAACACCAAGTCCTCGACTTTAATTTGCTGCTAAAGTTTTTGCGTAATTTGAAAAATTGCGTACGTCGAATAAAACATTCAATTGAGCATTTTTTTAAATATTATTATGTGTGTTTGTTTAAAGAGATATGTGAAATATAAATGGAGATTTCTACATATACAAAACGAAAATATTATTTACGAAAATTCCACAAAAGCGTACAAAAATGTAATTAAAAAATACCAATTTAAGTCCAATAAGTATAGTTTAACTTGTAGCCGTTTTCCCCATAACAAATAAATTAATTTCATACAATAATATCATTTACTGCTTTTGACACATTACAAAATATTTTGGCATCTTTTCTCTTTTTTTTTTTTTTTTTTTTTTTTTTAATTCCCTAGGGTACTCAACGTTGTACCCACCACCACCCGCTACGGCTTCACACTCTTTATATAGGGTGTATTCCGTAGCGTAACAACGTTAGTCGTGTTCAAAATATTGCCAGAAATGTCCCGAGAAGAAATTCCTCAAGACTTGGTTGCATGCACTACAGTGTGCAGAAATAAAAAGTTAATAATAAATTTTAGATTTTAGATTTTATCTATTTAAATCAACTCTTTTTCCAAAAGACGCGGAGAATTCTTTAAATGCCCTATAATCTTTTCTCTTGTTAATATAATTGGGTAAAAATAGCAACGTATTTAGTTCTACAGTTTTTTTTAATATTTATGAGTTGATAGCTATTTCGGCTTCCGCCATCGTCAGAATTATGATTAAACTTAATTTTTTCTCAGCTATATATACTAGCTCCAAAGAGATACACAATGCATCATATTATTCACTCTAACATCCTAATTCAAATTACAATTACAATATTACACTTATTAAATGTGATTCTATTGTCTCAAAGAACGATAAGCAATCTGTGTTTTTTAAAACATTAATTAGGATAAATTAACTGATATTTATTATTAATTACATTACATTAAATTTATTAACTATGGCTTTAGTGTTTTGCAAAACAATAAGCAATATAGGGTTTTTTCAGGGTAAATTAGGATAAATTACATTGATATTTATTATTTTTCTCGTTCTTCTTGGTCTTCTAAGTTCATTGGTCCTCAACGTCCATCAAAACTTCGTTCCTCAATTCCTTAAAATAACTACTATTTATTTAGTAAATAATACTATTTAAATGCATGTATTAAACTATTATCCACTGATTGAATGATGGTCACTTCTATCACACATCAACAAAATATTTGTTTTTATTTTAACACACAAAAAGGTAGTTACATAAATATAACATTTTCTTAAAAAATCGATTAAGTACAAATTACGTAATTAGAGGTCTTCTGTAATTTATTTATTACAGTCGTCGACATCGTTGATTAGACTATTAATATTGCATCAGTTTTACAAATTGTTACATTTTTTTAAAATTAACTAACAAATAATTTTTTAAATAAGAAACAACATTCTTGTTTTTAAGAAACGTATATTATTTTAAGCAACGTTTGATGCTAATGTTAAGCATTTGGATTTTTAACTTTCAGTTTCTTGTATGGTACATTCTCATTTTAAACTTCTTTTTATTTCAACCATTTGCTAAATATCGTAATATGTTTTATAACAATAATAAATATTTGAATCGAACAATATTATCAAGCTAAAAAAACACAATAATTTAGAATGCGTGATGTTTGAAATGTATAAAAAAAATACTCCCAGTGTCTTGTTTCAGATGGGGTGATATCAGAGACGCTCTAAATAATAAACACGACTCTAAATGCCCTTAAAATGGTTCAATTCCCAGAGGGAAACCGTACCACCACCCCCGACGTACATCTCTGAAGAAGAGGCAGTCAAAGCTTCACCCGTGATTCATGTTGTTAAAATATAAATAAAATATTTAATCATATAAAAAATACACATTAGACAAGTATTGGCTACATTATTTTATACATTAGTTATAATCAAAACACAAATACAATCACTCGTTATAAAAAGGAGTATAAAATATAACACAAACCTATGATTCTAAACCAAATTCTGTTGTTGAAACTTCAACATTTGATAACTGAATGTATACCAACCAAATTAATCAATTTCGACTTCCAATTTCAATTGATCTAATCAAAGATGTAAACTTTTAGGACTTTCTTTAATTTCATTTGGAAATGGTAAACGATTCACTTATTTCTGAATCAAGCACTTTAAGTCAAATGCCCTCTTCTATTCGTTGTTACTGATTCGTTCATTCGAGTTATATCACTGTGTAAGACTACAAATCTACGGTTCATTTCAAATTGTATTCTCCTTGAGTCATTTATTTTCTCATTTTGCTACTAATCAACAACGAAGTGTAAGAGTGAGAAAATAAATGACTTGAAACTTATTTCTACCTAGCAGGAGTCAAAAATATCTATGGATGGTCATGACGTAAAATTATAAATATGTTTTTGTGGAAAAAATATATTTATGTTTTTAAATCAATATAGACGACATCACAATCTCATGGAGGTATCTCAACAGAAGTGTTTTTACGATCACTACTTGTTACTCATTTTTTCAACCTATCTTTCTTCTCGTACTGGGACATAAACCCATGAGATCTATCACACAAGCCAATGACGTTGACCACTAAGCCACTGACCTGTATTTCAATATATACTGCTTTTTACTCTTAATATAATGATTTTCAACCAATCTTACAACAATACGATATTTCTGTAGCAAGAGTATTTTGTAAATTAAATGTATGAATATGTTCGACATTATATGCATTTTAATTATCAAAACATTCAGATATCTTAATTGTGCATATCAAGGCAGCATTGTAATGATAAGGGTTGCTTTAACAACCCCTGAAAAAAGTCAGTAGTTAGCATGAGATGAATCCCTAATACAAATTCGATACGCATTGCATTGTATTGTATTGTTGCATGACAGTACCTACACAATATTATTATTTGATGGAGGGTTCTGATTTGAAGACCGAAAATTGAAAACACTCCTTGGGGACTGACTGGCAAGTTATTTATTCTCTTTGGCTGCCTTTTTCACGGTGACGAAGCGCGAAATCACAATAATAATCACGATTACATATTTACGTAACCTGCCGAGAAGGTTGTTGTAGTATGTATATTTTTTTCTGATTCTCAGAATGCAGATACAAAAACAACAATGTACTGCAGTACATTTATCTACACGTGTAGTTAGTTATTCAAATAATTATATTTGAATTAAATTATAAAATTCGTATTTTAATAAATAACTGATTACTTCTTCATTGCATAAGTTATAATATATTTTATTTATGAAATGTAAGTACAGTGGAACCCCCAATTACACTACCCCGAATTACGCGCTGGCTTAAAATATTCGCCGCAAATACTCCAATTGCACGGTCGCATTCCATTTTCGTTACTACGAGACGGTCGCCTGTACCGCGCATACAGTCAAATGTTGGCTAGCGTATGTGTATTCAACACGTGCCAGGCTATATACGAGTAGCTGGGCGTCTGTCTGTGTGCGGGATATTTACTACTACAAAAATAAAATATTTCGTCCATATTTTTTTTTTGCAAACTAAGGGATATCTTAGTTTTGCATTTTCCGCGGAAAAAACCAAATCCCTAATTTTGTATGAGATTCACACCCCCAATTACACGGTCCCGACTATAGTGTAAATGAGGGTTTTACTGTACCATACATATGATAATGTAGTGGTTTCCGTTCATTTAGGATACATCGCAGCTATAGTAGTCTTACCCAGCATAGCGACAACTAATTAACCGAATTTTAACAAAAGAATGAACAAAACAAAAAAAATAATTCTCTGCAATATTTTCCGGATGCCTAGTTTTTGACGCAGTCGTCAATATCGGTGGCTAAAGTTACAAGGTCACGTGTTCGAATACCAGAATGAACACTTTCCATAAATTGATTATGAATTTCTGTCTAAAGGCATGGATGTTTGTGATATCTAAAAGATCCCTAACTCTCTTCCAATCATTAATAACTGGGTCGTAATGAGAGCCATCAGTTAACCTTGATACATATCCTAGCCCTATTTTTCTATATCTACGCTATTCGAGGTTATCTTTAAAAGAAAGGTTGAACAATTGGGTAGTTCTCGAAGAAAAACTTTTGTTGAGATACCTATCTCTATAAGGAGGTTATATGAACAACATTAGGAGCAGATATATTGATTTAAAAAAATGATTTTTAAAAATATTTTAATTGTCAAATACGCAGTCGCAAAGATATATTATAACTAGTGGTGGCGGATCAACCTGCCAGTGTTTATCATTACGATGTAATTAAAAAACAATTAGCAATGGGCCAGCGGGAAAAATTGAAGCCTCTCCCCTAATGTTTGCCTGTCAAATAAACCACCGCGAAGCAACAACACGCAACATGTTTCTCATTCTGACAACACAAAAACACTCATTAGGCTGGGCCGGTCCCTGGAGACGCCGCAGTCCCGGGCTCGGGTCCCGCTGGGCCACGACTTAGCCGGGCGAATAATGGGGCATTACGGAGATAAACTTGAGTCGCTCGGATGACTTCAAAAAATAATGGAAGAATTCGACAGGTGTGTTTATTGTGTAACATAATTCAATTCTACTTAGTATACATGTAAGCTAGTGTACCAATGGTAAGATACAAATGACGTCACACAATTTTTGTATCTTACCAAAATAATTTTGTCAGCCCCCATTTCTTAATTATATCTTTTTAATTTTAGGATTAAGACGGTTTTGAGGAGGTGTTCCTTACTTCTCTAAATAAAGTATGACTAAACAGGGCCGGCGCCACCATACAGGCGAAATAGGCAACCGCCTAGGGCGCAAACCATAAGCGGGCACATAAATTTAGGAGTAAAATAAATGGATATACTTTAATAATATTAAATATCTATCCAGTGAGCTTCAAGTAGTACTTCGAAAATTTAAAAAAAAAATAGCCATCACAAAAAGTACTGTCTTTATTGTGCAACAAAATATTGAGCAAGAGTTTCTCAATCCCAAATCCAGAAATTCTACACGATTTTATGGTGAATGTTGCCTAGGGCGTCAAATAACGTCACACCGGCACTGTGACAAAATGAATTCACGCATTTCAGCACACGACCATTTATATATAATAATTTATGAATTTCTGGAATTACTGGAATTCGAGCCCGTAGAACCGGATAAGACAGTCGCCCAAGAGCATTCACAATTCGACTGCCTGACTTTTCGAAAAATGACTGAATAACATGTACATAGTTCTCGCTTCTTTTGCCAAAGTCCAAATGCCATCCCAATGCGGAATGAAGAAACAATTGAAAATACATATACTCCAACTTTATTTTTAGTCTGTTTTTCTTTTACACGATTCTGAAATAAAACGATCTACTAAAAAGAATAAATATTTTTTTGTTCTAACACGTTTCCGTGCGATTATAGATTTATTGTAAAAATATTAAGGAAAAAATGTTTACCTACGTAAAGCAAAATCAGTCGTGATAAAAATATAATACAAATTAGTGAAACATATACCGTGAAACGTGTGCCACCGTATTGTCAGGTGTTTGTTGCCAGTGAGTGGGAATCCGCATAACTATTTTTTTATTTCCAACGTCGACATTATTTTAGTGGAGAGGTTTCAGGTTACATGGCTGTGCAGGCAGACAGACGTCTCTCACTGTTCACTACCGCTGGCAGTTGTAAGACTTCTTTGAACGCGTTTGTGGAAATAAAATTACTTAGCTCATCACGTAGAATTTTTCTATATATCATAGACATGTACAAATTCACTGTTAAGAATTTTTCAATATAATTTTATTGGTGACTGAACAAATCGGCATTATGATTAAATGGTATGGAACTAGGGCTTGCAATACCAATTATCCAAAACGCACCATCGGTAATTACCGGTAAATTGGAAAAATTATCGGTAATTACCGAAAATTATTTTACCGCGAAATAATGATAAATACAATCATATCGACTGTGGAAAGGAAAAAGGACGTTACCCACAAATAGCAAATTTTACAGGAGGCACAAAAACGTGTTTTGATGATTTTGGGCCATATGCAAATTATGAAATAAGCACAACCTTGAAGTGCACGGATACTTCTAAGCTGGTACTGAACTGAATTGAAATATTTTTTTTCAAACAGCTTTTTTTCGATAATCACAATGCATTCAATGCATACACGTTCTATCAAAGGGATGTAAGCTGCAAATGTCGAATTAGTATTTAAATTTAGCTTTTAAGTTTGAAAAATGATGAGCTTGTGAAAATTGAAACCAAGAAAAAATACTGAAAAAAAGGTTTTTCCTAGACAATTTCTTAAATTAATATTAGATTATGTTAATTAAACACCAGTTTAGAAATCTCCGTGCACTTCAAAGTTGTGTTGATTTCATAATTTGCTTATGGCCAAAAATCATCAAAACGCGTTTTTTGTGTGGGTTACGTCCATTTCCTTTCCACAGTCAATATTATTAAAGTATTAAACATATTTTACTCCTCCATGTATGCGCCTTCTAATGGTTGGTGGTTGCGTATTTCGCCTGTATGGTGGTGCCGGCCCTGTTGCTCCAATGTAAAGCATATGACCCCCTTATGGAGGTATCTCACCAGATTTATTTTAATTTAGAAATTTATTCGCTTACTGATTAATTGCTTTATTCTGCTTATTATCTTAAATTGTGCTTGAATTTGTTTTATGTAAAAAAAATGAGTTCTGTTATTTTCAATGTTTTATTTAATGCCCTTATTAGTCAAAACTTATTTATAAAAATTCAAACGATACTATTTTTTATTATGCAAATCAAATATGACAAATTATGCCGCGCATTTGTTGAATTGGCCCGCGCAACCTTTTGATTTTCTGCGCAAATAACCTCTCGTCTTAGAGGGAACATTGTTCAGTACTATGCTCAGACATGGGTCAGGGTAGGCTGCAAGGGACTTATATCTGAAGGTCAATTCAATATCTAATTACAATTTATGAAATATAAATATAATTCTCAACGACAGTTAAATTAAAACGTTTTTAACACGGAGTTGAAGGGGAAATAATAGTACCTAACTATTTCTGTGTGAATCTTGCAAGTCTTCACTCTTCCAATTGTCAAATTAACAATTTAAGGTAATAAGTACATTTTCACGCTTTTATAGTATGCGGTTCTTCTGCGTTATTTAATGTGCCATGATTGGCATCCGTAAAGCAGACGTCTGGCACATTTACTTTAAGACCAATGCGATACGAGTTGCTCTGCAGCTCAAACATTAATCTCTTGTAAAATTGATAACTTTGTATTTAATTTACAATCTGAAAATTCTTTCTAAATTGAACAATGTGATGATTTTTAAACATGCTACCAAAAACCTTCATAAAATTACACACAACTGTTGAAATGAAAACCAATTTTTATGAATTTTATATATATTTATTTATTTGTATGTTAATAGTAATTTTCACAATTTATTTCACATGGATTTCGTTCACAAAGAAATTTCTTATACGCTATAGCTTTGTATTTTTTATGTACATTAATTAATCAATTAATTATTACATAATAATTCATATAGAAAACTTTTTGTTGAACTTTTCTCGTCAGCGTAGAGACTATATAAATTTAATTTATGGGACTATTTAGACACTCATTCGCACACTTTACATACATACAAAATAAAAATATAATCAATTACCGATGGGCTGCGATATTACTAACAGTGCCGCAACTAGTAGTTGCATACGACCAATCACTGTAAGTTCCGCAATCTACTGCACTTGAATCAGTGGCGGTTCTACGTACTGGGCTAGGTGGGCTTAGCCCGACCTGCATTTTTCACCCATAATAAAAATGAACAGCAATTCGGCCGCTAACCAAAATAAATACATTTCTAAACGTAACTAACCTGTCCCAAATTAATACAATATATTTGTTTTGATTTTATTCTGTCAATATAAGACAATGCTGTGTTTATCTACAATAATACTCTTGATTGTGTTTTGTATTACGTATCGTTGAGAAATAAACGTCAGAGTTCGTTGTATTCAGAAACAAGTTGTATTGTATGAAACAAAGCACGGTAGTTCACTTCATTTGAAAGGGACGAATTTGAGGCTAATTTTTTTTACTATTCTATTTTTTTATACTTACATTAGCTTTGATTTCATTATATATTAATTGATGCTTTGCAGTAGTGTCGTAATATTTGTTAATTTGCTTGTAGATTAATATATAATATAAAGTGGAAACATGCACAATTTTGTAAATAGTATACAATGCTAAACTTTTCTCTAGACCACCCAAGATTTTAGGTTACGAACCGCCACTGATTCTAAATCATGCATAGGAGACCATATTTTTTATTACAAAATAACCATTGCAGGAAAGGACTTATCGAAATTGTGCAGTGTGTGTACAATTTTTAGTTACGTCACTGATTTATAACACATTATACTTTCACAATATTTTGATAAGTAAAAAGTATAGTATAAAAGCTGCAATTTTATCGTCATTTTATTATAGCAAATTAAAAAATTTGCTAATTCATTTAAAAAACTTAAAAAGTAATACGTTTTACAAATTTTGCGCTACCTATTGAAATGATGATTTGGAAAATTTATGAAAATTAAAGCCCAACTTTGGAATGATTTAGTATTTTGCTTTCCATAATTATTGTATAAATAAACAAAAAATACAAAATTTAAGAGGTAGATATATTACAATTATTAAAATTATTACAAAAAAAAACTTCAATCGAAACTCATTTACACATAGATACACTCTCTATTATATAACTATCTATTTTACATTTTTTAACTTAATAAAAATTAAGTATTTCATTTTAAATAAATTCATTTACTTTAATAATAATCCATTCGATTAATGATTAGACCGTGATATGCTTAAGACGTAATTTTTTTCTTTGCTAAATACAATAATAAAATTCACATTTAAAAAAATAATTTTACAATATTCACAATAATTATGAAGTAACTATCTACGTATATTATAAAAAGGAATTTGTTGTGATTTTTACACAGTTTAAAAAATATCTTACAGAATATGACGTTGGAAATTTCATATACATAAATATACCCTTAACTTAATATAATATTTAGTTCATTGTGAGTGACAATAGATTAAATAATAATTTATCAAAATTTTTGTCCGTTGCATACTTTGTTTAATCTCTTATATAATATTATATATATTTAAAAAAATCTAAATGCATTTTTAAAATTGCGAAATTGTACAACAACAAAAAACTAAGCTGTGTTGTGTATTGTAATAATTTGATATATTATTGCTGAAGGAATAATGCAAGGCGTAAGAAAAGATAGTAAAAATGAAAATTCACCAAATGCAGACGACTAGCGACAACTTAAACATCAAGAAACAACAATAATCAAACAAATATGTCAAACCAGGGGTGGGCTGAAGGGGCTCGAGCGATCCCCTTACTAAATTTTGGTAATACTGGAGAGTCCCTTGTTAATTTAAAAGAAAACAATATTCAAAGGTCAAATTAGTATATAACTGCAATTTCTGACTTGTATATTACGTGCGACAACTTCAGTATACTCAGTGGTACATTTTTAGCCATTTAGATTGATAAGTTTACGGTAAATATTAAATATTATAAGTTTATCAAGTAATAATCGATTGCTTATTGAAGTATTGAGTTTAATTGCATAGGAGTGATAAACAAATTCACTCCTCACTCAGAACACTGGGAATTTCTTCGAGGTTAAGCAAGCCCTTTGTTGCCGTATTGGCAGCCCATCACTGTGTCAAATGGACAGTACTAATATTATCAATTTAAACAAAATGTTTACAAAGAAAATGTCTACATGTCATCTGTAAGTCAACTTTGTTGTTCAGTTTTTAATGTGCTCAGTTACTAGCAAGGTCCAAAAGCCTCTGACCCAAAGGGAATCAAAGAGATCATTGAATCAAATAAATCATTTAGTTTTCGAAACATCTATTCCAAGCTAATTAATTTTTGGACCCTACTATGCAACGAACACTTGGGCGTCGGTAAAATTAAACAATTTAGAATTTATATAAAAATAGGTGAGCTTAAATATATGCACAGGTGTTATGTAGCAATCTATTGAAATGCTACTGACAATTTTTCGTTTTAGGGATCTGTATATATGATAATGAATTCGTATAAAATATTAATTTACGTTGTTGAAGAATTTCGTTGTAGAAGTAGTAATAGTATGTATTTTTTAATAAATGCTTAGAAATTATTTAAAAAAAAAAACAATAACAACACACTCATTTATCAAAAGATAACTGTTGTGTCAGAGAAATAGTGTATATAGCTTACATACAATTCAAATTATTGAAAATTAAAACAAGTCTTACCTCGTCACATTTTTCTGTTGTTAAATTTTCGGACTTGTATGTTAACTTGAGTAAATGTTATTAACAATTGATATATTGAGATGCATCTGTACTTTACAATGTCCTAGACTTTTGTCACTAAAAACTTGTGAAAAAATACTTTATAATTTAAGAGTATAAAAAGACTTTTAAGCCATCCTGAATAATATTGATTGAATTACATTTATGTAATCAGCGGTAATAATTTTGCATATCAGAGCAATTAAACTCCTTTTCGCAATTTATTATTTTGGTTCTTAAAAAAAAGTTGTTGCTATTTGCTAACTCGTTTAGCTACTTATTTTGCATTGGATGGTATGGAATCCTAACGGAGCTTTTCAACAAGCTTCTCTTTACAGTAAACGGTAGTATGTCAGTCGCTCAACATCGGATAAGGAATTATCTTGAAGTCAGAAAAGGGTTGGATAAAATCAAAGGTATCCAATTTCGGGGCTGATTCCACAAATCATTTGAAAAGTTTTCACAGTAGAATGCGATGTAGAAACTGAAAACTGAATTCGTGTAGACGATTTGTGGCGGACTACCCTATAAGCAAATGAGGTGCGCACTCAGTGCTTCCGAATCTTAGAGGGCTCAAAATAGCTCATATGATAAATAGCCCATTTAGTTTCCTATATTAATTGTTACATTACATGGAATTTTGCAACGTTTTTAAGTTATCCGGAAAACAGGGCGTCCATATTTTGTTGCGCCTGGGGCCTCAACAGAGTCATAATCCGCCGCTGTGGACGATGATAGTATTATACGATAGAGAGGCGATACAATTCTATACACTGTTATTTAATAATAATGCTAATGACGCCAAAGTAAATCATTAAGCTTTTAAAGTGGGTAAGCTTGTAGATTTTTTTTATGGTTGATTTAAGTTACATTTTATCTAGCGATCGAACTAGTTGACTGGATTCATATAAACATTTATTTTGCGATGGTGCAATGTGATGTTGCATACTTTGTACCATACCACTAAAGTCCTCGACGGCCTTCCGACATTGAATCATCAACTACACCATGTTGATGCCATATTTGTCTGGCGCGGCCGAGAGCCCCGCCGAGAAGTAGTCCTGGTGGGGCGGCGGGAAGGCTTGAGCGTGCTGTTGGTGGTGGGCGTGATGGGAGTGGTTCTCGCTGCCCCCGGCGGGCGGGTGGCCGTAGAAGTGAGCCGACGCGGACGAGGGCGGCGGAGGACTCGACGAGAAGCCGCCGGGGTTCGTCGGAGTCAGCGACGATGCGTTCTGCTGGTGCTGCTGCGAAGTGTAGGGTTGCGCTGACATTGCGCCGTTGAAGTAGTCCATCTGTTCAAACAACTTCACGTTTAGTATCGATTTGAGGATATATATGCCTAGTATTAAGATAGTCACCATCTTATGGTGGATTGATAATTTATTTTGTGAAACTTTGTTATTGTTTCAGCATAAAACCACAATACAGTCGAACTTGGTTTTTACAATGAACATGGGACCGACTGAATTTGCTCGTTATATCAGAGAATATGTATTTTTAAATGGCTCGTATTTAAACGGTCAGAATTTTAATTCAGTTTCGGTCAGAATTTTTAATACATCGGTCAGAATTTATATTACACTGGTCAGAATTTATATTAAATGGTCATAATGTATCGGTCAGAATTACAGAGGGCAGAATAAATAATTTATGGTCAGAATTTATATTAAGTGGTCAGAATAAATATTAAATGGTCAGAATTTATATTAAATGGTCAGAATATAAATGGGATCGGTCAGAATTTAAATGGAATCGGTCATATTTATTTTGACAGATGGTCTGATTTTTTTTGATGATATGATGTCATCGTATTGCGTTGCTATTGGTGCAAAGTGAAGTTGCTTACGGCAAATCGTCCAATGGGCGATTGGACGAGCGTTGCTACTAGCGCCACGGTCATTGAATGAATCACTATTATTGCGCGCCCAAAGGAAGAATTGACAGTTTTCATAGACTAGGTTCCACATCCAGGCATTTGTATGTTTCGTGTCAAAAAAAGTTTTTATTTAAAAAAATGTTCACGGTATTTCCGCCAAACCGATATTCTTTTGGTTATTAAATAATTTTAAATAATCTTAAAGTTGCAACTATTTTTTATTATTTGTACAATTCGATACATTGTGATCTGCTCTGAAGAGAGTAAAGGAAAGGATAATATTTTTGGAAAGAACATTTAGATAAATAATTGCTATGGTACATTTCATAGCGACTGTGGAAAGGAAAAAGGACGTAACCCTCAATTTTCCAAAACAGCTTTTTTTTCGATAATCACAATGTATACAACTTGACACACATTCTATCAAAAGGATGGAAGCTGAAAATGCCGAATTAGTATCTAAATTTAACTTTTAAGTTTAAAAAAGATGACATTGTAAAAAATTAAAACGAAGAAAAAATACTGAAATAAGGTTTTTCCTAGATAATTTCTATTTTTCCTAGATAATTAGATTATGTCAATTAAACACCAGTTTAGAAGTCTCCGTGCACTTCAAGGTTGTGTATAATTATTAATTTGCATATGGCCCAAAATCATCAAAACACGTTTTTGCGCCCTTTGTAAATTTTGATATGTGTGGGTTACGTCCTTTTTCCTTTCTACAGTCGATATAATACACTTATTGTAAGGAAAACACTATTTTTAGTATTTTTTATTTGAATTTAAAAAAGTGAAAACTAACAACATTCATCATAAAGCCTTGGTTCCTCTTGGAATCCTACATCCACTGCACTTCGGTGGATCCCTACCTTTATATAAACAAACCGAGTGGTATGTAATCAGATGATGCGTTATTTGTAATAATAATGACTCATTATAAGAGTCTGCTTTTCCACACATAACATGAATGTTGAAAAAAAAGGATTATTAATTTCATTTTTTTTTTTTTTTTTTTATTCTGACCGAAATATTTATAAAATTTGACCGTACAATAGATTTTATTCTGACCGTATATTAATTTTATTCTGACCGTATATTAATTTTATTCTGACCGTTTATTAATTTTATTCTGACCGTTATTAATTTTATTCTGACCGTTATTATTTTATTCTGACCGTTGGTATTTTATTCTGACGTTAACATTTTATTCTGACCAAAATGAATTTATTATGACCAAAGTTGATTTAAATTCTGACCAGAAATTGATTTAAATTCTGACCATTTATTTGTTGCCTTTTAAATGCTTACAACTACGAACACATGAAAACATGAAGTATCTGAAGCAGTCACATAACACAAAGTCGCAATTCAACAAAATACTCATTAGAATTTTTTTACTCACAAATTATTAAATTTCTGTCAATCCATTTTCTTATAAATTTAAAATTGATACTTGTTTCATTGTTTCACTATGATTGTTCTTATTTTAAGTTGGTTTTATTGCTTGGGTCGAAAATGTTGTTTGAACGATCGACACATTAACAGATTAAGAAAATTGTTGACGATATTTCGATCGAGAAGTAGGTTGTTATAAAGTGAATAAATGTATGAGAAGACCATAAAGTAAAATGTCAACGAATGAAATAGTTCCGTGACCGTAATAACAGAGTTCGACTGCAATTCATGTTGTTCATTACAACGACAAGACATTGGTTAAATTTTACATTGATTTCGTGGAAATATTATGCGTGACTGAACCGAAATTTTGTTACTGCTGTAACGTGTAAAAATTCTAAATTATATTCTGAGCAATCATATTTTAAAGCGGCCAAAGAGAATCTGTCCGAGTAAAACATGTTTATTTCTACCGAGTTCGACTGTAGCACAAAGATTATGACCAGGAAAGATGATAAGTGAATCATTGAAATGTAGCACCATACCTGGGAGTGATAATAGGGCGAGTTGTAAGCGGCCGCGGCAGCCGCTTGGGCCGCGTACGGCGCGTGGTGGTGATGGTGGCCAGCACCGGTCCCGTACTTGGCGTAGTCGCCGCCGCCTGCGACGGAACCGCTCGCCCAGTGGAACCCTCCGTAGGCGTCGTGGTGGGGCGGATGATGAGCGTGGTAGCCGGCCGCTTGCTGCAGCAGCGGAGTAGCCGGCGGGGACGGCGTCGTCATCACGCTGGAGCTGGAGCCCAGGGGAGTCAGGCTGCCTCCGCCTCCGTTACCTGATAATGGCACAAAACAAACATTAAATTATTGTTATTTTTCATCAATGAAGATATGTACATAAGAGAATAAAGAATGTCACTATATTCAGACAGAGCATTATATTTTTACTCTCTACTTTACAGCAAGTTACTATAATATGGACCCGTTAGAGGTAAAGTGAGACAAGCGATATTTTATAAAACAATAAGTTAGATGCGTTGTAATATTCTACACGTCTTAAAGTATCGTAACAGTGAAGTAACCACAGTTAATACACATTGCAATAGTGTTGTCTACGTAAAATAAAAATATATAATTACATGATTGCAGTGGCGGATTACCCTATAAGCAAATGAGGCGAGAGCTTGGGGCCTCCAAGTCTCAGGGGCCACAGATTTGTAACACAGATTTTTCTATATTTTAAGTATTATACTTGGAATTTTCGGACGTTTTTATGTGATTCGTCAAATAGGGCCTCTCCAAATTGTACTTCGCATGGGGTCTCTTATGTGCTTAATCCATCACTGTAAGATTGCACTTAAAAGTCCATGAAAAATGTTTTGCCTTTTTACTATAATAATTGGCTCACTTCACCTTTAATCGGCTCATTTATTTAAACAGCTAATATTTTTAAATACGTTATAAACTGCACTTTTTTCACGTAAGAAGTTTGAACTTATAAAGACTACAACTGCGGTCGTGATAATTTGATTAAATAATGAAATAAGGATGTAATATACATTTGATAAAGAAAACAGATTAGGACTCACCGACTAAGGTAGCTCTTCCCGTGACCGCATAAGCATCAGCCTTGGAGTACAGATCCTGCACAGACTTCCCGCCGAGACTCGAATACGGGGAGTAAACGATCCCGCTCGTCAGGTTGGCTCCGTCGCCGCTCGACGACGAAGAATCCTTTCCTGAGACGTTCGCGCCGATTCCGCCGACCATGCTGTTGCCGAAATGGTGATGGTGGTGATTGTGAGGCAGCAACGGGATCTTAGGAGTGTCGTACGACAAGGAAGACTCCTTTTTACAGATCACATTAATCGGTGGACTGACTGATGTAGACGGAGTGATTGGCAAATTGGGCGAAGAGTTCGCGTGGTGATTCGCAGACTGCTTAGTGGAAGACTTGGTCGTGCTACTCCCAGTGTTGCTGGAGCCGGTCAGGTTTGTGGCTGAGCTGTTGTTGTTGTTGTTACTGCTGGTGAGGTTATTGTTGTTGTTATGGGTGGTTGATGATGTCGATGATTGGTTGGCGGTTGATATCGACGACGTCTTCGACGACGAGTGGTGCCTGGATGAAGACGATGATGACGTCGTGTTCGACGACCCTTTCGATGATGATTGATTTCCGGAACTGGCCGTCTGTTGCTGCAGCTGCTGGCGACATTTCGCTCGACGGTTCTTGAACCAAACCTGACAACGAAAAAAAAAGATTTTTAAATTAAAAAATACACTTTTGATCTAATGATTTGTTATACAAGAGTATTAAGTAACAATCGTTTGCTTTTTTTTAAAATTCCCTAGGGTACTCAACGTTGTACCCACCACCACCCGCTACAGCTTCACACTCTTTTATAGGGTGTATTCCGTAGCGTAACAACGTTGGTCGTGTTCAAAATTTTGCCAGAAATTTCCAGAGAAGAAATTCCTCAAGACTTGGTTGCATGTACTACAGTGTGAAGAAATTAAAAGTTAATAAATAATTAAGTGCAGTTAAAAATATTAGATTTTATCTATTTAACTCAACTCAACAATCGTTTGCTTATTTAAGTATTGTATTATATATAATTGCATATGATTGATAAATTGCTTTGAGATTAAGCGAGCCTCTTGTTAACGTATTGGCAGCCCCCCACAGCTTGAGGGGAAGAACAAACACATACTTGAACTTATAATATAAACAATTATTAAAAAAAAAAAACTTATTTCTCTTTCTTAAACTCTTCTACTTTAGGAAATCTTTCATTATGAGCTCTGAGCAAGACGATAATATTAAAAATAGCATTCTTTAAAAAGATAAAAAAAATACATAAAATAACAGCAAAACTTTGGTCAGTATAGGATAATAACAGAATAAAAAATTCTATGGTGTTATATTAAAATTTCTAATGAATCTAAATTCAATAAACAAATAAAAATAAATGATATTTCAAATAATGCGTCTATCGGTCTTAATAATCGTTCACTCGTCTGCCTTAAGTCAGATTAAAAAGTATAATCGAAACGTCAAAAGCGCTCAGATTCTTTATATCCAATTGTCTACTTTCCCGCGTCGCTAGTTTTTGTTTCGCGCCCTTTCCAAACCAGAATTTGACTTAAACTACAAACAGATCGCATTCTGTTTTTTGATTTCGTTTGTATTTATTTTTGAAATCTTTCCTTTTATCCATCCCGGAAAGAGGTTTAGCGAATGATTTCCAACCATGATCCTGTATTCTCAACACCGCGAGTGGAGTTGATAAAAAAAATACTAAACTATATTTTTTTCAATGCTAAAAATCAAAATAAACAATTTTCTAAAAAAATATGGAAGCAAATGGTCAATAAGTGATATAGAATAATTTAGATTATTCCACGTATTGCCGCCTGTGTGGTCGAGTGGTCAACGTCGTTGGCTACCGCTACGGAGGTCACGGATTCGAATCCCGGTACGGGCAGTTTTATAAATTGATTTTTCAATTGATTTATGAATTTCTGTTCAAAGGCATGGATGTATGTGATATGTCTTGAATTCCCCCCTCCCACCCATTCTATCATATGAACGTGGCGTATCGAGAGTGATTAGCCAACCACTAGTCCTGTCCTTGCCGTTTCCTTCTATTCCCTACTCTCTTTGGAAAAAAGATAGGTTGAGCAACTGAGTAACAAGCAGTTCTCGTAGAAACACTTCTGTTGACATAAACTCCATTAGGAGTCCGTATGCTCCACATTGGGAGCGGACATGGTAAAAACTGTGACACGTGTTTCGCCTCTTTCAAAGGCATCCTCAGACTATCTTACTTTAACAAATGCTTGTTTAAGTACGAATAATTTTAATTTATCTGTTCTGATATATTATAAAAATAAAAATTAAATTAAAAATGGGAGGCAAGAAGGGGATGATAGAAAAACAAACAAACAAACAATACTGAGACTGCAAATGACATTTACGTTACTAAATGATTAACTAATGAGTTGCATCAATTAGGAAGGTGTAAGCCATTGATAAGTTTGTCGACTGTAGGGCCTTGAAATATTATCAAGAGTAATTTATTTTACTTATTCGAGTTTGTGCGCCAACGAAATTGTAGCTTTGCAACATGAATAAATTTCACAAAATTAAATCACCATTCCTATTATTCGATCGGGGGTTGATTTCCTACTGGATAAATATAATATAAATAAAAGTTAATACCCGATTTCGTTTCTAAATTTTACAACTGCTCGACTGCTCATTTGTAAAATAAATAAAAAAATCAAATATAATACGATCCGCCATTATAGCGCTGTGTATGTGAATGAGAAGGGGAGGGGTGAGCAATTCGGAACCCTGTAAAGCAAAAATAAAACGGCCAATAATAAAAATGATAATCATATGAAAAGTATTCGCTAATCTGCCGTGCCCATTATTAGACACACGCTGCCGAAAGGTTGGAAAGCAGTCGTGTACAACTGTTGGGAGCATATTATTTCTTGAAAAAAAAATCTAAATTACAAGACAATTCGTTTATAAATGGAGCTTTAGAGAAAGTAACAAAAAAAAATTCGAGACGTGACGAGTAGTAAAACCAAAACTTTTTCCATGTAAGGTGGTGGACCGGCGTTCCGGCAGCTTTTTCTCGACATTTTTAATGTTTCAAATAAATATTCGAAAAAATTTGAAAACTTTTGTTTTTGTTCTTGAAAAATATCGGCTGTTTTGTTTGTCCCTATTTAATGTTTATTTTAAAGGTTATGTGACGGGTACTATAACACAAATCATGTCCTAATATAAAAGAATATCAGTTCTTTGTGACCTGCGACTTACTCTGTGACCAGAAAACCAAGCGTCTAATGCTTGATATATTATTTTAAAAAGCCAGGTTGAATAACAAGCAGTTCTCATAAAAGGAAATTAGTTGAGAAACCTTTATTAGGAATCCATATGCTCCACATTGAAAACGGACATGGATTAGAAGAAAAATCTTCATTACAAAGCTTTGCAAGAAGTGAGTTCTGTTACCTTTTGTTTTCAAAAAATCTTAAAAAGTTAAAGTGAACTCTGCAATAAAGCGACGGCCTCGTAAGTCTTTTGAAAATATCAGTTGAGTTTTAAACGAAAAAGAAAATAAAAAATTAGAGAGTTGGTAATCAATAATTGACAGTATTAAATATTATAGTTTACTTCCTACTACAAATCTTTTGCTTTTTTAACAGTTTTTGAGTGATATTTTTTTTTTTTTTTTGTTATATTTCAACCCTCGGCGTCCGTGCTAGTTGTACAAATAAAATAATAATAAATCGTTTTTATCGTGCCCCGGCACATTTCCGTTATTAGCCACATCATATTATGTATTATTATAATACAAACATCCCCTTTTTTCTTCGCTGCCCTCGTCACCCTTGTTCCCTAAGTCCGTCATAAATCAAAACGCATTGAAATCTGTCAACGCCTCTGCAATATTGTCAAATTATAAATTTATTTAAAAACTGTTGGAACTTTTGTTTGTGGCTTCATTTTTAACTTTTTGTTTTTAAATTTAAAAAAAAAACTAAACAAATGACAATAATGAAATATGAGTTTAGATTCAGATTATTACATAAATTCACTTTACAAAAGACTTCATATTCTTCTCATAATCTAAAAGCTCATTATCTTCTGATACAAAAATGAGCTTATCAACGTTTTTTTCATAATATGATATCGTGATTATATATGCATAAAAAACGGTCGCGGATAAAGCACTTGAGAGGCCCCAGACGCAATAAAATTTGGATGCTCTGCTTTTCGGAAAGTATTAAAACATTCTAAAATTCCATGTAAAATAATAAAAATAAATTAAAATCTGAAAAAAAACGTATACGGGCTATACAAAAAACTATTTTTGACTCACAAAACGCGCGCCCATTTCGCTTATAGGATAATCCGCCACTGCATAAAAACAATGAATTCATTAATATGTTATATTGAACAAAAGAAAAAAAGTCCTAAAATAAGGTTTTATTTGATAAGTAATTAAATTACTTTCTTTGTATAAAGAATACTTTTTTAGTATTGTTCTGTTTACCAAAAAAATATTATTAATTAATTGATATTTTTGCAATAGTTAAAATATACACTTGCTAACTAAAAACGTCTATTTACATCGTCAGTGTAATATGTAACTAGACTTAGTTGTTTTCATTGTTTATTACAATGTTTTTACACCAAAACCATTACTTTTCCAATGCATTATAATATAATGTCTACTTCTATTTCACGACAAAAAAAACTGACAATCCAAATGGCATCCGTTTAGAATATCGCTATTATTTATTAATTGGTCGTAAGCTTTGATTTCACTCTTCATTCATTATTATCAAACACAATGGGAGTGAAACAAATGTACACGCATCGCTAAAAAGCAAAGGCGGCAATACAAACAGATCACTTTTCCCCTTCATCGCTTCATCCTACTTCCAAAGGCGAAAAACACGACACAGCTGCGCCACGCAACTAAACCGGGTTCCTATCGTAGTTATTTTATTGTATTAGGTTTGTTTTATAAGCAAATATGGCGGCGTGAAAAGAGAGAAGTCGTTTTATTTTTTTACGCCCTGCTATTATGACTCAAGTCATTGATACAGGGGCTGGGCATGGACCATTAACATCAGCTACGACGTATCAATGTATTGCCATAAAACAGTGCTCCTAAAGAAGTACTGCAATTTTAATTACGTTCTAAAACACAATTGAAAAAGATTAATTAGCTTTATTTAAAACAATTTTTCAGCAATTAAAAGACACCACCAAATAAATACAAAACAAAAAGAGTATTTTTAAATGATGACTATCGTCTGTTTTTCCGAGTTATAGTTAGGAAATTTTCCGAAAAATTATCCGAGCCATTTAAGTTTGAAAAGATTTTTCTCGCCGTCAACAATTGTAATAATTCATAGACTATAACATGAAAGTAGAACGCACATCAATTGATTAATAAGTTCCAAACTACAAACACCATATGATATTAAGTCAACGACCGCAGTAGTCCAGTGGTAAACTGATTAGAGTCGAGTCGCGGTCATAAAAATTAAAGATCCTTTCCACTATCCTGCTAACGAATTACTATTTGATAATTGGGCCCTTTAATGGTTAAATGAGCCTAGTGGAATTTCATAAAATAACACGTTAGATGCGTTGTAATATTCTACACGTCTTAAAGTATCGTAAAAGTGAAGTAACCTCAGTTAATACACTTGCAATAAAAATAAAAATATACAATCCACCAATAAATACGTGATTGTACTTAACAGTCAAATATAAAAGATTTACAATATTACTAGTTGGCTCACTTCACCTCTCGAGGGCCCATTGAACAACGATGATTTTAGTTACTTGAAGATTTAATCAAGAAAATATACTGAAACTTCTTTCAATATTACGAATTAAAGATGATAATCCATACACTCGGTTGAAACCTATAAAAGCTTTTTATTTTACTAGCGTTTCGTTATTATATCGACTGTGGAAAGGAAAAAGGACGTAACCCACGCATATCAAATTTTACAGGAGGCGCTAAAAACGTGTGTTGATGATTTTGGGCCATTTGCAGATTATGAATTATACACAACCTTGAAATGCACGGATACTTCTAAGCTAGTGTTAAATTGACATAATTTAATATTAATTAAAGAAATTGTCTAGGAAAAATCTTTATTTCAGTCTTTTTTCTTTTTCAAACTTAAAAGCTAAATTTAGATACTAATTCGGCATTTGCAGCTTGCATTCTTTTGATAGAACGTGCATAAAGTTTGATACATTGTGATTATCGAAAATAACCTGTTTTGAAAAAACTGTGGGTTACGTCGTTTTTCCTTTCCACAGTCGATATGTAATATTTCAATAATAAAAAAAAAAACATAAACTTTCACATTAACTAAGTGATTTCGCAAAGATTTAATTTGCCTGTTAGGAAACGTTTTCGGTTTCGCGCATCATCGGGATCAAGGCAAACAACCGGGGAGTGTGTTGTTCGGGAGGGCAGTGTCAACACATAAATCAAATCGAATGTGCGCACATTTTATGGGAGAAGTTTGCATTAAGGGAGCGTCAACTGTTGAGCTACGAACTCATTATCACACAGCTAAGCGTAGATTTTTTAAATTATGTATACAAAATATGCGAAACATTCAAATTCGTTGAATACTAATTTAAGCCGTCAAAAAATATATGGGTGACTATGAAGGTTGATACGTTTACAAGGTGTAAGAAAATTTCGATATCAAAATATTAACAAAATTATTCGTTAATAAAAACACAATATTCGTTTGTACTTTATTCCACTTTATTTAAAAGGTCAGTACCGATTTTGCTCATTGAGTGCATTGTCAACTGATAAGAAATATAATTTAACAGTGCTATTTATAATTTGGGATTTTTTAATTATGTTTGTAATTACTAACAGACACCATTTGAAATTTAATTAATCTTTGATGATTTTTTAAATTATGTGTTAGATGTGTTAAAAATTTTAATATTGTGTAAATATAGAATTACTGTTATTTGTAATTTCTTTGCAATGTCAATTGTTGTTTACACCATTTCATTTCAATTTATTTTTTGTATAAATAGCACTGTTAAATTATATTTCTTATCAGTTGACAATGCTCACAATGAGCGAAACCGGTACCGACCTTTTAAATAAAATGGAATAAAGTACAAAGGAATATTGTGTTTTTATTAATACAATGCTTTCCCACCCAGTATTGTCAGTGAAAACCAAGCTGTGAGTCGGAGTCGGAGTTGCGAAAAATGATGCGGCTCGATTTTTTTCTGAAAAATATAGTTAATGATGTGTATTTAAACAAAATAGTTCAAAGTTTTAACATTTCATGCTTGGCTGACTAAAGATGATCTGATGGTATACACACATATGTGTATATAAGTTAAAATAAAATTATTGAAAAACTTTTCTCGTAGTCGGAGTCGTTAATTATTTTAAAGCTGGAGTCGGGAGTCGTCTTTTTTTCATGCGACTCCACAGCCCTGGTGAAAACCCTAAAAGTTTTAAATTATTTGAAAAAAACAATATGTGCTCATAAACTTATCTCAAACATTCAGATAAAGATACACAACCATTCTATGCAGATTTCCTCAGTTGGCGTTGACCACTTGACTAATGTTATAAATAATCAATATTTTGCCGATATAAAACCACTGATACTGCATCCCTGCGTATCGTACCCTCTACGAAATATGTGTACAGAGGCAGGCAAAAGTCACCCCACAGATAGGCGTAGGAAATTTATAGTTTGTTTGCACACAATTAGCGCGAACATTCCGCACAGCCACTGCTGCACAAACACACTGTACTCGCGCGCTATAAAACAGACAGACACAACAATCACAAATAAAATAAGCAAAAGGGTGTCGGGATTGAAACAATTAGGAGCAATGAACCGGCAGCAGTCAGCGGCGTAACTACTGCCTGCCACACATCTTCACGACGATGGTACTCGATATTTGTTTTATTCTCTTATACAATTAAAATTGGATAACTTTCTTAAATTTGAATCGTTCAAATTATGTACATTCTCACAGATTTTGTCACTAACGACCCGGGTTTCACCTTTCGGCATCTTCAGGCGTTCAAGTGCACGGATGAACTTGAACTGATGCTTAGTAAATGAATGTTTCGTGTTTATATAAAAAATAAATGTATCATTGAGTTTAAAGCCATTGCTGGCGAAAAGGATAAAATCTGTGAGAATTTACATAATTTGAACGATTCAAATTTAATATTGAAATTCCACCAAGCACCTTCAGTCGAAATCTTAAATGATAAATTTCTTATTGATTGAATTGGTAAAATTCCATTGCAATACGGTAAGTATTTAGTATTCTACATTTTTTAAAATCAGTTGATAGCTATTTCGTCGTATGCTTTCGGATATTCGGGTATGATTTGTACAACTAAATACTTGTTATCCCACCGGTTGTGTTGAAAATAGTTCTGACACGTGTTTCGCACATTGAGAAGGCATCTTCAGATAAACTTCATCGCAGTTAGCTACACAGCCAGTAGAATAAAAAGTTGTGAATTTTAAATTAAACATGAATTTCCACAAAGTTACCACCGGATTCCGAATGTCCCAATATGGGGTACATATATTTACAAGTTTCTGATGAAATCTCCAACAGGAGTTCATCTAAGAGAAATGCTTGTCACTCAGTAGCTCAATATGCTTAGAGATAGTCGTAATAAATATAGGAGAGACTGCGGTAATTGTATTGTTTTCGGTGTACCCCGTTTTTAAGATCAAGACAGAAATTATGACATCATACCTATTTTTTACTGCAAGCACTATTCCATGAATCGATTTTGAAAAGTCAATTTATAAAACTTAGTTCTGGGGCTCGAGCCTGTGAAAATGTGACTAAAGCCAAGAGTGGGTGGGTTGATTGCTTACCTGCACTCTAGATTCGGGAAGGTTGATCTTGAGAGCGACCTCTTCTCTCATGAAAATGTCAGGATATCTGGTCTTTCCGAACAACGCCTCCAGGACATCCAACTGGGCTCTCGTAAACGTCGTTCTTTCCCGTCTCTGCTTTCTAGGATTCACTCCTAAAACAAATTAATAATATAATTAAATTAAAATAATAGAGACATTTCAGTCGGAATATCGATAAAAAGTTATCAATGAATCCGAAAAATTAATTTCTTTGGTAAATACAAATTGATTTACAAATATAATGTATTAAAGCTGCCAACATGTCAACAAGTGGCTGGCTTAATCTCAAAGCAATTCTCTGTGTTGTAGGCAGGGGTGGGCTGGAGGGGGCTCGGGGGGGCTCGCGCGAGCCCCTTGTTAAGATAAGAAAATCAATCGTCTTAGATCAAATCAACATATAACTGCTATTATGTGGATGGTTAAATTTTATTATGAAACAAGACTTAGGTACCCCTTAATTTTTTCATTCAGCATTGTGGGCTTTCGTGCCAGGCCTCATGGGTTCGAGTCCCAGTACGAAGTAACATCTTTTCGATCGATTTTCTGTTCAAAGGCATGGGTGTTTCTTATGTCTAAAAATTCCCCCCCCTACTCTTCCGATCCTTTGAAAAAAAACTTTGGTTGAGATACCTTCATTAGGAGGCCATATGATCGACATTGGGAGCGGACAGGGATAAATAAAAAAAATGAATACGATTTACCGAGCCCCTTGTTAAGATATTGGCAGCCCACCGCTGGTTGTAGGGA
Organism: Himalopsyche anomala; assembly: GCA_031772345.1. Lineage (NCBI taxonomy): Eukaryota > Metazoa > Arthropoda > Insecta > Trichoptera > Rhyacophilidae > Himalopsyche > Himalopsyche anomala. The sequence goes on along the minus strand of CM062823.1, from coordinate 1,285,272 downwards.
AGGTGTAGATTTTTATCACTCCTATGCAATTGTAATAAGCAATCAATTGTTTCTTAATACACTTATAATATATAACAATACGTAATTTACCGTAAACGTATCAATGTAAATGCCTATAAATGTACTACTGGGTATTAATTAGTCTATCTAATAGAAGGCATTTTTTTCTACTTTCACCTACTCACAAATTCAACAACGCATTAAAATTTTCGCCCTTCGTTTTCAGCAAACAAAACCAGAAAATTCCCGTTTCATTGTGGCGATCACGAACCCGGTCGCCCGCCTTTGTGCTGGCACATTTCACGCATTGTGCTACCGGGCGTGCTCGTCACAAAAAAAAAAACTCCGTGAATGACTGGCTGCGGAGTACGACGACGATGATGATGACATTGTCCATTGAGCCGGAGCGAGCTGCCCAAATAACTAATTTCCGAGGCGACAATGGACGACGCCCTTTGGTTCAAAAGCGCTACGGATGAAGGGAAGGGCTGGTCAATTTGCGGCCCCCAACACCAATACTCCACAACGAACGCAACGTGGAACACTTAGAACAGACAATCAATGCAACTTATAATTTTAAGATCACTCAAAATTGCTAATTACGTACCAAGTTAACAAAAAAATTACCTCACCGCCACCGTTTTTAAATAAATGAAATTTAAGAAACAAATAATAGAGCATCTGACTTAAATTTGTTCCAAAAAAAACTGAATCTTCCTAACAAAATATTCAAAGTTTATTAAAATTGTGAAAATATTAAATCATTTGTTTATTGATTCCATTGTTAAAACTAGCGGTTTTTTAACTTTGGAAGGTTACGAAAAAAAATTGAAGACACCAATGACCGACCTGGTACCTATTTATTTACCAATACACCATTGGAGATGAGAAAAGCCAAAGATATGACTTGTAATTAGCTGATTGTAAAGTGTCTTCGAAGAAAAATCTGTAAATCGATAATATGATATTCTAATAAAAATAATGATTTTTTTTTACTATAATGCCATTCCACCAAGTGTTGACAGTGAACACCTTAAAAGTAATATGATATTCAATGTCTTTTAGTATCAATTTTAACGTATTAACAGTGTTTATTCTTGGTTAAAAAGCTTTTTTTTATAACATCGAACCAGAAAATATTTTTATTACTACTATTTAACTGTGTGTGATTTTCAGAATCGGTTTCGCTCATCTCGACCATTTTAACTCTAGAATATAATGTTGATACTCGAAAGTTATTTCAGCACCACGACATTTTCAGTTCTTATAATATACACTCTCTCGTTTCAATGTAATAAAAACTACCAAGCATGCTAATCTAATGCATATTACATGAACCAGGTGAATCTTTTTTGCATCTCATCAGTTGGCAACGCCTGCGCTTGAACAGCGGCGTCAGCCACGAACGGATTATCCGCAGAGGCCTATTGTTCACTTTCAAAAGGAAACCGGAGGTTTTTTTCATACCACTGCTTCTCAAAATACAGTCTGTAATTGGGATACTCAGCTATGATTTTCAACTGTTATGAAATTGTAAACTGCAACTTTCAAGACCATTAATGTTGTTATTTCAATTCAATATTTGTATTTATATTGTAATTGCTAGGCCCCTGGTTGAGTGGTTAACGTCGTTGGCTTCGGTTACGAAGCTTATGAGTTAAAGTCTCTATCTGATGTTTAAAACTCCTTTCTACTCATTCAATCTTAAAAATGGGGCGCAGCGAAAGTGATTAGCCTATCACTAGTCTCCAGCAACTTTCCCTTTAAGCTGCGCGCGTGCGCGGCCGCACAGCAATTGGGAAGCTCCCGCGCACTCATTCCGGGTTGGCGCGCACTACAACACAGTTGTTCAATTAATATATGATCGGTCAGCGCAGTCTCCGCGCAGCCTTTGAAATTTCCGCGCAGCTAACCATTCGTTTTAGAGGGAACGTGGATATCTAGTCTTATCTATATCATTCAATCCCATCTCTTCTAAAAAATGGAAGATTGTGTAACTGATTAACAAGCAATTCTCGTAGATGTTTTTGCAACGGTAGCCGACTTGCTTAATAAATAATATAAAATGATAACATTATCATTTATTGATAGGTAATATATCGCCTGCTGTGGCCCGTTTGGTTAGAGCTTGCTCTACCGATCACACAGGTCTGGGTTCGATTCCCGGTAAAATCACAGTGAATTTGATAATTATTCAATTCAAAGCTGTCATCGAAGACTGGGTGTTTGTGATGTCAATTCACATTATTTCCTCTCCTCCCATTCTTTTGATCCTTTACTTACTGGGTGTAGCAATAGCGATTAGTCAACCACTAGTCCTGTTCTAGCCTTATCCTTCTTTCCCTACTACTCACTTTGAAGAAAATGAGGTTGAGCGACTGAGTAACAGCAGCAATTCTCGCAGAAAAAACTTATTAGGAGGCCATATGCTCCACATTGGAAGGGGACACGCATACAAATAAAAAAAAATATATGAACTTTTAACAGAAAATCATAATTTAGCAACTGAAATATACAATAACAATTTAAATAATCTCATAAGTATGCAAATATTTTTATTTTTTGCAAATTTGTTTTTGTGTAATTCATCACTGATTGATGTAAATACTATAATCAATAAAAAATGTATTTGCTATGAAATTATAAACGGTAAAAAACAGTAAAATCTTTGATGTGTGTACTGTGTACCTTTTTTTTAACGGTAATTACAGTTTTGGAATCCTTTGTTTGACAACAGAGGCGTCTGGTGACACTTTTTGTGACATCCCCCCCGCCCATCCCCACCCCCCGTCGCGCTCGACCCATTGTTGCTTTTGTGTACAAATATCTATCTACATATTATAAGAAAGGTACACACAGATCAAATACATCACGAAAAAAATGGCTATAATAATATTTTTATCATTCCACATACCCACTCACAACTATTTACTAACACATATATATAGTAGGCTAAATACGGGAGAGTTGGCCTACCTTTCCCAAACTATTTCCAAAATGAGCGATATTGAGTTAGGTATGCAGATAGGGAACTTCAAGCCTAAGAAATCGACTGATCCTATTAGTATTAATATAAAATCTATAAGACTGTCTTCTTCAAATTGGAAATCATATTTTTATGCAAATGTTATTTTGTTTGTGTTATTCGTTATAATATTTGATTCTGCTGAAATGTTTGAGTTTTGGAAATAGTACGTTTTGCATTATAACCAGTGTTGTAGTGGTAAATAAATAGGTACCAGGTCGGTTATTTGATTTCTTACTATTTTTTTTATATCCGCCCAAAGTTAAAAAATTACAAGTTTGAACAATTAAATCGATAAAAAACGCGCATGTTTTTTTTTAACTGATCACCGCTTAGACCCTAGAAAGATGAGCGATGAGATAATAAAAATCACTTGTGTAGATCAATTTTGATATAGTGCTTTTAAATTTTATGAACAGTATTTTGAATATGTACTTGAAAATTTGGACTAGGTCGCCGACCTAGTCCAATTTGGCCCCACTACACCACTGATTATAACCCCACAATTATGGTCATAAATTAAATCTTGTGATTTTGTTTATATTGTTCATTTATCTACGCCAAAAATCGAACAATGTTAATTTGCAATTGAAGAGTGTTTCTCAAAAACATACCCGTACCGTGTAACACATACCCGTTTCTCAAAAAAATGTGTAAAATTAACTAACAGTCGAAATTTAAAATTGTTACATTAATTTTATTATAATTTATATGAAAAAGGTTCCGCATGCCACCGAATGATGTAGCCGCTCACTGCCACTGTATTATTATTTTTTTTGTATCTCACTAGGTACATATCATTTGGCCTGAATAATCGCCCAGCGGGATACGAACCAAACCCCTCCCATAACAGAGTGGAATTCAATTATTCTCATTTTATTATTGTGATTGCGTTACGGTTAGCTACAATGAGAATGGGGTTGGTAAAGAATCCCATGGGTAATGGGCAATAGCTCTTTTACAACCAGAAAAGGAACCCTGATTCCTTATATTAGTTAGATGACTATTATAGCAATATCAAATATTAGTCAAACCGAAGTGTACTTTTTTATTATTATTATTTTAATTTTAACTCAATGGCTGCCACAGACGAGATATCTTGTAAAAAATTTCGTGCTCACTCGCCTATAACTAATGAAATTAATAATTGCAAATTATAGCCGGCATGCTAGGTAATTACTATCAATTATCTACGGCAGCTAAAAGGTTAAAATAAAATTTGGCATTATAAAGGTAATGTCAATGCGCCAAATATTGTATTGTTGAAAAATCATTCGAGAAAAATTCGATGAGAATTTATTGTAAGTCATTTAAGATCAACTCGAGGATCACAAATGGTCTCGAATTTTAATTGAAAAATCTTAATTTCACATTGGTCTTACCGGGAATCGAACCCTGACCCGCCTGATCGAAAAAGCAATCTCTAACCAACTAGGCCACAGCGGGCGAAAAATAAATTTTGTAATATGTATGTGTTATACAGTTTGGTCCAATTACCAGCTTTGCAAATGAATATGAATCAATACACGTTTTAAAAATTTCACAAAAAAACAATTTATATAATATATTATTGATCACTTTGAGGGTGTTCACTGTCAATACTTGGTGGAAAGGCATTATAAAAGTAAAATATTCATTTGTACTAATTTTCACTTTTATTTAATAATAACAGGACCGGTTTCACTCATGACGAGCATTATGAACTGATCAGTACAAATGAGTATTTTATTTTTTGAATATGTGATGTCTGTGGTTTTTACATTCTCGCTCACCCATCCCCAAACCGTGGCATCGGGGACACCGATAAGCTAACAACTAGTCGTTCCGAAGTCCAATCCATCTATTCTAACCATCTCCGGGTAAGAAAAGTTGAGCGAATGAATAAATAATTTATGGCAAAAGTCTGTTGAAATGATCTAGTAAAATTTTCATGGAAGCAGACATGGTCTAAATTCTAGATTGTTCATTGTTAGTACGTAGTTATGATATATTATGTATCGGTCAATGTAGTTGACTTCCATGACGGATCTCACGGCTTCGAGTCCCAATACAAACAGCATTTTTTCAATCAATTTGCGTTTGTGATGCCTGAAAAACATAAATTCTAAAATAACGAGGTGTATCAAGGGTGATTAGTCAACCACTTGTACTACTGATGCCCTATCTACCTTAGAAAAAGAGAGGCTGAGCAACTGAGTAACAAACAGTTATCGTAGAAAAAAAAACCTCCTGAGATACTTCTATTATAATAGAAGGCCATTTATACTCTACATTTGTAGCAGACAATTTATTTGCTTATTATGGTAAATGCTATTTTGTTTATTGAATACATTATCATTTCGATATAAATTTATGTAATTCAATATAGTACAATATCGAAAGGAAAAAGGACGTAACCCAAATTTTATCAAATTTTACAGGAGGCGCAAAAAACGTGTTTTGATGATTTTGTGTCACATACAAATTACAAATTATACACAACCTTAAAGTGCACGGAGACTTCTAAGATTGTGTTTTATTGACATAATCTAATATTAATTAAAGATTGTCTAGGAAAAACCTTTTTTTAAGTCTTTTTTCTTGGTTTTAATTTTTTACAAGGTCAACTTTTTCAATTTTAAAAGCTAAATAGATACTAATTCGGCATTTGCAGCTTGCATCCTTTTGATAGAACGTGTATCAAGTTTGATACATTGTGATTATCGAAAAAAACCTGTTTTGAAAAAACTGTTAGTTACGTAATTTTTCTATTCCACAGTCGATATATAAGTACGTCTTGCTGATAAGACGGCGGCGCTCTTATAAAAAGCAGATAACTTAAATTTAACGCTATCTCCATTTACGAATCTTTGCATTTCTAAATATAATTAAAAAACAGAGCGTAGTAAATATTTATATGAAGAGCTTATTAAAAAAAGCAGCCGCATCGTCTCGCTTCACTTTACCGACTGCCCTTCCACACGAACACTCGTGAACAGACCACGCCCTTCCTCCGCGCCGCGACTAGGCGTGGTCACACGGCACGGGGATGCCCGCCGAAGGGCACCACCCCGCGCCGACTGCGCAGCCGCGATACCAAGGCAACGGAGCCGCGAAAGCGATCCATAACCGTCGAATCCGATGAAGGAGCACAGAGTACAATACGAGAACTCGAAGACTCTCTTCTGAAATAATCATTCCTGCATTGTAAGCACAGTTGTATACTGCGTACAAAATTTAATATTTATTTTGAAATATAATGTCTTTCAGCCGCCTGTGTGGTCGGGTGGTTAACGTCGTTGGCTACCGCTACGAAGGTCACGGGCTCGAATCCCAGTGCGAGCAGTTTTATAAATTGATTTTTCAATCGATTTATGAATTTCATTTCAATGGCTATGTGATGTATGTGATGTCTTGAATTCCCCCCTCCCACCCATCCTATCCAATGAACGGAGCGTATCTAGAGCGATTAGCTAACCACTAGTCCTGTCCTAGCCCTTTCCTTGTATTCCTACTCTCTTTGGAAAAAGATAGGTTGAGCAACTGAGTAACAAGCAGTTCTCGTAGAAAAACTTCTGTTGAGATAAACTCCATTTGGAGTTCATATGCTCCACATTGGGGCGGACATGGTTAAAAAAAATATATCTTTCCACTAATATAATATGAAAACGTAAATGACCAGTGGCGGATTAAGCACTTTGGAGGCCCCAAGCGCAATAAATTTTGGAGGCCTTGCTTTTCGAATAACATAAAAGTGCTGCAAAACTTTTCGTAGAATAATAAGAAATATTTTAAACTGAAATTAATATAAATAGGGGTTTATATACTATATGTTATCTTTGAGGCCCCAAGCGCGCGCCTCTTGCGCTTATGGGGTAATCCGCCACCGTATATGACAGTCAAATCACGCTTGTATATCAAAATATAGAACGGTAAAGTGAAAACCGGCCGCCTGTGTGGTCGAGTGGTCAACGTCGTTGGCTACCGCTACGGAGGTCACGGGTACGAATCCCAGTATGGGACAGTTTTATAAATTGATATTTCAATCGATTTATGAATTTCTGTTCGATGGCGTGGATGTATGTGACGTCTTGAATTCGTCTCTCCCACCCATCCCATCCTATGAACGGGGCGTATCGAGAGCTAACCACTAGTCCTGTCCTAGCCCTATCCTACTCTCTTTGGAAAAACAGAAGTTGAACAACTGAGAACCAAACAGTTCTCGTAGAAACACTTCTGTTATGATAAACTTCATTAGGAGTTCATACGCTCCACATTGGGAGCGGACAAGGTAAAAAAAAATAATAGTTAATACTGCAGTTAAGAAAAAACACAATATTCCTTTGTACTTAATTTCTACTTTTATTTAACAGGATCAGGACAGGTTTCGCTCATGTCGAGCATTGTCAACGCAGAAGAAATAAAGTTCTACTTATACAAAACGTATTGAAATGAAAAGGTGTAATTAATGTCAATTGTAAATTCTCTCATACACAGTACATAGATGACCCAGCTAAGATTCGATTCTGGGTAAGCCAATTCAAAACCTCGCCCTAAAGATTTAATAATCAGCCGACCGGCGGCTTCGTCAACTGACCATGTATTCGTTTGTCATCAGATAAAACTGAAGAAAATAATGGTGCTTCATGTACACGTTAAAAAATGGTTTTCATAGGCATTGTGTAAAAGCTGGATCCAGCGTAAAAATCCCTTTCCCGATTGGCGCATCTGGCGGGGGTTAACTTTGAGGCAGCTGCTCTGCGGGGTCGAATCCACCCCATTTATTAACAACAGTGGCATTTTTAACGTCAACTCTTTATCAGCAATACTAAATAGCAGAAGGATTTTAGAAATTTAATTTGCTTTAAGGACAGAACGGGTTCTGAAAACGGCCATATTGATTGGCCATTTTTATAATATCGACTGTGGAAAGGAAAAAGGACGCAACCCACAGTTTTTTTCAAAACAGCTTTTTTTAGAAAATAACTATGTTTCAATACTTTCGATGGATTCGGCGGTAACTTTGTTGAAGTTCATTTTAATATAAAATAAAATAATTTTGATTATTCCACGTATTGTGCTACAAAATGTGACACGTGTTTCACTTCTTTCAGCGGCATCCCCAGACCTATCCTCAGACAGCTGTCTGAGGATGCCTCTGAAAGAGGCGAAACACGTTGTTACATTGGAATAATCAATGCTATTTTATTTTATATTACTATGTTTCAAACTTGATACACATTCTATCAAAGAGATGTAAGCTGCAAATGCCGAATTAGTATCTTAATTTGCCTTTTAAGTTTGAAAAAAAGATGAGCTTGTGTAAATTGAAACTAAGAAAAAAGATTGAAAAATAGGTTTTTCCTAGACAATTTTTAAAATTCATATTAGAATATGTCAATTAAACACTAGTTTAGAAGTCTCCGAGCACTTCAAGGTCGTGTATATTTCATAATTTCCATATGACTCAAAATCATTAAAACACGTTTTTTGTGTCTCCTGTAAAATTTGGTATTTATGGGTTACGTTCTTTTTCCTTCCCACAGTCGATATGTAATTTAAATGCATTATTTTTGTACAGCACTATCCGGTTCCCGGCGAGCGTTGCAATGCCACTCAAAGAAAGACAGTGTTTGTGTTTTAATTGTGTTGAAGTGCATGTCTTATTTTTCTGTATGTTTGACGTTTGCTGCCGATTGTCTATGGTACGACACACGCGCCACCTACTGTAATTCAATTGTACTACGCCTATAACATTCGTGCATGTTGCATGAACGTTATGGCAGACATACAAACATTATTTTTTATATATAAGACCCACTATAAGTTAATTACCGGAAGTGCAAGCAAAAAGTTTGTCGAAGTTTTATTGCAATCGGATCAGCGGTTTGGCAGCCCATAGAGTACAAACAAACAAACATTCATTTTGATATATTAGATTCAAGATATTTTCAACGCATTACGGTAAAGAAATGAACATGGGCAGTAATTTTTTGACCGTTTCTGACATTGATGGCTACGAAGTGAAATTATTATTAATAAAATACAATAACATATGATTGCTCAAAATATAATTTGGAGTTATTTTTTACACGTTACAGCAGTAACAAACTTTAAGTTTAGAGTCATGCATAATATTTCCACTAAATCAATGTAAAATTTTATCAGTGTTTTAAGACTGACAACATGAATTACAGTCGAACTCTATTATTACGATCACGGAAATAGCTATATCTCGGACGAAATGAGGAAACATTTGTTGACATTTGAGTTTACGGTTTTCTTTTATAACGAGCTGCTTCTCGGGCATACCCAAGGATGGGCTGGAGGGGGCTCGGATGGGCTCGCGCGAGCCCCTTGTTAAAATTGACTAAGGCCGGCGAGCCCCTTGTTAATTTAAAAGAAGACAATATTCGCAGATCAAATAAGTATATAATTATTTCTGACTTATATATTATTTAATACAGCTTCAGTGTACACAGTAGTACATTTTTAGCCATTTAGATCGATAAGTTGACGGTAAATTGCATATTGTTACATATTACAAGTGTATGTATTAAGTAAAAATCGATTGTTTATTTAAGTATTACACATAATTGCATAGGAGTGATGAAAAATTCACTCCTTCCCCAGAACACCAAGAAATGCTTTGAGATTAATCGAGCCCCTTGTTAACGAATTGGGAGCCCACCGCTGGGCATACCGAGCAAAAATATCGTCAAACCACACAGGCGGTGTAGGTTTTAGCAACAAAAAAATGAATAAACAATGTTGAGAGCTATCTTACCATTCTACCGTCGTATTTCTTACAATATTTACTTGAAAAAATCTTTCCTTACTAAAAATACTTAACGTGGGGTATGATCATTCTACGTCATTCCATACGTTTGGCTTTACCTACGAAGGGGTGCAATTTTTTCAGCCGTCACGTCACGTTAGGTGTCGTTATTTTTAGGGGTCCCGAAATGGAAAAGACAGGAATGATAAATTAATATGCTTCTCGGCGCTGCTATTGGCCCGACGCAAGACCCTCCGCCTCAGCTAGGGGTGAAGTACAGTGACAGTAACTGCATTTACCTCTTGCCTCCATAAAAAGTATTATTTATTGTTTCGGTATGATGGCCGATGTTTTCAAATGCAATTTCGATGTCGATAATATATTTTCTTAATAAAATTATATCACTTTACCTGATTTTTTTATCACTTTATCAAAAATTTCCCAAATTTTAATTATGTTTGTAATTACTTTCAATCGCCATTCTAAATTTATTAATCTGGGATGACTTTTTAATTATATGATAGATGTGTTAAACATTTTAATTTTGTGTTATTTTAGAATCACTTTTAATGTAATTGGTAATTTCTTTTCAATGCCAATTGTTGTTTATAACTTTTCATTTTTGTATAAATAGCATTGTTAAATTATATTTCTTATCAGTTGACAATGCTCGCAATGAGCGAAACCGGTCCTGACATATTAAATAAAGTGGAATGAAGTACAAAAGAATATTGTGTTTTTATTAATGCAATATATAATGTATAAAATAAGTAAATACAAAAATCTTACTTCATTTTGATTTATTACAATAATTTTTTGATATAAAAATAGTTTTAATATATCCAAGCAATATTTCCATATCCAAGTCTTATCGATGATGTAAAAATATTGGTTGATTTTCGCTAGTTTGAAAAGTGTCGGAAATTGTACCAGCCCCTCTATGATGACAAAGGACTACCACCAAACATTACGTTATACACTCGAGCTTGTCGATAGTATGCTTAGAGACAGAAAGAGGGTTATGATAGGGCACTTCCCCGTAAAAGAGTGAAAGAAGCCTGAAGCATCACAAGGTGGCGCTGAAACGTGGCGCGCACGTGCACCTTAAAAAGGAAGCCAAGCCAAAATAATGATAGATGTTATATGATGAAATGTAAGTCTGTGGTAAGCTCGAAATGCTTTTGAGACTATGAAAGTAGTATTGAATCTTAATGATTTGATCGAAATGGCTTCCCAATGGCATTGCTAGTGGTTAGTTAAAAGCCTAAGATATTATAATATTGAAATAAGTCGCTAAGATGATAATTGATCTGCAAATATACGGAAAAAAATATATCTAAAATATTACACTCCCAGTTCGAGTCACAGTACAAACAGCATTTTTTCAATCGATTAATCGATTTCCGAACGACGGTATGAGTATATGTTATGTCCATAAATTCCCTACCACCAGCGTTGGGCTACCAATAGATTAACAAGGGGCTCGCTTAATTCTCGGTGTTCTGGGAAAGGAGTGATTTTTTTTATCACTCCTATGCAATACTAAAATAAGCAATCGATTGTTACTTAATTCACTTACAATATTTGACAATATGCTATTTACCGTAAACTTATCAATTAAAATGGCTAAAAATGTACTACTGTGTATACTATAGCTGTCGTAGATAATATATAAATCAGAAATTGCACTTTTATACTAAATTTATCTGAAAATATTGTTCTCTCGTAAATTAACAAAGGGCTCGCCAGCCTTAGTAAAATTTAACAATGGGCTCGCGCGAGCCCCTCCGAGCTCCCTCCAGCCCACCTTTCCGATCCTTTAAAAGTTGGTCGTAGGGAGAGCGATTAGTGAACCACTAGTAATGGTCTAGCCTTGTCCTTCTATCATTACTTCTCTCTATGAGAAAGAGAGTTTGAGCGACGAGTAACATATAGTTCTCGTAGAAAAAACTTCTGCTGAGATACCTTCATTAAGAAGCCATATGCTCCACATTGAAAGCGGACATGATTTTTTTTTTTAAACTTAGATATGTACTGACGTAGTAACACGCACAGATTTCTATAAATCAAGAATGACAAAAAAATACTTTTTACCTTAAATAAACAATACAAAATTTATCTTTTTTCTAACAAAAACGACAATCTACAAGATAAACATACTAAATATTTGGTAGTATGAATTTAGGCTGATTTTTATACACTCAAAACATTTAGAAATTAAACTTCAAAATGCCAAAAATATATATTGATATTCCAATATAAGAATGCTATTATCCACCGGCTTAATTAATGTAAATATTAACAATTTCCTGCATAGTGTAAAATTATAAAAAAGCTCATTGTAAGATTTCAAGCTTTGGCGTTCATACTCTTTGCTAGTTGATTAAATATGTTCCCTTCTCGTTTCAGATAGAGCTATTGCGAGGCACTTTATCTATCCAATCAGATCGGCCAATTAGCCAATATCCACTATCACGAGATAACAAACAGCCAAATTCATTTGGCATTTGCAGCGGGACACGTGTGCGGCACGTGCGCCGCTTTCCCGCCGGAAAATGAGTCCGGGGGGTCGGGCTTTCGGCACTGCAACCCCGCGACGCTTGCAACCGGAAGATAAATAAACAAATAGATGCCGATAAATAAATAAGTGCGTTAATCTAAATCAATGATAAGCGCCGAAACGGTCCGATTTAAAAGCTTATTAACAGATCGTATGTTTGTGTAATGGGATTGTTTGATTACCGAGTCCCTCTTTCTTTAGTATGATGTCTTAATTCATGCCAGATAATGTATGTATAATACATAGTGATAACTTTGAAGGTGTTCACTGTCAATACTTGGTGGAATGGCATTATATAAAAAATAATAAAAGATTTTTAATACTTTATCCACTTCAAATTTATTTGATCAGAACCGGTTTTGCTCCTCGCGAGCATTATCAACTGATAAGAACAATAAATTAAACAGTGCTATTTATATAAGTTAAACTGAAAGAAAAAATTGAAATAAAAAAAAATTACATAGTGATAACTTTAAAAATTATCTAGTAAAGTGTGTATTGACTTATAATGTAGTGATTGTATGTAGAAATAAAAACATTGTTTAACCAGCACGTAAGCTTCACACCATGCGAATACTGATTGTTTATATTTCTTCAGTAAAAAAGTTATCAAACAAGTGCAACGATAAGTTCATAGATCACAATGGTAATCCGGTACTGATCACTGTATTAAATTTGTACAACAAATTTAATGTATTTTTAAAAAAAAAATGTCTTTCCACATAGAATTGATTGTCAGAACATTAAAAGATGTTTTTTTCTTAATTATAAAATAAAACTGTGTCCTGATGTGTAGCATATTCCCATCGGCGGGCTGCCAATGCGTTAACAAGGGGGCTCGCTTATTTTCACAGCAATTCTCGATGTTTTGGGGAGTGAGTTTATTTTGTATCACTCCTATGCAATACTTAAATAAGCAGTCGATTGTTACTTAATACACTTATAAAATGTAACAATATGCAATTTACCGTAAAATTATCAATCTAAATTGTTAAAAATATACTACTGTGTATAACTGAAGCTATCGTAGATAATATATAAGTAAAAAATTACAGTTATATACTAATTTGATCTGAGAATATTGTTTTCTGGCTCGCCGGCCTTAGTACAATTTAACAAAGGGCTCGCGCGATCCCCTCCAAGCCTACTCTAACCCACTCCTGCATATGCCCTTCTAATGGAGGTATCTCAACAAATGTTTTTCTAGGATAACTGCTTCTTACTCAGTCACTCAACCTTTCTTTTTACAAGAGAGCAGTAGGAACAAAAAGATTAAGCTAGGACATGACTACTGGTTAACTAATCGCTTTTGCTACGCCTTGTTTTCGAAAGATCGGAAGGGTGGCAAGGAATTTTCGAACACCACAAACACCAATTCCTTCGAAAAAACTACTCAAGTTCAATAGAACTCCATTATATTCAGAGCGCCGATCTATCTGAATAAAGTTCGATATCACGTATAAAATATAACGGCATATTGAAAGAATATTCCATACAGTTGAAGTATCACTTAATTCAATTTTTTGTCTAATGTTTACATAAAGCATGTGTAATTTACAGAGAAATGTTGTTTTTATTAATGTATGCAAGTTTTTTAATGTAATTTCTGCCAACAAAGGATTAACAGTACAAAAAATGGTATAATCTCTTAAATATACAATTTATTTTATTAACATAAGATTATACAAATATTTGACTAATCTTCATCAAGTGAGCGATGGAATTGTTTTACACAATGTCTCAATTTTAAAAGATTTCTCTTAGTCTTATATTTTTTTCAAAACGGTTTTGCACGCGTAACCTTGACAGCAGATAGTCAATGTTCAATTGTGATAGGAACAGGGCCGGCGCCACCATACAGGTAAAATAGGCAACCGCCTAGGGCACAAACCATTAGGGGGCGCGTAAATGGAGTATTAAAATTATTTTTATATACTTTAATAATAAATAGATTTTTTTTCGATTATCACAATGTATCTAACTTGATACACGTTCTATCAAAAGGATGCAAGCTGCAAATTCCGAATTAGTATCTAAATTTAGCTTTTAAGTTTGAAAAAGATGACCTTGTAAAAAAATAAAACTAAGAAAAAAAACTGAAATAAAGGTTTTTCTTTAATTAATATTAGATTATGTCAATTAAACACCAGCTTAGAAGTCTCCGTGCACCTCAAGGTTGTGTCATATATAATTCTTAATTTGCATGTCACAAAATCATCAAAAAACATTTTTAGCGCCTTCTGTTAAATTTGATTTGTTACGTCCTTTTTCTTTTCCACAGTCGGTATGCAATACTTAAATAAGCAATCGATTGTTACTCAATGAACCTATAATATGTAACAATATGCAATTCACCGTAAACTTATCAATCTAAAAATGGCTAAAAATGTACTACTGTGCATACAGAAGCTATCTTAGATAATGTATAAGTCAGAAACTTCAGTTACATACTAATTTGTTACATACTAATTACAGGCCTTAGTAAAATTTAGCAAGGGGCTCGCGCGAGCCCCTCCGAGCCCACCCCTGAAATAGCCGTGGCTGGTAATATATATTTTTTTTAAACGGTGCTCTTATTGTTGTGGCTACCTTTGCAGCAATAACGTCCAAAATCACGACCCGTAAAACTAAATTATGAACTTATAAGTAGACAACTTTTCCTACAGAAGAATATTATTCTTCCACCCTCTTCTATTCACTCGTTATTATTTGATACGTCCTTTTATAGGAGTTTCATTGCTTTTAAAAAGTAACACAGCCCCTTAACTAAATTTTCGCTGGCCACCCATCCATTTGATGCGCGCGTACTCAGCCGGGAATCCACCCTGGAGAATTTTCAATCATCACAAAGCAGTGGTGGATGTCATATCATAGATATTTTTTTTTTTAAATTGAGGGTTTTTTTAATATGAAGCATACTGTTTTTTAGTCAATCTAGAAGGGTTAAGAATGAATTATTAATTATGTATTTGTTCTTTCTTCGCTCCATTTTCACAGTATTGGATATGGAACAGGTGTGAAATAATAAAAAAATCATATATACAACATGCTTTTGGATATAAACAAACCCATAAATCGATTCTATGGCCCAGCGGTTAGCGTTGTGGGCTTCCGCACCGAATCTTACAGTTCGAGTCCCAGTACGAACAGCATTTTTGATCCCACCCATTCTGATCATTTAATAATTGGGCGTAGCGAGAGCGATTAGTTAACCAGTATCTCTGTCCTAGCCTTAACCGTCTATTCCTACTACTCCTTTCGAAAGAAAGAGTTTGGGCGACTGTAGGTTTTGAAATTAAGACGCTCATATATAATGCCATATACTGACTACCATAAAAAATAAAACATTTTTATTTGTACATGCAATATGAAGTGTGTAAAACATTAAAATCGTATGATTCGGATTAGAATATACACCATTCTAAATAACGCGTACACCACTGAACGCGAGAGCAAAGGATCAGTGCAGCGGAGCGCAATTTAATGGGAAATTCATTTTCGCGAATAAAACGCCCCCTAATTCATTTTGCGTGCGCCCCTCTTAAAAAGAAACACGGTTGCGAGTGATAATAGTAATAATATTGGTTAGGCAATGGATTTGTTGACGATGCTGAAATTGTCCGAGTGACATCCCTCCATTACTTCCCTGCAGGCATCAGAGGAAGCGTTTTTTTTTTAATTTACTTAAGTTGGTAACAAAAATAAAACACCGCTAATATACAGCAAAAAATAATTAAAATGCATACAGTGTTTGTTTAACTACGCATATTGTTATCTTAGTTAGACGATAAACTATAACTAAATAATTAATTTAATTTAACACTTTACAAGCCGTGTGTAACATTTTCAATTATGTCCTGTACGCTAAAAAAAGTCTGAATACACAATAAGGCGAAACCAAATTGTATATCGACTGTGTAAAGGAAAAAGGACGTAACCCACACATACCAAATTTTACAGGAGACACAAAAAACGTGTTTTGATGATTATGAGTCATATGGAAATTATGAAATATACACGACCTTGAAGTGCTCGGAGACTTCTAAACTGATGTTTAAATGTCATAATCTAATATTAATTAAAGAAATTGTCTAGAAAAAACCTTTATTTCAGACTTTTTTCTTGGTTTAAAGGTCATCTTTTTCAAACTTAAAAGCTAAGTTTACATAATAATTCGGCACTTGCTACTTGCATCCTTTTGATAGAACGTGTATCAAGTTGGATACATTGATTTTATCAACAAAAAAACTGTTTTGAAAAAACTGTGATTTACGTCCTTTTTCCTTTCTACAGTCAATATATACATACATACAAGATTTGAAGAAAAATAACTCGTGATCATAGAAATGTTTTTTTTTAATATATTCATGTCGGCTCCTAATGTGAATCATATGGTATTTTAATGGAGGTACCTCAACAGAATTTTTTCTACGCGAACTGTTATTTTTAGAATATTATAGAATAAGATACATAATTACAACGAACAAACGTATAAAAAAATGAACTCCATTTATGCGCCACATAATGGTTTGCGCCCTAGGCGGTTGCCTATTTCACCTGTATGGTGGCGCCGGCCCTGATTGTGCATAACTGTATAAGATTGATATAAAAATCTACCCGTTTCCCGGAACATCACGAACAGTTTTTAGATTTGTTAGCTCGACACTACTCATATCATTTGAAATCAATAAAAATATCTAATATTTACATTAAAACCATTATAAAATTAAGTTTTTATTATTGATAACGATGCAGCTACAATACCTTTAAACATGTATTCACTATTATAAACTATAACTGTACACATATGGCAAGGCAGTGTCTTTTAGCTTTCTTAGATTGCTAAGTATTTAATGGACAGCTCTAAGACTTTACATTGTTGAGTAGTTTGCCAGATATCCCTGCATCAAATTCAAGCACTCCTTTAAGTCCCGCTGAAAGGGTGACAATCACCAGCATCGCGAGCCCTCGTCTCCGACCCGATACATCCTGAATATCTGCATACATAATTAATTTCAACTCAACTCACGCACTAAGTGTCTGAACACCTCGTTCAATGCATTAGCAATCTTATCACAATTAATAATACAGAGCCCCTTGTTAATTGAAGAGAAAACAATATTCTCAGATCAAATTAGAATATAACTGCAATTTCCGACTTATATATTATATTATCTACGACAGCTTCAGTATACACAGTAGTACATTTTTAGCCATTTAGATTGACAAGTTTACGGTAAATTGCATATTGTTACATATTATAAGTAAAAATCGATTGCTTTTTTAAGTATTGCACATAATTGCATAGAAGTGATACAAATATTCACTCCTTCCCCAGAACATCGAGAATTGATTTGAAATTGAGTGAGTCTCTCGTTAACGTATTGGCAGCCAACCGCTGGTTACCATCCATCCCGGAATGAAAGTCTCTATCCAGCATCCCGATTAAATCATATGACTTTTAAAAACTCACATATGTCAATGGCCATGAATATATTTATTTTTTATCCATGTCCGCTACCAATGTGGATCATGTTTCCCCCTAATGAAGATTTATAAACAGAAGTTTTTCTGCGAGGACTGTTTTGTTACACAGCCGCTCAACCTCTCTTTTCCAAAGAGAGTAGTAAGGATAGAAGGATAAGGGTAAGACAAGACTAGTGGTGGTCGCTCTCGCTATAAATAGTTATAGTAGGATCGGAAAGTTGAGGAATGATTTTTGATTTTGTTAGACATCACAAACACCCATGCCTTCGAACGAAAATCTTGGCATACATCATACTGGTGTTATGTATACACCCAGCGGTGGGGTGCCAATATTTTAACAAGAGGCTCGGTAAATCTTATCCATTTATTTGTATCTATTTTCGCTCCCAATGTGAAGCATATGACCTCCTAATGAAGGTATCTCAATAAAAGTTTTTTTTTCTACGAGAACTGTTTGTTAATTAGTCACTCAACCTTTCTTTTCCAAAGAGAGTAGTAGGGATAGAATGATAAGGCAGAATTAGTGATTAACTCATAAAAAAAATTAACCATCTACAGAGATTGCATTTATGTGCTGATTTGATCTAAGACAAATGATTTTTTTATCTTAACAAGGAGCTCGCTGGCCGCGCTGAAATGTAACAAGGGGCTCGCGCGAGCTCCCCCGAGCCCCCTCCAGCCCACCCCTGTATACACCCCATCATTCACTGTACAATATTGATTACCCCTGACATGCTATAATTATAATTTATCTTATTTACTTGCACTCGAATGCTATATAAGGTTTCAATACACATTAAATAAAAACTAACTATTACCATAAATATACAGCCGCCAAAAGATTTATGAATTAAATCTTAACCATAAACAACGATTGGTACTTTCAATGTAACAATAAGCTTTCGATCGACAAAAACGAACATTCTTTCGAAACAAGTCAGTACTAATCAAAGGGTCCAATAGCTCAGTTTAACTTACCAAGACTTCTCTGTATTCTGATTTTTGATCAAGTGAATTATTATAATACTGTTTGTATAAACTTACGTTATGCCAATAATGTGAAACATCTATAATAATAAAGTGTTTTAATTAAATCCATAACACTGGGACTCGAACCTGTGAGATCCGGCACGGAAGCCAACAATCCCAACCGTTGCACCATAGGACCCGAAGAAAAATACAAATCATTAGTAACTTACCTATGTATGTATTACACATTTCTAATTGAATATTCAAACCCTTTCCCATACTAAATAAAGACGGCAACTTTAAAGCGACAATCGAAAATTAATTTAAATATTTAGGCTTGATAACTTTCTCGAAAATGTAAAAAATATTTATTTACTTTTAATCAATTGTAAATAAGCTACATAAATTAAAAATCAAACCTAACCCACACTGTCCTTGTGGTGACAGTAATAAAGATTCAGAGCATATTCTCTGGAATTGTTCGATTATGTCTGTTGATAGAGGTATATTGTTTTCGTTATGTAGAAATAACCGTGATGGTCCTATCGGGCATCCACTTCAATAATTTGCTACTTCTTTTGGAGAAAAAGTTTACCTTCTCTGCCCCTCACCATTCAATCCTTAATCATATCTGTTTCAAAATTAAAAGTTGTTTCATTAGTGCCATTAACTATCATTCTTGCTTATTATTATTTAATAAAAAAAAATACGTGTAGTTATACCAATTCAATGTATTTAATTAACCTTTATTAATATATTAATATCTTTATATTTTTAATTATTATTATTGTTGCCTATCAAATTGTATCTAAAAACATGTATCTTAACTGTATCATTGAGGAGATATCGTCTTCGGTGTGATGCAGAAAGGAAAACAAGTTTATCGAATTAAAAAAAAAAACAATTGTAAATTTTGATGCTTACGACATAATATTCTTTTAAATAAAATAGTAATTAATCGTTTTTTTAATGTAGTGAACACTGTGCAATAGTACACGAAGTTTTTTCCATGCGCGATAACGTCAACTCTTGCTAATCCCTCAACGAAGATTCACAAGAATATCTCGCTTGTCTTGGGAGCTTCATATCACCGACTTGCTACAATTTGTCAGGCTGTTGTGCCACCCCCGCCCCGAGGAGGGCGAAGCGCCCCTGTTGTTATTTCGGCACTCTCGGTCGACACTGTTTTATTATTTCAAGTCGATTGTTGTTGGAAGGAAGTGTCGCCCTCTCGGCGGCTCGAAGGGGTATGCTAATGTGTGGGAAGCAAAGCGTGGTGTGGCCACTCAGCCAAACCGCCACTCGCCTCCAGGGGTGGCTGTTCTAGATGGAGCGATGCTTGGGACAAAACATACGAATCAAGACCTTGTCTTTGTGGTTAGCTTATGTCACTGTACCGGTGCAACTGCGAACGGCATGCTATTTTACTAGTGGCAATTATTTCAAAGCTCAGCTGAGAAAATTTTCAAAAAAAAATAGAATTGAATTTCAAAACCCAATTACGTTGTGAAAATGATTGGCTTGCAACGGTATGTAAAAAAAATACTAATCAATCGAAATAAAAAATATTATCCATGACCGCTCCCAATTTGGAGCATATGGCTTCCTAAGTGAAGGTATCTCAACAGAAGTTTTTTTCCTACGAAAAAGTGTCACCAGACGCCTCTGTTGTCAAACAAAGGATTCCAAAACTGTAATTACCGTTAAAAAAAGGTATACAGTTGACAGTACACACATCAAAGATTTTACTGTTTTTAATGTTTATAATTTCATAACAAATACATTTTTTATTAATTATAGTATTTACATCAATCCGCAATGAATTACACAAAAACAAATTTGCAAAAAAAAAAAACTCTTGCATACTTATGAGATGATTTAAATTGTTATTGTACATTGATATATTTCATGAATTATGGTTTTCTGTTTATATATAACCTATCAATAAATGATATATTTCTTTACCATGTCCGATTTCAATGTGGAGCGTATGGCCTCCTAATATAGGTAATAATTTGTTAACATACTCGACTTCATTTTACTGGAAACTTTATCTAAATCAACCATGCATACCATTTTACTAAATTTCTTAGGGCACTTAACGTTGTACCCACCACCACCCGCTACGGCTTCACACTATTCTTACGGGGAGTATTCCGTAGCGTAACAACGATAGTCGTGCTCAAAGTTTTGCCAGGAATATCCCGAGAAGAAATCCTTCAAAACTTGGTTACATGAACTACACAATAATAAATAAAATAATGAAGTGAAGTTAAAAATTAAAACTTTCATCTATTGGATTGAATTCACCTTCCATAAGACGCGGTGAAACCCTCGGATGCTTTGTAATTTGCCTTAGATCAGTGGTTTCCAACCTTTATGTTGCTACGCCTTTCTTTGAAGAAAAACATATCTTCGCGCCTCGCCATCTTTTACTTAATATAGTAAAAAAGACACGTTTTAACCCTTCCCTTTCTATACAAAAAAAGCACAAGCTTCTGAGCTGTGTATCAGTTACACATCAGGCAAACAGGAGTGAATCATGACAATTATATGTAGTACTGCTGCAGTAGTGTTTTATAATTGTCATGATTCACTCCCGTTTGCCTGGTGTGTAGCGGATACACAGCTGAGGAGCTTGTGTTTTTTTTTGCATAGTAAGGGAAGGGTTAAAGGCAGCGGTGGGCTGCCAATACGTTAACAAGGGGCTCGCTAAATCTCAAAGCAATTTTCGATGTTCTGGGGAAGAAGTGAATATTTGTATCACTCCTATGCAATTATATGCAATACTTAAATAAGCAATCGATTGCTTATTTAATACACTTATAACATGTAACAATATGCATTTTACCGTAAACTTATCAATCTAAATGACTCAAAATGTGTATACTGAAACTGCTGTGTATACTGAAGCTGTCGTTGATAACATATAAGTCAGAAATTGCAGTTATACACTATTTTGATCTGAGAATATTTCTTTCTCTTAAATTAACAAGGGGCTCGCCGGCTTAAGTCAAATTTAACTCCTCCGAGCCCCCTCCAGCCCACCCCTGGTTAAAGGGTAAATAAATATTTTGGACTGTTCGCGCCTTCCTTTGCAATACAGTCCACGCCTCCCAGGTTGGAAGTCGCTGCCTTAGATGCAACCAAGTCGGCATGAACTTGCATACCCTTGCCAAATATAAATGTAATTCAAAAACAAATTTAATGTTAAATTATATCAAATCTCACCTACATCATCACTGTTTATTTATTTTCTTTCGGCAAGTTTAAATATGTCATATCGGGCCCGAAAATAGTATCTATTATTTATTTTCTATTATTGTGTGTGGGACAACAAGGGGGGGCATGTTGATGTTATTGTGCTGTGTCGATTGTCAGGATGATGTAGGTATAGATGTCGCGGATGTTTGCCGTTTTAAGAAATATTACGAGAACTTGTCTACACGTTCTTCTGTGTGAGCACTGCGAATATTTTCTCAACAATGCTCGCAAAATAAATAAACGATATCTGTGACGAATCAATTCAAATACACAGATTTTTTGTGATGTATTAAATATTCAACAATAGTTTTTTGTTCGCATACATACTTCATCCGTTAGCTTGCAATTATCAACACAAAATGTGATAATAAACGTCTCTTTATGATTGGAATTGACAAATCGTTGTTCCTGATTCTGTCAAATTTTGTGTTGATTAAATTGAAATTTTGAAGAAAGTTACGCGAGGCACAAAAAAGCAAATTCCAAGGTTTCTCAATTCGGTAAATTCCTCAGTTTTTTAAATCGACCAAAATTTGTTTGAAAAATCCCTGCGAGAGTAAAAAGTTCAGTCCCAAATTTATACACAACTTTATGGTGGATGTTCAATTCCGGGATTGGAAAAATTGTCAATCCCGAAATCCCGGATCAAAAATATGATACGAGATTGGAGGCCCTAATAAACGGTATTTTTTTTATCAATGTTAACGAATTACAAAACTGAACTGAACCCTGAATACAAAACATTTCTGTGGCCCCCAGCTTGGGAAGTACTGCTCTAGACTCTACCAACAGACGGAAAATTATAAGAGATGGTAAATGACAATGTCAAATATATGTTGTGCTTAGTAAAATTATCAAAATATATTTCCATAAATAAGTTTCTTAAAAACAAAAATAACCAAAAATGGCAGTAAGAAAATTGAATAATTAACTGTATCATACTTCAAACAAATATACTATGCACAAACGTAAATTCTATGATAAGACTTTTTTACATTTAAATTAAGATATAATATATGAAGCTTTAATATCAAATTTAGATCGTAAAATTTTGTTGGCACACTTTCATCAGTTTAATTTCTAATTGATGAATCCGGGCATATTCGCCTGGCATTGTCAAACATTTAGGATAGCTGGTAGACAGATAAACTCAAACTGAGCTTGATTGTTAGTTCGGGGACCTCGATAGCAGCGCTGGGCTGCCAATACGTTAACAAGAGGCTAGCTTAATCTCAAAGCAATTCTCGATGTTCTTGAGAAGGAGTGATTTTTTTTTCACTCCTATGCATATGTGATATTAAAATAATAAATCGATTGTTACTTAATGCACTTATAATATGTAAAAATATGCAATTTACCGTAAATTATCAATGTAAATGGCTACAAATGTACTACTGTGTATACTGAAGCTGTCCAAGATAATATATAAGTCAGAAATTGCAGATGTATACTAATTTGATCTGAGAATATTGCTTTTTATTTTATTAACAAGAGGCTCGCCGGCCTTTGTAAAATTTAACAAGGGGCTCGCGCGAGCCTTTCCGATCCCCCCTCCAGCCGATCCCTGCTCGATGGCAACTGCTGACTTTGACGCATGAAATGAAAAAATATCACGATCGCGAAAAAATGTATTTCTCATTGAATTTTTAATATTTGCTCAAACGCCATTGTGCGTATCAGTTTATTGTAGCCAACAAAATCAACAATCCACTGCAATCTTTACGTCTTGATGTTCGGCGTAACTTAAATAACATTATTCACAATGGACTGCATAGTCGGTAGCATAAGGATACGAAGCAGGATCCTTGTCAAATCAAACATCGTCCCCCGCTTCCTTTGTGAACTGTCGTAAAAGAAATTTACTTCTGTTAACATGCCTACGAATACTTTTCCGCTAGTGTAAAGACGAATCGTTTTAAGATATAGCACAACCGCTGTAACTATACGTTAACGATTACAAATTAAAATATTAGTAATTACAAAAATAGTAAAAAATACTGATTTACATCGGGCACATGGCGCAGCGGTCAGCATTTTTTTTTTAATCGATATCTTTTTGAAGGCATGGGTGTTTGTGATGTCTCAAAATACCCTACCATGATTACTATATTTAAATTAAAGGTCGTAGCGAGAGGGATTAGTTAACAACTAGTCCGGACTTCGCCTTATCCTTTCATCCTTACTGCTCTCTCTACTAACTGTCTGTCTTGCGTGGACAAAATCAAAGCGAATGCAAAGCAAAATGGTCTCCGTCACTATAGTAACCAAGTAACAAATCAGTTTGTTTGATATTTTGATTTTCCTTAAACCGTGTTACATTCGCGTTCGCTGTGACTTTGCCCAGGCAGGACGTAGCGTTAAGAAAAGTAGAGTGACTTAGTAACCAACAGCTCTCGTATAACAACTCGTAGAGGTTAAATTTCCCACATTGGGATCGGACATGTATTAAAAAATTAAAAAAGTAAAAATATTTTTTCAGATTCACATTCGTCAAACAATTAACACTTTCGGCTCGGGCCCAAATAAGGTAAAACTATCAAAGGTTGATAACTATTGTATGTGTGTGGAAATTGGATTAGCCTCTTACGCTGTATGCTCTAAATCAGGGTTTCTCAACGGTGAGCCATAAGTTTTTTTTTTTTTTGGGGAGCCACAACACAGTTCAGGGGAGCCACGGGCAAATTTAGGATTTCAAATTCGTCGGTAAGCTAAAAAAAAAGGTCTTTCGGAGATATTCTGGGAAAAAGTATACCAAATCTGGGATTTCAAATTTCTCGGTGAGCTAAAAAAAAATTAGGTATGGGGGCCACAGAAAAATAAAGACACTCGAAAGGGGTCACGCTCCTAAAAAGGTTGAGAAACACTGCTCTAAATAAGGAGCGGAGATGGTTGAAAAAAGGTGTTACTGTTTTTTTTTAATTTTCTTTTTCACAGTTGGACAGTCAAACTTTTACAAGCGATTCAAACAAAGTACTCACAAGTTTTTGTGTTTTGACAACGAGATTTTATGTATTTTTTATTAATAAAAAAATATGTATTAGCGTTTCTAAAAACGTACTAACTACAGCCGTCGACCTATATATGGAGTGTCCGGGTATCTGTCAAGCAATAACTTCTATGAAAATATCCTTAGAAGGGATTAAGAGTTACGCACAATGGACAGCAGTTTTCTTTGGTGGGTTTGTGCGTGTTTGCGAAAGGAACCGAAAATTCGCTCGCCGTCCACAGCTGAGTCATCAACGGCATGAATGAACGCCCTACCTAGTACCTACTCAATACCTGCGTATTTCATACGTTTACGGTTTTGCATCGCGAAAAACTGAACTAAAAAATATGCAATTAATATAACAGCACGAAAGAGTGATTCTCAAATTTGGTTAACTAAAAAAATGCTATTTTTACCCAGAAGACATCTTCGTGGCAATACAATTGAAGTAATTTTGAGTGGTACGATATTTTAAATAAATTTGAGTCGACTAGCGCGATAGGTGAATATCATAAACAGATTTGTAACATGTCATATGGGGAGGCCTACTTTGATTCAGCGCGGAGTAGGATTCAGGATTTTCAAGATACCTAACACAAATTTGACTAATCGGCTTAGAATATCGGTTCTATGCATATCGAAATTAGTTTTTTTTTGCCCCTGATCGTTATTGCGTTATGGAAGGGGTCTGCGTACACATAACGGTCGTTGGTGCGGAAACAAACTTTATCATAAACACTGTTAATAGAACTGTATATAGTTACTAAAGTTTGTTGATAAAGGGTAAAAAATAATTGAATTTTAGTACAACTAAACTTTGTAAATACATGACTAGTTAAAGAATGCAATTGAAACATAATAATTCAACATAATTTTGTTTTAACCATGTTTGTTTCCAATGCAGAGCATAACGTCTCCAGATGAAGCTTATCACAACAAAAGTTTTTCTACAAGTACTGCTTTTTACTCGGTCGCATAAATTCTTTTTTTCCGGAGAGAGTGGCGTTGAAATAATATGTCTGGGATAAGACTAGCTAATTCCTCTAGCTACCCCCCTGGTTTTAGGGTCGGATAAGAGGTAAAAAACTCTAATATCACAGACACTTATGCCTTTGAACACAAATCGACAAAAAAATTCATGAAATTTTCCGTACTGGAATCCGAGCCCCTAAACTCCTCAACCGAATCCACAGATGCTCACCACTCAGCTCCAGGCATGGAAAACATAATTGCCAGCGCTGTAATGTAGTAAGCTTCAATTTATTGATGAAAATACTAGGCGTGTAAAGATAATTAATTAGCTCAGTTTGGCATGAGGAATAGATATCTACATTACATTACCGGCAGATAAATAAATGTTGTGAACTTACTGTCAGCGGATGTGTTTATTTAACGATAAATCACTTCACTTGAACGATGGCGTGCTGCCTACTATCAAGTCTCATGTAGGTACTCAAATTCAGGTAAGCTATATGTAGTTCAGCTGTAGTAAAAAATATACGTGACAGCATAGAGCCCACAAAACAAAAATCTAATTGTACCTATTGTTTTTAAGAGCATTAGTTATCATTCAGTATTTGTTGTTCGTAGAGTCCACGGATAGACAGACGAATGGGGGCAGAAAAGTACCAGTAGCTCATCGATCTCGCTGTGCTCCGTTTCAGGATCATGTGCACGCAATTTACACAATTGTCCGTCCGGAGATTGGTAATCGTAGACCAGCGGCCGGCAAACTTTAGGACCTCGCGGACCACTGAATTCGTAATTTTAAATCACCGCGGACCAACTTTTAGATTTTTTAAACTGATAAATATACATATTTGTGTAGTTTTGACATACGAGATTGAGATGATTTAGCATCGTTCATTAGTGTAAAACATTTAAAAATAAACACCGTTTTTTTGATAGTTTCCCGGGGTATAAAAAATGTAAAAAAACTCCACATTTAGTTCTACAAATATTATTTCTGATGAAGGCATACGCCGAAATAGCTATCAACTATATAAAAAAAATGTAGGACTAAATACTTTGTTATTGGTTACCTTATTGCAAATACAATGCCAATTCAATCAATAAATTTTACATTTATCTGTGAGAATGGGGCACGCGCCTCCGAATCTTAGGGCCCTCAAAAATGGCTTATATTATACATATAACCCATATTTTTTTTTGTTCAGATTTTTTGACGTTTTTTTGCTATCCGAAAAACAGGGCTTTCAAATTAATTTGCGCCTGGGACCTCTCATGTGTTTGATCTGCCACTGGGACCACCACTTTGCCGACAGCTGCCATATACAATACAAATGAATAGATTCAAACACATGGAAACGCTGACATTTTGATTAGTTATAGAATATCACAAAGATCATGAAAAATTATCTAACAATTTCCCAAATTTGAAATTCTTACTCCGCAATGTCAAGTAGCCAAATTAAATACCCATCAATCAAACATTAAAGATTGTCGAACCAAAACGAACGAAAAGTAACCAATCATTATTTTGCGCGCTGTTTACAATGTGTAAAAACTGCACACTATTAGAGGTACTCTTTGAATTGACAAATAACAATATTTATCAGTAATTACCTGGGCGGACCGCCATTATAAGGCATTCAATAATAGCTACATCACAATACAGCCTCTTTTGGTGGCTTTCAAAAGCCTCTGTGATGTTTCGACACCGTTTTTTTTTTGTTGTTGTTACCCTCGCTATAATAGCAATTTTCAATTTCTTTTGACGACGACAACACTGCGGCCAAATTTCCAGCCGGCGGCACAACGGGCCTCACAATACGAATTAATTTCACACTGCAACAACTTGTCTTTATTATTTTGCCATGCTGCCTCCTTAAGTGGATCATATTATTATACAGCATCTTTTACGATAGCTTATTTATTCCGTGAAACGATTTTTACGACATTCTTCTTAAGAGCCAACAAGAAATTATTGATCACTTTTAAGGTGTTCACTGTCAATACTTGGTGGAATGGCATTATAATAAAAATAATAAAAGATTTTTAGTACTTTTTCCACATAAACTTAATTTTATCAGGACCGGTTTCGCTCATCGCGAGCATTATCAACTGATTATCAACTTATCTCGCGATGAGCGAAACCGGTCCTGATCAAATAAATTTTATGTGGAAAAAGTACTAAAAATCTTTTATTAATTTTATTAAGAAATTATTGATTTACATCCATTGGTTACATAGTATATTTCGCTCATAAAAATAAATATTCATTCATACCAATTTCACTCTTATTTAACCACTTGAATACCAAGCGGACACAGGTGTCCGGAACATATGCAAGCGAACACGGATGTCCAATAAATTTAAAAAATCAAATACTTGGTATTCTTATTGAATATAAGCAATATTTTGATTAATTTTGTGTAGTGCTATCTATACTGAGTCAATATAGGTTTTTAAAATATCGAATTCGAGTTTATATTAATTAGGCAAAATTATTTTTCTCAAAAACACGCAGTATCCCTGGGACATATTAATGATTTATTCACGCGGTATTCAAACGGTTAATTTAATTTAGACCGGTTTCGCTCATCATTTCGTTATCAGCTGATATAAAAAATAGTGTACAGAATATATGACTATAATATTATATTCTCTTTTCAGTTTATAATGCTCGTCATGAGCGAAACCGGTCACAGTCATATTAAATAAACGTAGAATTAATACAAATGAGTATTTTGTTCATTTAATATAATTCTTTTGCACCAAATATTGATAATGAACACCCTAAAATGAAATATTTCGTACTTACAATTAATTGAGAAATTAAAAAAAATATATATATTAAGACTACTTTTTACAATCACAAAATATATTATAGAATAAAAATCTCTTTTCGGGTAATCCAGATGTGATTCAACCTTACTTTATCCATGGAGTATTATTATTTTCTATATTCAACATTCCCTGAAATTCGAAGCATAATCAATTAATTAAAAATTGGTCCATACAATATGAACGGGGCGTATCGAGAGCGATTAGCTTACCACTAGTCCTGTCCTAGCTCTATCCTTCTATCCCTACTCTCTTTGGAAAAAAGAGAGGTTGAGCAACTGAGTAACAAGCAGTTCTCGTAGAAACACTTCTGTAGAAATAAACTCCATTAGGAGTACATATGCTTCACATTGGGAGCGGACATGGTTAAAAAAAAAAAAAAACAATTATAATTAGGTCAAAAATTAAACCATTACCATTTTGACAAAACATTCTTTATGAAAACTTGTCAGTTAACTTAACCACTTTTCAGAGACAGCAACGACAGTAGAACGAAGTAAAATTCTGATCCACGACAGTTGTTCAAATGGAAAATTTTACATCGAAAAACAGCTTTACTGCGAAAAAACTTTGAGTACTTGCTCGTTGCGATCGAAATTTTCCTTTTTACTCTACCCATTCAATGACCAGTTATAAAATCATAATATTGGAACACTCAATAGTTCAGAAACAGACGTTTAAAAAAAAGAAATCCCTGCGTAATAAAGTTGTCCGAAAACTTCACATTCCGCAAGTTTTTTTGTGTCAAATTGTGAAGGCGTTTTTTTTTCGCCAACCGCACTTAGAGGCTGCTGCCGAGGTGGCGATATCTTCGCACGCATCTCCTGGCGACTCCACTTAGGCGCTGCTATCGCCGCTTGACGATCTCGGCGACCGAAACCGACATGATGTAACCCGCAACATTAATGTTGTTTCTATTGTCATTCTTTTTTCTCAAGATTTTCATCTGAGATATGGACGCGTTCGTTAGGTAACAGATTTCATTCTGAGAATTGGAAATGGGTCATCGGTTTATCCAAACATAAAGGTTTCTAGTTTAATATGATTTATCTAAAAATATCCGCGGTTAAAGTTAGATGATTTTTTCTATTCGTAACAATCCTTTCGCGGTCACCTGTATTCCGTAAATCATTTTAGATTTATTTTTAAGTAAACTATGACTATTGCATTCTAATTCTAATGTGATGATCAGTGGCGGACTACCCTATAAGCAAATGAGGCTCGCGCTTGGGGTCTCCGAGTCTTAGGGTCCTCAAAATAGCTCACATGATAAATAACCCATATATTTTAAATACAATTTTCTATGCCATTCTTTACTTTACATGCAGTTTTGCAATGCCTTAAAGTTATCCCAAAAACAGGGCCTCCAAATTTTATTGCGCCTGGGGCCTCCCAAAGTCTTAATCTGCCACTGGTGATGATTTCTGACAATTGGTATTTGGAGTGAGGGGGTTGACAAAAAAGTCATTCACTGTGTCATCTTTGATCTATAAGAATTAAATTTAAGAAATAACTTTACTCCCACAAAAAGTTGATAATTATAAATATTAAAAAAGGCTATACTCCTATTTTATTACGGCCAAACATGTTTCGCGGATGCAAAATACAGCATTAATTAAAAAGATTTTTAAAATGTCATCCTATTATTTATGTTTATTAAAAAAAGGCAGATGAAACAAATTTTACGTTTAAAAATGGTTATTTGCAGTGACGGCCCGGAAGAATTTAAAATGGTGGAGCTACTGAAAGAATAGTAAAAATAATCAGCATGTACATATCCGACAATTCAAAAAAAATGTCTATTATGCAAGACACGCATTATACGAATTGTTTTCATATGTTATATAAATTATTCAAAAATATATATCATTACTAAAAAGCAGCAATCATTCGGAGTGGGCTCGGTGGGGCTCGCGCGAGCCCCTTGTTTATTTAAGAGAACACAGTCTCTTAGATCAAATTAATAAAAAACTATTATTTCTGACGTATATATTATCTACGACATCTTCAGTATACACAGTAGTACATTTTTAACCATTTAGATTGATAAGCTCCCGGTAAATTGCATACTGCGACATATTATAAGTGTATTACGTAATAATCGATTGCTTATTTAAGTATTGCATATAACTGCCAAGAACACCAAGAATTACTTTGAGATTAAGCAAGCCCTTGTAACGTATTGGCAGCCCGCCGCTGCAATAATTTATTACTAAAATGGCGGGTACATTGCACTAAAAAGCCAATGGTTGGTCTTGTAAAGTTGTCCGCTATAAAACTATTTTGTGTTATTCATATCGAATGTGCAAAGGGAAAAGGACGTAACCCGCACACAACAAATTTTATAGGAGGCTCAAAAAACGTCTTTTGATGATTATATCTATATTATGAAATATACACAACCTGGAATGGACGGATACTTCTAAACTCGTGTTAAATTGACATAATCTAATATTAATTAAAGAAATTGTATAGAAAAAACGTTTTTTTCAGTATTTTTTCTTGTTTTTAATGTTCACTAGCTTATCTTTTTTCAAACTTAAAAGCTAAATTTGGATACTAATTAAGACATTTGCAGCTATCATCATTTTGATAGAACGTATATCAAGGATACATTGTGATTATCGAAAATAAAGCTGTGGGTTACGTCCTTTTTCCTTTCCTTTATTATAATATACTAGCCGGTTTCCGGCAAACGTTGCAATGCCACTCAAAGAAAGAAAGTGTTTGTGTTTCAATTGTGCTTATTGAAGTGCATGTTTTCTTTGTCTGTCTGTTTGACGTTTAAAGTTTGCCGCCGATTTTTTATAGTACGACACACACGTTACTTACCCTAACATAGTAACACGTAATTACTAACCTTCGCGCAAGTGCAAGCATACGTTGTCAAAATGAACTGTATGGCAGACATACAAACATTGATCTTTATTAAATTTGAATCGTTCAAATTATGTAAATTATGTATATTTGTTTATTATATAAACACGAAACATTCGTTTACTAAGCGTCAGTTCAAGTTCATCCGTGCACTTGAACGCCTGAAGATGCCGAAAGGCGAAACTCGGGTCGTTAGTGACAAAATCTGTGGGAGTGTACATAATTTGAACGATTCAAATTTAATATTGAAATTCCACCAAGCACCTTCAGTCGAAATCTTAAATTATATTGATTTTTATACATAAAACCAACTGTAAGTTAAATTTACTATGTTTATAACCTTTCTGGAAGTGCAATGGAAATCGAATGAGCGGTGTAGCAACGCATGAAGTACGAACAAACAAACATTCATTTTTATATTTGAGATTGTATAATAACTGTTAACCGTACATTAAAATATTTATATGACAACTGTGGTAGAGGCATTTTAAGCATCCATCAGAACTAGGGCCTTGTTGTTTCTCTACGTACGGTCAGGAATATAAAATGTTAATGAGGAAGGGCGTACATTGGAGATAAGATAAAACTCTAATATCGTAATGGTAGGCCAGTAGCTGGCGGAATCGGCAAGCGAAGCGTGTGACGCGTTTCCCGATTGCTTTTCGCTTCGAAGCCTACAACAACGTACAAGCGGCTATCTCTCATTCATTATGTAGCGGCACAGTAGCCACCGAGCCCACGGTAGCTGGGCAGGTGTATCAAACAATGACAATACGTTACTAATTTAAATAAAATTTCACGATATTTAACCAGGGCTGTGGAGTCGTTAAAAAATTACACGACTCCGACTCCGACTCCGAATTTGACTCCGACTCCGACTATGACTTGACTTGAAAACTTGATATCGATAATATTTTTACCAATGATAAATATTTGTATCGTACAGCAATACAAACACAACAAATTTTCTATACGATGTAACAGACCATTTTCTATTTTTCAAAAAATAAATAATGTGTTTTGTTTATCCGATTATTCATTTACCACAATTTTTTCAGAGCTATCAATAATTATCTCCGAGCATTAACAACTTAAACAAATTAAATGATCAGAATTTAAATCAATTTTTGATCAGAATAAAAATATGAACGGTCAGAATTAAAATATTATACGGTCAGAATATTTTATAACCATTTTGGTTAGGTTTTTTTTTAATTTCATTTAAATTATGACTATTTACACTGACCGATATATTATGACCATTTAATATAAATTATGACATGAAAAATACGAGCCTTACATTACCAATAAGTTTGGTATTAAAATAATTAATCCATTAAAAATAAAGTATTGTGTAAGCCTCGATCCATGCTATGTTATTCGACTACCTCCAGCGTCGTCTGCAGAAAGCGTTCGATAAAATTCATTATTTTTTTCTCGAATAAAAATATTTGATCTAAAGGAAATTCAAAAAAAAAAAAAAAACACAGACAGATGATATTATCAGTGACGTGCAGGACGGTCCCCCCCCCCCTCGCCGTCGTAAGTGAGTGAGTTCTGGTGAGTGCTGGTGTCACATCAGCGGTTGACATAGGACTCTCCGTCGCACCTGCGAATGCTAATCTCAAACTGTGGCGCGGCAGGAAAATAAATAAAATGGTTCCAATAGTTCAACAACAACAACGATTAACCATTTGCATCTTGTTTACTGTAGACACCCAGTTCGAAGATATGACTAAGGTTATGACTAGGCGATGTTCGTTAACATAAGTTTTTTATTAAAATATTATGAACAATTAAATAACATTATAAATATTTATATAAAAAAAATTGTTTGTACCTATCCAACAATTTTATATCTCGGTTAGAACCTGTTTAGCTCATCACTAGTATGTATATACTTCGATGAGTGTTACAACAGAAAATACTCGCAAAGCGAAACGGGTCTTGATCACTTTATAGGTTTTTAATATGATGAAATAATACAAACAAACTGTGCTTTCATTTTGTAAATGTATTGCCATATCATAAAGAATTGACAGATATCATATGAAAAATGGTTGCAACATCGATGTGTTTGAGATTTATTATTATATTGTCCGAAAACTAAAAGAGTCCGGTTACTAATGTTCAACACTTTCACGGCGAACGTATTTTATTTTGTTCCTTTATACATGTTTTTGATTGGAGCTAAACAAAACTATCATCTTAATAAATCATTGGCTATTAACAAACTGATTCAAAGGGCTTTTTTTCATTTTATGTCCACTCGCAATGTGGAGCAAATAGCCTCACAACGAAGGTATATCAGCAGAAAATGTTCTACGAAAACTGATTGTTAATCAGTTTTTTAACCTCTCTTTTTTCTAAGAGAGTGAGGATAAAAAGGGTACGGCTAGCGCAATACTAGTGGTTAGCTCATCACTCTCGCTACACCCCGACATTAAACTTTAAAGGAGTACGGACGTACATGTACGTCGACGCCATTTTTCTGTAAAGAAGTGCAGACGTACTTTTGACTCAACACAGTAGTGTTTGTGTGTAAGCATACATATGCTTTAAGTGTGAATTACATATATTCATTGGAAAAAGTCACACAATTGTCATGTTAAAAAAGCCAGTAAACTCAGTATAGATCTATTCACTCCTCTAAAGGTTAAAGACTGAAACATCCGTGCCTTTGAACATAAATCTTTTTAAATCGATTTCGAAAATTGCTGTGCCTACTAGGATTCGAACCCGTTATATCAACCACAAAAGCCGACGACGAAAATAAAGAGCAAATACAAAAACGATTACGTTCACCGTGAGAGTGTTAAATATTAATGACCGGGCGATATTAGCGTACGGACACTAATAAATCTGAGAAAACTAGCGATAAAGTTGGTAGGTGGATTGTGTATTACGGTATCGTTTCTTTTCAAGTTAAAGCCATCTGCCATTGTCCATTTTTAGCAATCGAAATTTATATTTTTAGATACCACACAAGAACAAACACCAAAGCTCGCCAAATGTAACTGGTTTGTTAATTCAATTCAAAATCGACCATACTATGCATGTATTGTTATGCGCACGATTAAATAGGCATGATTGTACGATACACGACCGTCGACGATACACTCGACAGACTATACACGCTCCGTGGTCCACGGCCGCTAATGGATTTTGTCAATCACCCGGGTTCTTATCCCGTTCTCGTAAGAGCAAACTATAAAATAATAACAACATGTCGGAGCCGAGGGGCCGAGGGGATAGCTGGGGCACCACGTCACTCAGCGCGACAAATGACAGCAAGTTGGGCTATTTTTTTTTATTATTATTTTCGATTTCAATTTTTGATTTTTAATATTACGGCATTCGATTCGGGTCTACGAATTCCTCGCGCGCCGCCGCATGTCAAACAGTTTTCTTATCCGACACCCCCGCAGACTAAACTTTACAAATATTATCGACCTATGTATAATTGAATTGTGTCTTATAATATATTTATAATACAGCGTTTCCCAAAAAAATTTCCCCCGCGACCTCGTTATTTTAATATTTCTCTTTCGTGACCCATTAAACCTGTTATGGCCTTTATTATCGGCCTATAGGTAAAATAAAACAGTATATTTATGGCCATACTTTTTTTTAAACCATGTCCGCTCCCAATGTGGAGCATATGGACTCTTAATGGAGTTTATCTCAACAGAAGTGTTTCTACGAGAACTGCTCGTTACTTATAGCCAAACTCTCTTTTTTCCAAAAGAGAGTAAGGGAATCGAAGGAAAAGCTAGACAAAGACTATTGTTACGCTCTCGCTCCTCGATACCCCGTTCATACCCGATGGTGGAGAGGGGAATTCAAGACATCACATACATCCATGCCTTTGAACAGAAATTCATAAATCAATTGAAAAATCAATTTATAAAACTGCCCGTTCTGGGATTCGAATCCGTGACCTCCGTAGCGGTAGCCAACGACGTTGACCACTCGACCACACAGGCGGCATACAGTCTTTATATGTTATAATACAAAATAATTTAGTCTGATAAGCCTATATAGAAATCAAATGTTCCAATAATTTATTAATGAGAGGTATTACGAAATTATATAGTAAATATACAGATTTATTTTAGGAAATTGTCGACCCGGCATTTTTCTTTCTTCGCCTATTATTTAGGAAACGATGTTTCATTCTCCAAATGTATTGAACATTTATATATATTATATTAAAACCCGTCATCGAGGAAATCATTGAAGTTGCAGGACCGTATTTTTATTCAAACAAGAAAATAAAAAAAATATCTTTTAATAATAACTGAGGCTATTATTGGCAACATGCTATAATTATTATTTATCGTGTCCAATGGCGCAGCGGTTAGCGTTGTTGGCTTCCGCTCTCACGGGTTCGAGTCCCAGATCGGACATAATTTGTCGAACGATATATTGATTTCTGTTCGAAAACATGAATGTTCGTAATATCTAAAAGATCCCACCATTTCGGGTCTATTAACAACTGGGCGTTGTGACAGCGATTGGTTAACCACTAGTTCTGTCCTAGTATTACCCTTCTATCTCTACTACTCTCTTTAAAAAAAAGATTTTGAGCGACTGGATAACAAACCTACATTAGGAGGCCATATGCTGCACATGGATAAAAAAAGAGCACCGGTGATCGTGCGGCATTCAAGTAGTTCAAACTTAACCTTTCCAAGACGTAAAACAACTATAGTCGTCCACGTTGAGTAACCCATGTTGAGATTCTACTACAGGATTTTGTGTATGTTAAAAAAATACAGTCTTGTACAAAAAAATTCTCACAGATTCCGAAATAAATTGTATTTTATTTGTTGGTTGTTAGGCAGCTTGATAAGGTAGTAAGGTATGTTGGTAAATGGGCAGAATAATGTTTTTTATTCGTGCGTTTTTTACACAATGCTGGCTTTTGCGTAGTCGGCTGCGCGCGTAAAAAATAAATTCAAAATTCAACCCTTGTTCGGATTAACTTTTTTTCCCTATTATTGTCTTCATGCATTATCATAGTAGGTACATTAAATATGTAAGCAAGTATGTGTATCTATATATTGAACATACACAATAAAAGATACAGTTGGTACGGTATTTAATGGATATATACCTCCATATACAGTGTGACTGAAAACTGACATGTTTTCGCAATTTTTGTTTGCGCCCAACAACACCGTGGTAATGCAACAGTTAGAATAGATAATAAGCATGAAGATATTAAAAAACAGCCTAACATTCGTGTAAAAAATATACATCCAAAAAGCAATCAATAATCAATTGGTTATCTAGCGAAAGTTTTTTTAATTTTATATTTTAAAAAAAAATGTTATAATTGGCTTGTATACAACAAACCAGCGGTGGGCTGCCAATGCGGTAAAAAGGGGATCGCTAAATCTTAAAACTATTAGTAATGTTCTGGGGAAGGTGTGAATTTTTCTATGACTCATATGCAATTATACTCATTAATTATCAAAGCTATCGAATATTACTATATACCAGTGGCGGCCGGTTAATGTGGCATTGGATGAATGCATCCCTTGTATATGCAGGGGCGGTTATATTTCATGAAATAATATTCAAACATAAAATTCATACCATTCACCCATTTTAAATTCTTCATGTATTTATTGTCTAAAATAAAATAAAATGTTCTAAAATATTTATTATACACAATAAATACATGAAGAATTTAAAATGAGTGAATGGTATAAATTTTATGTTTGAATATTATTTCTTGAAATATAACCGCTTCTGTATATACAAGGGGTGCATTGACCCAATGCCACATTGACCGGCCGCCACTGCTATGTACACTTACATTTTGTAAGAGTACGCAATACATCGTAATTTAATCAATATGAGTGGCTGAAAAATGTACGTCAGAAATCGCAAATGTACATTATTACTTTTTTAAACTAAATATATTTCATATTTAAAAAATATTTTACGCGAAAATCCGAGTACAGTTTTTTTCTTAATTTAACAGAGGGCTCGCCGGCCTGAGTAATATTTAACAAGGGGCTCGCGCGATCCCCTTGATAAATTTTGATCAGGCCGGCGAGCCCCTTGTTAATTAAATTGAAAACAATATTCTCAGATCAAATTAGTATATGACTGCAATTTCTGACTCGCATATAATCTACGACAGCTTCAGTACACACAGCAGTACATTTTTAGTCATTTGGATTGATTAGTTCACGGTAAACTGCATATTGTTACATATTATAAGTGTATTAAGTAAAAATCGATTGTTTATTTAAGTATTGCATATAATTGCTTGGGAGTGATGAAAAAATCACTCCTTCCCCAGAACATTGAGAATTGCTTTTAGATTGAGCGAGCCCCTTGTTACTGTATTGGCAACCCACCCTGCAACAAACCATCTTATAAATCAGCTGGTATACAACAAAAAAAAAACATAAAAAAAAGAACAAATACTTTTCAATCCCATTGTAGGACTGTAGATTATTATAGGTGCGTATTTGGGCAATATTATTGCAGACCAACAGACTCCCTTTAAACTATAAATATATGAAATGAAATAATTACATTTATATTCGCTGTGAATGACAGGGGGCTTGGGGGGGGGCAAATATATGAAAGGGGGCCCGCCTTTTTATACGTCGAATCAAAATGTCATGAGGGAGCTTTATATTTATTGTTATTTTGTTAATGGGTACGGACGTCAGTAGATTTTTGTTAAGGAATTAGACATTCAAAAACTTTTTTCTCGCT
Source organism: Himalopsyche anomala (assembly GCA_031772345.1). Classification (NCBI taxonomy): domain Eukaryota; kingdom Metazoa; phylum Arthropoda; class Insecta; order Trichoptera; family Rhyacophilidae; genus Himalopsyche; species Himalopsyche anomala. The sequence goes on along the minus strand of CM062823.1, from coordinate 1,246,796 downwards.
GCGGAAAAAAATACACTGAAAACCCAGAGAACCGTTTTGCAGTCCCGATTTTAAGTGCCAGAAAAAATTACGCAAGTTTAAATGGGTTCTCTTGCGTTATAATTGCATTCGATTAAGTATCAGTTAAAACATTACGAGTCAAAGAAATAAAAGGTTGACAAAACACCGTGATGTCAATTTTTCGGTGTGTTTCGTGAGTGAAGCTCGACAATTCGCACACAGGGAAAATCAGCAGTTACAGAAGAAGTTAACACCTCCATGCCCATAATGCAATTGTAAATAGTTGAGCCATTAAATCATTCAATATTTCTCTCAATATTGTCAATAAGTACTTATCATTTTAGGTATTCTAGCATATGTACATTTTTAAAATTATTTTTCAGCTTCTAACTCAGGTTTAAATACTGTCAATAAACAGTGAAACTGAGATACCATCGTGGCAGGGAACGTGATTTTTTAGGATGGCATGTTACGGGTTAAAAACACAATAACTTTACAGTGAGAAGATGTGTTCAATTGATTAATTGATTAACTTTTTGAGGAGTATGGACGTCACATGTACGTCGGCGCCATTTTTCTGTAAATGAGTATGGAAGTACTTTAAACTCAACACAGGAGTGTCTGTCTGTAAGCATATAGATGCTGTAAGTATGAATTACTTATATTCATTGAGAAAAAGTCACAAAACTGTCATGTTAAGAAAAGGCAGTAAATTAAAGTAAGTCTGTTCACTCCCCTAACGGTTAATTCAAATATAAATTTTGTAATAATTCAGTTTTTAAATTCTCCTTTTTTATATAAACAATTAATCTACAACGTTTTATGTTTTATTACACGCAAATACAACAGTGGGCTGCCAAAATGTTAACAGGGGCTCGGTCAACGTGAGAGATATTCGCCGTGTTCCGGATAATGGGTGGATTATTTGATCACTCTTATAGGATGATTCGCAATAATTATGAAAAAAACAATTGAATGTTACTTAATATGGTTTTACTATGTAAAAATATACTTTTAATTTTTGTCAGCTTATAGTAAATTATTCATAATTTGAAAATTATTTTCGATGCCAATTGTTTTTACGCCTTTTTATTTCAATTTAATTCGTACAAATAACACTGTTAACTTTTCCGGTTCTAAGCTCAAGAAATGCGACCCCAATACCCACATTTTCTTAAATATCTATTTTAATATGGGTGATACAATGTTTATAATTAAGGTATTCTTATATCATAGTTTTTTGGACCTTTTGTAGTTTATATAAATACGATAAGATAAGAGATAAGCGCCCGCTTATCAGCGATCGTTCGTAAGATAACTAGGCTGAACGCCGCAAAGCAGAGCGCGTCAGTAGCACATTAACATTTGCACTGAAATGACGTTTATTTTACGCGCAACTTAAAATATGATTATTTATTAAAAAACCACGGATTTTTATAAAAAAATGTATGAGGAATGATGCAGAGATATATTTTAAAGCCTTTAGACTATTTATTTTTTTGAAATTCATAAGAATAAGGCCAATAATGAGGAAACCACTGGGGTCCCTAAAAGACCCCCATCGGCAGAGAAGTATTTTTCTAGTCTCCGAGCCGCTAGAGTTAAATTCTATGTATTATCAATTGGTAATGGTCGCCATGCATCTGCTCTCGAAGCTCAGATTTTGTGAGGAATTCAGAGATAAGGGAGCGTGCAAGACAGCGTCCCGTCACGTCAGTGGCTATGGAGCGACGTTGGAACTGGCTGGGTCATGTGCTGCGGATGCCTCCGGAAAGCCTCAATCCTGCCTGCCTCTTCTTTCGACCGGTGGGATTCCGGCGTCCCGGACGTCCGTCAGGTACTATCCATAGGATGTACTCGGTGGAACTGAGGGATGCTGGCATGTCATGGGAGGAAGCAAAGCAATTGGCGGGAGACAAGGAAACATGGAGGTGCCGCGTGGCGGCCATACGCTCCACATAGGGAGCGAACATGGCCAAAGAAGAAGAATAGTGGTTGCCATGAGCGAAACCGGTCCTGATCTAAGCAAATAAAAGTGAAAATAAGTACTAAGGAATATTGAAGTTGTCTTAATAAATGTATAGTGGTAAACTGATTGCTCTCGCAACGCCCTGTTAATTTTAATTACAGTCTAATTTGGTTATTACGAGTAAGATGAGACCGACTGAATTTACTCATTATAGATAGCGTTACTCGTTATATCAGAGAATAGGTATTTTTAAATGCTTACAAAACAAAAATACACAATTAGAATGTATTTACACGCCCGTTACACACAATAAATTTTTCTGTCAATCCACTTTTCTTATAAAAAATTTAATCGATGTTTTTTTCATTATTTTCACTCTCATTGTTTCAAGTTTTTGGCGATATTTTTGCTCGGTATGCCCTCGTAGCTCGTTATAAAATAGAATATATACATAAATTTATAAGGAGGTAAGACATAAAACGTCTACGTGATATAACGTACATAGGCAGGCAAGTCGTGTCGTCGGTTCAACAAGTTAGAGTGGGCCCCGCCAGAGAGTGGCGCTTCAAGATAAAGGGTTTTTATTCAACGACAAACCCACCCTAGGCCCACCCTACCCGGCCCCGGGCGGTTGCTACGCGACCCTTTCTCGCCCGACCCGGTATTATTTGGATGCCGTGAAAGGTGGTTATGGCCGTGAAGTTGGCGAATCTTAGCGCTACTTGTATGCAGCGTAACTACAAAAAACGTCTACGAAAGTATTTGTGTATCGTAACAATTCGTGTAGGATAAAGACGCAACCAATAGGAAAAGAGAAAATTCACATTTTTTGTAAGTCACATGAGATTAACTCAAGGAGAATTAGCTTCACAAACACCCATGTCTTAGATCTCAAATTAAAATTTAAAAAATTCAATTTGACATTGACCTTACCGGGAATCGAACCCAAACCCACTTAATCGGTAGAGCAACTTAACTAGACCACGGTGGATGACTTTGTAAAATAAATGTACATAGTTTGCGTTGTGATTAACGATTTTGTGTAATGTCAAAATTTTTAGCTTAAAAATTGATTTGTCATGTATAGAATGTGTAAAACTGCATCGAAATCAACCTTAGGAAAAATGCTCATGTTAAAATTATTATCACTACGCTCTTTTGCCCAACAATACGCATGTTGATTTCATAAATTTTCTACATAACGTTGGAACATAGCCGTCCCAAACCAAATACAGTGCAACCTCGATTCTACGTTTTTCAAAGGAGGAGGAAATCTTCATATAATACCAAAAAAATGATTAATTTTCAAAAAACTTATTTATTTATTTGAGCAAAAAAAAATATTCTACAAATACGGTTAATCGGGATAATAATTGGGACGGGACGATAATATTTAGATGGTAGATCGAGGAAATTGGTAAATCGGGGAATGATTAACGTGTAATTATTAAACATAGTTATGATCTTGGTCGAGTAAAATATAAACGATCCATGCAAAGAAACGAACGAGAACGGTAGATCGGGGTTCCACTGAAAAAAACGCGAAACGAAATGCGAGGCAAAACCATTTATGAAAAATATTCAACGAAAATGGTCAATCGGGATAATATTCATGATGGGACCAAAATATTTAAACGATAGATCGAGGAAAACGGTAAATCGGGGAACGGTTAATGCGGGATTATTTTACATTGTTCTTATGGGTGTTTGGCCGGGACTATGAAAAATATACGATCCATGCGGGAAAACGAACAATGCGAGACCGGTAGATCGGGGTTCCACTGTAGTCGAATTTCATTCTTCATTAAAATTTTAAATAAAAGCTTACCCTGAGGAAAGCCTACTCCGTCCAAGCCGTGGTGTCCGAGACCAAAGGGCCCTAATCCACCAACGTGGTGCTGGTGATGGTGATGGTGGTAGCCGGCCTGCGCGTGATGATGGTGATGGTGATGAAGAGACGTGGGTCCTTTCAGATAGCCGGCCATTTGGGTGGAGAAATAGTGTTGGAGGGCCGACGGGGGATGTGGGGGTGGGGGCGCGTTGCCACCCGTGCTGCCCACTATACTGGGGTTGCTCAGCAGGGCCATTTCTTACAAATATTATTCTGAAAATAAAAGAAAAAATATTGTTATTTAAAGAAGTAACAACCGTTTCGGATAATGCCATATCAAAGTCGTTAAAAGAAATATTATTTGCTAGCATAAAACTTTACATAAAAAAAAATTGAAAATAAAGATAGGTATTACGTCAATATGGTTTTCAATATCAGTCGTTTATTTCTAAGGGTAAATCTTTTTTTATTAATTTTCTTTATATATAATATGTAGGTATATGATAAAAAATAATAAATCAAATATATACAATTATTTACAACACGTTATTATGGGCAAACATTCAACGTTGGGCTGTCAATACGTTAACAAAAAAACTCGCTTAATCTCAAAGCAATTCTCGGTGTTCCATGAAAGAAGTGGATTATTTATCACTCCTATGCAATTATGTGCAATACTTATATAAGCAATCGATTTTTACTTAATGCATTAATAATATGCAACAATATGCAATTAACCGTAAACTAATCAATGTAAATGGCTAAAAATGTTCTATTATGTGTATTGAAGCTGTCGTACATAATATTTAAGTCAGATTTTGCAGTTATATACAAATTTGATCTGAGAATCTTGTTTTCTTTTAAATTAACAAGGAGCTCGCGCAAGCCCTTCTGAACCCTCTCCAGCCCACCCATAACAAACATCCACAGATTCATGCAATAATGTCATTTATAAAACACTTGAATATTTGATATTCGTAATTACAATGTGTAAGTCTAAAAAGATAACAGTTTTTTTTTCTGTGCCAGTAAGTAAAGAGCTCAGAGAGCAATTAGATATATTTCGTTACATATATAAATTGAACTGCTGTAATTATTTAATAGTAATGTTATTTTTTTGTAAAAATCTGTACCGCAGAGAAATAAAGCAAGATGAAATTAATTTATCCTTAAACTTGCGTACTGTTGAATTGCTTGGAGTAAAAAATAAAAATCACATCCAATTCAAATTTTAAATTGTAAAACATAATCAATTCCGTATCGACTGTGGAAAGGAAAAATAACGTAACCCACACAACAAATATTACAGGAGACACAAATTATGAAATATATACATCGTTAATTAACCCTTCCCTTACTATGCAAAAAAAGCGCAAGCTCTTGAGCTGTGTATCCGTTACACATCAGACAAACGGGAGTTAATCATGACAATTATATAACACTACTACAGCAGTACTACATATAATTGTCATGATTCACTCCCGTTTGCCTGATGTGTCACGAATACACAGCTCAGGAGTTTGTGCACCAAGTCCACGGAAATAAATACAATGGTATTTAACTGACTTAACTAAATTTTACTTTAAACATTGTTGAAAAAAACCTTTTTTTTAAGTCATTTATCCTGATTGTAATTTTCACAGGACCTTCTTTTTTCAAACTTAAAAGCTAAATTCAGATACTAATTCGTCATTTTCAACATATATCCTTTTGTTGAATGTGTATTAAGTTGTATATACTGTGATTATTAAAAAAAAGCTGTTTTAAAAAAATTGTGGGTTACGTATAAGTCTCGGGTCGTTGTCGACAAAATTTATGGCAGTGTACAGCACAAAAATAATTCAAATTTAACATTAAATTTCCATCAAGCACCTTCAGTCGAAATTATAAATTAAGTCATAAATTCAATCAAATTATGTAGATATGACAATAACGAGGAAAACCTTTGCTATTTTTAAATATTTGTATTTGAAAGAATCGACATTTTATAAGTGATGTGAAAATAAATCAATACACTTATTAATATTATAACATAGTGAATTTTAAATTGAGGGTAAAATACATATATATTTTTTAATGTTTTACAAAGAGCTTAGATAACGAATCATTTCAAATATTTAGGAAATACGAAGCAAATATTAATATTGTTAAAATCACGTTTCAAAAATCGCAGACAAAAGCCGTGGGCACAAAAATCTTTTCCGAAATTCACGAGAAAAGTAAAAATAAAAATCAATGAACGAACACAGCCGCCGGCCCTTTCTTTCCATTGAAAAACAATAACATCTTTGTCCGGGCATTGTGTTTTTCGCAATGCCTACTTTATTATATTGTTCTCGGTACAGTGGGGGTAATAAAAAAAAAACACTAAGCCTGCCTTGCGGTAATAGTTTCCGGGAAAAGTAATCTGAGAAGCCACCCACTCGTAAACATTTGGTTTTCGTCAAATCGCCCAAAAACACAATAAGGCTTTGATTTTGTAGAATATTTCGATGATAATTTTCGTGACTGATATCAACGTCACTGGCTTCCGACACGGATCTCACAAACTTAAATAAAAAACGATTGCTGTATTATTATATGTTTTTTTATCCATATCCACTCCCAATGTAGAGCATATGCACATGAGATACATTATTACTTATTCAATTAAATTATATTGCATATGTATAGATTATATAACGCAAAGATTTGAGAATATTGTTTTTCTTAATTTAACAAGGGGCTCGCGCGAGCCCCCTCCAGCCCACCCCTGTAGATATGGCAAATGAGAACAGAGTCATAGAGAAATTTATCGTTGAAAAAACGTATTGCGCTGATTCGGATCCATGATTGGTACAGCATTATATGATCATAGTCAGAAATAATAATTTGATGTTAACGAGGTGGCTTTTACGTAATTAATTCAATCATTATTTTCATTCGGTGGCGCTTGCGAGAGAAGATATGAGAGAATTAAAAAAAATCTTGTAGTACGGAACAGAATTAACGATTCCCAGAAGAATGAACTTGTAAAATATGTCTAATAGTAACTTGCGCGAAGAGTTCACAGTAACTGTGATGTGTTGCGTGAGTACGTTTGATACAGAACGATATCGCCGGACAGAATATCAAACTTTGCAGATGATAACGTAACTCAATCTCTCTTAGACGTATTTTCACGTGATAAGCTAGCCGAATGTTGAGTCCCGGAACCGTGTTTTAGCGTGATCTTTTCAAATACAGGCATATTCGTGGTATTCAGTGACGGATTAATCTATAAGCGAATGAGACGCGCGCTTGGGTCCTCCAAATCTTAGGGCCCTAAAAAATAGCCTGTATTATACAGTCTATATACTTTTTGTTCAAATTTTATGAAACTTTCTGAAGTTTTTATGTTATCCAAAAAAACAGAGCTTCCAAATTGTATTGCGCCCGAGGCCTCTCACGTGTTTGTTCCGCCACTGGTTGTATTTACCGTTTTTAAAAAGAACTCTATACCGCAGTGCAAACAATGTAACATGGCGTAACTTTTAGAAAGTACTTAACTTTTCCGGCTCTAAGCTCAAGAAATGCGACCCCAATACCCACATTTTCTTAAATATCTATTTTAATATGGGTGATACAATGTTTATAATTAAGGTTTTCTTATATCATAGTTTTTTGGACCTATTGTAATTTATATAAATACGCGATAACACGATAAGCGCCCGCGATAAGCGATCATTCGTAAGATAGCTGGGCTAAACTCGTCAGTTGCAATTTCATATGTGTGCTGGGATGACAACTTTTTTATTCGCAACTTAAAATATGATTATTTATTAAAAAACCACGGATTTTTATAAAAAAAAATGTATGAGGAATGATGCAGAGAGATATTTTAAAGCCCTTAAGACTAAAGATAACTTGAAAACGTGAAAATGATTATCATGACTAGCGAGTGAAATGAATTGCTGTTCGACTTATTGTCTTGCAAGGTTACCCTGACCAGAACAAGTATGCTTTGCTTGAAACAATCGCTGAAAACTTTACAATCCAGTAATTAAAAAATTTAAACAAGAAATAAATTACTCGTCCATCAAAAAATGGTTCACTTTTTTATTTGTTATACAACTGGTCGTATCTTAACTAAGCATTAAAGTTTAACAATCACTGACATTTGATTGTTATTATTTTTTTACCAGTCATAGAAAACCATACGGTAGCGTTTTATTAATCCTATTTGGGCAGTGGTAAGAGTGTTCATGTACTACTCAAGTAAACCAAACCAAACTAAAATTACTCAACAATAAAAATCCGTCACTTCCGAGAATCGAGTCGTTAGATTGAAACGATTTCGAGTCATATAATAATCTTATAGCGTTTGAACAATTTGAAATCCTGCAACTCTTTGTGAAAGTTGCTACGTTTTATTGTTTAATAAAATGGTGTCACAGCAAACTACCAACGCAAATATTATTTAGGATTGTTACTAAGTCTTTGACGGAATTTTTATATCAAATTTTGTACATTTCAATACTTATCTAATAAATAAAAATGAATGTTTGTTTGTTCGTACTGTATGCGTTGACACACCGCTCATCCGATTGCAATAAAACTTTGACAAACTTTTTGGTGCACCTCCGGGAAGGTTATAGGCAAAGTAAAATTAACTTACAGTAGGTCTTACATTATATATAAAAATCAATGTTTCTATGCTGCCATACAGTTCATTTTCACAACGTATGCTTGCACTTGCGCGAATGTTATAGTACAATTAACTTGCAGTAGGTGACGCGTGTGTCGTACCATAGACAATCGGCAGCAAACGTCAAACAGATAGAAAAAGAAAGCATGCACTTCAATAAACACAATTAAAACACCACTTTCTTTCTTTGAGTGGCATTGCAACGCTTGCCGGGAACCGGTAAGTTATTTACAAAACTGACAGTGAAGCTCAGCCGTACATTTGATTTTCTGAATATGCCTGAAAGACAAAACCCGGATCTTAAGTGTCAAAGGGCGGAAAAAAATGTTGAATTGAGATTTACCCAAAGAGACAACACATAATAAACTCTGTAAATCAAATTTTACATATAAAATTTGATAACTTTTTCATTCCACTTGCGTTACAAAATGATATGAATAATCTGCAATTTACGCAACGTTTACGAATAATCTGATTATACATGATTTTCAATGTTTAATCCCACTCAAAACTACAACAAATATCAATGGCCGTTTTCCGATAATTTCGGCTAGTCGATTTTCCGAGAATCGATAGTGCCGCCATTTATTGTTTTAAAATGCTCATCAATAAATCAATAAAAACTATTTTCACTGTGGTACTTTAACATACAGTATGACTATATCAATAATACAAAAGAACAAAGGTAGTTTTTATGTTTTCTAAGTAGTGCACTGAATACGTATGTATATAGCTCATTTCGTGACAATTTATTATTTGCGTTTAATTTTAAAAAGTTACATAAATACCATCCGATTTGACAGTGTCGACAAATCAACATTGATAGGCCACTACTGTAAGGCCGAGAAACTATGCAATATTATATCGCTATTTTAAACGGTGGGCTGCCAATACGCTGATAAGGTGTCAGCTTTATATCGAAGCTATTCGCGACATGACGAGCATTATCAACTGACGCATTCATTGATGTATGTATTAGGGTATCCAATCCCGGGATCCGATCCCCGATTAATACACCGAGGAATTTGAAATCCTCGATTCCCTATACTTTTTCCTCAGATTATCTGCAAACACCTTGTTTTTTTTTTTTAGCCCACCGAGGAATTTGAAATCGCTAATTTGTTATACTTTTCCCCATATTTGTCACGAAACCTCGTTTTTTTTTTTTTAGCTCACCGAGGAATTTGAAATCGTCGATTTGGTATACTTTTTCCCAGGTTTGTCACGAAACCTCGTTTTTTTTTAGCTCACCGAGAAATTTGATATCCACAATTTGCCAATTTCGTCTCACTTTTCGGGATTTACTCAAAATTTCTCAATTCCAAAATCCCGGGATCACGATCATGTCAATCCCGGGATTGGATGCCCTAGTATGTATACTGACTATTAAACTGCATATTATTTCATATTGATTTTTGTTTTACATAAATAACACTGTTAAATTTGATTTCTTATCAGTTGATAATGCTCGTCATGAGCAAAACCAGTATACCTATTTACAGTTAGTAGCCGAGTGCTTGTATAGTAAACACCTTGTCTGCCAAGTCAATAATGCTTATGTATCCTAGGTAATCTTTTCACGAAAGCTTAAAGTATTAAAATTGCTTTTATGAGCAGTGCGATAAAACTTTACAACCCTTTGTTATAATTGCAAATAATCTGTTACTTTTTACTACCGAGCCACGCGTTCTTCAAGTTTTCGCAAAGCTTTCCTATCTTCACATAACAGTACCTGGGCACTTCATAAAATTACAATATAATTTTCCTCCTACTCTAGATCAAGACTTCCCAAACTCGGTTCTGCGGAACACTGGTGTTCCACGGAACCCGAATAGGTGTTCCGCGAAAATTTGGAATGGTTTTTTACACTGCAACACATTTAAAACATTCAAAGACGAGTGATTTTTTTATACGATTTAAATTATATTTTATTTTTTGCACAGATTTCTAAGGCGTCAATTATCTCGGTACACCAATACGTTTATGTTTTATAAATAAATAATGAGTGTTTTAATAATATTTTTATTTCTGATACGAATTACTCAACCTAAGAAATAAGTGTTCCACTGCAGAAAAAGTTTGGGATACCCTGCTCTAGATATAACAAGAAAAGGTTATTTTTTAATTCGCAATGAATTGGTCCACCCACAATGTGAAGGCACGTGTACTACTAGTGTTCAGGCCTTATTGCTTCAGTTTGAAACAGTCATTTTTTGCATTCCCACATGTTCAATGGTATTACATTAAATATTGAAATTCCACCAAACACCTTCAGGCGAAATCTTTAATTATATCTTTATGGTTTATTGATTATACTGTCACGTAATAGGCGACGTATAACAAATAGTTAAAACACTTTTAAGGCGTTCACTGACAATAATAGTTGGTGAAAATACATTATATTCAAAAAATAAATCAGGTTTTCGTACTAATTTCGCATTTATTTAATATTATCAAAATCGGCTTTGCTCATTGCGAGCATTTTCAACAAATCTGAATTTAGATTAATACAGGGGTATTTATACTAAACCAAATATAACTATTAAGGGTGTAATAATGTATTGCTAATAAACACTTAGTAATAGAGTATATGAAAGAAATTGATAGATAAAGATACAAAATATCAAACAGTGACACTATGTCTAACATAATTAAATATAAAGTAAAAAATATTAACGTATTTAGTTCTACGATTTTTCATAAGAAATAGCTACAAACTCATGTTATGAAAAATTGTAGAACTAAATACGTTGATATCTTTTACCTCATTACAATGGAGTTCTACCAATTCAATATTTCTTAAGCTCTTACAAATAAATAATACTCGTATCAAAAACAATTACGTTAGAGATGCGACGTGTTATAAATAGAATAATTAATTTGAAATGTATACAAAAAAATGTTATATTTTTTTAATTTTGAGACATTAAAGAAATCTTGTTGCTAACGGAAAATATTTCTTCCAATAAATAAATCTATTCTGGACTAGTTCCTAGTAAAATAATGTGCCAAGACTCATTACAGTATAGTTAATAAACAGTTTTGTTATTGTCATCCGAGTTGAAAATTAAACTTAACCACTTGAATACCAAGCGGACACCGGTTTCCGGAACATATGCAAGCGAACACGGATTTCCAAGACATTTAAAAAATCAAAAAGTTGGTATTCTAATAAAATACAAGCAATATTTTGATGAATATGTGTAGTGCTATCTATACTGAGTCAATATAGGTTTTTAAAATATCAAATTCGAGTGTATATTAGGCAAAATTATTTTTCTCAAAAACACGCAGTATCTCTGGGACATATTAATGAATTATTCGCGCGGTATTCAAGCGGTTAATCAACTGAAATAATGGCATTCCGTAAATTTTCTCTAACTCTAGTAAACTCTCACCCACGCGCCTTGTTGATTGCTTTAGTTTCGCCACTGCTACTTAGGTAGCCACGTTCATGCAATCTGGTGCGAAGGCTCTGCTCACGGCCTAATCATTCAGGTTCGCAAGTTGTGCGGACAAAGACGCGATGCTAATCCTCCGGAAGGATTAGCAAACGCACCTACGACCTTCTCGGTAGTTCTATGTTTCCATTAAGTTCAGATATTGCAGGACAGTCGACAGTTTATTTGCTGCGAAGCTCGAATGCCTCATACAAAAATTTGTTATTAGTATTTTATACCTGTCGAAGATTTTTTCTATTACAGTGTGTTGTTGAAAACTTGGATTTTAAAAGTACGCCATTATTAAACAGGTAAAATATCATAAGATAGTAAAATATTAAGCACGGTATATTTTACATCCATTATTACTTAAGTAGTTCTCTGCTTTATTGTACTTAAGATTGTTCATAAAGTGCTAAATACAGGTAATAGGGATTTCCCTAAGGAAGGATATTTATTTCATAAACTAACTACTTGTATGTAAATTACAAACGACTAATTCTCGTCAAATTTTAAGATTATTTTCACGCTCTAATACTAAGAAAAACTAATTTGTAGTGTATATTTGCAGAGGTTCACCTAATCTCAAAGTAATTCTCGGTGTTCTGTGGAAGAAGTGTTTTTTTTTATTGTTCCTTTACAATTATATGCAATACTTAAATAAGCAATCGATTGGTACTTAATACACTTAACATATCAACTGTGGAAAGGAAAAAAGACGTAACCCACAGTTTTTTCAAAACAGCTTTTTTTATGTATGCGAATTGTTATGTATTGACTGTGGAAAGAAAAACGGACGTAACCCACACTTACAGGAGACACAAAAAATGTCTTTTGATGATTTTAGGCTAAAAGCAAATTATGAAATGTACACAAAATTTAAGTGCACGCAGACTTGTAAACTGATGTTTAATTGACATAAACTAATATTTATTAAAGAAATTGTCTAGGAAAAACTTTCTTTTCAGTCTTTTTTTCATGGTTTAAATTTTCACATGCTCATCTTTTTTCAAACTCAAATTCTAAATTTTGATACTACTTCGGTATTTTCAGTTTACATCCTTTTGATAGAACGTGTATCGAGTTGTATACATTGTGATTATCGAAGAAAAGCTGTTTTTGGAAAAAAACTGTGGGTTACGTCCTTTTTCCTTTCCACAGTTGATATTATATCGAAGAAATTAATTCCTATCGGCTTAAATAAAAAAAAAAAATAAGAATCATTTATACAATGAGTAGTTTAGTTCCATTTACTAAAAAGAAAACAGTTTCAATTATCAATATTATAATTTAAGATTTCGACTGAAGGTGCTTGGTGGAATTTCAATATTAAATTTGAATCGTTCAAACTATGCACATTCTCACAGATTTGTCACTAACGACCCGGGTTTCGCGTAATAATACGTTACGCCTTATTTTTTAAATGAATCATTATTATTTAAATGACGTATTAATGAATTTGTTAATAGTAGTTTAATTATATAACAAAAAAGCATTCATTCTTAGTAGGTATCGAAACTGAGTAATTTAGCTGTCTATCTGTTTCCTATACAAGACAACTGTATACCTTCAACTACTATTTTCTGTAATCGCTCAGAAAAGTGTGATACGCTCTCGGTTGCTGCTTCATCGCAATTATCTGGTAGGATTATCAGATAAGCCGTATGGAAGTCGTCTTTTTATCACGGCGAATAGATACCTAACAGTCCTAATAAGTTGTTACATACAGAGTCTATCAATACCTCATTGTTAAATCGTTGTTTTGAAGTATAAGATTTTTTTTTTTTGTTAGAGCTATTTTTAAGCTCTTGACTTCCTTGAATTCATATTCTCGTTGAAAAAAAATTGTAACCAGTTCTTCTTTGAAACGTTTTTAAAAACAATGAAGTGTAAGAATAAGTACTTTATAAATACACTTTGTATTAGTGTATTAGTGACAAGACCGGTTTTGTTCATTGCTCTATAAGTATGCAAAAGTGCCACCTGTCAAGTACCCAGGAGTGGGCTGGAGGGGACTCGCAGGGGCTCGCACGAGGCCCTTTGTTAAATTAAGAAAAACACTATTCTCAGATCTTCGCATTATATAACCTATAAATATGCAATATATTTAAGCTAAAGCAGTTGTAATATGTACATTTGGAATTTGCGACTTACATTTTTCAGCTATTGATATTTATTGATTATGAGTATTACGACATACTGCGTACTGTTACAAATATAAGTGTGTAAAGTAGCATTCGATAGCTTCAATAATTATCGCGTATAATTGCGTGAATGATAAAAAAATTCACAAGTTCCCAGAACATGACGAATAGCTATAAGATTTATCGAGCCCCTTGTTACCGTATTGGCAGCCCACCGCTGGCTCGGAGGGGCACGCGCGAGCCGTTCATCCGTGCACTTGAACGCCTGAAGATGCCGAAAGGCGAAACCCGGGTCGTTAGTGACAAAATCCTTATTTCACATTCTCTTATTTATTATTATTAAACATTCACTTATTTCACAAAACTATGCGTAACGCTTTGTGACGTCTTTACTCGCTACAATGTTGAAAACGTTATCTGAATGCACAGACCATAGCATTTATGGGGAAAACTCAATGGAAAAAATGGCGATTCCAAAACGCCCCGATAATTAAAAATAATGCAACACAATATTTTACTCATCTTTTATCGTCGAGCCGCCGACAAAAAGCCGCATTGAAGCCCGGGACGCCCACTAATCATCGAACCACATCGCCGGGCACCCCAGCGACGCCCAGGGGCGTGAAAACCAACACCCCGGGGACTCCGAAATGAAATCATTAGGGTCATAACACATAACTTCCTCGCGAGCATTCGAAACATTGGCGTGCGACAGATTGCAGAAAACGAAGTGGAATAATTTTCATATGAATATACACACAGGCTATGAATTTGTATTTATTGATAATTTTAATAAATCACTTCGCGAGCTGAGTTACTACAAGGTTCTTAGTGTCGACTTTTGGCTAAACTAAAGTAAAGGCGGTTTAATTTAAGATTTCAACTGAAGGTGCTTGGTGGAATTTCAATATTAAATTTGAATCGTCCAATTTATAAACACTCCCACAGATTTTGTCACTAACGACCCGGGTTTTCAGTTCAAGTTCATCCGTGCGCTTGAACGCCTGAAGATGCCGAAAGGCGAAACCCGGGTCGTTCGTGACAAAATCTGTGAGAGTGTACATAAATTGAACGATTCAAATTTAAAGGCGATTTGTTTGAATTTCAGATGGACAAGATTCTAATTGAAGTTTAGGTATTTCTAATTAACTATGAAGAACTAATTTTAACAATATTTTATTAATAGTTATATCATGCCAGTGCCGTCATTGATATATACAATCAAAAAGAAACTTGGAAACATTTACAATTTTCAAAATACAAGCATTCAAAATTTAAAACGCCCATATCTTTTTGGTGCAACTACTGTCCACATAGAACCTTGTAGTGCTCGGCTCGCGACTTTCCTGAATAAATTGCCAAAAGTAAACTCACAACCCCTCGATTCGAATATTAACACTTTTATTAACTGTGCTACTAGTTGATTGATTTTTTCTTATTTAATTGTATGTGAGATATTCTTTAGGCAGTTTTTTTAGCCAAAACTACTAATAAACGGCTAATTGATCGAAGTATTCTTTAACTGAGAATGCTTGACTAAATTGTCGAAAGCCAAAATAGCTATCAACTAATAAATATAAAAACTGTAGAACTAAGTACGTTGCTATTTTTACCCTATTATAATGGAGTTCTACCAAGTAAATGCCAAGTCAATCAATAAATTGTTTTACCGTCACTGCAGGATTTAAAAACGTCACATGACCAAACATTTTTTATGGAATTTCAATATTAAATTTGAACCGTTCAAATTATGTAAAATCGCGCAGGTTTTGTCACTAACGTCCCGGGTTTTGCCTTTCGGCATTTTCAGGCGTTCAAGTGCACGGATGAACTTGAACTGAGTCAGTCCAGTTCAGTTCAGTGCCAGTTCAAGTTCATCCGAGCACTTGAACGCCTGAAGATGCCGAAAGGCGAAGCTCGGGTCGTAAGTGACAAAATCTGTGCGAATGTACAATTTAATATAACATGAAAATCATGAAAACAAAGCGTTTTGGGGGACGACTGTCGTCCATTAAATCTGGGTAGATTTCAAATAATTAACAAAACATACGAGTTAAACGTAACATTTCAAGGAAATTTTAATCTTAGATAAGTTTTCTTTTGACTACAAGAACGGATGGTCAAGCAACTGAATATTAGTATAAATTAAAGCATTGTAGAATATTTGATAAAAAAGATTTTTTTAATAGACAAATAATGTAATACTTAAAACGTTTATTATAAATTCATCTATTTTCTTAGCATCGCCCAAAAAAGTAAGCACTCCACTGCAAGGAAGATATCGAGTTACTTATATTTGTTTGCTGTAGTTTGTTTGTTTGTATGTTTTTTTCAAATGTTGAATGAAAGACGAGATGCAAAGATTTCGAAGATCAAATTACACCGCTAATAGATCCTACCAAAAAAAAAATGAGACAGCAAAAGTCCGCTGTAATAAAGAACTCTAAAAATATAACCGATGACTTTGGTGGGAATCTTATTTAAAGTAATTTTTAATTGTAAAGATGTACTTTTCGCACAGGCGAAAAGTGTTACGATTTGCAACTCAATCAATGAAATAACAAATATATCAAATCCAATTGTATTTTAACTCTAAAAATATTATAACATTAACAATTGATTTTATTATAATTAAAAACTTCAGCGATATTTCCGATAAAGAATTTAACGATTGTTTTATTTATCCAATGTTGTCTTAAAACCAGCCCACATAAGGCATATTGATAATTTTGTTTAAAATAAAACAATTCCGTGTAAAATTGTGACTCGGCTTAAGTATGTATGCTTTTTATTGAATTTTTACTTTATTTTTAATGAATTCCAAAAATTTTTCATCGTGTTTACCGTTATAACATTGTCTGCAAACGCGTATTTAGAATTTACGGAAATATTCATTGAAGGTGTCAATAAGCTAGATAATAAAAATATATAAATACCATACGACACAACCCTCGTAAATATAGACACAGTTTATCACGTCATGCATTAAAAAATCATTATACATATCACTAAGTGTACACACAGTTGAAAATGATTTTTGATACTGCCAAAACGAATATAGAAAAAATCGACTAGTTTGTGCTTCTTAATGTACGATGCAACAGTTTCACATGCTTTCAGCTTTTCTCTTATTGCACCAGAAGATTGTTTCTTTGCTACTTCCTCCTCCTCCACTAATAAACTCTCCTCCATAACTTCTCGCTGTGAAAAACAACGCAACTCCATAAGCTTTTCGGTGGTCAGCTCTTGACTGCACTCTTTCACAAGCTCATCAATATCGTTGTTATTCACCTCCAGTCCCATGGTATTGGCCAAAGATACAATCTCATTGACTGTAGACTTCACAGGTACTGTTTCAAACTCCTCAAAATCACATTCGACAACGCTCCTTGGCAAATATTCTTCCAAGCTGAAGTGAGGGTTCTCTTGGTAACCCCTTCCCACCAGTGGCGGATTATCCCATAAGCGCAAAAGGCGCGCGCTTGGGGCCTCCAAATCTTGGGGGCCTCGAAGATAGCATATATTATATAAAACCCTACATTTTAATTTTAGTTTTCAATATTCATTATTATTCTACGAAGATGTTTGCAGCACTTTAATATCATTAACAAAGCAGGGCCTCCAAAATTTATTGCGCCTGGGGCCTCCAAAGTGCTTAATCCGCCACTGCTTCCCACGCCTTGTCAACAGTGGCGGATTATCCCATAAGCGCAAGAGGCGCGGGCTTGGGGCCTCCAAATTTTAGGGGCCTCAAAAATAGCATCAATTATATAAATCCTTATATTTTAATTTCAGTTTTCAATATTCATTATTATTCTACGAAGAGTTTTGCAACGTTTTTATGTTATTCGAAAAACAGAGCCTCCAAAATTTATTGCGCCTAGGGCCTCCAAAGTGCTCAATCCGCCACTGCTTGTCAATCATCTGGAAGCAAGCAACGATGTGAAAGTGATCTTTCCAAAACTCTGCGTCACTCGTTTTGCGAAATATCGCTCGTTAAGGGAGCATTTTTTTCACACTCTGTTTTGCTCGTTATGTGAATTGCTCGTTATACGAGGTGCTCGTTATGAGAGGTTTCACTGTAATACTAAATATTAGCCCCTCAGGTTTCTTTTGATAAAACATTCATAAATGCAATAATAATTTCGCCCAGTCATCCTCTCCTCTCCTCTGCCTCTATATGGAGGGCCACAATATCTACATTTAAACAGGAGCGACCGAACCTGTCTATCGCTCTAATTTGTATTCAATGCGTGTAAACTCAAAGGATAAATTTAATAAACGATTATTTTACGCAAGTCACTGTATACAATCAAAATTAAATTTACAACGTTACTTTTACTTTATATTTCTCGCATGCGTCTTCTGCAACGTATAAATCTGTAAGTCATCCGATAATTAAAACCATAAAAAATATATATTCATAATGTACGCAAGATAAACTTAAAAAATAAAAATCGATCACCGAAAAGAAAAAAAGTAAAGATCAATACGTCGCCATCGAATTTTATCAAAAGTACATCCAAACCGATATTTTTGGAGACAATATAAAACAATATTATCGGCATAATTTAAGACTTCGACTGAAGGTGCTTGGTGGAATTTCAATATTAAATTTGAACGATTCAAATTTAATATTATCGGCACTTGCGAGAACTCTTTTTACAAGAGGCGTTGCTTAAAACTATAAAAGTGTCTTTTCAGCAAATTTTAATGGAGTAAAAATATGCCAGGAGTATTATTTCAAATTACCTCTTCACTGTTTCACATGCAAATCAATGCAATTAAAAATAATTGTGTATGTATCTATCAGTGGTGGATCCAAAAAAGGTCCCAGGAGGGGGCCATTCAATTTGAAAATAAACATACATTCATAAATAGTACATTAAAAATTAGATTAGATTAAAATTAGATTTCAAATAATATATAAAAATAGTTTATAGAATACATACTTATTTATGTATTCTATAAAACATAGTAAACTAAACAATTAATGAGCCCATTTCACAATAAAGTTTTAATAAATTAGAAAAATGGAAAATAAATTCTAATCAGGAGGGAGCCAATGCCCCCAGGCCCCCCTTGGACCTGTTTTAATATACAAAAAAACCATCAAAACCTTCCGATAATAAAGCAAAAAATCAACCAAAGTTAACGGAATATTCGATCGCATAATACAAAAAAAAACATTAGAATAATCATTATGGACGACATTTGTTTTTGACGTAAATAAAAACTTAAAAATCTACAAAACTTCAATAGCTAAGTAGATAAAATATTCAATATAAAAATAAATTACGTATTCACGTTGCAAATAAAAAAGTTAATTAGCCAGGTACGCAAATATAACGATATAGCGTGCTCATTGCGTACCTTGGGCGATACTCTAGTTTAACCTTACAGAGACGAGAACTTTTTTTCGATAAAACAAATATTTTTTAAGCCACATTGAAGTCACGGATAACTTTTATTCCTAAAGGGGAAGTCGTTGTATAGAAACCCCACATGACTATATGGCCATGCTCATCCTTTTATTACCGCGTAATATTGTTAACGGACAGTAGTATGGACGAGCGTGACCGTATGGGTACGCCGACATTCGGAGTCGAAATATAGCTAAACGTAAAATTTCTAAAAATATTTACAATTTGACCTCTTTAGATCAACATAATTTCAATACAAACATATTAACAAAAAATCTGTAAATAATTTGATGTTTTGATAAAAAAAAAATAACTAACAATTTCAAAAATTCCACTAAAAAAAACGGAAATTCAAAAAATCGCATGTGATTTTGGAGACAACGGTGTTTACTGCGACCATATGGTCACGCTCGTCCTTGGAGGGTTAAGTCTAATTATATAACAAGAAACCGGTATATTTGTATCTAATTTAGAATTCCCACAATCCCACCACGTATTGGTATTAGAGTCAGACGAATATCATGTTAGTTAGACACGGGTTGTCAGTTAGAATGAAAGCAAACATACAAATCGTACCCGCATTGCTAATTAAATAATGCATATTCAACAGAAATTATATTTTTAAAAAAAAAACACATTGGAAAATATTAATTAAGAATGTCTAACATAACTTTTTTTACCACTAGGCGACCTACGTATTTTTGTGACAACATGTATTCTGCCGCAGCAGCCGAGTGGTCGATATTAAGCGATCGTACTTTTTGGAAATGGTGGTTTGGATTGAATTTGGATTCATCTGATCCAAAAGAGACATGGTGAGAGCGGTTAGCTAAATCACAGTCCTTTTCAAATCCCATTATGCTTTGCATATCGACTGTGGAAAGGAAAAAGGACGTAGCCCACAGTTTTCTCAAAACAGGTTTATTTCGATAATCACAATTTATTAAATTTGATACACGTTCTATCAAAAGGTGCAAGCTGCAAATGTCGAATTAGTGTCTAAATTTAGCTTTTAAGATTGAAAAAAGATGGACTTGTGTGGGTTACGTCCTTTTTCCTACGTACGTTCGGGTACGCTCACCAATTGAATATTTGAGTATAAAATTAAAATAACTTAGATTATTCCAGGAATGTGTTACAAAATGTGAAACGTGTTTCGCCTAAAATCATTCGTACTTAAGCAAACATTTGCGAAAGTAGTTGTCTGAGGATGCTTCTGAAAGAGACGAAACACGTGTCACATTTTGTAACATAATACGTGGAATAATTTAAGTTATTTTTATTTTATTTTAAAATGAACTTCCACAAAGTTAACACCGAATCCATCGAAAGTATGAATATTTGAGCTTCGTGTATTATTGGTTTGCAAGCAGGGACAATCATTTCAGTTTTTTTTTCAGTGGAGCAAACAATATTTCGTCTATTTGTGCAAGCCTGTGCAACAAGGATTCGATGGATGCTTAGAAAAATTTAGGGGAGCAGATCCCCACTCTAATTTCGTCACCGGTTACAAATAAACTTGATATGCAGAAGAACGCCTATTTTTCTATTTACTACCGAATGTATTTTTGCAATCTGCGGTTGGAGGCTATTTTTTTTAATCCATGTCCGCTCCCAATGTGGAGCATGTGGCCTCCTATCAGTGCCGGCGCGAGACTATTTGACGCTCTAAGCAAATTTGATTCAACGCGCCCCTTTTTAAAAAATTGTCTCAATTTTTTTAAATTATAAAAAAAAACACTTTTTTTTTAAACCATGTCCGCTCCCAATGTAGAGCATATGGACTCCTAATGGAGTTTATCTCAACAGATGTGTTTCTACGAGAACTGCTTGTTACTCAGTTGCTCAACTTCTCTTTTTCCAAAGAGAGTAAGGGATAGAAGGATAGGGCTAGGACAGGATTAGTGGGAAGCTAATCGCTCTCGATACGCCCCGTTCATAAGATAGGATGGGTGAGAGCGGGGGAATTCAAGACTTCATTTACATCCATGCCTTCGAACAGAAATTCATAAATCGATTGAAAAATCAATTTATAAAACTATAAAAAAACAGTTTGGGATCATTAAATATATCTTAATTTGTATCCATGTCCGCTCTCAGTGTGGAGCGTATCGCCTCCTAATGGAGTTATCTCAACAGAGCTCATTCTACTAGAACTGTTTGTTACTCAGTCGCTCAACCTCTCTTCTTCAGAGAGAGTAACAGAGATAGAAGCATAAGGCAGGACTTGTGGTTAAATAATCGCTCGATAATTATTAAGGGATCAGAAAAAGTGGGAGGGCTTCCTTTTAAGACATCACAAACACTCATGACAACGAACAGAAACCGATTAATCGATCGGAAAAAAAATCCTTTCAAACTGGGACTCGAACACAACGCTAACCGACACGCCTTATGACCCGACGGTTGGAGTAAGTATGAGTGAACTAGTTAGATATATAAAATACATAAATTTATATTTTTCATCTGGCAAGTATGTAAATATAAAGGGAATGCTATAACATGAGTGAATGTAAAAAAATGGTGCAATTTTTCAGCTTTGAAACAACATAGCACCCTAACCACAACACAAAATGTTGCCAATAATCTAAAATTATATTAATACATATTTTAAACGATTCTGTCGTCAATTGACGCCAGTAAAAATCGTTTAAAAAATTGCGTAGTTTTAAATGAAAAGTTGACACCAAAGTTATGTCATTCCCAGGGCCGGCGCTACCATACAGGCGAAATAGGCAATCGCCTAAGGCGCAAATTAGTAGGGGGCGCATAAATTGAGTAATCAAATTATTTTTTAATAGTACGTTTTTTAATGCTTGTATCTGTTCGTTATAATCATGTATTGTATTCTATATACTTCGAAAAAGAGAGGTTGCACGATTGATTAACAAACAGTTATCGTAAAAAAACTTCTGTTGAGATACCTTCATTAGAAGGCAATATAATCCACATTTAGAGCGGACATGCATTTAAAAAATATATTCCACAGTTTGTTAAAAAGGGGGCGCGCCAATAACCGTTGCCTAGGGCGACCAAATAACCTCGCGCCGGTACTACTCATTCCGTTATCAACACAAATAATCCTTGGAAGTTTCAAAAATGGTTTAGTAGGTCAAAAACTTCTTCATAACATTCCACTTCAATCATCTGTTCGTAATCGTTTTCCCAGAAACCCTGTCAACCTCGAGTACTGTAATATCTTCATCATCTAGCACTCACAGCTGATCGAATTACCCATCAAAGCCTTATTGTAATATTTTTTTCAACGGACGCAGTGGATTTTACTTTAATATAATATAAATACATGTTACTGCCTTTCGACGAATTTTTCTATTGATAATTTAAATGATGACAGCTGAGAGAGTAACAGTAAAGATTTTTCCGAGAAACTCGGTAATGATGAGCGAGCCGAAAACGTTACTTGCTCCTGCCAGGCAGAAAAAAAATTAAAAGAAATTAAAATTGCGATGGCGCTCAAACTGTTTTTTGCCTGACAGATGCAAGAATAAAATATTTGCTATCACATACATGTCGACTGCGGAAAGTAAAAAGGACGTAGACCAAACAGTTTTTTTTCGATAATCACAATGTATCCAACTTGATACACGTTCCATCAAAAGTACGTTAGCTGAAAATGCCGAATAAGTATCTTAATTTAGCGTTTAAGTTTGAAAAAAATAAGGATCTGCGAAAATTGCGATCATGAAAAAAAACTAAATCTAAATTTACCTAATATTAGGTAAAATCAATTAAAAACCAAATTATCAGTCCCCGTGCAATTCAAGGTATATTTCATAATTTCCCTTAATCCTAAAATCATTTAAAAACGTATTTTGTGTCTCCTATAAAATTTGTTGTGTGGGTTACGTCCTGTTTCCTTTCCACCGTCGATATGCTATGTACATTCACACTGTCACACAGTCTATTAGACTAGAATTTTGTTTTAAACAAATGATTATTACAATTGGGCCCTCTAGAGGTGAAGTGAGCCAACTATTATACTAAAATGGTAAAACTTTTTTCTTGGACATTATAGTGGAAGTTCTATATTTTTACTTTACGTAAATAACACTATTGCAATGTGTGTTAAGTGGGGTTACTTCACTTTTACGATACTTGTAGAATATTACAAAGCATCTAATTTTTTGCTCTAAAATACCACTTGGCTCATTTCACCTCTGATGAGCCCAATTATATCACATGAATTGTTAGACATCACAAACACCCATGCATTCGAACAGAAATCGATTAATCCATCTAAAAACTGTTGTTCGTACTAGGACTCGAGCCTTTGAGATCCGTCACGTCAAAAATACTTTTCATTATTATACTATCAATTTGATCACAGTTTCACAAAACATAAAAAAGTTTGAGCAACACCATTCCTTATCAATTTATTACAATTTACTCTTGGTAGATACAATACCGCATTCGTTTCTCCCATCCACCACGAATCTCACTTCTTCAGTTAGGCCCGCTCGTTTCAAAAAGTGCAAGTCACTTTCCACAGGCCTTCGTGTCTTACGGAAGCCAGGTACCATTGTGCAATCAATTCACAGTGCTTAGTAAGTATAAGAATTTACCACGCGTTGCCTATTTATTAATTTTAGCATCCTTATATAGACATCAGTAAAAAATACGTCAAGAATCTGTGATACATCAATTAGTCAATTTAAATTATTATATTTAGTTACATATAAACACTTATTTATTGCTGTGCTTATCACTTTTTATTGAGTGACTTGGCTTGAGTAAGTAGCACGTGCGCGAAGTCGGCAACGTTACACAGTACTTTGTGCCAACATCGTAACTACCAAAATGAAACTATCATACTAAATATTATTATTTTGTATTGTGTTTATCATAGATCACTTTCAGGGTTTTCACTTTCAATACTTGATGGAAAGGCATTATATTAATAAAAACACAATATTCCTTAGTACTTTACTCCATTTTATTTTAAAAGTTAAAACCGGCTTCGCTCATTACGAGCATTTTCAACTGATAAGAGCATTGTCAACCGGTCCTGACTTTTTAAATAAAGTGGAATACAAATTACAAAGAAATATTCTGTTTTTATTAACCCGTAACATGCTATCCTAAAAAATCACGTTCCCTGCCATGATGGCATCTCAGTTTCACTGTTTATTAACAGTATTTAAACCTAAGTTAGAAGCTAAAAAATAATTTTAAAAATGTACATATGCTAGAATACCTAAAATGATAAATACTTATTGACAATATTGAGAGAAATATTGAATGATTTAATGGCTCAACTATTTACGATTGCATCATAGGCACGGAGGTGTTAATATAATGTTTTTCATATTTGTTTTTTTATTTTTAAATCCATGTCCGCACCCAATATGGAAGAAATTGACTAAGAAGGAAGGTATTTTGACAGAAGTTTATTACGAGGACTGTTTTTCGAAGAGAGTAAGTATGTATGATTAGGATACGGCTGGTACAAGACTTGTGATTTAACTAAACGCTCTTTTTTTAGAATTTGAAGAATGGGAGAGAGTTTTTAAGCTACACAAACACCCATGCCTTCCACCAGAGTGTTGTTTATACTGGGACTCGAACCAATGTTCCCGCTAAGGCGCGCACACCTCTCAAAATGGATCATTACATTTTTACTGAGCTCACTAAACCTTCCACGTCTAACTTCAGTGAGTTTACTCCTACGTATTTGCGCACATTTTTAATTTGAATGAAAATTTACTTCTCACAGAAGTTGACGGTACGCACACACAATAGAAAAATTAGAGGGAACGTCGACTCGAACCCGTGACATCCGTCACGGAGACCAACGACGTTAACCACTAAGCCACGACCTGACAAGTACATATGATACATTTTATAGCACTGTTGCTAAATTCCATGAAAAAAAAAATTGATCAACACAATCAGTTCAGAGAACTCATATTTTCGTAGTGACATTGTTTAAATGATTGACTATGTATTTTATCAAAATTGTACAAGAGAAGTCTATGATGAAAATGTATACTAATTGCAGGCAATCAACTGAAATTCTGTTGTTAATTTATAAAGTTAATTATTGTGGCAATCTATGCAGTTACGCCATAAGATTTGTCGGGTCGTATGGCGCAGCGGTTAGCGTTGTTGGCTTCCGTACCGGACCTCACGGGTTCGATTTCCAGTTCGAACAGCATTTTTTCCGTCGTTTTATCGATTTCTGTTCGTAGGCATGGGTGCTTGTGATGGCGAAAAATATTCCCTCCCACCCTTTCGATCCTTCAATAACTTTTTAATCACTAGTCCTGTACTAGCCTTTTCCTTCTCTCTTTACTATTCTCTTTGGAAAAGCGAGGTTGAGCAAAAAACAGTTCTCGTAGAAAAACTGCTGTTAAGATACTTCTATTATGAAGGCCATATGCTCCACATTGGGAGCGGACATGGATAATAAAAATATATATTATAGCGGTATTCTATTGCTTCATGTTTTTGATTCAGAAATTTTGTAGGAGACAAATATCACACTGATTAATGTGTTTTCGCAATGTTAAAAATTGTGAGTTCAGTACTCACGGAAGTGTGAAAGGTTGGCGACCGCTGGTACGATCGTGAGAGCATAAATAATATACAAATGCACTGGTAAATCATAAGTCGCAGCTTGGTCTATTATTCCCGGCCTAACTGCGTACTCGTCCAAAATAGTAACAATCCAAGAATCGGAACAATAAATTTCCTACACCGAATGTAAATGCATCGTGATGGGCGGAGCCACGGTCGGCGTTCGGGGCGTGGCCGAGTACCCCATCGAAATAAGGCAGTGTTGTGATTGGCCGGCGCAGGCGCGGCGGTGACACCTGGCCCGTTCGAAATTCAAACTGAACGTGACTTTTATGCAACGCAGCACGCAAGATGATCGAGTTTTTTTTTGTTACAAGGCAATCACATAGTTTGTGATTTAGTGAGGCCAAACATATTATTTTTAAAATAAATTATATAATATACACTTTTATTTTGATATATTATTTGTTGTATTATTTATTATTGAGGAGCTGAGAATCAAACACGCTCAAATTCAGTTCGTATCGTTTTTATATTAGAGTGCTGATTTTAATAACAGAATCTATTTTTTAACGTCGCTAAGAACATCGAATTTCCTATGCAACTAAAAGTCAAAATACATTACAATAGAATAATTTCATTCAAATAAATTTGAAATCACAGAGTGCAAAGTGTTGAGTTTGTATATCCTGGAATTCATACACAATTAAAATTATGTAGATGTTACAATAAATTGAAAGACCATTAAGCCATTTTACTCGTATTGATGACGTTTGTATTTACATGATCAAACCTTCAAACAAATTTATGAAATCTAAAGGGTTTTATATAAACAAGGAAAATATGAAAAGTAAACCAGTTCACGTGTTTTTTTTAATGCTTCAAATCTACGTCATCAATCCAAGTTTTCCGTCCACTAGAATTGTTTTCGCTAGTCGATTCAAAACATAAAATGAGGGTTTCACTATACCACCCTTCCAATGAAGAAGGCAGTAACTCGCAAAATTTGTTAAATTGAGTTATGAATTTCATGTAATATATATTATTTTCAAATCTATATTATTCTTTTTTACTCTAAAAACAATATAATCGTTAAAATACTGCTAAATTAACTATGAAAATGATAGGTATTCATTCGAAAAAAAGACATAATCTGTAGTTTTTTACAACTTATTACAGTAACTGCATGTTTTTTTTACGAAAAGTATGCATGCAGTAAAAAAAATTAAAGTATTTTTTCTCGAAAGCTTGCTTACTTTGAAAGTATCGCATTAATTTAAACAAGATGCAACCGATAAACGAAAATACTGTTCAACAGCTACAAGAAAAAAGATGCTTCTCCATTTAAACACACAACAATGTCCAAATTAAAAGTCTGCGATATATATTTAGAACAACTGTTTATGGCAGTGATTTCCAACCTGGGAGGCGCAAAGAGTCAAAAATACTTAGTTACTCTTTAAAACGTGTCTTTATTACTATACGAAATAAAGAATGGAGAGGCGCGAAGATATTTTTTTCTTCAAAGGTAGGCGCAGTAACATAAAGGTTGGAAACCACTGGTTTGTGGTGTTCACTCACGATACTTGGTGGAAAGGCTGTTTGTTCAATGTCAATTGTTGTTTACATCTTTTCATTTCAATTTATTTTTGTATAAATAGCACTGTTTATATATGTATTTCTTATCAGTTGATAATGCTCGCACCTTTTAAATAAAGTGGAATAAAGTGCAAAGAAATATTCTGTTTTTATTAAAAACAACTGTTATAAGCGAGGCGTTAGTAGGTCTCTTTAGTGAAATTCAGCTACATAAGCAAATTTAATCATATGCGTATACTTAAATGTAAGTATGTAGGTACGGCACGTTGGACTGATATAAATAATTTATTTGACATAAGCCTCGAGACATCAAAATAAAATAAAATAACACAGAATTGGATATAAAATTTACGCGAGAGAATAAGAAAAGTGTGTTTTTCTGTTCTATGATAAACAACGTCCGTAAATTAACATTTAATTTATTCAACGTATTCTTATTCCCAAGCCGAAAAAAACAATCTTTGGAGACATGAGGGGTAAATAAAATAAAAAAATACAGGTATCTATCAGCAGTGGCGGATTACCCTATAAACGCAAGAGGCGCGCGCTTGGGGCCTCCAAATCTTGGGAGCTTTAAAGATAGAATATAGCATATTTTAATTTCAGTTTTAAATATTTATTATAAATCTACGAATAGGTTTGCAGCACTTTTATGTTATTTAACCGCTTCAGTACCGTAAGGCCACTGGTGGCCGCTACATAGGCGCACCACTTATACCGTAAGGACACATTGTATTAAAAATTATTCCAGTAGGAATTTTAACAAGATTTCTTTTTGTGTGGCTAGCTACATCTATACACTATCTCTGCAAGAAAAATGAACTTTCTGCCGTTGGTTGATCTTATTGAAAAATGTATTATTTTAGAAGTCGAGCAGTAGGTGTAACTAGGGCTACCACTTATGATAAAATCGACATCAAGGATCCATTCTTTTGTTTTAAATTTATACCTGAATTTCAATAATTTGTCCCTTTTACTTTTTATATATATATTTATAAAAATGTAAAAATTATATTTATTTATGCTTGTGACAACCCTGAAAGAAAAATCAAATATACGAAATTTCGATAATGCAACTTGAAAAATTACAACTTGATATATAATTTTATAGGTAAACTTTTAACATAATGCATAAAATCCATGAGCCCTATTTGTAAAATATAATTAAAAACATGTGGTATGTGAGTGTTCCTAAGCTTAAAACATCGCGGTACTGATAAGGTTAAACTTATTGCGCCTGGGGCCGCCAAAGTGCTTAATCCGCCACTGTATCTATGTATACATACAAGCGGTGGAGTAACTTAAAAATTTTAAGGCAACCTACGAAAAAATGTCAATTGGATCCATTCTCACAAACTTCATTTGTGTTCATAATTTTCAGTTAGCAGGTAATTACGACAGACTAAACTTTATCGTTAAGGCATGTGTGATTGCAACTAGCTTACCGATTTTGAAATAACACGGTACACTATAAAGAACGAATACTATTATGTATTTTTACACGAACTATTTGTACTAACACGAAGCGATGATTATTACATTGACTTATTAGGCTTTCATTATTATACTTTTTTGTACACGATTTCCACATCACAGATTTTTTTTCTTTTTCAAATAACATGTTTTTTTTAAATTTAGTCAACCAATTTTAGCCCAGCGGTTAGAGATATTAGCGTTCAAGTCGCAGTACGAGCAGATTTTTTTCGATCGATTTCTGTGCGTAGGCATGGGTGTTTGTAATGTATAAAAAATCCCTGCCTATCTTTTCAATAACTGGGCGTAACGAGAGCAATTAGTTAACCACTAGTCCTGCTATAGCCTTATCCTTCTATCCCTACTAATCTATTTGGAAAATAAAAGTTGAGCGACTGAGTAACAAGCAGTTCTTGTAGAAAAAGTTCTATTGAGATACCTCCATTAGGAGACTACATTGGTAGTGGACATGGATTTTAAAAAATCAACTTTTCTATGAATTCTATATATTTTGTGGAATGGACCTACGGAATAAAAAAAAGATTTCAGTGAATATAAAGCTATTCTTAGGAATCTAAAAATTTGCAGACTCTTGTAACGTCACTGTTTGCAGTGCACTTCAAACTAAAACAAAATATGTGGGTACTTGGGTACTTTTAATATTGTCCTTTTCAAAATAAAAATTTAGAAATATACGTATCATTTTTTTTATATTGGAATATATTCACCGGTATGTTAAAATAATTGCAGTTTCGCCACTGATAGTATTTTTTTGTGTTTCTGTGTCAACAACTGTACTTCCACTCAATGAATCACAATGCAAATACTGATTAATTATTTCCGAAAAAAGGGCCCACCTATTTTATCAAGCGCTTATCAAACAACTTTAAAATCAATAAATATTTTGACAATGTCAAATAGAAAAATACAATATGTGATTCAGTTGACCTTTGATTATTACACTGCTAATCGGTCAACTGAAGTAATTACCTCCTAAAAACTGTATTTGATTTAGATTGTGTTTTAATTTAAATTAAAAACAAGCAATTAAAAAAATTACACGTACACTTTAATGCAAACACAATATTAATTAGTCATAATTTTTAAATGTTTAATTATAAACAAAAGATTGAGAGCCACGGAAATCTGTAATGAATATTCAAATAAATAATGGTCTTATTGTGGCATATTCACAGCCTATAGGTAACCCACTGGCTAATTACGCACTTTATTCATCAACATAGATAGTAACGTGCAGTGCTCTTTTGCTCGCGTAACGAGGTGGAACAGCGTTCCGGCACCACTTTTCTCGGCATTTCAAATGTTTCAAATCAATATTAGCAAAATTTTATTATCGTTTTCCTTCGAAAACTTTTACGCCGAAAGAAATTTTGAACGCTTGTATTTTGAAAATTGTAAATGTTTCCAAGTTTCTTTTTGATTGCACATATCAATGATAGTACTGGCATTATATGACTATTAATAACATATTGTTAAAAATAGTTATTCATAGTTAATTAGAAATACATAAACTTCTATTAGAACTCTGTCCATCTGAAATTCAAACAAACCCCCAGTACTACAAGGTTCTAACTGAAATTTGTATGAAAATTATTGGAGATTGATTATTATTATTGGAGAAAATATATTTAAAAAATGAAGGATAAATAGAAAAATTAGTTTTTTTTCGTTATTTGTGTTTGATATCATTAAGTACTAAGTTAATATTGTAAAATGTAATAATACTACACTGCAAGAATACAAAATATCATAATGGTAAAAAATAACACCACTATGTTGAAGAATAAAAATAATTGATCAAAATCAAATAATTTGAAAAAAAATACAGGAATAAAATGATCAAAATAAAAAAGATATTATTAAACCTATGTACATTCACACAAGTTTTGTCACTAACGACCCGGGATTCGCCATTCCGCATCTTCAGGCGATCAAGTTGAAACCACAGATATCTTGCGACGCGCACATAGAACTACGGCTTATTGGAAATTTAAGCAAAATTTCGACTTCATATTAATACAGCATGTAGATAATGCTACGCTTAAGACCGCCTCATTATTACTTTTTGGCCAAAAGTCGACACTTAGAACCTTGTAGCACTCAGCTCGCGAATTATTTATGAGCATCGTGTATGCGTCCGAAAATTACAAAAACTATTTTTCCAAATAGGTAAATAGTAATTATTAATTTATTTTATTTAATTCCATATCAATATAATTGATTATTATTTATAAATCCACAATTAACATGCGTAATCAGAGTGTATCGTGTATCTAAATAATTGTTATGTTATTTTTTAATGATTTGTCATTCGATTTCAGATTAGATAAAATGAATTTACATTGGTAAATAAGCAACGGCTACTCATTTGTTGACTTAAGTATTTTTTCGACTAACAACCTCGGCAAGTTTAACTGAAAAATCAATGATAAGTCACTTACTGCGCTATCTTAGGATGCACCGACGCACAAATCGGGCCATACCTATCTAAATATATTTCGATTCATTTAATTCGTATCATATTTGAGGATCTCAATTGTGGTGTAATAATGTAAAACGTACTATTTCCAAAACTCGAATCAAATACTATCACGAATAACACAAACAAAATAACATTTACATAAAAATATGGTTTCCAATTAGAAAACGACAGTGTTGTAGACATTTATATTAAAACTAATATGACCAGTCGATTCTTTACGCTTGAATCAATATTCAATTAATTTCAAAACATACCTCTTTATGTTCCTCTTTAGGTTTTACCATTTTTATTTTATTTTTGTAATTTTTATGCCAACTTGTTCTCTATTTCAATATCTACACAATCAATAAATTTCAGATTTCAAAACTTCTAAAAATACAGAGAAACGTGTTTAGTCTCAAAACCTACTTAAACCTTGCCAACAATTTTGGTTTTTGGAGTTAGGTAGGTTTCGAAACTAAGGCGCTCATTGATTATCATAATTGTTACTTAAGCCCAAACCGAAAAATGACAGGACAATTAAATTGAAAAAAAAAGTACAATAAAAAGACGCTACAAAATTTTTCATTACTGCCCCACAATCTATATATTAATACTCGATAATGTCCGTCCGTCTGAATGATTGTCCGCGATTTTCCCTCCCCCTCCTCCGCCCCAGCCCCGCTGTCACCATTTTTTTATTCATACCAAATACATACTTTTTTCGTTTGTATATGGTCGCGATTTCGCCTTTTCGATGACGTCAAGAAAGACGGTCCTCCTCCCCCCCCCCAATCCTGCTCCGCTGTCGCCATTAATTATTATTTTTATTCATACTAAAGACATATTTTCCAAAAACACTGTATATTATTTGACTCAACAAATCAAATAGCTGAAAAATTTTCATACAAAAAAACGCCCCGACCGAGGAACTAACACCGAACTCTGGATTACCAGTCAAGCTCTCTATCAACTGAGCTAACGTCATAAATATCAAGGCGATAAAAATAGTGTATTTAAAATAAAAATTTGAAAATGGAACGATATTTGCGATTCCTACTGACTTCGATTGTTTGTATAAAAGATTCAAAAATGGAATATTGTCAAATAATGAATGACAAGGTAAATTTATGCTCAAATAGTTATATAAATAAAGTAAGCGAAATAGTTTGATAGATTGGGGTCAACGAGATTAAAATACGGCAAAGTGAGCTAAGTTAGGATGATGGGAAAAAGTGAACTGAACCCACCCTTTTTATTGCATAATTTCAATCATTTTTTCTCTAAAATACATTGTTTATGCTTTCGATGGATTCGTCGGTAACTTTTTGGAAGTTCATTTGAATATAAAATAAAAAATAACTTAGATTATTCCACGTATTGTGCTACAAACTGTGACACGTGTTTCGCCTCTTTCAGAGGCATCCTCAGACAGACTTACTTTTACTTACTGAAAGTAAGTCTGTCTGAGGATGTCCTGAGCGTTTTTTTTTGGTTTATAACATTTTTTTTTTTTGAAAACTTTCTTTTTAAATCACATTACATCTTGATCGTATGAAAATAAATGCTATCAAAATAACAAAATCCGATTGACTAGCCAAGTAAGTTTTTCAAAAAATAAATATAAGACGCAATTATTTCAAGATTTGTTTTTAATCTAGATACATACGTGGTATAGTTAGTTGTTGGCGAAAGCATAGTTTCAGTATGATTAGTAAAATAACATCAGTAAAAATCATTATATATATTCTAAAAAACAAGTTCTATTTGGAGAATAAGTCAAAATTTTGATAATTTTGTTTTGATAAAATGTCCAATTAATTTATAATATTTTGCATGTGAAAATTGCATTTTTTATATAAATATAATTTAATTCTTTGCCCATTTATTTTCCGACTTTTTTCTCACATTCCATTGAAGTGAAAAAAAAGTTCAATAGATATTAAATTATTCTAAAAATTAGAATATTAGATTATTCTAAAAATTCCAAAATCTATATATTAATAGTCGATAAAATAATCACTTTTCACAAATCACAATTAACAATTCACAATTCACAAATGTGTGCGTACTGATGTCCTCGGGTCTTATTCTTTTTCTACGAAATATTTTTGTTAGCATACTTGAAAATTAGTTGAATAAAATATATATACTACGAAAAATGATTGTTAGCAACCTTGAACATTATTCCAAAAATTTAATAATTTACAATTTAAAAACTGCAGGGCTGTCGATATATGCGCCGAGATCGATTTATGCTACTATGAAAAATGATTGTTAGCAAACTTGAACATTATTCCAAAGATATAATAATTTACGAAATTTCTGCTACTTCGAAAAATAGTTGTTAGCAAACATAAACATTATTCCAAAAATTAGGTAATTTACGAGGTCTATTTCTGCTAATAGGAAAAATAATTGTTAGCAAACTTAACATTATTTCAAAAATTAAATAATTTACAATTTAAATACTACAGGGCAGGGCTGTCGATATACGCCCCGATATATTTATTTTATTTTAAGAATCTCTGGCTTATTCAATAAATAGGTTTGTAATTTTCTGACTACTTAAAAATGCAACAAAAATCCCCCCGTTGAGGTCAACGGGCTTACAGCTAGTTTGTTTTATTATTAATCGGTTTTCAGCGACAGTGTATTCAGGTAAAAAATAATTGGCATGGAACCTTTTCCTATATTGTTTTGTTCACCGAAAGATATTTATGAAAATAAAACATTATCTGAGAAAGTATGTATAATATAATCCTTTTTTTAATTTTATTAATATTATGTGTAATAAATCTCTAGTAAAATATAAAATAGTAAAGTAGCAATGAACCAAGCTCGGATTCCGTGACCCTGGAAAGCCGCTGAAAAGCATTCATAGGATATACTTGGTTCATGTATGAGAGACGCTGGTACGACGATGTTTGCTGTGGACACCAAATCATGGAAGCACCATGTTATAGGTATAATCGAATAATTAGTGGAAAAAGAAAACATATTTGGTTAATTTGCTTTACTAACTACTATTTTATTTCTACCCAAAAAAATAATTAAATGCTACTAATAGCAATTCCATTATGTAAGGAATTTAATTACAAATAAGAAAATGCTAAATTATCGTGTATGAAAATAGGGGAGATCGATCATTTAAGCGAAATACGAATATCAGTATGAAAACGTCAACATGTCATGAACCATGAAGCGAATATTTCACAATTTGGTTGTACTATCGATTATCTAATTCCAATTTAAGGTTTTTTCATGTTATAATGTGTAGTTCAACTTCTTTGAGAACCGCATTCTTTTCTGCGGGATTAAGTTATTATCATGTAAAAAGAAAAAGTACCAAGTATTTACCAAATATTGTTTTGTAGTCGCCTAAATGAGAGTTTAACCAATTGAATAACAACAAATTCTCGTAATATAGTATCAGTTGGGATACCCTAATACTTGTTAACTCGATGGCTACCACAGACGAGATATCTCGTAAAATTTGTTGCGCTCAACACGTCAGTTACTAGTTAACTCGTCAATAACTAATTAAATTCATAACTGCATATTATAGCCGGCGTGCTAGGTAATTACGTACTTTTTTCTACTGCAGCTAAAAGGTTAACAGACTTTGTTTTAAAAAAGTATGGCTTGTATAATTCCATCGCTAGTATAAGCCAAAATCGAATCGAAATCGTCACTGAAATAATATTATTTATATAAGGAAGTGTAGAAAATAATTGTCCTATTGTACATAGTACAGACAATCAAACTCAGCAGATTATCTATACATATTGCCTACTTACAACCTAAAATGCTTATCAGACAAAAGATAGCCGATATCTTTCATGTTTTTCCTTTTATTCGTCAATTGTCAATTTTAGATATCCTTGCTTGATTACGGTTTTTTTTTCGATTAATTTATAAATAGATATGTACCATTTATTAGTAGGCAAACTTTAATATTAAGCATTTTAAATTCACCTGCTTTTATATCATTCAATACACCGTTAAAGACCGTTGACTAATTAGCCATATACTCTAATAACGGTTCGATGTTTCAAGACATATTCAGCAAAATTGCATATTTGGGTATTTCCCAAATTTATACAAAAGCGGGCTTTTATTTAATATACATAGGCAGTTTACGAAGTTATTATTTCATTATAAGACACTTCCTTTCAAATTTAGTTTTACCTGGTAATATTCCTTCTTAATTACCTTACGAAGCCACTCAAAAGCCAATCGACTCGGGATTTCCCCCGCTAGCCAGAATTAATAATTATTAAAAGTGTAAAGCTATAATTGATAACAATAAAGTATACATTCGATAAGTAATATTATGTTGTAATGATAATATGCAGGCTGGATTTCGTATTTTACATACATTAATATGTTTGATAAACGAACTCGTGTAAATCAAACCTAGCCATCTGCATTTGTATTGGATATCACATTTGAATTACCACTGAAGACAATTATTTGATTTAAAAAATATATATGACACAGTGGTCAACGTCATTGCCTTCCATGCCAGACCCCACGGGTTCGAATCCTAGTACAAACAGCATTTTTTAAATCGATTTATCGATGTCTATTCGAAGGCATGATCGCTTTTGGTGAATAAAAAATCCCTCCCACTATTCCAATTCTAAAATAACGGGTCGTAGCTGATTAGCTAACCACTATCCTTTTATTCCTACACTTTTCGAAAAAAAGATAGGTTAATCGGTTATAATTGAAAAAATCTGTTAATTAAGATACCTCCATTAGTAGACCATATGCTCCACATTGGGAGCGAACATGGATTTAAAAAATATATTATAATTATTAAGTTAAGATTATCATGCTTTATTTCCACTGAATCGTATTACAAAATACAAATTAATGAATATCGTAAAAATTTAAAAGTAATTTGACAGTTGGGTGAAAATGTTTGAATTGTGCTTCATTATTACTTATTTATTGTTTAAAAATTAAAATTACAGTGCATGACATTACAGCTGACGCCAATTCGCCGTGCACTTGAAAAATACAGTGAAAAAAAAACATTACATAATACATCAAAATCAACATAGAAAATCAAGAAATACAAAAGTAAAACCAAACAGACAGTTCACAAACACTGACACTAAAAATGACCAGTAAAACGTTTTAGCGTGAGTAGCCAGGAATATATAAATTATTTGAATAATTATATCAGTAAACTGCGATGTGGTGCATATTGCTTAACACATGCTTACTCGAAATCATATCGACTGTGAAAAGGAAAAATGACGTAACCCACACACAGCAAATTTTACAGGAGACACAAAAAATGTATTTTGATGCTTTTGTGCCATACACAAATTATGAGATATACACTACCTGGAAGTGCACGGAGACTTCTAAAGTGGTGTTTAATTGACATAATCTAATATTAATTAATTAAATTGTCTAGGAAAAACCTTTTGTTCAGTCTTTTGTCTTGGTTTTAATTTTTAACAAGTTTAATCTTTTTTCAAACTTAAAAGCTAAATTTAGATACCAATTCGGCATTTGCAGCTTACGTCCGTTTGATAGAACGTGTATCTTAAAGTTTCATACATTGTGATTAACGAAAAAAACTGTGGGTTACGTCCACTTTTCTTTCCACAGTCGATATGAATGATTGAAAAACCTATGATGTAGGAATATTCTATAAAGTGACGAATTCCACTCTCACTTTTACGCTCAGTTATTTAATGCCAATTATCATAAAATAATACTGAATACTAGTATCAAAAAATTGCTTTTTTTTTGCACGTACGAACGTTGGACACGTGTCAATAATATATTATCAAACTAAAACATATTATAAATTACCAATTATGTATAAATTGTTATCACTTATCAGACAGCATTCCGTCATACAAACTTAATCCCGTTCGCATTATCCAGCCTAGAGCAATAAATTATTTATTATGAGGTTTGAATGAGTACTTCATACTATCTGTTTTCATTGATCTTAGAAAAAAAAACTAGATCAATCTTATACAAAAGCAGTCGTCGACCAATGGAAATACGTATCGATGATCCGCTAATCTGCCTAAAACACGAGTATGTTTGTTTGCTTATAAAATTATGTTTTAGCTACCATTATGCCACCAGTAATAGATAACTCACATACCTGACCAAACGAATAGATAACACAAATCATTAATTTATATTACACTAGGTCCTATCTATAATAGTTAAAGCGATAAGTAATTCGGTGGATATTTGTATAGTTTAAATAAATAAATAGTGGCGGATAAACCCATAAGCGCAAGAGGCGCTAGCTTGGGGCCTTCAACCTGAGGGCCCCCAAAATAAAATATATTCTACAAAACACATATAATATTTTTAATTATGTTTTAGTAATTCGAAAAAAAGGGCCTCCAAATTTAATTGCGCCTCGGGCCCCTCAACTGTTTAATTCGCCACTGGGTCTGCAAAATGTTTAATACCATAATTTTATAAAGGAATTGATAAAAAATCGTACTATTGCTGAAGACTTCACTTACCTACGCCCTCGATAGAAGACGATGTACATTAGCATGGACGCATTAATTTAGTTCTGTGTATATTATAGAATATTTTTATTTAACATGGTCTTCCTTTATCATTTAAGATTGATTCAAGTATTTTTTTTAAAGCTTACAGGAACAGTTTTTAGCGTAAACCTTTTGCAAACGCATGTGTAAATATGATTGTAAAAAAAGAAATTACTAAATAAAATCATGTTTTATGATAGATTCGCCGGTGAAACAGGAGCTTAATCGCACATTTATAATTCATAAAAAAAAATGAAAACGAGATGATAAATAAAAAAAAAATTGTCACTGATGACCTAGGGTTCGCCTTTCGGCTTCTTGGGTCACAGTTCGAGTACATCCGTGCACTCGAATGCCTGAAGATGCCGAAAGGCGAAACCAACGTCGCCAGTCAATATTTTAAATTGCATAATATGTCCATTTACGGTTTGCGATGAATTTTATTCATATATTTTTTTATTTAAAAAATATTTGACATTACAGCTTACGCCAATGCGTCAAATATTTTGAAGTTGAAAGATCATACGAGATATAATCGGTGAGAATTTTTGAAAGTCACATGAGATTAACTCAAGGAGAATTTACTTCACAAACACCCATGTCTTAGATCTCATATTAAAATTGAAAAAAATCCAATTTCACATTGACCTTACCGGAAATCGAACCCAGACCCACCTGATCATTAGAGCAAGCTCTAACCAACTAGACCACAGCGCGCGACAATATAATTGGTTCGTTTTCATTTTTTAACCATTTTGAAATAAGCCGTGTTTGGAAGTAATACCCTCATACAAGGATGGGCTGGAGGGGGCTCGGGGGGGGGGGGCTCACGCGAGCCCCATGTTGAGATAACAAAATCATTCCTCTTTAATCAAATCATCACATAACAGCAATTTCTGTAGATGAATAAATTTGAAAATTAGTTGTCGTTTCATTTTTTCATTCAGCGTTGTGGGCGTTCGTGAGTCCCAGTACGAAAAAACATTTTTTCAATCGATTTATCTATTTTCTGTTCGAAGGAATGGGTTTTTGTGATGTCTTAAGATTGCCTCCCACTCTTCCGATTCTTCAATTCAACTGGGCGCTACTATTAGTTAATCACTAGTCCTGTCTTATGCTTATCATTTTATCCCTACTACTCTCTTTAGAAAAGAGAGGTAGAGTGACTAAGTAACAAGCAGTTCTCGTAGGAAAATAATTTCGTTGAGATACCTTCATTAGGAGGCCATATACTCGACATAGGGAGCGGACGTGGATAAAAAATTGATAACATTTACCGGGCCTCTTGTTAAGATATTGGCAGCCCACCGCTGCCCTTATATAATATAGTATATATTCTTTTGGCAGAAACCGTGATTTGTTTATTGATAACCACAACGTTTCTCAACCTTTGCTGGCTTCGTGCTCAAAGGTTGTAGTAAGCATAGTCGAGAGACATCCGGTACTATATTCACTATCGAATAAAACATGTCTTGTCATACATTTGATAATTGAATTGTACAGAATGTACCACCGATAGCGGAGCGATGTACTGCGATAATAAACCTTTACGAAAAAAATACATTTTAATCCAGTGTTATCTAAACACTCTATGATTTATCATCCTGTCTTCGAAAATGATCGATTGGTGCCGAAAATAGGCGATTTCCACCTAGCCCAGATTATCAATAGTAATTATGAAACGCTAAATAGGTTGATTTAACAAAATAATAGTGTGTAAATTCAATTTTATATAGATTAAGTTGAGATATAATGTATTTCGGGTTTTACAAGTATTTTATTTTATTTTTTAAATAACTGTCCTTGCCACTTGAGATACGCATGTTCCTATAAGATAAGCGAGCGATCGTAAACAACTTACAATATAGTTTATTCAATATCTACCGTCCAAATAATTAGACACGTGGAATTATAACTGTTATATAATCAATCGGTAAAGATTATGAGCAACAATAAAATCGACTGTGGAAAGAAAAAAGGACGTAGCCCACAGTTTTTTCAAAACAGGTTTTTTTCGATAGTCACAATGTATCAAACTTGATACACGTTCTATCAAAAGGATGTAAGCTGCAAATGACGAATTAAATTTAATTAAATGCTGTGTGAAAATTTAAAACAAAAAGAAAGACTGAAAAGAAGGTTTTTCCTAGACATTTTCTTTAATTAATATTAGGTTATATCAATTAAACACCAGTTTAGAAGTCTCCGTGAACTTAAATGTTGTGTATATTTAATAATTTACTTTTAGCCTAAAATCATCAAAACACATTTTTTGCCCATCATATTTTGATAATCACAATGTATCAAACTTGATACACGTTCAATCAAAATGATGCAAGCAGAAAATGCCGAATTAGAATCTAAATTTAGCTTTCAAGTTTGAAAAAGATGAAACTTGTAAGAAGAAAGCCAAAGAAAAAATAGCCAAATAATATAATTGTAATTCCCAACCATGCTAGAATGACAGTGAGGAATTCTTCGTCATTATTAAGAAAAAGACAATTACTAGATTTTAACCAACTAATAAAAAAAAATCTATATTAGGTCATACAATATGGGTTAAAAATAATTCATTTTCACTGGTACAAATGAAAATATAACAAAATACATATTTAATGTATATTTTTTATATTTTAAATTTGTTATCACAACATTCACAACCATCTGTGCAATATTTTAATTCAAAAATAAAATATTGTAGCCTAACAGAGTAATATGGGGAGCCACACTATAAGTGCAAATCATCTAACCGAAAGATCATTTAATTCTAAGCCATATAATATTATGCAATCACATAGCTTTCATAGACATTAGTAACTTCGAACGAAAATCAATTTTCCGTCCTGGGATTTAAACCCGTTAGAATCGTCACTCAAGCCAACTTCGTTGACTACCAGGCTGAGTGACAATTCTTTCTTCACTATTCGATCCAAAGAAACGTCGTAGTTGAGACAATAATTAGCTAAACACCAATATTACCACAGCTTTATTCTTATTCTCTTCTAGAGCTGTGTTGCAACCCAATCTCTTTTTTTTCAAGATAAATTTCATTAAAATTCCATATTTTCAACATTACTTCAAAGCGGAATTAAAAATCTGATTGTTGCTGTGACACGTGCGATATTTATGAAGGCAGTGGTGGGCTGCCAATACGCTAACGAGGTGCTC
Source organism: Himalopsyche anomala (assembly GCA_031772345.1). Taxonomy (NCBI): domain Eukaryota; kingdom Metazoa; phylum Arthropoda; class Insecta; order Trichoptera; family Rhyacophilidae; genus Himalopsyche; species Himalopsyche anomala. Next base: position 1,205,516 of record CM062823.1, on the reverse strand, counting down.
GCTTAATCTTAAATCAATTCTCGGTGTTCTGCGAAGGGAGTGAATTATTCAAATACATACAATACTTAAATAAGCAATCGATTGTTACGGAAAGGCATTATATTAATAAAAACACAATATTTCTTTGTACTTCATTCCACTTTATTAATTAAGTCAGGACCGGTTTCGCTCATTGCAAGCATTTTCAACGAAACCGGTCCTGACCTAATTAATAAAGTGGAATGAAGTACAAAGGAATATTGTGTTTTTATTAATTCATTGTTACGTAATACACTTATAATATGTAACAATATGCAATTTACCGTAAACTTATCAATCTAAATGGCCAAAAGTGAACTACTGTGTATAGTGACGTTGCCATAGATAATATATTAGTTATTAATTGCAGTTATATACAGGACCGGCGCCACCATTTTTCATACATTAATAACATTAAATATCTATGCAGTGAGCTTCAATCAGTAGCTAAAAAACTTAAATCTATACCATCACTTTAAAATTCAACAAAATTGAGCAAGAGCAAAAATAAAAGTTTCCAATAATTTTCATCTTGGGAGTTCCTCAAATTACTGGGTCTTTGAAATTGAAAATTCTGGGAAGATCTAAAAAATAAGTCGTAAATTTCAAAATCGTCGATAATTTCTAATACCGAAGTTCTACGCGATTATATGATGAATGTTGCCTAGAGCGCCAAATAACCTCGCGCCGGCACTGGTTATATACTAATTTGATCTGAGAATATTGTTTTCTCCAAATTGACAAGGGGCTCGCCGGCGTTAATAAAATTCAACAAGGGGTTCGCTCGAGCCTCTCCGAGCCCCGCGGCTGTGCGAAGGTTATTCAACCCGATGTAAATAAAATCATAAATAATGTTTACTGAAAATATTACATTTGTTGACTGATAATTAAACATTAAAATAACTCACTTTAATTAGAATAGTTAATTAACGAACAATGGTATGTAAAAAGCGACCTAATACGCATATTGTGTTAGAATTGAACTAGCCTGCGTCAATTCAATATAATTTGCATAAATTATACAAATTTTACTAACAGATGATAAAACTCTCCTGCGGTTTCTGGCATTAATTAAAATTTGCATTAAATTCATAATTTACAAATTTAATTGAAACGTTTTGTTACTAATACTTTCATGATCGTGTTCTAAAATATTATACAGCTATGACAACGTCAACACATATTTTAAACTGTAAATATAAATTAACTGCGTGCATCGGTGGACCGCCAATATGTTGACAAATTGCTCGCTTGATCTCAAAGTTATTTGTGATGTCCTGAGAAAATGGTGGATTTTGTAAAACACTCTCATACAATTACATGTATGCAATAATTATTCAAGCTTTCGAATGATACTCAATATACTTATATTATGCAATATTTGACAAAATACAGTAAAAAATAATTTCAATAGCTAAAACATTTCATTTTTAAATATTTTCATGTTAACTTATATACATATATGTATTCCATCAGATCATCTATAGTCAGCCAAGCAAGCAATGTCAACACTTTGTACTATTTTGTTTGAATACACATCATGAAATATACTTTTCAAACAATTTTCGAACCGCTCATTTTTTACGACTCCGACCAAAATACCGCGACTCCGCAGCACTGGCTAAAACTGAACTACTGTTCAGTCAAATCGTCGTACATACATATTATATGTCAAAAATTGCATTTAAGTACTGTTGCATGTTCATGTAAGAATATTGTTTTTTTCTCAATTTATCAAGGGCCTCACTGGCCTCCTCCAAATTTAGCAACGGGTTCCCGCGAGCCCTCTTCGGCCCACTCCTTTTTGCGTGGTTAAATTTACGTAAAAATAAAAAAATATCCTTTGCATTGAAAAACCGAATACAAAACATTAACATTTATAAGTAGGTAATGTAAAATCATCTAACATGGTGATGATGTCAATTATTTTTGGACACCGAGTAAAATTGTAATTGTTATCATTTTTGTTTTGTTTTGTTCAAATTAAACCGCTCTCAGTGTATTATAATTTATTGAAGCATTTATTCAGAAGGTTTTCTGTCAGTCAATATAACCTTTCTTCAGGAAGTGCAGGGGTATTAACTTATAGTAAGTTCATCGCTCCCAGTACCAAATTAGACATATATCTACATCGTAGAGTGGTTGTATGAAGTAACAAAACTGTCTTAATATGTATATAGTTTGTATTTTTAAATCCATATTACAGTACATATACTTTCGGCAAAATTAAAGACGATAATCATTACTAACATATTTTATATCGGCTAAGAAAATCAATTATACAGTCAAATAATAAAATTAAATTGCAATAATCATGATGACTAAATGAACTTTAATTTATATATTAATCAAATGCATATTTGGAATTTTAATTCAATTATTGCTATGCTTCCAGTGTGAACCTAATGCCTCGGGAAAACCCAAACACTAACAATTATATCCAAGAACCATAAAATTGTATTACCAAAGGAGAAAGCTTGGATATAGGGCCTCTAATAAATTGTGTGAAATGTAATACAATTTAAATAGAGTTATAGTAATATTCATCCGCTTATTATTGTAAAATAATGTATGCATATATAAAAAATATGTAATAATATAAGTTGTCTGTTTTTAACGTATTCGGCGGTAGCTTTGTGAAAATTGAATTTGATAATTTCGTTATTCCACTGATTAGGTGATGTGTCCTAATCGTAGATGACTACGCACCTGTGTTCAGCTTGATAATGTGGTACAAAGTGTTTCGACTATTTGAGAAGCATCTTCAGATTAAATATCTTAACGTTATGTATTAATAAAGTAAATACAATGCATAGCGGTTGGATTTTTTTTCTTTTCTACTAGGCGCAGGCAGGGCCGACGCCACCATACAGGCGAAATAGGCAACCGCCTAGGGCGCATAAATGGAGTATTTGATTTTTTTTATATACTCTAATAATTAAAATAAATAGTTATACATTTTATTTTATTTTGATGTTTGTATTTAATCATTGTAATTGTGTATCTTTTTCTATGATTCGAAAAATAGAGGTTGAGTGACTGAGTAACAAACAGTTCACGCAGAAAAACATCTGTTAAGATAACTCCATTAGGTGACCACATGTTTCACATTGAGAGCTGTCATGTATATATTTAAAAAAATATTTCTAATTATTCTCAATTGTTTTTTTTCATGATTTCGAAAAAATAATGGTACATTTTGTTAAAAAGGGGGCGCGTTAATAACCATTGCCTAGGGCGCTAAAGAATCTCGCCCCGGCACTGGACGTAGAAAGAGAGAAGAGAGGATATTAATTACTAAACTGTTTTTTCAAACTATGATAAAATATTGTACTGTATCTCCGAAAAATAAATTATATTTTCGCAATATATTTACAATAATAAAGTTTTACAACAACGCATTGGTGATTTGAATATGTATGAAATGTAATGCCAGCTTAACTATATGTTTCTAAATAAAAGAGTGAATTATATTTTAATTTCAATCGTGATCTGCCACATTTAGAACGCTTTAAAAGGTTAAATAATTGTTATGATTCGATTGAATGAATCCATGAATTTTAACTCGATGGCTACCAAAGACGAGATATCTCGTAAATAGATTATTCAATTAATAGTTGCAAATTATATCCGGCGTGCTAGGTAATTACTATTAACTATCTACGGCAGCTAAAAGGTTAAGAAGAGAACGATATTGATTTTTTAACTTGTTAATACAGGTTGACAGTGAGGTTTTCGAGTTAGTGAAATAAAGTTAAATAAAATATATAGTTATTGATATTGGTGTATCAACAATAATAATAATACATTTGATTGAAAAATATGCATAGTTTTGTGTGCATTATCGACGACCATGAATTAAAATAATAAATATTAACTTAAATATAAACAAACGCATAATAACTAGCCGTTAAGCACCAAGTTATGTTTTAAAAAATATATTCATTATCCTATGTTTCGTTTGATAGTTGATAATATCGTAATATTAAACGAAATCTGTATTTATTTACGTAAATAGTGTTGATATGTGTGTACATGTGAGAGGTATCATATCGTCTTTTAGCTTAAACACTTAAATTTATTTGTGAATACATGATATACTTTTATATATTTATATACAAAGGGAGGTTGAGCAACTGAGTAACAAGCAGTTCTCGTAGAAACACTTCTGTTGAGATAAACTCCATTAGGAGTCCATATGCTCCACATTGGGAGCGGACATGATTATATATATATATATATATATACAGGGCTTTTTTTAACCTGTAACGCGGCGGAACGGCGTTCCGGCACCTGTTTTTCTCGAAATTTTAATAAACGTTTAATTTTATTTTTTCTAATATAAAATATGTATGTTTTGTTTTATTTTCTATGCATTATATGAAAAGCCGTCATTAATTCTATCAAAATTATATTCGAATATATAATAAATAATATACCTTCTTAGAAAATACTCGAAAAAAGTACGTTCTGGCACCTTTTTTTTTCAAAAAAAAGCACTGTATATATATATATATATTCAAAAAACGTTTTCTGGGCTAGTTTTAAGTTTAAGTGTAACTAAGTTTTTGACACTGATTAACTAGGTATTGATTTGAATGTATTTTTCATTATATATTATGTTACTTACATTAAAATTATAATTTAATGCTTAGTATCATTAATAGAAAAAAAACTAATAATAATAATTGTAAGTTGTATTTTATTTCATTATTTCTTCTGTCTGTTTTTAATTATTGACATTAAAATTTTAACACTACTTTCCGTCGATAATGTTTATAGTACATACTAACATTTTTAATATTTACACCAAATAAATTGATTTAAAATAATTCAATTCTTTAGAAATATAATTATATACATCAATCTGAAAAAAGTATACGATGAATTGTGAATTTACTGTGATAGAAATATGGAGACATAATTTAAAAACGGAACTTACCAAATATTATTTCGTGCGCTTATTTCAAACTTTTCACTTTCTTTTGTTTTAACCACAGATCACAAATCATTCACATTTTTCTTTAGATTAACATAAATAATGCCTTCGACACCATTTTACTATATTTATCCGTCAAAATAAAACGACACTTAATTATTTAAATGTTTTTATACTGTTATATTAACACCACACACAAATCAATTACAATAGTCGGAAAGATTTTCACCAAGTCACGTTTTTACTAAACAAAAAATATAAACACTAGGAAAATTTAAATCTACAAAGAAAAACGTTCGTTGTTTATAGTTATGGCTCATAAATTACAGTTTTTTAGGCCTAACGTATTACTTCGATTTACCAAAAATATTAATCACATTTGATCACTGAATTATGTTTGTACTATGTACCTTTTCACAATAGCGCAAATTTTTTATTCGTATTTTAATAGCGCAAAAAAATCGTAATTCTTTGCCAAAGTTCGATTTTTATTGTTTTAATATTGACGCGCCAACAAAAAAAACGTCAAGAAAAACAAAACAACAAAAATTTTGACTAGATTTTATTGTTTATGGAATATTTTTGAATTTGGAACGGTGTATAAAGCACTTCGTAGAGAAACAGTTCGTGACTGATTGAATAGAAAATTCACATAACCCAAAAAAAGGGGCTTACAGGTAGAATGGATCTATGCACAGAATTGACGAGTGTTATTGTTGTTTTCGTTGCTTTTTTCTCAGCTGAAGGGAAAAGTTCACCGGGCTTTCGTGGCACAGACGATTTCGTGACGTATTCGAGTGCGCGTAGAGGTTGTTTTGGCTTGCGCGGTGATTCAGTTTAGTATATAATTTTTGTTCCGCACCTCACGGGCGCTAGGTTCGTACTGAGCGCTGCTTGCACCAAAATCCGTGCGACGCGCATGACTGGAAAAAAACCCAACTCTGTCTGCGATTACAGCGATTTGAGGCGACGAAGGGGGTTCTTTGCCGGATACACATTTTGTTATTAATTTATTTTAATTATAAACTATTATTATAATTAGGAAACATTCATGAACACAGTTTATTTAATTATGAACCAATACATTTTTGTAATGAAATGATTATATCATACAGTTTAAATATGATACTTTCATTTAATATTTACTTACATTATACTTTTTTTTTCTATACAGTTCAGTTTCATTTTACGCACGTTAATTTTTATTTTAAATCAATCTAAATAATACAATAAGATTGAAAAAAAAAACATACAAGTTGATTTTCTGGCGTGTAATTATTTTTACAAAAACCTATAAGCACAGTCGTATAACTCTCATGTAACATTTAATTGGATTATTTATCTTAGAGATATGTTTATACATGCACTTATATATGAGTATAAGAAAATAAATTAATTAAATTAAAAAAGTAAATTGACATCACATCTATAAATATATAGATATTATGTCAATTTAATAAATAATTACTAAAGTAATATTCTGGGTAATACGATATTCTTTGTATTCTTAACGATTATTCAAAATATTTTCACTAAATATATTCCATTACAAAATAACATGTAGTATATTCAGCAGTTATCTTAATGATAGCTGCAATATGATGCAAAATGTATAATAAAGAGGAAGAGAAAGATTTATTCATTTACCTTTTGTTAAATCCTGCTAAAACATTCTCAAATATCACGAAAACGAAGACTTTATATGTATGCTTAAGTTAAACACATAACATAAATACAATATTAGTAATGAGAAGTGTTAAAATATCTACGTAATAAATTGAAAGACTAATGTTCAATTTTCTTAGCGATGCTATATTATGTGTGTGGTCTATTCCTGGAAGTCAGTCGGAGACGGTTTTCCCATGTCCGTAAAAGGGTAGTTAGACTATTAAATGAATAACTAACTGATGAAGAATATAATAAATGCTTTTGTATTATTATTAATATGAAATTTCCAGCACCACTTATAAAACTTCATTATCATACTACAGATATTATAATTTAATAGTCGGTTATTAAATCCCTAAACACTTGTTTTATTGTATAAAGGCAACCAGTTTATTCTATTAGTTACCATTAAGTATTTTACCTACTTTTTATAACATTAAATCTATGAATGTTTTTTTTATTACTGTATTGTATTCACCCCTCACTTATGAAGTGACTCACTAAATTTAACATGTACCATTAATTAACAATACCACAATAATAAAAAATATAATTCGTAATAGTTACTTATACTATATACCCTAGCAATTAAATTTACATCTGTGTTGATAAAATATTGGTTCATTTATGCATTTAATTGATGTAAAATTTGAGCTATTTGAACGTCAATCACTATTTTGAATTTAAGAAAGTCATAAACTAACAACTAGATCTTTCTATTTATATATAACCGATTTAACTCTTTATATTTGTTTTATTAACAATGATTATAAGTAAAATACTAATTTTGAAATTAAAAAAGATTTGTAGACTGCAATATAAATTACGTAAACTTCAGCGTGATACAATTTACATACATTGTTTATTTAATCATCTCACAGTCCTACAAAATTAAAAAGTTCAATATTGATGTTTGCTACTACAGCAAAGATATTGTTTGCTGCAGAAACTTGTAAAGCAGTGGCGTTACTGAAATTAAAGCTGTTTTGTCAACTACACAATGGGCACATTGCTACATTCTACTAGTTTTTATTTTCTTAAAAAAATATCACAATTAATATAGCTAAGAGGTCAACACTCTCGTGTTTGTCTTATTTAGTTGTAGGGTGGATATTAAACACGGTACGGAACATAACATTGTTTTCTGAGATATTAACATTCTCTCCTACGCAAACAATCCTAAAAACAGGGCCTTATAAAGTTGATTAGTGGGGAGAGCTGAATTTTCTAACTAGTACTTTCGTTGCCTAACCTTTCCGGATAATTAAGCGGCTAAAAAACAACTAAGTATCGAGCATTAATCAGTGCAAATCTTTGAAAATGCTTCGCATAGAGATTTGACAGAAATGGTTAAGTAAAAAACCCAATAAATAAATCACGCATTTACCTAAATTCAATACCGTCAATGATTCACGTCTCAACATAAATTTAATATGATAACCTTGTTATGCCATAATTTGTGAAACATGTGAGACGTTGTGAGACGAACTACAAACAAATACAAACTTGATACTATTTTTTAACTTATAAATTACAAAATTAAGGTTGGGTGTTTTTTTTTTAATATACGCAGGAAGGGGGTAAAATATAGATTCTCGAAGATGTGAAAAGTTTTTCACACTTTTTTACACAGCCTGTAAAATAACAAAACTATCATATTTAATTTATATTAAAAATCAACTTTTATAAAATTACCGCCGAATCCACTGAAAAGATTGAATCGTTATTTACTTGACGTTGATATAGTGCTAAAAACAGTTTCATTTAATTCTTTTGGAATACAGGTATTTTTTTTTCTAATCAATCAAACGACTTAACATTGCGCGCATGTCATATCACAGTATGATACGTTTTCCTATCGCGGGCACTCGCATTCATGAAAAAGTCTTCTTATGGTGGAAGAAGCACGAAAAACACAAAAATAATTTTTCAAACATATAAATTATTATTTCTGTATTTTTCATTCTTTTATTCAGCCATGATTAATCTCGCAATGTTTATCTTTTATTGACAGTGTATTTTTTCTTCCGTTTTTAAGCACACAAAATACTTTCTAACTTCTCTACACGAAAGTGGGCTTGCGTTCATATTCCGTATTGATATACAAGCGGAATACGTTTTTTTAAACGAAATAAAAAACGACAATCATTTATCTGTCTTAGATTACTTATATTAGGCGTCTAGAAGCAAACAGCGATATGTCCATTTTGCAATGTTAATAATACGGTATATACAAACATCGGTTTCCTAATTCCATATATTTCAAAAAACTCAGTTTAACTCGGTTTTCAAAGTTTCACAGAAAAGACGTTGATAATAAAACTAATGATTATTTTAATTTTATTAATATTGACATTACAGCTTACGCCAATGCGTCAAATATTTTTAAAGTTTTTAAAGTTGAAAGATCATACGAGATATACTCGATGAGAATTTTTGTAAGTCACATGAGATTAACTCAAGGAAAATTGACGTCACAAACACCCATGTCTTAGATCTCAATTGAAAAATTGAAAAAATCCAATTGGACAATGTGACCTTACCGGGAATCGAACCCGGACCCCCCTGATCGGTAGAGCAAGCTCTTACCAACTAGACCACAGCGGGCGATGATAAAAATACGTTATTAATAATTTGACGTTGATAATAAAATTGTCGCTGAAAATTATTAAATTTTACAGAAAGATTTTTTTAAACTATCTTCGAATAAAGAATTCTTTAAGTGAGGTGCAGACATTCAAAAAGTGATTTGTCACAAATTTTGAAAAATGTCGTTTAATATCAGTTCTAATAGTTCATAATAAAATCTCTGAATAGAAATCACAACAAGTGTTCAAAAAAGGTTTTTTCATATAAAAAAATAAGTCATAAAGTTAACACATGCAAGCAAACCGTGATTTCTCCAACACTCAAATCATCATTTCTCAAACTCTGTATTTGTATGACAAATCACTTTTTGAATGTTTGCTCCTCAGGTACTGTACTGTCAATTGGCCTATCCTGATATTATAATAAAATTGTTTGACAGGTTTCAGTTCTCTTGATCAGCGTTTCTCAAACCGTGGTGCACGTGGAACAAAACGATAACTAGTCAAAGCACTTAAGTATACACCTCCCCCCTTAAAAAAAGATCAGGCGAATGAGGTAACGCTCTAAAATTTTTGTCAAGACGCCCAAGGCGATATTAAACTTGTATCACTTAAGTTATTTTGCCGAATATGGGTCGATTTCAAAAAACAGCCTAAACAAACTATATCTTATAGTTTCAACGCATTTATTGGTGTATGTATATTGACTTTTTAACAAATTTCATATCGATTTATTTTTAAACCAATTGAGTTTCAAATCAAATTATTGACGCTTTTTTAATCCAGGTCCGCTCCCAATGTGGAGCATATGGCCTCCTAATGGAGATATCTCAACAGAAGTTTTTTCTACGGGAACCGTTTGTTACTCAGTCGCTCAACCTCACTTTTTCAAAGTGACAAGCAGGGAAAGAAGGATGAGGCTAGGACAGGACTAGTGGTTGAATAATCGCTACTGCTGCACCCAGTTATTAAAGGATCAGTAGGATGGGATGAAAGGAAATAATGTGAATTGACATCACAAATACGCAATCTTCGATCACAACTTTGAATTAAATAATTCTCAAATTCACTGTGATCTGACCGGGAATCGAACTCAGACCTGCGCGATCGGTAGAGCAAGCTCTTACCAACTGAGCCACAGCAGGCAACATTGACGCTTTTAATTAAATGATAATTTAAAAAAATATCAATGTAATATTGAATTATAATATTTGAAACTGGACTTCGGAAAACGGCTTTCGAATGTAACGAATGTATTGATTAAATTGACATTTACTTGGTAGAACTCCATTGTAATACTGTAACAAATAGCAGTGTTTAGTTCTTCATTTTTTTTAATTCAGTTGATAGCTTTTATGTTAGCAGTTGATAGTTCTGATAACGGCACACGCCTATTAATTAGTTTACTGTATGAGAGTGAGAGACGCTTAAAACGGCGCCTAAAAGTACCATGTTTTTAGGTGTCTCAGTTTGGGAGTAAAATAAATGGTCAGTATGAAAATTTGTATTTCATTACAAAATGAAATTCAAGGTTCATTTGTTAACGATTAATTCAAATGAAACTCAAAGTTCTCAGTAAATTAAATTAAAACGTCTACAATAATAAAATCTACCACTGCACAAACAACACACTATTTGAGGTTCATAAGGCCGTGGTCTCACAAGTGACATATCACGACCCGGGTACTAACAGGGTTCTATGTGAAAAATTTGGACGAAATAGCAGTAACAATGCGGCAGTCTTCCAAGTACCATTATTGGTATACATTGCTAATTTTGTTTCGTCAATTTTTTTCGCATATAAGCTTATAGATTCAGTGTTGAAGTGGTAAATAAATAGGTACCAGGTCGGTCATTGATTTCTTCCCTATTTTTTTTTTATATCTGTCCGAAGTTTAAAAAAACACAAGTTTTAACAGTTAAATCAATAAAAAAAAACGATTTTTAATATATTTATGTTCTTGAAAATTAAATTATAAGTCAAAAAGGTGGCGGGGCGCCTTCCTCATTTTCAGGTGCCAGGTCGCTGACCTGGCCCGACCTGGCCCCACTACACCACTGCTTATAGTACTAGAGTCGCGATATATTAAGAGAATTTTTTATGATTAGTATTACACCTAATGCTTTTTTTACGCGATACACTGGTTCCAGAAAGTGGTGCGTAAAAAAAACTCATTTTCATATAATTTAATAAATCGGTTCCAAATCCGCGTAAAAAAGTATCAAAAATGTATGAAAAAACGTAACGGTGCCTCCAAAAAAATCGTGCAAAAATAAATCGCGTAAAAAAGGATTGGGTGTACATGTATAACAAATGTTCATTTCGCACTAATTCATTAGTTTTACGGTCATTAAAGTGGCGAAAACTGAAGAACACGTCAAAATTTGCACGCGTCTATCAGGAATCTGTGCCGGTCTCACAACGGACCTTAGCGCAGGCAGGTATGTGTTTCTGCATGTGATACAAAATCTATATAATTAATAATTAGTTTGAAAATGAAATTTCACAACGCAACAGCCGAAGCAATCGAAAATATTTTAGTAATTAATTTTGAAATAGTTGAAAATAAAAAAAATATACCTTGCTTAAAAACATTTGTAGTTAAAATAGCTAAGAAATGACATTCCAAATATTAATTCAAATTTTATATTATTTTATTAATCACTATGGTCTAAAAATAAAACGTTTTTTCCTATATTATAATATATTTATTTGAATCCAGTAATTCTTGTCAGTTATATATAATATAATATTATTTCAATAACGCAGGGATTTTTAAATTGATTATGGATTTCTGATAAGGGTGAGTGTAGCTATCTACAGCGCCATCTATAATTAAGACAAATTATTAAGTGACTTATTTACAAATTTCGTGTAATTGATTAAGTCTAGCTTGATTTAATATTAAAAAAATCCCAGTTGAGTTTATCATTCCTTATTACTACATTGCAATAACATTTATCTGTTAAAAATGTAGTTTAGTGACTAGAGCGATTGAAAAACCAAAGAAAGGTTAGGCAACTGATTAACAAACAGTTCTCGTAGAAAAGTATTTATTGAGATAAAGTCGATTAGGATAAATATTTGGCTTGGACTATTTTTTAATAATCACTTTAAAAGTGTTTGCCGTCAATTCTTTATTATTTATGAAATATTTATATCTTGATAAATTTATTTTTATCATAAACTTATTCGTATTTCCATCGGATCAATTACCTCAAATGAAATGAAGTGTATGGCTAACACTTTATTTTATTCATTTGAATATGGAACTCAGTCAGCCGCCACAATCAAACAAATATAAAAACATCACAAAAAACGTCTTGAATTTTTTATTTGAACACTCAAAAGTAGTCTTTAATATCATGATTTTAACAACCTTTTTTCCTTTTAACTCGTTTATTGACTTGTGATATTTTGCTCTGTAAAAATTTACGCTTTTACTTAGGGCTTTATGAATTTGAATATTTTCTTTTTAAAAAATGTTATATCGCAACCGAAGTGGTTAAAATACTAAAAGTATGCACGGAAAAGTAATCTCTATGCACATTTAATTTAAGGTACAAATTTAATATAAAATCAAAAGTTGCTTATAGTATTTTTCGTGAAATAAATAGTTAGTAAATTATTTCAGCTTTAATGTATAGTAAACCTTATAGTTTTGTACAATTTTATAGTAATGTACGGACTTTTAGATGGCGTTAAAGGCTACTTTTGCGTCGTTTTGTTTGTGGTTTATGATGTTTTGTGAAAAATAAAAACGTTCCTAATTTAAAATGTATTCTTGTCAGTTGGCAGCAGTGATCACTGGTCATGAAGAAAAATGTAGAAGCCATACTTAATTTTTGGTCATTCTAATTTGAATTTTTACATTTGAATAAAATATTTCCAGCAATTCCAGCCCGTTGGAGTAATGGTTAAATTGAACACGCTAAAATAATTATATAATTTTTAACAAACACCAGAAAATTATAACATGTGCCAGGAGTCGATACTAACATATTATATGAATAACCTTCTTCTTTGGTCATTTTAGATTTGAATGGTTGATATTACTTCTTTCTGACTCTATGAACGACATTGCAATATTTGGAATACTTTAAAATAGTTCAAAATATTACCAAACATAGACCCAGCGGTGGGCTGCCAATACTTTAACAAGGGGCTCGCTTAATCTCAAAGCAATTCTCGGCATTCTGGGGAAGGAGTGAATATTTGTATCACTCCCACGTAAATATATGCAATACTTAAATAAGCAATTGATTGTTACTTAATACACTTATAATATGTAACAATATGCAATTTGCCGTAAACTTATCAATCTTAATGGCTAAAAATGTACTACTGTGTATACTGGAGCTGTCGTTGATAACATAGAAGTCAGAAATTGCAGTTATATACTAATTTGATTTGAGATTATTGTTTTTTCTTAAATTAACAAGGGGCTCGCCGGCCTTAGTCAAATTTAACAAGGGGCTTGCGCGAGCCCCTCCGAGCCCCCTCCAGCCCATCCCTGCATAGACCCCAAATATATCCTATCATAATCAGTGGCTTAATGGTAAGAGTTGAAGCACTGCGATCAGATTTGTCTGCATTCAAAACCCAAAAAACAACTAGGTAACATTTGACATATAGATCAGCGCTTGCCAAACTTTAATATGTAACGGCCTTCTAAATCTGAAAAACATAATACGCTTCTTCCCACGAACAAAAAACATGTTCTGCGGTGACTCACAGAGAAAAACTGCGCCCCCAGTTTGAGAACACTGATCTAGAGCATGTGTTTTTATAATTTATTCTAGAGTTCATTACAAGTAATATTAAAAATACTCATTGAATTGACATATTTCACGTTATACAAAAAAAAGATGTAGAAACTTAGAAAATTATAAAATGTTATCAATTCGATGAAAACTATTTTATAAGCTAAGATTTCGACTGAAGGTGATTGGTGGAATTTAAATATTAAATTTTGTACATACACGGATGAACTTGAACTGACATTTAGCAAATAAGTGTATTTTAGTCAGTTCAAGTTCATCCGTGTACTTGAACGCCTGAAGATGCCGAAAGACGAAACACGGGTCGTTAGTGACAAAATCTGTGGGAGTGTACATAATTTGAACGATTCAAATTTAAAATTTGATAATACTCTTTTTAGACTAAAGAATAAAATGGAGTACAGATATATATAGGATTCGTATCAATGTCTCGCAAGCAAAAATGACCTCTCCGGTTATTAAAAGTAACGACCATGTTAATTTTTCATACATTGTATCGTAACTGGCCCTTGACACGTTGAAACCCGGTCCGGTTATAATAAATATGAGAGGCAAATGACACTTTATAAACGAGTCCACGGGCGATTGCTTTGAGAGAATTGCAGTTTTCACTTTGATCGACAATTTTTGGCAGAACTGCGATTCAACTTGTAGTTTAAGGCCGTATGAACCAAGAATTATGAAGTCCCGGCATTTTTTATATCCTGGATAAGTCTTAGTACTACAAAAAATTGTATGAAAAAATATCTCTATGCATGAAAACTGTTGATAACTCAAAACTCATGCAAATTATTTTTTTATATTAAATGTCGCAAAATATGCCAATATGTATATTGCTTTTTATTACTCATCATTCGAGGGATTCGTTCGGTTTTTTCTATGAAAATATTTCTTTCGAAATATAATACTTCGGGTCAGTAATTTAATGGTTATTTTTCCAAACTAGCATCTGTACGTACAATGGTATTGTATTTTTTTTAAATAAATAAATAAAAATATTTTTTAGGTTTCTCACCTTTTTATTGCCTTTCGAAAAGAACACAGGTTCTCAAAGTATAGAGATTTTCAAACTGTATTTGTATTTATTGAATAAAATCTACTTTATACAAATTTTATTAATGAGTTAACAAGTCTTAAGTCTCGGATTGTTTTATTCAAATGTTCCGGTTATCGAGACTGGCAAAAGATGTCGATTTCCCGGTAACTTATTAAGTTCTAAGATTAACACAGAACTACATTCAATTATTTTTGCTCAAATTCCATATTCCAAACGTTATGTCTACTATAAGTTGTCGTAAATGACATAATATAATTATTTGTATTAACTTTTGACAGCTTTACAAATTAATGCGTACAATTGTATTAGATTAATAAAAAAAAAACACCCCTTCACAGACCACCGCAAATAACTTTGATATTAAGCGAGCCCCTTGTTAATGTATCGATAGCCCACCGATATCTAGGAATAATGCTTTTTTCAATTAACCAGGGGGCTAGCTGGTCTAATTTATATTTAAAAATGGCGATGGCGTGAATCCTGCGAGCTTCCTCTGTTTGATATATCCAATGGAGATGCAGCAGTAAACAATATATAACGCATTATGTTTGTATTATTAGATAGTCCAACTACGTTAAATAGTCAATTTATAGATGGTACTCGACTACAAAAATCAATCAACTCGTTTAAGATAAATAACAAGTACCAAGCAGCGACACATTTCATAATAATATATGTGTATACCACCGGACTAGCTTAAGTTGAGGTACTCCTCTATAAAATTAAAATTATCAAATTTGTACATGTATTTAATGTAGGTATTATGTTATTATATATCACATAAAAGAGATGTACAATCGAATTTAATTTGAATTTAAAAAAATTGACGATCAAGTAAACGAACGGAATAAAGATACTGGAACGAAAGTGAGAAGACCTTAATTGAGGGTTCCTTCCAAGTTGCGAGCGCGCGGCCGCGCAGCAGCTTAGAGACCTTTGTGTTGGCGCGATCTCCAATACAACTATTCAAAACCATAACTTTTTAATGAGGATTATCCCTATTTTACAAAAATGAATTAGAAATCTTATATTTTATCAAAAAAATTTTTTTTGATGAAGTATACAGTAAAATATATTTAAATACGTTGTAAGAAACGACGTGAAAAACTGTTAATTTTATATTAAATTTATAAAAAAAATTGATAACGGTTTTGTGACTGATTTATATTTGGGTTATAAGAGCATGATTTTATTTGATATTGAAAAAAAGAAATTCAGCGAAGATGGTCAGTAACTCATTTAGTCTTGCATAGTTGATCCACTGCATTGATGATTATATCAATTTGTTAATGATGTCCTGTTTAACGTTCAGAAAACAAAATAGCCACGACTATAAAAATATTGTTATCAAAATTCACAGCGCCTCTATTATATTTGTATTTGATAGCTCCACACTTAATTTTGTCAACTAATTTGAATATGGAATGTTTTGGTAGCGCGTTCAATAATGGAACCTATTTCAATTTGGAATTGAGAACATTTTTATATGGCCACCAAGCCACTCGCTTTTGCGGCCTTCTCTTTTTCTGACATATTAATGTTTTTATTTATATTATTTTTTTGAATTAGTGTAGTATTTTTTTTATACAGGCGATGTCGATTTTTTTATTTGCGTATATGTTGCTTTCTGTTAAGTCTTTTATTTATAAATAAAAAAAACTAGCTAAAGTATTCAATAGATTTTTTCTTAACTACTTGTATTGTTATTATGACAACATTTACAAATAAATTTACTATTTTTAAAAAAGGAATTTCACATTGTAAAATATCTCACTATTTAAAGTATTTACTGTATTTGAGTACCCATGTCATTTAAAATATATAAATTATATTGCAAGTAAGTTACCCACGTGACCTCGCATACAAATCAAAAATGGAATTACAAAATTGATGTTTTTTGGACAAGAAGATAAAATCATTTTTATGCGTTAAAAAACATATTTATTTGAAAACCATTAATCTTCTTAATGATTTTCATTTGTGGTAATGATTGCAAAATTAATACGGAAAATTTTATATTGCATTTGAAGACTGCGTGTAATGATCAAAGTATGTACATATCGACCGTGGAATGGAAAAAGGACATTCACACAAAGCAAATTTTACAGGAGGCACAGAATACGAATTTTGATGATTTTGAGACATATGCAAATTATGAAATATACACAACCTTGAAATAAACGGAGAGTTCTTAACTGGTGTTTAATTGACATCATCTAATATTTGTTTAAGAAATTGTCTAGAAAAAACTTTTTATTCAGACTTTTTTCATGGTTTCAATTTTAACAAGCTCAACTTTTTTCAAACTTAAAAGCTAAATTTAGATACTAATTCGACATTTGTAGTTTACATCCTTTTGATAGAACGTGTATCAAGTTGGATACATTGTGATTATCGAAGAAAAACTGTTTAGAAAAAACTGTAGGTTACGTCTTTTTTCCTTTCCACAGTCGATATGTTAAGTCTATTAAGTAACAATCGATTGCTAAATGTTTATTTTTTATTTATTTATATTAAAATTAAAACTTTCCGGCGGAAGCCACCCTCGGCGCGTCTCTGCCAATGACCATCAAAAGATAGAGGTGTGCCTACTTAGTGAGGGTGTCCAAACTTCCGGCCAGTCCGTATCACTTGATGATGTTCGAAAAATGAATGTATTTTACACGCACGCAAGTCGCGACCTTAATTTGTAGAGGCGATATTTCAAAAACGTTGGACGGCGTGAAGGCCCGCAGCCGGATTAGGCTACTGTTTTTATTGCCATCGCGTTTTGTCGCCTTCCTCGCTCGCATACATTATAATATTAAATCAAACTTTTCCACATCGCGGCCCCTCCACACACCGGACACACTTCTTATCGTCACTGCTTATACTGCAATCATTTCCAAAGTTTTCCGTCTCCCATTTAAACAAAAACGATCAGCATATTGTCGCCTGCTGTGGCCCAGTTGGTTAGAGCTTGCTCTATCGATCACGCAGGTCTGCAGGGGTGGGCTAGAGGGGGCTCGTGCGATCCCCTTGTTAAAATTTATTACGTCCGGCGAGCCCCTTGATGATTTAAGAGAACAATATTTTCAGATAAAATTAGAATATAACTGCAATTTCTGGCTTATATATTATCTACGACAGCTTTCTGATACAGGTAGGTAAGTTTACGGTAAATTACATATTATAAGTGTATTGAGTAACAATCGATTGCATATAATTGCATAGGAGTGATACAAGAAAATTGATTAAGCGAGCCCCCTTGTAAACGTATTGGCAGCCCACCGTTGCAGGTTTGGGTTTGATTCCCAGTAAGATCACAATGAATTATTCAATTCAATGTTGTGATCGAAGACTGGGTGTTTGTGATGTCAATTCACATTACGTCCTCTCCTCCCATCCTTCTGATCTTTTAATAACTGGGTGTAGCAATAGCGATTAGTTAACCACAATTCCTGTTCTAGCCTAATCCTTCATTCTCTACTACTCACTTTGAAAAAAAAAATAGTAGTAGGCAGTTCAGTAACAGACAGTTCTCGTATAAAAAAAACTTCTGTTGAGATACCTCTATTAGGAGGCCATATGCTCCACATTGGGAGCGGACATGGATTAATATATATATATATATATATCTTACAGTAATCGTTTTTGATACTTTCCAGATACTTAATACTCCCCCCAACTACGCTACCTCGAATTACGCACTGAACAGAAATATTTGCCGCAAATCCCCCAATTGCGCGATCGCATTGGTGCATACAGTCAAACGTTGGCGAGCGTTATGTATTTTACCACTAGATAACTAAATATTTCGTCCATATTTTTTCATTTATCTTTTCGCGAAAAAAAACTTAACCCCTAATTTTTGTTTGAGATTCACACCCCAATTACGCGGCTCCAAATCACACGGTCCCTCCCATCTTTCACGTAAATGGGGGTTTCACTTTACTTCTCAACTTATAATTGTTCGCATGCGGAGGCTTATTTATTGTATTATATTATTCACCATATTCACGACCCCTAGTTTAATATTCAACGAATTATGGTATCGTCCTTTTAGCGCTTTGGATTTTTTTTTTAAATAATAAATGAATACTAATTTGGATGTCCAAGTTTTTTTTTGCTAACTGCAGTGATTTTTGAAAAAAAGAACATAATTTCTAATCTACATTTGGATGCCTTAAATATCAAGATATTTTTAATTTTTTATTAATCAATTATGTATGCCTTATTTGTATAATTTTGCAATGAAACTGTTAAAAAGAAGTCAGCGCTTCTCAAATGAGATCCCTCGAGGTTAATGAATGGCATATCCCTACTCACAGATTATACAGTTATCAATGTCGATTTAAACATTAACTAGACAATGAATACATTGTAATTATTAGCCAGTTACAGTGTACGCGAGAAAACAACCGAATACTTAAATACTAGTTAATTTGCAAATTAACAACACATAAATATAAAATATAAAATAACTTAGATTATTCCACGTATTGTGAAAAATGAGTTGCTTCAATTAAGAAGGGTTAAATCATTGTCTGAGGATGCCTCTGAAAGGCAAAACACGTGTGACAGTTTGTAGCAAAATACGTGGAATAATCTAAGTTATTTTATATTAAAATGAACTTACACAAAGTTACCGCCGAATCCATCGAAAGTATTAATTAACACATACGTAGTTAAATTGTTTACAAATTAAATATCGAGAGCGATTAGGTTACCATAGCCCAGTGGTTCTTAACCGGTGCACCAGTGCACTGCGAGCTTATTGCAAGTGCACCTTGAAAAAATTGGTAAAGACGAAAAAATCCGCAAAATAGTGAAAACCGAAAAAGTCAAAAAAAATATATTTCCACATATTTTTTTCGATCTTTTAATTCTGGTGCACCGTAACTTTGAAAAGGTTAAGAACCACTGCCATAGCCTGATCCTTTCCTATTCGAAATAGAAAGGTTGAACCACTGACTAACCATCAGTTCTCGTATACAACTTCTGTTTAGATCTACTATAATACATTAAGATTCTATATTCTCCTCATTGGGAACCAGGGTTGCCAGATCTTCAAAATCACAGATCGGGAAATTCACTTTATCATGTACATGTCCTTTATCCTCATGTACAGGTCGGGATTATAGAGATACATGCAATGCGGGACTCGGGATTTGTCGATTGAGCTCGGGACAGTCCCGCTCAAATAGGGACGCCTGGCAACCCTGTTGGGAACAGACCTGTTAAAAAAAATACATATCATTATCGCGCTTTCAAAATCTGCTATGTGTTTTTTTTAAAACATTACTTTAGTCTCAAAACATGTTAAAATACAGTGCAAATTACATCATATATGTATGTCCTCGATAAAATCGACATAATAGTAAAGCAATTCTAGAACGACCTCCTGTGAAAATATGCACATAGCGGATTTTGAAAGCGCATCAACGATACACTGAATCTATGTTCAGGGCTTGAATCAGGCCGGTCGAGGCGATCATCCGGCTGGATGGCGGCTCCGTGGGTCGGTGGTGAGCGCGCGCCGAGACGACTCCGTGGTTATGACGTCATAGCTACTGTCGGATGTCAACAATCGGCCGATATTATTTATTGCCCGGCCGAGTCAACTCCTTTTTACGTTACTTTTATCTCGCCTTATTCCTCTTCTAAGCATCATCTTTTTAGCTTGGGTGGTTCAATGTCAATGGCTAGTTATTTATCTCTCTTTGCTTGATTAAATTATATCGACCCGTTACATACAGAAAACGACAATTTATAAATTTTACAGGAGAAAGTTTTTTTTTAAATTACTCTCGTGCTATATTCGAAAAATAAATTCCTTAAATTCAGTTATTAAATAGTAATATTTGGATTCGGAATCGGCGTCAGAAAAATTTTACGACTCAAACCCATTTTAAAAACGAATATTTAGTTATGTGTATTCAACCCTCAATGACTAAAGATGATCTGATGGTATACATACATATATATATAAATGAAATTATTGTAAAAATTTCATCGGAGTCGGAGTCGTCTTTTTTTCACGCGACTCCAAAGCTCTGATTGCATCACGATAAAAAAGATCTTATTAATTAGGCAGGTATGATAATTTTCCATAAGTTTTTCGGTGCCTAATATAAGTATTTTAAAATTAAAATAATAAAACATTTTTAGTACCTTTTACACATAAAATTTATTGGATCAGGACCGGTTTCGCTCATTGTGAGCATTGTCAACTGATAAGAAATACAATGAAACAGTGATATTTATACAAAAGTTAAGTAAGAAAAACAAGCCATACCTAATAATAAAAATAATAAAAGCTTTTTAGTACTTTTTCCACTTAAAAAATATTTGATCAGGACCGGTTTCGCTCCTCGCGAGCATTATCAACTGAAAAGAAAAATAAATTAAACAGTGCTATTTATACAAGTTAAATTGAAATAAAAAGGTGTAAGCAACTACTAACAATAATGCTCGCGAGGAGAGAAACCGGTCCTGATCAAATAAATTTTAAGTGGAAAAAGTACTAAAAATCTTTTATTATTTTTATTACAATGCCATTCCACCAATTATTGACAGTGAACACCTTAAAAGTGAAGTCATAACTTGTTGAAAAACAAGGTATGACAAACAATTGGTATTACAACTAAGCAAATAAATTGAATTTTTGAATCATTCAAATTATGTACACTCCGACAGATTTTGTCACTAACGACCCGGGTTTCGCCTTTCGGCATCTTCAGGCGTTCAAGCGCACGGATGAACTTGAACTGACGCTTAGTAAATGGATGTTTCGTGTTTATATATTAAATAAATGTATCACTGAGTCTAAAGCCATCGCTGGCGAAAAAGGGTAAGCTCATGGGAATTCCCAAAGATTTGAGTAGTGAGTGGTTTTTAGAATTATATTTATTTGTTTGTCGGCAAAGGTTTTATGATATTATTTATGATATTATTTATATAGGGTATAGAAGTGGAGACCCAGGAAGGTTTAGTATCTCGTTCAAAATCGGAAGACTATGTAACTGTGCCCTATTAATTTCTAAAATTTCCTGGAAAAAGAGCTTATGACTGTCCGTATTTGGGTGTAACATTTTTATCCCCTGTTCCTGATTGAACACGTGTCCTTCCGAAATTAAGTGATTAGCAAAAGTAGACGTGTCCTTTTTCAGTCTAAAGGCTGCCATATGCTCTAATACCCTGATTTTTAAAGTCCTCTCTGTTTTGCCGATATAAAATTTATTACAACAAGAGCATTGTAATCTATAAATTCCAGATTTATTTAGGTAATGTATTTTATCTTTATTGTTAACTAATAATTTGCCTAAAGAGCTTTTACAGTAAAAGGCTGGTCTAACACTATCAGCTAGTTGTTTTTTAATTTTAAGACTAGTATTTCCTAAATAAATGATTCTACGCCAATACCTAGTATGATCTATGTCCTTTGACAATGTACCTTGAAATAACATTTTTTCTGCAAGTTTAGTTTGTTTTTTTTTATTATTTTATTTTATTATTTTATTATTTGCTTGTTTAATGGAACGGATAGACAAATAACTAACTTTCATAACTTTATAAATTCATTAGATAAAAATATTAAATTCACGTTAGAAGTCGGAGGCAACAATATTAACTTTCTTGACCTAAATATTAATATTGAAAACGGTTCTCACGAATTTAAAATATTTCGGAAGCCTACGTTTTCGGATACCGTGATACATAAGGATTCAATGCACCCATTTTCTTATAAACTAGCCGCTTTTCATTCAGAAATTCATAGACTTGTGAGTGTTCCTTTGAATGAAAAGAACTTTAATATCGAATTAAAAATCATCAAACAAATCGCCATCAACAATGGATACGATATGTCTCTTATAGACAATCTTTTATCAAAAAAACAAACTAAACTTGCAGAAAAAATGTTATTTCAAGGTACATTGTCAAAGGACATAGATCATACTAGGTATTGGCGTAGAATCATTTATTTAGGAAATACTAGTCTTAAAATTAAAAAACAACTAGCTGATAGTGTTAGACCAGCCTTTTACTGTAAAAGCTCTTTAGGCAAATTATTAGTTAACAATAAAGATAAAATACATTACCTAAATAAATCTGGAATTTATAGATTACAATGCTCTTGTTGTAATAAATTTTATATCGGCAAAACAGAGAGGACTTTAAAAATCAGGGTATTAGAGCATATGGCAGCCTTTAGACTGAAAAAGGACACGTCTACTTTTGCTAATCACTTAATTTCGGAAGGACACGTGTTCAATCAGGAACAGGGGATAAAAATGTTACACCCAAATACGGACAGTCATAAGCTCTTTTTCCAGGAAATTTTAGAAATTAATAGGGCACAGTTTCATAGTCTTCCGATTTTGAACGAGATACTAAACCTTCCTGGGTCTCCACTTCTATACCCTATATAAATAATATCATAAATAATATCATAAAACCTTTGCCGACAAACAAATAAATATAATTCTAAAAACCACTCACTACTCAAATCTTTGGGAATTCCCATGAGCTTACCCTTTTTCGCCAGCGATGGCTTTAGACTCAGTGATACATTTATTTAATATATAAACACGAAACATCCATTTACTAAGCGTCAGTTCAAGTTCATCCGTGCGCTTGAACGCCTGAAGATGCCGAAAGGCGAAACCCGGGTCGTTAGTGACAAAATCTGTGGGAGTGTACATAATTTGAATGATTCAAATTTAATATTGAAATTCCACCAAGCACCTTCAGTCGAAATCTTAAATTAAATAAATTGAAGCAAAATACAAGAAAAATAAACTATAAATAAAAAGTTGAAGACCTCTTATTATATAAAAATATATATTTTTAAAAAATAAGTTAGATTTTAACCCTCCCCAGTCCAACTCCTCCGCAGTGTAAAGCCGAGATTCGAACCAAAGGGCACCCGCTCCGAGCATTCGACTGAATGCTCACAGATGCGACTGCTTGTTTATGGTGATACGGCATGGCGAGAGTGCGAGGCCGGCTCACCTATTATCATCCTGGTAATTTATGCCTCTCGAGGAATGCGTGGTCATTCTGCTTCGGAATGCTTTTTATCGGTTTTTTTTAGCCCCCGAATGTTTTAATTGAGAGTCAAGGACGGGTCAGAGTACGCCACTGGACACCGTTCGATTTCTTGGGCGATAGTCGAAACGGTAGCGCTCGGGATTTGATTGCCCTCGCGTCCGCATCGTTCAATTGCTTGGCAGAACTTTTTCGTTAGATTGGTGGAGTTGACACGTCATTAAAAAATTATGAATGTATTTTTTTTATTGTCATGGATTGTTTTCTTGGAGTGATTATTATTTTTGGAAGACGCGATGTAATGATTGGTTTATACCAGCTATGGGCAGCGGTGGGCTGCCAATATCTTTACAAGCGGCTCGGTAAATGTTATCCATTTTTTATCCATGTCCACTCCCTATGTCAAGTATATGGCCTCCTAATGAAGGTATCTCAACGAAAGTTATTTTTCTACGAAAACTGGTTGTTACTTAATCGCTCTACCTCTCTTTTCTAAAGAGAGTAGTAGGGATAAAATGATAAGCATAAGACAGGACTAGTGATTAACTAATAGTAGCGCCAAGTTGAATTGAAGAATCGGAAGAGTGGGAGGCAATCTTAAGACATCACAAACACCCATTCCTTCGAACAGAAAATAGATAAATCGATCGAAAAAATGTTTTTTCGTACTGGGACTCACGGACGCCCACAACGCTGAATGAAAAAATGAAACGACAACTAATTTTCAAATTTATCCATCTACAGAAATTGCAGTTATGTGAGTATATTAATTTACAAAATAATACAAACAGGTTGTACATACATTTTCTTGAAGTTTCTTCTGTACTCACCCAGAGCCGGCGCCACCATACAGTTGAAATGGGCAACCGCCTAGGGCGCAAACCATTAGGGGGCGCATAAATAGAGAATTCAAACTTTTTTTTATATACCCTAATATTAATAATAAATAATAGTCAATTTTCTTTTCTTTTTCGTTGTAATTATGTATTGTCTTATATATGATTCTAAAAAGGGAGGTTGAGCGATTCAGTTGCTCAGCGTATATATTTTTAAGAAAGTATGGACAGAAATATATGACTAGGATAGGACTAGTGGTAAGCTAATCGCTCAAACTGCGTCCTGTTTTTATGAATTGGTGGGCAAGAGAAAATTTAAAGCATCACAGACACTCATGACTACACACGAAAACCAATTGATCAGTGGCGAATTTAGCACATGGAAGGCCTCAGGCGCAATAAAAATTGGAGGCTTATTTTTTAGGATAACATAAAAACTCTAAAAATATGAACTCAAAGTAAATAGGTTATGTTATATAAGCTGTTTTTGATGACTCTAAGATTTGACTTTATGCGTTTATAGGGCAATCCGCCATTGCATTTGATCGATTGAAAAATGAAAATTCCCGAACTGGGATTCGACCTTTTGAACACTACGACTTTGATTACTTGACCACGTACCCGGCAGTCGATTAGTAATAGTGAGCCAAATGTTGAAATTTTTATGTCACACGTCAAAAAGTAAGTGTTCGATCTCGAGAAATAGACATTATATTGAATTATTAATTTAAGATGGTGTAAATTTTATTTTACTAAGTCGATCTCCTTCCACTAATCTTAATCCGCATTGATGAAGTTCCAAAAACATATTTTTAGTTTCAATGAATAACAAAACATAAGCATGATGTATACCAAAATACGTCGATGGGCGTAGGCTTAGGGAACGCAATACCGGTATTACCGAGACCGGGATTCCCGGTACTTACGAGGTGTTAAAAATACCTGTATTTTGGTATTAAAAATGAGTCAAATCCGAAATTTTGAATAAATAGAAATCATCATATATTTTAATAAAATTGTTCGCGACGAATTTAAATATTTTAAATCTTCCAAGAGTATTGTGAGGTTCCAGAATTGATGGACCCTTTTTAATTGTGTATTGTTATTTTAAGAAACCGTTAGTTACTTAATAAAATTATGACACAGCGGTGGACTGCCAATGCGTTAACAATGAGCTCGCTTAATTTCAAAGTAATTCTCGGTATTCTGGGGAAGGAGTGATTTTTTTTATCACTTCTATGCAATACTTAAATATGCAATCGATTGTTACTTAATAGACTTATAATATGTAACAATATGCAATTTACCGTAAACTAATCAATGTAAATGACTCAAAATGTACTACTCTCTATATTGAAACTGCCGAACTGAATATATTATTTTCTTTTAAATTAACAAGGGGCTCGCGCGACCCCCTCCGAACCCCCTCCAACCCACCAATGTTATGATACATATTTTAATGACGGTAACTCATATCGACTATGGAAAGGAAAAAGGATGTAACCTACAGTTTTTAAATAAAAAGATTTTTTTACAATCACAATGTATACAACTTGATACACGTTCTATCAATAATATGTTAACTGAAAATGCCAAATAAGTATCTTAATATAGTTTTTATGTTTGAAAAATAAGGACCTGCCAAAATTTAGATCATGAAAAAATACTATTTTTTTTTAATTAATATTAGATAAATTCAATTAAAAACCAGTGTACAAGTCTTCGAATATTTCATTATTTTTCTTTGGCCCAAAATCACCAAAAAAGTTTTTTGTGTCTCCTGTAAAATTTGTTAATTTAAGTGTGGGCTACGTCCTTTTGACTTTCCACAGTCGATATGAAATATAGAAACACCGATTTTTATTTATACACCTGTTATTGAGATTTCAATTGGTCGTATTTTTTACAACTTGATTTACAACACCGATATCTATATTTTTAGTAATGGTATTTAATATTAAATACCGGTAATGATATATTCATCCGGTATTGCAATCCCTACCCTAGTGCGTAAATTCAATTGTGAATGTAGCCATATCAGGTAACCAACCCTTAAACGGTTGTGGTAAAAACCTGTCGATTGTTTTAACCACTTTTAATCTTTCCATCGACACCTTCGAAGAAACCATCATTGTTAATCACTAATGACAACCGAATATGCGTCGTAATCCGGTAACTATTCATTATAACCACAAAATCAATGGTCCTTTGTTGAAAAGATGTGTAAAAATGGTTTCTGTGTTTTAATTCTTTTTAGCACAAAGTAAAATTACAGTACCCTTTTTCCCATACCAACCGCAAATGTAAATGCCTGCAATGGTATACAGACCTTCTTTTTACATAATTGATGTTAGTCAATCAATTTTTCCCAGCGGTGGGCTGCCAATATCTTAACAAGGGGCTCGGTAAATCTTATCCATTTATTTGTATCCATTTTCTCTCCCAATGTGGAGCATATGGCCTCCTAATGAAGGTGGCTCAACATTTTTTTTTCTACGAGAACTGTTTGTTAATTAGTCGCTCAACCTTTCTTTCCCAACGAGAGAAGTAGGGATAGAATGATAAGGCTAAGACAGGACTAGTGATTAACTCGAA
The DNA here is from genome assembly GCA_031772345.1 of Himalopsyche anomala. Lineage (NCBI taxonomy): Eukaryota > Metazoa > Arthropoda > Insecta > Trichoptera > Rhyacophilidae > Himalopsyche > Himalopsyche anomala. The sequence goes on along the minus strand of CM062823.1, from coordinate 1,178,003 downwards.
CCCATGAGGTCCGGCACGGAAGCCCACAACGTTGAATAATAAAAAAAATTGGCTACCAAGTCTTAATAAAATGTAACCATCTGCAAAGATTGCATTTATGTGCTGATTTGATCTAAGACGAATGATTCTCTTATCTTAACAAGGGGCTCGCAGGCCGCGCTGAAATTTAACAAGGGGCTCGCGCGAGCCCCTCCGAGCCCCCTCCAGCCCACCCCTGCTTTTTCCTCACCCTTACACTGTTATGTTCATTCACCAGAAGCTGTTAGTGCCGTTGCTGTCATGTGTCTTTTTAAATACGATTTTTCAGTATACAAACCATCTAATGTCTATTTTTCCAAAGTTCTCAACGTTGTGTCTGCTTCGACCTGCTAGTCTTGCAAAATATTGGTATAAAATACTGAGCGTTAAGCACCATCGGGTGATTGGCAGGAGTGTCCTAGGAGCAGTAAATCATGACATTGGTGATATACACTTCAGCGAGCTGAAGTATAGAAAAACTATTTTTGAATGATCCATAATCAAAGTTAATATAAAATAAAAATAACTTTGATTATTCCACGTATTGTGTTACAAAATGTGACACGTGTTTCGCCTCTTTCAGAGGCATCCTCAGACAACTACTTTCGCAAATGTTTGCTTAAGTACGAATGATTTTTATTTTACTATTCTGATATATTATAATAAAGATCAAAATAAAATGGGAGGGGATGATAGAAAAACAAACAAACGATAATGGTAATACAAATGAAATTTACATTAAGAAATGATTATCTAATGAGTTGGATCAATTAGGACGGGTTAAACCGCTAGAAAATATACACAATACGTGGAATAATCAAAGTTATTTTTATTTTATATTAAAATGAACTTCCACAAAGTTACCGCCGAATCCATCGAAAGTATAATCAAAGTTGTTTCACTCATTTTAATTTTAATATTCGATCCTTGAAACCAACATAGATGAAAGGTGTAGAAATATTACCACTCGGTTACGGTGGCTAACTCAGTATATACTATATAGCTACATGAAAGCAACAAAGAGATAAATAAAAAATACTGTGTTCAAAATAATTTTTCGTACTTTTAAATGGCTTAGAATTAAATGAACTTTCGGTTAGATCATTTCCACTTATAGTGTAGCTCCCCATAAAATTCTGTTTGGCTACAATATTTCATTTTTGAATTAAAATAAAATATTATATGCATGGATGGTTGTGATAACAAATTTAAAATATAGAAAATATATATTAAATATGTATTTTGTTATAATTCTCAACAAAATCAAAAATCAAGTTCACTTGTACCAGTGAAAACCATCCAATCCACAAGTGCAATTATTTTCAACCTCTTTTAAAACAATTCATTTTTAATTAGTTTTTTTTGTAGTTAATGATAGAGGATAGAGGACAGTAGTATTTTTAGTTTGTTTAATTATTATACTTATCTCTAGTTATCCTACTTTCCCACGGAAGTTTTATAATTGCAGACTTCAATTATTGTAACAGTGAGGTGTTGTTTTTTTTAAATATCCATATTGTTTCATTGTGTAAGTTTGTTTTTCAGCAATCGATTGGCATACTTATTTCCAAATCGATGTCTTTTTTCGATTGTTGTTTTCAGATAGCGATATATGACAGAAAATATGTTATATTTTAAATCATATTTGAATCATATTACGATATACGTGAAAAAATCATAACAACGATTGTGCAAACAAACATTGTCTTGTTGGTTCTAAATCACACCGGTGGGCGGTGCTGTTGGAAATATTTTCCACTCAAGAATGGAACACATTTGAAAAGTCGCCTTCCGATTGGCTGGCAGGGCGAGTCCATTTTTTACGATGGGGGGGCGTACCGACGGGTCAAGACACTTCGATTTCTAAATTATTGTTCACCAGCCACGCAAAACGATTAACAGAATTAAATAAAGACCACGGTAGAAAAAGAAGAAAAGGTGTTTTACATAAAGAGCCCTCCGTGGCAACACCAGTGCTATAGTAAATTGTTACTTAACCATTTGTATTGTGTTAACTGGTCGTTTCAGATCAGTTGATATTTTTTTTTAATTAGTAGGAACGACATAATTGTGATTTGTCTTCATAAAATGTTGTTTGTATAGGAAGGTTTGACTTGTTTTTATCAATGTGTGGTGATAAAATTTTGTCGCTATGATTTTACTTCATTTTGTTATTATTTGAGGTTATAATTTTCAAATATGCATACAAATAATCGGTTTTTGACAGACGACACGTTTTATATATAAGGTATATTATATTTGTCGGGTCTGTAGCGGAATGATCAGGGTCGCTGGTTGCCGTGACGAATCTTACGGATTCGAATCCCAGTACGAACATCATTTTTTTAATCATGTCCGCTTCTAGGTTTCTCTATGATAACTGCTTGTTACTCAGTTTTTCAACCTCTTTTTTTAAAATAGAAGGGAAAGAAATGTTGATCTAGGTCAGGACTAGTGGTAAGCTAATCTCTACACCTCGTTTGTTATCAGTTTATTGTATCAGATGGATTATTTGAGAATTTCTGACATAACATACGTCCAGTGGTGAAGTGGTAAATAAATAGGTACCAGGTCGGTCATTGATTTTGAACAATTGAATCAATAAAAAAAACGCGCAATTATTTAAATTTAAAAGAAATTGATCAACGCTTAGATCGTAGAAAGAGGGGTGGTATTTCTTCACGTTGCATGTGTACGTACAGGGGTGGGCTGGAGGGGGCTCGGAGGGGCTCGCGCGAGCCCCTTGTTAGATTTTACCACGGCCGGCGAGTCCCTTGTTAAATTAATAGAAAACAATATTCTCAGATCAAATTAGTACAAACTGCAATTTATGACAGCTTCTATTTATGACAGCTTCTATATATACATACACAGTAGTACATTTTTAGCCATATACATTGCTTAGCTTATGGTAAACTGCATATTGTTGCATATTTTAAGTGTATTAAATAACAATCGTTTGCTTATTTAAAAGTATTCCATATAATTGTATATGACTGATAAATTACATTGATATTAAGCGAGCCCCTTGTTAAAGTATTGGCAGCTCACCGCTGTGTACGTTTATTTTTTTTATTTTTGTAAAATCCGTCGTGTAGATCAATTTTGATATAATGCTTTTGAATTTTATGGACAGTATTTTGAATATATGTACATGTACTTGAAAATTAAGTTACTAGACAAAAATGTGGCAGGGCCGCGCCCTGTTTCATTTTCAGGTGCCAGGTCGCCGACCTGGCCCGACCCGGCTCCACTACACCACTGCATATATCCATGCATTCGTTCAGAAATCCATAAACCGATTGAAAAAAAACTTGCGGTTAATTAATACTACGACTCACGCTCGTGACCACTTTCCAGCGCATAGTCAGTGGCGTAGCTACAAACTTGCATTTTTTATATTGAGTATGTAGAGAATTTGAATCGTTCAAATTATGTACATTCTCACAGATTTTGTCACTACCGACGCGGTTTTCGACTTTCGGCATCTTCAGGCGTTCAAATGCACGGATGAACTTGAACTGAGACGCTTAGTAAGTAAATGTTTTGTGTTTATATAAGTAATAAATGTATCATTGAGCTTAAAGCCATTCTGGCAAAAAGGATAAGCTCATGGGAATGCCCACAGTTTTGAGTAGTGAGTAGTTTTAAGAATTATATTTAAAACAAATAAATATTTTCATTCTGAGCGTCAGTTCGAGTTCATCAGTGTACTTGAACGCCTAAAGATACCAAAAGGCGAAACCCGGGTCGTTAGTGACAAAATCTGTGAGAATGTACATGATTTGAACGATTCAAATTTAATATTGAAATTCCACCAAGCACCTTCAGTCGAAATCTTAAATTAGATTATGTAGAAATATTGCGGGCCTCCTAATACTATGAGAAGGCTACGCCGCTGCGCATTGTTATGAAATAATACATTATATTTGCAACACTCTTATGCGAAAAATTATAGTACAAAAACCATATTATTGTTTTCGCTTTATTTCTGTAAAGGGGGTAACCTTCTAACCCCCCCCCCCTCCCTGTCGTCAGTAATGTCCGAATGAAACATAGATGCTTCAAAATAAATTCCTGAATTTAAGACAGGTTCTGGGATATGTCGAAAGGGTCTGTTAAAAATTATGAATGAATAAAAATATGACAGCTTATCACTTTTGCTTTCGACTAACTTATTTGAAATATTTTTGTCGGTCAAATCGGTTGACGTGTGGAAGGCACATCTGGAACACTGTGTAGACAGAACTGTTTGACGAAGGTCTCAGGGTCAATGTATCTTTTTAAACACCTGGTTCGTCTCATTTTGAAGTTTCGTGCTTATGTTAGTGAGTAGCGAATGAATTATTAGTTATTACTAATAGGTTAATTAATGGACTTGCTAGAGGAGAAGTAAGCCAAGTGGTAATTTAGAAAAGAATACGTTAAATGCGTTGTAATATTTCACACGTCTTAAAGTATCGTAAAAGTGAAGTAACTTCAGTTAATACACATTCCAATAGTGGTATCTCCATAAAATAAAAATATTCAATCCACCAAAACACCAAATAAAGACGTGATTGCAGGGGTGGGCTGGAGGGGGCTCGCAGGGGCTCGCGCGAGCCCCTTGTTGAATTGCACTGAGGTCGGCGAGCCCCTTGTTAACTTATGAGAGAAAAATATTCTCTAATCAACTTGGTTTATAACTGCATTTTCTAATTTATATATTATCTACGACAGCTTCAGTACACACAATAATACATTTTTAGCTATTTACATTGATATATTTACGGTAAATTGCATATTATTACATATTTGACGTGTATGTATTAATAAACAATGGAATGTTTATTTAAGTATTGCATATAATAGCATAGGATCTATAAGAAAATTCACTCCTTCCTCCGAACACTAAAAATTGCTTCGAGATTAGGCGAGCCCCTTGTTAACGTATTGGCAGCTGCGCTTAAAATCGCTGCGTGATTGTACTTAAAAGTCAGAAGAAAAATGTTTTACCATTTTACTAGTTGGCTCACTTCACCTCTTGAGGACTCATTGTAATATATTAATTAACTTACTATCGAGAAGGTCATCATACTAACTTTTTACTGTTACTGCGCGAATCGAGTATTTAGATGCGTAAAGAAAACACATGTCTCACTGAGTCGGTAATTGGATTGTCTGCAAATCATTTACTTTATCAAAACGACTGTCATCTTAACCACGTTAAAAGAATATCGTCAATATACTGGCAGAAGTCATTAAGTAAAAAATCGGACGTTTTTTGTTATAAATACGTATATATATATACAGAGCTTTTTTTTCCAATTCATGTCCGTTCTCAATGTGGAGAATGTGGCTTCTTAATGGTGGTATCGTGGACGACGTTCTCGTAAGCAAATATAAATTGAATCATAAACCCTTTTGGGTTCTAGCCAGTGGTGGGCTTCCAATATGATAACATGGGGCTCGTTTAATCTCAAAACAATTCACTGTGTTCTAGGGTGAATATTTATGGAGTGAATAATTTTATCACTTCTATACAATTATATCCAATTATATCACTTATAATATGAAACAATATGCAATTTACCGTAAACTGATATACATGTACTATTGTGTATACTGAAGCTGTCGTAGATAATATATGAGTCAGGAATTGCAGTTATGTACCAATTTGATATGAGAAAATTGTTTTCTCTTAAATTAACAAAGGGCTCACCGGCCTTAGTAAAATTTAACAAGGAGCTCGCGCGAGATCCTCCGAGTCCCTTCCAGCCCACCCCTGGTTCTAGCCTCGGTATATTTGCCAGAACCGTACTTAGATAGAGGGCCAAAGTTGGACAGCTGTGGCAAGGTAATGGCACTAACTAAACGATGTTAAAAATAACACAATATTAATAAGAATAATATGTTACAATGAGTGTCTTATTCGGGCATAAAGCCGCAGAAATATTGCATTCCGTTTTATTTATTTTTAATATTTTTTTATCGCTGGTGGACGCATAAAATACAAATAAATATTGCAAATTTAATATAATATTTTAAGAGAGCTGTGATTTTCAGTAGCAGACTGCAAAATGTCTTTTATCAGGCCATTTTGAAAAGCACACCGCCGAATTAGTGACACCGGTGTCCCGTTGTCTTTAATTTTATTTGTTTGTTATTTTTTGGTTGCGTTGAGTTACCATTAGAATAATGAAATACATATTGTCATTTGAAGCAGGGGATTGATTTATGGTAATTTTGATAAAGTCATGAAAAAATGTATTCTTGTTTAACTATTTCGTCGAGAAATTTACTGCCAATCAAAATAATGAATAAGAACAAAAAGGCTAGCAAAAATCTTTTAAAAAAAATAATAAACGTATATAATTTACACGGTAAGTATCTGCAGTACATTTATACCAAGCCTATGGAGTAGGAGTCGTGGAGTTTTACTCTTTCGACTCTAGTCGGAATCGATCAAACTGCTTTAAGCTAAGATCGGAGTCGGAGTCGTCTTATTTCTTGACGACCATACAGTTATTAAACAATCTGTTAATTTTAGTACCTTTCGTAAATAAAGATCAACTCAAGAAAAAAACACCTCAAATTTTTAATTGAGAAAAATCACTAAGGCAACAGGTGTATATATATCGACTGTAGAATGCAAAAACGACTTAACCCACAGTTTTTTCAAAACAGGTTTTTTTTCGATAATCACAATGTGTCAAACCTGCAGATGCCGAATTAGTACCTAAATTTAGCTTTTAAATTTGAAAAAAGATGAACTTGTGAAAATTTAAGCCAAGAGAATGACTGAAAAAAAGGTTTTTCCTAGTCAATTTATTTAATAAATATTATATTATGTCAATTAAACGACAGTTTAGACGTATCCGTGCACTTCAAAGTTGTGTATATTTCATAATTTGCATATGGCCCAAAATCATCGAAACACGTTTTTTGCACCTCCTGTAATATTTGCTATGTGTGGGTTACGTCATTCTTCCTTTCCACAGTCGATATGTATGTGTACTACGATGGAAAAGCTATTTAATTTTGTTTCGAATAAAATATTTATTTATATTACCAATTTGGACAATCCACTTGGGCGTACTGGTGTTGGCAGAAATGAAAAATGCTCTCGCCAAACGACAATCAAATAATTTATATTTACAACCCGCTGTCATTTCGCGCTCTCGACAACATTTAACTGGCAACACTAAAAACGAACAGCGAAGCTGAACCACGATAAAACGAAGCCAGAGCCCCCTACGTTTCCTCTTCCACTCAAGTTCTGGCATCCAATTTTTGTTTTATAAATCAAAACCTGGCATCACTCAACTCTCCTGATATCTTTTATAGATTACTAATTAATTAAGTCTTATACAATAAAAACTGCATTTGTATCATATCTACCGTTGAAAGATCGAGTCAGTGCAGATATTTAAAAAACCTAAAAGTAAACTGATACTGAAAATATATATGTATACAAAGCAGGGCTGTGGAATCAGAGGTGTTCAAATCACATCACACACTGACACTCTCTATCATACTATGCGCAGAAAAGGGGATAAGTTTAGGCGTGTTTTAGACTAAACTAAAGACTAAATTTTCAAAGCACAACGCACATACACACTCGCTCTCTCTTTCATCGTATGCGCAGAGATATACTGCATGGAAGTGTAAGTGTTGAGTGATTTATTAATGCACAACACACACCTGTACATTCAATACTGGAAAGGTAAAAGGACGTAACCTACAGTTTTTTCAAATCATTTTTTACAATGTATACAATTTAATATTCGCTTTACCAAGAATGTAAGCTTAAAATGCCAAATTAGTATCTAAATTTAGCTTTCATGATAGAAAAAAGAAGGGCCTGTGAAAATTGCAACCAATAAAAAGGGCTTAAAAAAAGTTTTTCTTAGACAATTTATGAAATCAATATATGTCAATTAAAAACCAGTTTATTTGTCTTCATACATTTCAAGCTTATGAATATGTCATAATTTGCATTTGACCCAAAATAATCAATAAACATTTTTGTGTCTGATGTAAAATTTGTTATGTGTGGGTTACGTCTTTTTACCTTTCCACTGTCTTCATACATTTCAAGATTTTGAATATGTCATAATTTGTCTTTGACCCAAAATAATCAACAACAAAACAATATGTCTGATGTAAAATTTATTATGTGTGGGTTACGTCTTTTTACCTTTCCACAGTCGATATAGTATCTCTCTACATGCAGATCTTTTGCATGAAGATCTTCCACTCTTGTATCATATACGTAAGTAAATCTTATCATAAATATTGCCAGCAAACAGGATAAATACATGTAGTTATTGAAATTACTCACCATCTGTAGGCATTCCCATGCAATGCCCTAAACTTAGTGATACATTTATTTATTATATAAACACGATACATTTATTTACTGAACTTCAGTTCAAGTTCTTCCGTGCACTTGAATGCCTGAAGACAGAGGTGGGCTGGAGGGGGCTCGGAGAGGTCCCTTGTTAAATTTTAATAAGGCCGACGAGCTCCTTGTTAAGTTGAGAGAAAACAATATTCTCAGATCAAATTAGTATACAAATGCTTTGTCGGACTTCAATATTGTCTACGACAATTTCAGTATACACGGTATTAAATTTGTAACCATTTACATTGATTAGTTTACGGTAAATTGCATATTGTTACATATTATATTATAAGTAATTTAAGTAACAATCGATTGCTTATTTAAGTATTGCATATTATTGCTAAGGAGTGGTAAAAAATTCACTCCTTCCTCAGAACACCGAAAATTGCTTTGAAATATCCCGAGCCTCTTGTTAACGTATTGGCAGCCCACAGCTGCCTGAAGATGTGTAACGGCAAATCCTTGGTAGTTAGTGACAAAACTTACGTGAATGTATGTACACTTGGGTCTCGTATAACATGGTTATATGGTTCCACAAAAACGTCGTGTAAAGCAAATCCGTGTTATACAAGGTTTGAAGTTCATACAAAATTGGGATTGCGTTCCAAAAAAAAATATCGAAGATGGTTTATATAAATATGTACTTTATTTTTTTAAATAAACAAATATACATTTACATATTTATTGAAAGAAATTTTAATAACATAATATAGCATTTTATTTATTGATTTGGCATTTACTTGGTAGAACTCCATTTTAATAGGGTAAAATATCAAGGTATTTCAGTTATACAGTTTTTTTAAAAGTTAAAGGTTGATAGCTATTTCGGCTAGTTCAGAACTAGTTCTGACGATGGCGTAAGCCGAAATAGCTATCAACCTTTAACTTTTTAAAAAACTGTAGAACTGAAATACCTTGATATTTTACCCTATTAATATAGCATTCATTCATCATCGCTATCTTTTTCGAGATCGGTTGTAAGTTTTCATTATCATCGGAGGACTTTCGAGAGAAATTCGGTAATAAGCGATTGTCTACTTTTAGCATATAAATCTTTGCGTATTTCCTTATTAGGTTCCAAAATTTGTTGTAATTCCCTCTTAAATTTCGAACTTCTTTCTATTATAGGATCCTTTTCAATATATATATATATTTTTAATTGAAACCGTTTTATATAAAGCGCGTTGTATGAAAAATATGCCACAATTTACACAACAGTGTTGTATAAAACCGTGTTGTACATAATTTGAACGATTCAAAAATTTATTTAAAATCACTGATAGTCGCGCTACGCTGGGTCATGATCTCAATTATAATTTAAAATGTAAATATAAAAAAAAGGAATTTAATTTATTCATGTAGAAATATGAATCTCAAGCGCACAAGTCATAATATAATATGTAAAGTGGATAGTCGAATATGTATGCAATAACCAAAACAAGTTATTTAATACTATCGCTGTATTAGCTGCAAATGAGTTTTTTTTATCGCCGCCATAAAACCAACTTTCCGCAATCGTTCAGAATAGTTCTACAAATAATTAACTATAATTTACTCTTTATTGTTAATTCTGCGTAACTTCGGAGGCAACTGGAAAACCTGTTTCCATAGAAATTGTTTAATTTATTACCATGGAAAACGATTTTTTTATAGCTGCACATACCAATTCTGGCTATCTGCGCAAATATCAAATATATTGGATAACGTATGAATAATAAATCTGTAAAAGTGTTTTATGGCCAGAAACAAAAAGGTGGTTAAAAATTCCCAAATATTTTTTTTTATAGTTTCCTGCAGTCTCCGGAATGATGTCGACTAGTAAACCAGACACTTTTTTTTTGGATACCAAATTTATGGTGCTTAGTCCTTTGCCGCCCGTGTGGTCGAGTGGTCAACGTCGTCGGCTTCGGTAACGGAGGTCACGGGTTCGAATTGCTCGAATAACAAGATGCTCGAATGACCAATTCCTCGAACGTCAATTGCTCAACGTACACTTTTTAATCAATTATTTTTCAAACTATTTATGGATTTCTGTTTAACGGCACACATATATGTAATTTCTTGAAACCTTCTCAACATTCAAGCCCCTGACTTCAGAAAATAAAACCAACGACCTTTTCCACTCGACCACTCGCAACTTAAATAAAAAATATTTTTTTATTATGACTTATTTTGATTTATAGTTTCCCGACTTGCATAAATATATTTTTTAAAGAATGAGTAATTAATGTTTAAACTTTTATAAAACTTTTATAAAATTTTCGAGCAATTGACGTTCGAGGAATTGGTCATTCAAGCAATTGCATTCGAGCAATTTACCGGGAATCGAATCCCAGTACGGACAGTTTTATAAATTGATTTATGAATTTCTGTTTGAAGGCATGGATGTATGTGATGACCCTATGAACGATACGTAACAAGAACGATTATCTAACCCAGTGGTCGGCTAACTTATTCGCCAAAGAGCCAAATATGAACATTACAAACAATTTTAAAAAATATTGAGAGCCAAATCAGTCTATTAATGTCCGCACTTAATGGGCCAAAGAGCCGCACTTTGCCGACCAATGATCTAACCAATATTCCTGTCCTAGTCTTATCCTTCTATTCATACTCTCTTTGTAAAAAGAGAGGTGGAACAACTGATTAACAAGCAGTTCTCGTAGAAGCAATTATGTTGAGATAAACTCCATTAGGAGTCCATATGCTCCAAATTGGGAGTGGACATGGTAAAAAAGTCCTAGGGTGTGTTAGCGTCATGTTATGATCATTTGCATTCCTTCGGTGCAGATGGAAGGGCGTGATCGTTACAGAGGTGAGCAATCCTCAATGAAGCCAGTTTACGGGGACACCATATGCATTAATATTATATATACCTCCCCACATACTTAACTGATACATTTACACATACGTACGCATGCATACAATACACAAGGAAGTCAACTAAAGAGAGTCATTTACTCGGTCTAAAACGATTCTCGCAATGTCTCGTCATATTGTAGGGTGCTCACTGTCTATACTTCTGCTTCTGCTGCTGCTGGTGTCTTTCATACTTTACGTAGAGAAGAGCTCTTGCTCTATTTTCCATTTCTTCTCTTGTATTTTGATCTCCTCTCAATCTGTCAAAACGTGGTGGAAAAGCATTATATTAAGAAAAACACAATATTCATTTGTACTTAATTCCACTGTTATTTATCAATATCAGGACTGGTTTTGCTCATGGCTTGCATTATCAACTGATAAGAAATATAATTTAACAGTGCTATTTATACAAAACAAATCGAAATAAAAAAAGTGTAATAAGCCATTGAGGTTGAAAAGAATTTACAAATTATGAATATGTGACACAAATTAAAACGTTTATACCTCTACCATGTTATTATCTTAGAGGTGTCGATATTGTGTTTTTCTTAACGTCTCGTAATAGGTAGTTGTGAAGATAACAGATCGTTGGATTATAATGTTTTCCCATCTCGCTGCGAAACATTTGAGAGATTTCACGAACAAACTCTCGGATGTTAGGTATTTTTGTGTATAATAAAATGGTCAACGTTGTCCTCTTCGATTGGCATGGGGAAAATTTGATTTTTTAAACATTCTTATACAATAAACCTTCTTTCTTCTTCTTCTTCTTTCGCCATGTTCGCTCCCTATGTGGAGCATATGGCCGCCACGCGGCACCTCCATGTTTCCCTATCTCCCGCCAATTGCTTTGCTTCCTCCCATGACAATAAAACAATCTAATATTACTTAATATCTGAGGATATTGTTTTTTTTTAAATTTAACAAGGTGCTCGCGCGAGCCTCTCACCGAGCTCTCTCCAGTCCACTCCTTAATGTGATGGAATTCACCAATTCGTAGGCTTACAATGAATGATCACGATATATTGATTAAACTATCATAATGTTACTTACAATAAATTCAGTGGTGGTCAAAAAAAGGCCGGGAGCTACCGGATACATATAAACAAGATTTAAAATCAGTGAACAATATTTTTTTATAAGCGCTTAAATAAAATAAATTTCTGTTTTCTAATTCACGTATGATAAATATGAATCATAAAAGAGATCTTTGAGCTGAAAGTCTCCACCCGTGCCTAAAGAATCCGTTTACATTCCTATTCGTGATGATCGGATAGTGTGCTTCAAAAATAACGTCCTGTTATTACGTTTTTTTAAAATGAAATCTGGTTACGCTATACATTTCCGATTTATAACGGTCATAAAAATTACATTAATTTCATATTGTTTATCAAATATATTATGTAATATCAGTTTCGCTTATTACTAGAATCAGCGGTGGACTGGAGGGGGCTCGAAGGGACTCGCGCGAGCCCCTTGCTAAATTTTACTAAGGCCGGGGAGCCCCTTGTTAATTGAAGAGAAAACAATATTTTCAGATCAATATGTTATCTGAGACTTATATAATATCTACGACAGCTTCAGTATATCTAATAGTACATGTTTACCTATTTTGATTGATAAGTTTACGGTAATTTATATATTGTTACATATTATAAGTGTCTTAAATAAAAATCGATTGCTTATTTAAGTATTAAATATAGTTTACACAGGAGTGATAAAAAAAATCTCTCCTTCCTCAGAACACCGAGAATCGCTTTGAAATTAAGCGAACCTCTTTTTAACGCATTGGCAGCCCACCTCTGACTAGAATCAGTGGTGGGCTGGAGAGGGCTCGGAGGGACTCGCGCGATCCCCTTGTTATTTTTTACTAAGGCCGGCAAGCCCCCTTTTAAAGTAAAAAAAAAATGTTCTCAGATCAGCAGTAATTGCGGTATATATTTTATTTGTATTATGAAAAAAAAAGTCATTTTTTTCGGGAACTTACAGAAAGATATCTTCAGTTTTATATATACATATATTAAGAAGCATATGTTTACATATTAAAAACATATTGAGTAACATTCTATTGCTTTCATAATTATTACAATAATAGTGGTAAAAAATAGCTACTATTTTTTGCTTTGTTTGTTTTAGAAGAAAAAGTAATTATAAAAAAAATGGGTCAAATCAAAGGAAGATTTTTTTAAACTGAATTCAGAGTCGGAGTTGGAGTCGTATTCGATTTGTTTTTTAACGACTCTACAGCCCTGGTAATTAATTACATTCGCAATGATTTAATTATAAAAGTATTTTAATGGGTCGAAAGATTTATGTCACACTGTACACAAGTCAAAAATACAACATTAAATATTTTCTATCCAACGAATAACTTCTTCTTTTATTGGTAAAAACTTCAAAAGGTTCCGAGCCGTATCAAAAAAAAAAATCGGCACCCAAGATTACCGAAAAAAACATTTAGGGGATGGAAATAAATTATAAAGTTATTATTAATACTGTCATTGTACCAGTGGCAACACAGGGTATGCAACCGGAAGTATCACCATTGTGGGGAATTATTGGCGGGAAGAGGGCGGAAGTCTGGAAGACACAATATTAAAATTAAGAATAATTTATTTAGTCTATCTAGGTATCTATTCCATTATTATCCACGCTTGGTGCTTTTGTGAAATTAATGCCCCTAATTCGTCTTGATTTAAAGTCTTTTGACATCTGTATTTCGAATAAGCTTGTCTCGTAGTTTAAATTTTTAATCATGCTGGTTTCGCAGCACAACCTGTTGGGTATATTATGCAGGCTGTGTTTCAATGCCACCCAGCGGTGGGCTGCCAATACGTTAACAAGGGGCTAGCTTAACCTCAAAGTAATTCTAGGTGTACTGGGGAAGGAGTGAATTTTTTATCAATTATATGCAATCGATTGTTACTTAATACACTTAAAACGGAACAATATATTTCTGCGGCTTTTTACCTAAATAAAACACTCATTGCAACTTATTATAATTGTTAATTTTGTGTTATTTTTAACATCGTTTAGTTAGTGTATTACTTTGCCACAGCTGCTCAACTATGGCCCTCTGTCTAAGTACATTTCTGGCAAACATATTGAGGCTGCCAGTACCGTTTCAAAAGTGGCTCGCTTAATCTCAAAGCAATTCTCGGTTTTCTGGGAAAAGAGTGATTTTTTTATCATTCCTACGCAATTATATGCAATACTTGAAAAAGAAATCGATTACTTTCGATGGATTCAGCGGTAACTTTGTGGAAGTTCATTTTAATATAAAATAAAATAACTTTGATTATTCCACGTATTGTGTTACAAAATGTGACACGTGTTTCGCCTCTTTCAGAGGCATCCTCAGACAACTACTTTTGCAAATGTTTGCTTAAGTAAGAAATCGATTGTTACTCTTAATACACTTATAAAATGTAACTAACAATATGTAACTTGTCGTAAACTTATCAATGTAAATGGCTCAAAATGTAATACCGTGTATACTGAAGCTTTCCTAGATAATATTTAAGTCTGAAATTGCAGTTATATACTAATTTGATCTGAGAATATTGTGTTCTGTTAAATTAACAAGGGGCTCACGCGAGCCCCTTCCAGGCTGAAATGCTAAAATAAAAATAAACTTATTAGATAGTATAATAAAAGCATCCAGCAGCTGTGAGAATCATTATGATCGGAAGGTATGAGGGAAGTTTTAGACATCACAAACACTTATGCCTTCGAATGGGAGTCGACAAATCGATTGAAAAGAATTGTCTCTACTAGGACTCGTACACGAGAGGTCCGTCACGGGAGCTAACGACGTTAGCCGTTGCGCTACGACAATATTTATCATTGAAATATTAATAAACTAGTTTTCAAATTTATTTTTCAAAAGACCTTAATAACAATGGTCGTAAATATTTTATTATTAGGTGACGCATCTATGAATTATTTTAATAAGGCTATTTAAAAAATGTCATAGATATGTTTAAAATATTCGTTAAAAATAATAACTTTAAACATTATAATACGATAACACCTGTGGTTATTATGAGAATATTTATTACCACGTCATTGAAACATATCGACTGTGCAAAGGAAAAAGGACGTAATCCAAACAGCAAATTTTACAGGAAGCACAAAAACGCGTTTTAATGATTTTGGGTCATATGCAAATTATGAAATATACACAACTTTGAAGTGCATGAAGACTTTTAAACTGGTGTTTAATGGTCATAATCTAATATTAATTTAAGAAATTGTTTTGGTAAAACCTTTTTTTCAGTCTTTATTCTTGGTTTAATTTTCACAATCTCATCTTTTTTCATCAAGCTTAAAAGCTAATTTTAGAAACTAATTTGACATTTGCAGCTTACATCTATTTGATAGAACGTGTATCCAGTTTTATACATTGTAATTATCGAAAAAAAGCAGTTTAAAAAAAACTGTGGGTTACTTCTTTTTTCCGTTCCACAGTCTTTTCAACAGTCGATATATTTTTTTTTGCTTTTACATGGGATATAGTTAAATTTACAAATGACCCTCATTCTAATTTCCTTGTAACTATGTTTCTTTCAAGTAAATAAAAAAAAATTGGTTCATATAATTTCAATGCCTACAACATTTTTAAATTGGAAAATCATATCCTTCAAACTTATGGGATCTCACATAGGCTAGCGCGAGCTCCTTATGTTTTATTTAATTAAAAAAATATTACGCATTACAGTTAATACCAATGCACCAAATACTTTAAAATTGAAAGATCATACGAGAAAAACTTGATGAGAATTTATTGTAAGTCACTCGAGATCAACTCGAGATAAATTGACATCACAAAAACCCACATCTTAGGTCTCAAATTTAAATTGAAAAATCTAAATTTGACACGGACCTTACCGGGAATCGAACCCAGACCTAACTGGTCGGTAAAGTAAGCTTTGACACGTCCATGCCCATGATGCAATCGTAAATAGTTGAGCCATTCAATATTTCTCTTAATATTGTCAATAAGTATTTATCATTTTAGGTATTCTAGCATATATATATTTTTAAAATTATTTTTTAGCTGCTAACTTAGGTTTAAATACTGTGAATAAACAGTGAAACTGAGATGCCATCATGGTAGGGAACGTGATTTTTTAGGATGGCATGTTACGGGCTAACCAACTAGACAACAGCGAGCGATTTTCAGACGTATCTATCTATGTGTGGCTTTCATCTTTTTTCGAGGATCTGGGGATAACTCCTTTTTCTTTCCATCTTGAGGAATGTTAATGTTTTTTTTTTTCAAATGGTCTGTACGAGATGCACTATATAATGTATAAATAAGCATTACATAATAATCAAATTTATGAAGGCAGTGATTGTCATTTGGTGTTTTTGACATATGTGTACATACATATATCATCGGTATACTGGCAGAAGGCGATAAATCAAAAAACCTTGTTTTGAGATAATCATGAAATTTTAACATCTCTTTTTATGCACTTTTACAATTACATACAGCGGTGGGCTGCCAATATCTTAACAAGGAGCTCGGTAAACCCTATTCATTTTTTTATACATCTCCGCTCCCAATATCGAGCATATGGCCTTCTAATGAAGGTATCTCAACAAAAGTTTTATTTTCTACGAGAACTGTTTGTTACTTTGTCGCTCAACCTCTCTTTTCTAAAGAGAGTAGTAGGAATATAATGGTAAGGCAAAGACATGACTAGTGATTAACTAATCGCTCTCGTAACGCCCAGTTGAATTGAAGTATCGGAAGAGTGGGAGGGAATTTTTAGACATCACAAACACCTATGCCGTCGAACAGAAAATCGATCGAAAAAATGCTGTTTCGTACTGGGACTCGAACCCGTTAGGTCCGGCACAGAAGCACACAACGCTAAATAAAAAAATGAGGTGGCGGCTTAAGTCTTGTTTCATAATAAAATATAACTATCTACAGTAATTGCAGTTACGTGCTGATTTGATCTAAGACGGATTTGATCAAGGGGCTCGTCGGCCGCACTGAAGTTTAACAAGGGGTTCGCGCGAGCCCCCTCTAGCCCGACCCTAATTACATACCGTTCTATAACTTCACTAAATTCAATAATAATTAACAAATTTGATTAAAATACTCAAAAGATATTCATAGTTTATTTTTTCCAAAAATAACTTTTATTGTAATTAAGTTTTTAATTTTATAATTATAATATTTATTTCTTTATTCGAGTTATGTTAATATTTTGCGAAAATACAATAAAATATGACTTTTTTTTCATTAGATACAGCGTGCTAAAATCTATCTATGTATCTGCATTCATAACTCAAAAACACCGGTTTTCGACTTATAGCCTTCTGCCAGTATAACGACAAAATTATCTACGGTGGTTTTAGTTAGAAAAATGAAATTGATATAATTGAACGATAATGATATAATATATTTATTTGTCAATCTTGAAACTCTTCACTCTTGCAATTTAATGTAGTCAGATACATTTTAATAACTAAATTACAGCAGCGGGGGGCTGCCAATATTTTAACAAGGGGCTCAGTAAATGGTATCCATTTTTTTATCCATGTCCGCTCCCAATGTCGAGCAAATGGCCTCCTAATAAAGGTATCTTAATAAAAGTTATTTTTCTACGAGAACTGCTTGTTACTTAATCGCTCAACCTGTTTTCCAAAGAGAGTAGTAGGGATAGAATGATAAGGATAAGACATGACTAGTGATTAACTAATAGTAGCGGCCAATTGAATTAAAGGATCGGAAAAGTGGGAGGCAATCTGAAGACATCGGAAACACCCATGCCTTCGAACAGGAAGTAGATAAATCTATTGAAAAAATGCTGTTTCGTACTGGAACTCGAACCCTTGAGGTCCGACACGGAAGCCTACAACGCTGAACGAAAAAATGAAGTGACAACTAATTTTCAAATTTAACCATCTACAGAAATTGCAGTTATGTGATGATTTGATCTAAGACGAATGATTTTATTATCTTAACAAGGGGCTCGCGCGAGCTCCTCCGAGCCCCCTTCAGCCCATCCCTGAATTACAGTACGTTGCGTATTGTAACATAATACAATTATATACTATAGTAACATTCAATAACTGTGTATGGGTATAACAAAAAAACCCCAAAATAGCTCTGAATGACATTTTCAACGTATAGCAGTGATGCATAACCTTTACCTTCTAGTGGGCCTAAAGTACGCTCAATCCTTTTTTGTACATAACATATGTACGTTCCATGTAAAACAGCCTTAAAATCGTGTAAAAAAGATTAAGTGAATTTAGATAAATGAGTAATAGGTTCCATTTTATTATTTTGACTGTGTTATTTCGAAAATAAATAAGCCGTGCAAAAAAAGGATTATGAGTACTTGTTTATAAAAAATCGTTTCATTGTGAAATATTTATGTTTCATTTATATGCAATTCATAAGTTAATGCGTTCTTGGTATTTGTTAATTTTTAACTATTTTTTTAATTTTACATAATATTTGTAAGCCTGTTTCTATGAACCGATTTATTCTCCTTCATTGAAGAAAAAGCTTGCTTACATTTGTTAAATAAATGTTTTACGTGAAAAAAGTATGTTTGAGAAAGGGCCGCCACAAAATTCAAAAAGGGCCGCGGTTTGCACATCACTGACGTATAGGCATCTCACTATTAGTGTTCGATCACTTATTAATTTGAGAATAAGAATGCTAGAGCGGTCGATTGGTACAACCACATGTCTAAGATAACTTATGATAATAATATTATTCTTGTCCAGTGTCTACTTAAAAAAAATACATAACTCTCTACAAAAACCATGATATACCGGAGGGAAATAAACGGAATATTAACATAGATTAGGTTTGTTGTGATACAATATTAATATTTCTCCCATAAACAAAATCGAATACCAGTTTTGACTTAAATAATTTCGTGTTTAAAATGCGATTTGTATTCAAAAAAATCAACGTATGTACGTATTATAACTTTGTTTATGTTCAGCTGACATATGCTACTTTATACCAGTTTTTAATTACAAATATCTACAGAATTAATTTGCTAATCAAGTGCTTCTTTACGACAAAACATGTATTCTGAAGGCATCGTATAAAATTACAATTTAAATAAACAACAGATTCATTAAAAGAAATTACAGCTCAATTTATATTCAAATGTATGTTTGGTGTTCTGAGCCCTGGCCTACTCGGGAAATCTTTTTTTTTCCGATTTTTTCATATTTTCAACGCATGTTAGCAATTCAAATTTGCGTAAAGCTTATAGGTCAAATTAATATGTTGCAATATTTCTAAAAATATTGCAGACTTCATTAATATTATTGATAGTTTAAATATTGTTACCATGGTGGCAAAAGTTGATATGTAACATAATAAATTTATTTTGTAAAAAATTACCAGATTATAATTATGTTATTACCAGACTATAATTATATTATTTTAAAATTAACATTTTTTTTTTTGATATCAAATTTATGGAGCTTTAAGTACCAGGACGTGCTAGTGTCAAGGTTCTTCTAGTCTCCTTCATCGATAAAGTTTTTGAAAAATTGTAAATTGCATCCCCTTACCATCGTTTGCAGACGGAAGGGCGTGATCACTACAGAGATAAGAAGTTCACGGGAATTCCATATACATTATTTTAATTAGTCTCTACTTATGCTTAATTATTCTTTGACGAGTTTTGTTATTACATTTTAAACCAGGGCTGTGGAGTCGTGGAAAAAAAAGATGACTCCGACTCCGACTACAGCTTTAAAATAATTAACGACTCCGACTTCGAGGAAATAATTAACGAGCCTGACTTGCAGGGCCAGAAACGAAATCGATCCTGATCATATCAAATAAATGTGAAAAAAATTGTTTTATTTTTTTTAAATTTCGTTTAAAAAAAACTATAAAATACTCTTAAGTCACATGCTGACAATTAGAATGTGTTAACACATAAAACGTCTCGCCAGCAATATGGAAAAACAATGAATATTAATGATTAAATTATATTCGTTGAATATTTTAGAATAATACAATTTATGTATTATATATTATTAATTACTACAGCGTTTTAAATTTTATTTTCAAAAAATATTTAGAATTTTAGTTGTGACACTGATTACATAAAATCGTCATAAATATTGATGGACAGAGGTGTTTTATTATAAAAAGATACTAAAAAATTAAACATTATTTTTTTTTAAACTAAATAATGAAAGCCAAGAAGTTGTACTGACAATACAATTACTTTAGTATAAGAGATTAGTTCTTCTTTATAATGATACAGTTTTCTTTAAAAATATATCGCTTATATTTTATTTTTTTAAACCATGTCCGCTCCCAATGTGGAGCATATGGATTCCTAATGGAGTTTATCTCAACAGAAGTGTTTCTACTAGAACTGCTTGTTACTCAGTTGCTCAACCTCTCTTTTTCCAAAAAGAGTAGGGATAGAAGGATAGAGCTAGGACAGGACTAGTGGTAAGCTAATCGCTCTCGATACGCCCCGTTCATAAGATAGGATGGGTGGGAGAGGAGAATTCAAGACATCACATACATCCATGCCTTCGAACAGAAATTCATAAATCGATTGAAAAATCAATTTATAAAAACTGTCCGTACCGGGATTTGAACCCGTGCTCTTCGTAACCGAAGCCAACAATGCTGACCACTCGGCCACACAGACGGCATATATTATATTACACATAATAATAATTAAATCGCTAGGAATGTAGTAGAAGCAATTAATCAAGATTTGGTTGGTGTTACGGTGTCCAATCCCGAGATCCTTTCCAATTTTATGATCCTGAAATTTCAAGATTGTGACAGTATTAATCCCGGTATTTCGTGATTTAGGATAAGATGTGCAAAATTCTTGAAAATTTTGTGATAACAGACAACTAGAAAAAACGGTAAAATCCGGATGAGACCTACAAAAAAAGGTAATAATTTTTTGTCATTTTGGGAAATCCGCAAATTTCTAGGCCGTTGAAATCAGCATGCAGACAAAATAAGAAAAAAAATGTGTCACATTTATTCATTTAGGGCAGTGTCTGCCAAACTGTGTGCCGCGGTGGAAGAAGCCTTAAAAATATCAATTTTAAATAATGCCTATTCGGTAGCAAATCGAGGATTTAAAATTCCTCGATGAGCTAAAAAAAAAAGGAGTTTCGGAGATAATCTGCGGCATCTTGGTGTGCCGCGGTACTAGTTCCATTCATCAGTGTGCCGTAAAGGAAAAAAGTTTGGCAGATACTGATTTAGGGAATTCGATAAATTCCTGGTTTTTTGAAATTGGTCACTGAGAAAAAAATTTGAAATCCCCGAAAGAGCTAAAAAAATAATTTTGTAATCTTGAATTTGTCTACGATGTAATGGTGAATCCCGAAATCCCGGGATAACAAACGGGATTGGATGTCCTAGTCGGTGTGCCATAAAGACATAGTGTATTTGGATAGCAACTATGAGTTGAGAAGTACTCGCTCACAGTATAAATAAATGTACCATTTTGACATGCCCAACCGGTTCAACTTCCGACCGGACTGGCTTGAAGAACCTTTCCTTTTCATAGTCTATCTCCGGACATTACCAAATGATTTAATTAACCGCCTGTGGTATACTGTCACATTTACAATATGGCATATCAATCAATACGGCCAAGCTGAAAGATGTAGAAGCGGAAAAATTACTGCACCTAGTTGTGATTTGGATGGTTATTTCCATTCGTTGATATGATTTTAGAGAAAACAATTTGCAAAATCGTAAATCAATTCACTGCAAACTGAATCTTTATAATATTCCCTTTTTATCATGTGATCGCTTCAAATTGTTTCATCATGTCCGCTACCAATGTAGAGCATGTGGCTTCCTGATGGAGGTATAAAGAACTGTTTGTTATTCAGTTACTCAACCTCTCTTTTTCAAAGAGACTTGGGATATAAGAATAGCACTAGGACAGAACTAGTGCTTAATTCATAGCCTTCGTTACGCCCAGGGATGGGCTGGAGGGGGCTCGCGCGATCCCCTTGTTACTTTTAAAGAAAACAATATTCTATGATCAAATTAGTATATCATTGTAATTTCTGACTTGTATTTTATCTACGACATCTTCAGTATACACATAAGTACATTTTTAGCCATTTATATTTATAAGTTTACGGTAAATTGCATATTGTTACATATTATAAGTGTATGAAGTAACAATCGATTGCTTATTTAAGTATTGCATATATTTGCATATGAGTAATAAAAAAAAATCCTTCGCTAGAACACCGACAATTGCTTTGATATTAAGCGAGCCCCCTTGTTAACGTATTGGCAGCCCATCGCTTGGTTACGCCCGTTTTAAGATAGGATGGGTGGGAAAGATTTCAGAACATCATATACATCCATACCTTCGGTTAGAAGTCCATTAATCGATTGAAAAATCAATCTATAAAAACTGTCCGTACTGGGATACTGACCTCCGTGTTTTAAGTCAACGTCGTTGACACTCTCATACTTTCGATGGATTCGGCGGTAACTTTGTGGGAGTTCATCTATATATAAAACAAAGTGGGGTTATTTACATCACGTATATCTCGAGAATGGCTGCACGGATTATTATGATCTTTGTTTTATTAAATTCGTCTCCGCCTAGAATAGCAGAATAAGCATTAAAACATCGGAAAAATATCACGGGAAAGAAATTATGAATATAATTAATATTCTCATACATTTTTCAAATGACGAACAGCCTAAATGATAAAATGTTGTTTTATGCTGGTTTCAGGTAGATGTCAATAAATGGCACTGTTTCCTACATTTATTTTTTTTGCTTCCTTTGCATACGATTGACTTTTAAATAATTTTTAATTTAGAGTATGGATTAGAATAAAAAAATCGATGATATGAAATTCAGCCAATAAATTAACACAACATTTATTGATTCTGAGGTGGTACGAAGTTCGTCGGGTCAGCTAGTTTTTATATAAAATTAAAAATTACTTGGATAATTCCACGTATTTTGCTACAAACTGTGACACGTGTTTTGCATCTTTCAGGGTCATCCTCAGACAGTCTTACTTTCACAACGCTTGTGTAAGTACGAATGATTTTAATTTTAATATTCTGACATATTATGAAAATAAAAATAAAAACGGGAAGTAAGGAGGGGAGTATAGAAACGTTGACACTCGAGCCGGCATTATTGTTTATCTCATAAAGTCTTCTCTCCGAGAATTAACAGTTAACAATATTAGTTGTATATTTTTATCACATTGAAAATGAATTACCTCAAAGTAGCCGCCGAATCCATCGAAAATATTAAATTTATAGTTACCTTAATCAGGTGAGTCGGCGTTCGGTACGGTAGCCAAACTTGTTTTCATTTCTTGCCGGTAAAAAAAAATGAATAAAAAAATAATACGAACGTAAAAACCGCTGTGACACAGCTCATAAATATTAATTTGATTTTTTATACGCCAGTTAAAGGTGTCGGCCGGAATTTCAGGGTTGACACTGCACCTTTTTTTTACTCTTATACAAATAATTTTAACGAAATTTCGTAAATAATATCACGTTCGTAAATAATATCGTCAGATTTTTTTAGTTAACTGAATAAATTATCTTTGTGTAATGGTGGAGCTTAGTATTTCAATACTGGACGAATATATCAATATGTACAGTGTAACCAGGGATGGGCTGGAGGGTGCTCGGAGGGGCTCGCGCGAGCCCCTTGCTAAATTTCGGCGCGGCCGGCGAGCCCCTTGTTAAGATAAGAAAATAATCGTCTTAGATCAAATCATCACATGACTGCAATTTCTGTAGATGGTTAAATTTGAAAAATAGTTGTCCCTTCATTTTTTCATTCAGCGTTCTAGGCTTCCGTGTCAGACCTCACGGGTTCGAGTTCCAGTACGAAACAGCATTTGTTTCAATCGATTTATCTATTTCCTGTTCGTAGGCATATGTCTTCAGATTGCCTCTCACTCTTCCGATCCTTCAATTCAACTGGGCGCTACTATTAGTTAATCACAAGTCCTGTATTATCCTTATCATTCTATCTCTACTACTATCTTTGGCGAAGAGGTTGAGCGACTAAGTAACAAGCAGTTCTCGTAGAAAAATAACTTTTATTAGGATACCTTCATTAGGAGGCCATATGCTCGACATTGAGAGCGGACACGGATAAAAAAAAATGGATACCATTTACCGAGCCCCTTGTTAAGATATTTGCAGCCCACCGCTGAGTGTAACCCCGATTCAATGTTTTTCAAGATATCTTATTAAAAAACAAACAATACAGCAAAACTGATAACGCGGGAAAGCTTCGAATAATCAACTTGTCGCCCGCTGTGGTCTAGTTGTTTAGAGCTCGCTCTACCGATCAGGAGGGTCTGGGTTCGATTCCCGGTAAGTTCAATGTCAAATTGGATTTTTTCAATTTTAATTTGAGATCTAGGACATGGGTGTTTGTTAATTCTCCTTAAGTTAATCTAATGTGACTTACGAAAATTCTCATCGAGTATATCGCGTATGATCTTTCAACTTCAAAATATTTGACGCATTGGCGTAAGCTGTAATGTCAAATATTAAAAAAAAATGTAGTATCAGCTTCTTTTGTTATAGAATATGTATTTTTGTAAAAAAAATCTTAAAACTTAATTGCATATTTTCAAATACATAATTCAATTTTAACAAAGACCCATCAAAAGCGCGTACTTTTCAAAATCAACTCTTTTTGCTATGTTAAAAAAACGGAAATTCAAAAAATCGCATGTGCTTTTGGTTGCCGTTTCTGTTCCCGCGGCTGATGACTAACTGAAGTCTGTACCCTTCTTAAAGAAATATGAGTGAAAGCAACGATATTCAGGTAGAAAAAAGATGAATAGTGGGATCAATAGACAACGGTGTTTACTGTGACCATATGGTCACGCTCGTCCTTGGAGGGTTAATCTTTATCTTCGTAGACGGTATGGAAATAAGTATAACTATGGGAATAAAAGCTCGTTAGCCAGACTATATAATACGCTCCGTTGTCAGACTCTAATAAAGAGTGAGGAACAGATATTAGATATCACATTATGATAGTTTTAATTCCTGGGCTCACATCTGTGCAAACACAATCAAGTGAAACAAGCCCCAATATCGTTGGCCAATCACCCACACCGTAACCTAAACCAATGACGTTGACCACTTGACCACACATGCGGCTAATTAATAAAGCTTTGCATATTTATTAAGACAAATCAGCGCAGGAATAATTAGTTATAATTAATCCAAGTAAATTGGTTTTTCTGTAATGGTACGACGTGCAAACAATGACTCCGGCGTATGTCTTTGTTATATTAAATTTAAAATCACAATTTGTGACAGCCCTGCACTAAATTTAAAAACCAGATGTCCGTGTGTCATTTAAACGGAGAAAAAAAATATGATTACGAGAAGCTACAGGTAAAAAATTACTCACATCACAAAGTGCGATATTATTCGGCCGCGGCCCTTTGCTTAACTCGCCTGACGTTTGACAAAGCGGTATGCGGTACTAATCTAAATAATATCTAAATAAATAATATTACGCAGGTATGCTACGGTCGGTGATACGCGCGTATAGACAAATGCCCGGATGACAATTGCACAAAATATATACAGATGCGCATAGAGGAGTGTGTGTTGTGGATGCAGACATATCGACTGTGGAAACAAAAAAAGACGTAACCCACAGTTTTTTCAAAACAGGTTTTTTTCAATAATCACAATGTATCAAACATGATAGACGTTCTATCAAAAGAATGCAAGCTGCAAATGCCGAATTAGTATCTAAATTTAGCTTTTAAGTTTGAAAAAGAAAAAAGACTGAAATAAAGGTTTTTCCTAGACAATTTATTTAATTAATATTAGGTTATGTTAATTAAACACCAGCTTAGAAGTATCCGTGCACTTCAAGGTTTTGTATAATTCATAATTTGCATATGTCACAAAATCGTCAAAACACGTTTTTAGCGCCTCCTGTAAAATTTGATATGTGTGGGTTACGTTCTTTTTCCTTTCCACAGTCGATATTAGGACGTAACCCACACATCACAAATTTTAAATTAGACACAAAAAACGTTTTTTGATGTTATAGTTTAGAACTTCGACTGAAGGTGCTTGATTGAAATTTAATGTCACATTTGAATTATTTTGATTCTGTACACTTCCATCAATTTTGTCGAGTACGGTTCAAGCGCATTCGTGCACTTGATAAAACCAGAAGACGTCGAAAGGCGAAACTCGGGTCATTATGGACAATAATGATGATTTTGGGTCAAAGGCAAATGATGCAATATACACAAACTTTTAGTGCATGGAGACTGATAAACTTGTTTTTAATTGACTTTATCTGATATTAATTTAAAAAAAAAAACAAAAAAACCTTATATTCAGTCTTTTTTCTTGGTCGCAATTTTCAAATGCCCTTCTTTTTTAAACTTAAAAGCTAATTTTCGGCATTTTCAACTTACATCCCTTTGATAAAATGTGTATTAAGTTTTATAGATTGTGATTATCGAAAAAAGCTGTTTTAAAAAACTGTGGATTACGTCCTTTTTCTTTTCCAGAGTCGATGTGTATTCGAATGTTTAAAATAAAGAAATAGATACAAAATAAAAATAAAATACGTCTTTACCTATTTATTTTGTGGATCTGTATATTTTTAGTTGAGAGAAAACACTGTTGGAGTGTGTATTTAATACAGGGCTCTTGAGTCGCGTACAAAAAAGGATACTCCGACTCCAGCTTGAAAATAATTAACGACTCCGACTCCGAGGAAATTTTTCAATAATTTTATTTTAACATATCTAGACATGTATATATACCATCAGATCATCTTATGTCAGTCCAGCATGCAATGTCAACACTTTGGACTATTTTGATTGAATACACATAATTAAATATATTTTTCAAAAAAAAATCGAGCAATTTTCCACGCCAATTATTCCGGCCAAAATACCGCGACTCCACGACTCCAACTCCGACACCACAGCCCTGATTTAATATTTATCAGGGCTGTGGAGTCGTTAACAAATAATACGACTTCGACTCCGACTCCGAACGTAGCTTAACACACGACTTTAATTATTTTTTTACGCTTAGTAGCATGCAGTGACGTCACTTTTGACCCTAGCAATTTGAATGTATATTTTCTTTAATGAAAGATAGTTATTAGTTCATCACAAACACCCATGCCTTCGAACAGAAATCGATTGAAAAAATGCTTCCCGTACTGGGATTCGAACCCGTGAAGTCCGGCACGGAAGCCAACAACGTCAACCGCTGCGCCATAGAACCCGAAAATAAATATTCTTTTACAGTGCCAAAAATATAGCTTTATGAATACGAGCGAATAATCATTGGAATTATTTTTAGAAAGTCAAAAGTTAGAATGTTCAAAAGAAGTGTCGGGGTGGCAGCAGCGGTGGGCTGCCAATACGCTAACAAGGGGCTCGTTTAATCTCAAGGCAATTCTCGGTGTTCTGGGGTAGGAGTGAATATTTTTATCACTTAAATAAGCAATCTATTCTTACTTAATACACTTATAATATGAAACAATATGCAATTTACTATACAATTATCAATTTAAATGTCTAAAAATGTACTACTGTGTCTACTGAAGCTGTCGTAAATAATATGTATGTCAAAAATTGCAATTATACACTAATTTGATTTGAGAATATTGTTTTCTCTTAATTTAACAAAGGGCTCGCCGTCCTTAGTAAAATTCAACTCGCGTGAGCCCTTCCGAGCCCCCTCCAGCCCATCCCTGAGTGGCAGTCTGGCCCCACTACACCGCTGGGCGGCAGGATACTGAATGTTGAATTTCAAATTTCGAAACTCAAATTACTTTTTTAATTTTACAGACGTCTTTGTTTTTTGACAGGGGGTCACGAGACGGAAAAGTTTACGAAGCGTTGCTCGATACTGAATGACAGTTCATTATTAATAATATTATTAATGGAATGATATTCCGCTTCGATATAATTATACACAGCAGTTTAAAAATGGCTGTACAACGTGTTGGTATCGAAATATGGTTATGTTTAGCCTCATTTCCACCGAACGCGCGTATTAATTTATCGATTTTGACTTAAACAAAGCTCAGAGCTCATTTAATATCGCAGCGAGATTCGTAATACACCGATGACAACAATAATTACCCTTTGTAGTTTAAAATGACTAGTTCGGTTGCCTAAAGCCTTTGTTTAATTAACCAAATGTAAACTAAACTTACGCAATGGATATTGTTACCCAACTATAAATTGAAATAATATAATCGTGTAAAATGTATCAACATATCAGCATTAGCGAAAAGTGGGGGCAAGGTGAGCCACCTTAGAGGGTGGGTATCAGAGTTGGCGCATGGGGGTACTATTACGAAGGTAAAACATGATATTTATAACCAGCGGTGGGTTGCCAATATGTTAAAAAGGGGCTCGCTTTATATCAAAGCAATTATCGGTGTTCTGGGGACGCAGTGAGTTTTTTTTACAACTCCTATTTCCCGATTGTTGGAAAACAGGGACACTTATAGTCATTCCAAAATCTGGTAGCCGGTCTCCATCAGACCCTAAAGCTTATCGGCCCCTTACGCTTCTGCCGGCTCTTGGGAAAGTGTTGGAACGGCTCATGTGCTCTAGGATTGAAGCTCATCTGGCTGAAATAGCACCACTATCTAATAACCAATTTGGTTTCAGACCAGGCAAGAATACTGAAGATGCAATTTCCACAGTACTTTCCACTTCGGAATCCTCTCCTAACAAATATGTTTTGGGAATATTTTTGGATATTGCCGGAGCGTTCGACAATGCTTCTTGGCCACTTATATTGCACAAACTTAGACTGAGAAAAATACCTGGAAATGTCTATGCCTTAATCCAAAGCTACTTCAATGGCAGATCGATTCTATATGAAAATGGACAACAGATTGTAAAACAAAACACCACAATGGGCTGTCCACAGGGTTCCGTTCTTGGTCCCATGCTGTGGAACATTTTATTTGATGATATTCTGTCCATCTCTCTTCCACCTGACTGCAGTATTTTTGCCTATGCAGACGATGCCTTACTTTTAGTAAGTGCAAATAGTCGCGCGGGTATAGAAAAAACATCAAAAGAGGCGCTTTCATCAATCCTAGCTTGGGGCGACGCCAACAAACTGTCCTTCGCCCCCAAAAAGACTGAAGCTATTTTTCTCAAGGGTGGTGTCGGCCTAAGTAGACAAAGACCTCCCACTATACGCATGGGAACTACGGTGGTTAAAGTTTCTGAAAAGGTCACTTACCTTGGTCTTATTCTAGACGACAGACTTTCTTTTTCATACCATGCCAAGACATCAGTGAGCAAGGCTACTTCTGCCTTCTATTCAATCTCACGCCTAGCAGGTAAAAATTGGGGCTTAAGATCTAGTGCCCTTAAAATCGCTTACGATGCCATATACATGGGGATTGCTAGCTACGCCGCTAGCACATGGTACAAACGATGCACCGTTCTTTCGATACAGAAAATCCTTCTAAGTGGACAACGCAGTGCGTTGATAGCCCTAACCAAAGCATACAGATCCTCGTCTACGGATGCATTGCCTGTCTTGGCTGGTATACTTCCGTTGGACCTGCACATTCAAGTTAGAGGCGCAACAGTAATGCTGTACAAAGGTGTCGAGTCCCAGGTGGGAGAAATTCAGTTACTGCCTCCTCCTCGACCAGACCCTTACAATTCGAAAGCTCATAGAATTGCAGCGCGCAGTGTGGCGATAGAAGCTGCAATGAAAGTTTGGCAGGCTCGATGGGAGAAATCTTCAAAGGGGAGGCAAACTTTTAAATTCTTTCCGAATGTTAAATGGCGAATGGAGAAAACCAAAGTCCTGACTCCTAATTTCTGGACCAGCCAATTCATAACTGGCCACGGTTACTTCGCTGCCAAGCTCTTCCAGCTTGGCCGGTTAGTAAATAGTCCTAAATGTAAATGCGGATATATGATTCAGGATGCTGATCACATCCTCTGGGAATGTCCAGATTTAATTAATGAACGGGAAAAATTGCTCAAGACGATACGACTATCTGTCGGATCTGTCGGCCCCGTCGGTCATGCCGATTTGGTTGCATCTAAGGCAAATTATAGGGCATTTAAAGAATTCTCCGCGTCTTTTGGAAAAAGAGTTGAGTTAAATAGATAAAATGTAATATTTTCAAATGCATTTATTATTAACTTTTAATTTCTGCACACTGTAGTGCATGCAACCAAGTCTTGAGGAATTTCTTCTCGGGACATTTCTGGCAAAATTTTGAACACGACTAACGTTGTTACGCTACGGAATACACCCTATATAAAGAGTGTGAAGCCGTAGCGGGTGGTGGTGGGTACAACGTTGAGTACCCTAGGGAATTAAAAAAAAAAAAACTCCTATGCAATTATATCGACTGTGGAAAGGAAAAAGGACGTAACCCAGACATATCAAATTTTACAGGAGGCGCTAAAAACGTGTTTTAATGAATTTGTGACATATAAAAATTATGAATTATACACAACCTTGAAGTGCTGCGGAGACTTCTAAACTGGTGTTTAATTGACAAAATCTAATATTAATTTAAGAAATTGTCTAGGAAAAATCTTTACTTCAGTCTTTTTTCTTGGTTTTAATTTTTTACAAGGTCATTTTTTCAAACTTAAAAGTTAAATTTAGATACTAATTCGGCATTTGCAGCTTGCATCCTCATGATAGAACGTGTATCAAGTTTGATACAATGTGATTATCGAGAAAACCTGTTTTGAAGAAAATGTAGGTTACGTCCTTTTTCCTTTCCAGAGTCGATATGCAATACTTAAATAAGCAATCAACTGTTACTTAATACACTTACAATATACAAAAAATTGCAATTTACCGTAAACTTTTTGCCCTCGCATCCGCTTCATTCAATTGCTTGGCAGAACTTTTTTATTAGATTGGATTTTATTTTACATGGAATTTTCCGTCGTTCTTGTGTAATCCTAAAAACAGGGCTTGTAAATTTTATTGCGCCTGGGGCCTCTCCGTTTTAATCCGCTACTGTATCTACTAAAATGCATACCTTTTTAATTTGATAAAAAAGGGTTTTTTTGTTTGTTTCTTTCAATGACTTCGACACAGCCCTGTTTACAACAATCACCAATTTACAATTGAGCCTCTGAGAAGTAAAGTGAACCAAGAGGTATTCTAGTAAAAAAAATAGTTAAATAAGTTATAATACACAGTGGCGGATTACCCTATAAGCCAGGGTTTCCCAAACTTTTTTTACTCGCGTACTTACCACTTGGTAGCAATGTTCCCTCTAAGGCACGGGTTCCCAACCCCCAAGGGGGTCGCGACGGGTTTTCTGGGGGTCGCCAACTTTTTTCGATATTGGATTTGAACAACAACACTAAAACTAGCCAACTAAAATTACCTTATTGAAAAAAAATGCCCTTTTCAATTGTATTGGGGCAGCGGGTCACATGGCTTTTATAAAAAAGGGTCGCCACCCGGAAACGGTTGGGAACCTATGCTCTAAGGCAAGAGGTTAGCTGCGCGGAAATTTCAAAGGCAGCGCGGAGGCTGCGCGGACTGATCAAATATTAATTGAACAACTGTCTTGTAGTGCGCGCCAACCCAGAATGAGTGCGCGGGGGCTTCTCAACAACTGCGCGGCCGCGCACGCGCGCAGCTTAGGGGGAACGTTGCTTGGTAGTACATTATGCTAAATTATACCACCATATTTTTATATATCATTCGTTCCTGCGTAACTGCTATTACTGATTTTTTCGCGTACCACCAAAGTGTACTAGCACCATGGGTTGGAAAACCCTGCTGTAAGCAAATGAGACGCGCTTTTGGGTTCTTAAAAATGTGGCTTATATACTTTTTGTTCAGATTTTGACATATATTTATTATTTTGCATGGAATTTTCTGACGTTTATGCTATCCGAAAAAAGGGCCTCCAAATATTATTGCTCCTGAGGCCTCCCATGTGCTAAATCCACTACTGACTCTTCTTCGATTTCTTAATCGGAAAGTGAAGTGAGATAGTAAAAACACACTGCAAGAAGTTTTTATGGAGAAGAAAAATATGCAATCCACAAAAACAGTTATCTCAACAGAAGAGTTTATACTGACTGCTTGTTACTCAGTTGTTTAACCACTTTTAGAGAGTAGGGATAAAAGGATAGGGCTAGGACAGTACTGGTGATTAACTAATCACTCTCGCTGCGCCAGTTTTAGGATAGGATGAGTGGGAGGTAATTCAAGACATACATCATGCCTTCGGACAGAAATCCAAAAATCTATTAAAACTGATCGCACTGGGTTTCGAACCCATGACCTCTGTGTTCTATGTTAACAACGTTGACATTCGATACTTTGGTCAGCCATATCTCAAAACTACCAATTTCTAGTTGTAGCGCTAACTAAGCCGTCGATGCGGTCACCTTGTCCTTGGAGGATTTATTCAGTTTGTACATTTAAGGATTTCAACTAAATGGATGCCTGATGGAATTTCAATATCAAATTTTGTACATTTCCATATGTTTTGTCACTAACACCACAGGTTTCACTTTTCAGCATCTTCAAGTATTCAAGTTCACTATTAACTTGAGCCAAAAGTTCTAAATTTAAGAATACATTTCACATGTTGTGAAAAAGCAAAGCACTGGTCGTCAGTTTGTAGAGTTGTGTGGCATGAACTCTAGGATGGACTTCAGTTCAAGAATATGACTTATACTACTGTAGATTTAACCAGTTCATTTGCAGGTATAACAGAAAAACAAAATGTATTTAAAAGTTCATTTATTTAATAAATATTGAATTGGCTATTAAATATTATTACAGTTTTTCTAATAGTGTGTCCCTTCTCCTAATAGGGAAAATAAAAAAATATGGTCCCTTCATAAATAAAATAAAAATTCCACCCTTATACAATATATCGCATCAGTTTTGTTCTAAAAATGTTTAATCGGAAAAGTTGCGTTTCAAGTCAAAAAAGAACTGTCAATTTTTTTACATTTAAATACAATAATCTCTCAATTATCCGGAAAAATGGTTGGGAGCGGTTGCAGAGATGATCCGCAAACCGGATAATCCGCACTTGGACAATTGAAAGTTTACTGTGTGTCAAAAAAATAATATATATAAATGAATCATTATGCTTTCTTAAAACTAATTTGTATGCATTTATTTAGCAATGCCTTGTTCAATTGTATGGAATTGAGCACACTAGAATTCAAAATATTACATTAAAATTAATTAATTCAATTTTCCAAGTTTTTTGCCAGAATCAAGTAAAATAATGATTTAAAACAATTTATAGAATAACACATAACAAATCACCAAAAATAAATTTTACTAACACAGGAACAAAGCCCCTGAGAAGTTACACAAATACAAATGTCTTAAATTATCATAAAAGCGAAGTGAGCTTAGTAAATACACACTTTGCGATTGTTTTCTCCCTAAAACAAAAATAAACAACCTACAAAAACACTGATTAACTCATCCAGTGCCCAGGACGCGTCAACACATACTTTGCAATGATGCCCTTGACGCAGCTAACGTGCCTGGCTTTAGTTTGGTGTATCTCACCCGGTTCGGTGTATCTTTCTCGCTCTCTCACGCTAAAGCTACACTTACGATGCATAACCGACCGGTGTCATTTTTATCCATTTATAAACGAGTCAATGTTTGCGGAAAAGTTTGGGCAGTGAATGGGTTAAAGACGTGATTGTATTTTAAGGTTTTACCACTACTCTATTTGGCTCACTTCACTTCACTTGTCAAGGGCTCAATTATAACATTTTTGTATTCATTGTTATTAATTAATTATAACAACACAAATAAATAAATAATACACAAGAGGTAGGTACTACTGAGTTAAATCAACTGACTTTTTCAATTTCAATTTTGATTTACCAGCAACTTAGAAGTATTTGGCATTTTCAACAATTTTTCAACAGAGTTTCTCTGACTTTTGAAGTATTAACAGTCAATTTTTAGTATAAAGGTATTACTGTATGTCCTTGACTATAAAACGCATAATAAGGTAACGCTCTACAATTTTTCAACTAACTTTAAAAAAAATGTAGAATTAAATACTTTACTATTTTTTACCTTATTACCATAATGTTGTCAACAGTTCATTATGCATGCAATGAGTAAAACTCTGGTCTTTAATAATTAATATTGAGTCAGTACAAAAAGTATAATGGATAACTTTTCAACAACTTAGCAACATTTCAACAGAAAGTGTCTAACGACAATTGATTGCAAAGATGTAGTTAGGGAATGACTGAATTCTTCTCGCTGGTAAGGAATGTAAATATCACAAACATCCTTGCTTTTAAATGTAAAAATTATATGTAGAGATTGGTTGAAAAAATTTGGACATAAAAAAATGTGACATTTAAAAAAAAATATATTTATCATTTTTAGTTATCACTTCTCAAGTCTCTATTTGTATTTCCAATTGGGTTAATGTCAACGTTATTTGCGGGAAACTCACTTTTAATCTTTATTTAAAAAATCTGCCACTTATGTTCGTATGGAAAAAAAAATAGTCATCTTGTAAATTTCTACATATCGAGCATTGGATGAATTTTTCTTAACCACGTCAAAGTGAAACCATGTAAACCAGGGTTGTTGTGTATATGTTACAGTTAAAGTATACACTTAGCCAATGTATGAATAAATAATCAATGTATACCTTTCTTGTCCATTTCAGCCAGTTACAGTATACATGAGAGAAAAAATGAAGACTTTAACTAGTAAAATTGTATACAAACATAAAATAATTACGTGTTCACTCGTAGTGTTTCCATTCATCCCCTTTTTCCATTGAACATATTTAACAATTAATGGGTATGTGTTGTGTATATTGAAACATTATTTTTGTATATTAACTGGATGGCTGCCACAGACGAGATATCTCGTAAAATTTTTCGTGACCAACAAACACGCCAGAGACGAATTATATCATCAATAATTATTTAAATTAATAATTGCAAATTATAGCCGGTGTGCTAGGTAGACGTACTTTTTTCTACAACAGTCAAAAGGTTAATAAGTTATAGTTATTTTAGAGGTATCCCACAACCTAAACTAAGCCGTTATGTCAATTCTACTTTGGGTAGAGCTTGTCAGTGATTTTATACTAATGTAAAGTGAATGTGAATTTTAGTGATGTAAGATTCAGCTAAAACTGCTAGTTGATGTATACATTTGACGAGATTTCTATAGACGTATTTTTTTTGAGTATCTCAAAATAAATAAAAATGAACAAGGCGAATTTTGAAAATGTGGCAAACATATTATGTCCGGAAATAGATTCAAAGCTTCTCGCTTGCCACAATGTACAAATGTCACATATTACACGAGGCGGTCCTGTTTGCGCAGAACACTACAGAACTAGTGATATCAATCATAATATCTTACGATGATCAAATGAATGGTGACATCGAATGTAAGAGTATTTTTTTCTTGTCACAACCGATAAATTTACAATAATTGACCTATAAATTAAACCCCTGAGAAGTGAATTGAGCCAATTGATATTTTATGAAAAAATAGTTAGATTTGTTATAATATTCTAAGTCTTAAAGTATCATAGAAGTGAAGTGAGCTTAGTAAATACACACTGCAGTAGAGTTATCTACCTAAAATAAAAATATTCAATCCATAGAAAATCAACAAAAGACGCGATTGTACTTAAAAGTACAATAAAAAAGATTTATAATACTTTCGATGGTTTCGGCGGTAACTTTGTGGAAGTTCATTTTATATGAAAACATTTATCATTTTACTACTGGGCTCATTTTACTTCTCAAGGGCTCACTTATTATATTCATGAGTTAAAAAAATTTAAAAAAAACTGTATAACAGTAACCTGTACATTTAATGATGTACTAGATTTTTTTTGTTTGTACTCCTTTTTGTTTTTGTATTTACCCCCACTTTTGAATTAGCTTCCGTCGCTCTTATTGAAAATTTCACAAACTCACTGAAACAAAAAAAGATAATTTTAAGTAAAACAACCGAATAGGCTGAGGGTATACTGAGACCCAGGTGACGTAGCGCTTGACAGCATAGATTTTGTATTACATGAAGAAGCACAGACTTGCCAACGCTACAACGCAGGCATATGTGATAATGATATGCGTCTGTTGTAGAGCCGGCAGCACAGATTCCCGCTTGACACATTGTTCTTTTGATTTTACAACAAATATTACTGATAAACTAATTGAACTATTGCTATTGATCTTTGTTTACATAATAATGGTAGAACTCCATTGTAATATGGTGAAAAAATAACAAAATATTTAAGTTCTACAATATTTATTTTTTCATATATTATAGTTGATGGCTATTCCGGTGTATACCTTCGTCAGAACTATGTTTGAACTTACATTTACTCGGCTATATATACTGGTTTAGAAGAGATACACAATACATTTTGTTATCCACTCTAGCATCCTAATCTTTAATACAAATTATAGTTTTAAATTTATTAACTTGACTTTAGTGTTTCTTAGATTATTTGTGTTATGTGTATCTCTTCTAAGCCAGTATATATATAGTTATTTTCTAATCGTCACAGTAATAATTGAAGATTTCTTTCTATATTTCACAGCTTCCAAATATGAACTGTCAAAATTCATCTTTGCCAAAATGGCGACCAAAAAAACTAGTAACCATTCCAAGCGAACACCATGTATTAGCGGAAATACAAATACAATCGCATCCATTTAGTTCTGTTATCCATTTTTTTTTTTTTTCGTCTTTGTTTGTTTCCCCATTTAGACGACCCTACATCCGCTCTACCTGCTGGGTATTTGCAAGTTACAACAGGATCGGCAATGCAGTCTGAGATGTTGAATATACTTTTTTACTATCGACACAGGCTATGGTTAAAAAAAGCTGCTTAAAATGTGTCATCGTACCTGACAATGGCTGGTAGTCTCTTGGAGTAGGGAATATGCAAATGCGCTTGCAACGTTGGCGACTCGAACTTCTCAAATTGAACTTGAAACCGCTCCCCGTGTCTCTCTAGGAGCTTTGATTTAGCCGCTTGATATAACTGGAAACGAAAAAGAATAATCAGCAACCCTGTATGACATCCTAGTCCTGGACAGTCGCCTGCCAACGTTTGACGGCAGCCGCCCGGCTGTGAGTGTACAGCCACGCACGTGCCAAACACACACAGGCACAACAACGACAATGGAATGCGTCAGCGCAATTGGAAAAAACAGCCGTGAATATTTCTGGAATTCTCGCAATTCGAGTTCGAGTAATTCACTGTACAGTTAACCCTCTTTTTATGCGATAGATGCGTTCCACGAAATATCGCATAAAAAAGGCTTGACTTCCATAGAAAAAGTGGGGATACGATCCATAAATTTTAAAATCTGCATCACTTTGAAACAGCGATTTAAAATATGCCCTAAATTGCACAACAAAGTATAGGAAAATTAGCGGAAAAATACTTAACCACTCTAAAGCTAACGACCCACCGATGTGTCGCATACCTACTAACTACACACGCTACCCATCAGTGTGTTGTCATTATTACGACGTCAATAAATATTTTTTAGAATTTGCATCATTGAAAAAGGGTTCGACATCTCTTAAGGACTCACAAAATGAATATTAAGTTGTCCTTTATTAGTTTTTAGGAAATTGCTAGCTTACAGGACAAAAAACGTCATTTTTTTCTAGGTGTTAACGGGTTAAAAATATTTTTGTTGTTTAGTGGTCGGAAAATAATAAATTTAAGAATAACTCTGCTGCAGTGCTTATGAGATCAAAACAATATCCAAATTGATTCAATTTTATTGTTTATTGTTGATGGAATAGCAATATAATAATCACCTTAATGCCAAGATTATAAGGTACAACACTATCAGTGTTAACGTGTAAAATTAGAACGTGAGATTTGACATTTTCAATGTGTTTGTCAGACTCGAATGTGTTGCCATCATTCATCACCGGTTCGACTATGCACTGTGTGAACCATGGTACCATACTTTGCAACTGAAAGCAAAAAAACATGATGTAAAAACTTCTGTTAGAGGTTGGTAGCGTAGAAGTATGTTTTTTTTTGCTCAATTCCTGGCTTTTTTAAACAAAACCTTATACTGAATATTTCCCAATTGATGCTGTCTGAAGTTTCGCCTTTAGTGATGTAGAAGTTTTGAAAGCTTCAGGATTCAGCACAGAACACAATGTAACTATATTTGACACTCTATTAACTATCATGGCAATAAAAAGATTATTTATTATTTTTAGTATTAATACTCTTTCAGCTGGCAAATCAAAAGAAGACGCTGACAATTAGGTGTAACAACACATAGTTTGAATACAGATTTGTCAGACAGAGAATTAAATTATCTAACTTACCCTGCACAGGAAGTGACCGTGCAATTCGTCAAATAAATTACTAAAACCGTTTTCTAAAATAAGTCCTATCGGTCTATCGTAGTGCTCTCCGTCATTGGAAGGCAATTCCTCGGATGCCATTTTAGCCAAAGCGTGGGTGGATATACCAGTACCTGAAAACATACACGCGGATATTAAAATCAATGATTCTTAGCCCACTTCACTTCTCGGGGGCCCATATAGAGAAATAGGGTCAATAGGATTCCCATATTTTAGTGAAACCTTTTTGGGACATTTATTGACGGAAGATTTTTTATCTTTTAGTTTAGTCAACTCATATCGTATTGTGTACCAGTGTATTTTTCTTTTTTTAATTTTCATGATTTATTGATAAAACTTTATAATTTTTTTACATGGGAAATTCTCTAAATAAGCATTCGTTCATCAGAAACAACACAATAGTCACAATAAAATACATTGGGAATGAGATAGTTTGATAAGTTTCAACACCGTTAGTATCTTCTTCCAACCAGTGAGATTCTGGCAACCTGAAAGACCTTCGGGTACTATCCATGAGTGTACTCAGTAGAACTGAAGTATGATGGCATGTCAGGGGAGGAAGCGGAGAAGGAGAAAAAAAGTTGTAAGCTTACCTAATGAATGACCCCACACAAAAATTGGGGGCCTCTTCTTCCCCAGACCTCCAGTTTTTTCTAGTGTCCATCTGTAAACGTTGATTAGGTCTTCTACCACTGCGTTTTCGGTGACCTTGGCTCTAGTCGAGTCACCATAGCCTTAAAATCACACACAAAATAAAATTAAAACTCTGAACATTGAATCGAATTCTCCGTATTCAAGATTTGATGATGAAAATTATGGATCGGTATCTCACAGACATTATTTATGTAAGCTAATATTCATATTTCGAATAATATGATCATAAATCAGTGTAATCCGATAGCGAAATGAACCATACGACCCCGTAAGGGACCATTGGGCGTTTAACACGTCCACTGCTAAAGACGCACCTAGCGCATAAACACATCTATTGGAGAGGCGCTAATTACACGCCTGGTGCGTAATTCGATTCTTTTTGTTTGTATGATACCTAATATTATGAGCGTTGCTGAAACAGTCAAATATACTTTTGGCACATCATATTACGTCGGTGTCGCCAGGTATGTAGATTATATCGGACGTTTTTTAAAGTTTTTGCGATTAAGTCAGATAAAGATGCATCCACACTGTATGAAAACTATTGATAAAAGTGTAGTCGTTGTTGTATATCCTTGCAAACAATTCTAAGGTCTTTTATAAGTGTTCTAATATAATATAATTATTTTGCCTTCAATAACCGATATTTTTTTAAAAACTTTAGTTTGTTTTCAAAATGGAAGGACCTTCGAATTCTAAGAGAGCCAGAGTTGAATATGATGAAAATGATAATGAAAGTGAATTTGATGATAGTAGTGGCGATAGTGACGTTGAATTTGATGTTAAAAATGAGTCAGAAATTGAATCAGATAGATGAGGAACATAGACTGAGAGTTGTCAATCGATGACACTTGCACCCCTGCACAGTTACCTGATTTATCGCGGCCATCATCTTCTGGGTTCAGTGAACGAAAACCGACTAAAAATATAACATTTTTGGGAACTCCAGGTGTAAAAATTGACATCCCAGGCAAGGAGCCTATAGACTATTTTAACGTTTTATTCAATGATGACTTTTACAATTTGGTTGTAAGAGAGACAAATACTTATGCATTAGAGGTGCTGGCACAATCAACAGGTTGAACCAGTAGAATAAATCGTTGGAAAGATGTTACTACAGAAGAATTTCGTGTTTGGCTAGGGCTATTGTTTCACATGGGCATCATCCGCGTCAACAAGTTGAGTGACTACTGGAAAACGGATGAACTGTTCAATTTAAAAATATTTCCAAAACATATGCCAAGAGATAGGTTCCTATTGATTCTATGTTATTTGCATTTCAACCAGAATTCGGCAAATAATTTTACATTAGATAAAATACAGTTCCTAATAGATTTTTTTAACAAACGAATGGAAACAATATATGCACCTAAAAAAAAAATATCCAAAGATGAATCTCTAATGTTGTGGAGAGGAAGACAAGTAATTTGGCAATACATTAAAGGGAAAATAGCTAAATATGGAATAAAATTATACATGCCAGCGGAATCTAATGGCATTGCCTCGAAAATAATCGTTTATGGTGGCACCGGTGACAAGGAGTTAGGTGGGAAAAATCATACGAACAAAGTGGTATTCAAACTAATGCATGAAAAAACTGGATACGGTCATTCTCTTTTTATGAATATTTTTTACAATAGTGTGCAGTTTAACAGAATCTATGCTAAACGAAGATACTCACATAGCTGGAACTCTCAGAAGTAATCGAAAAGGCAACCCGGTAGATATTGTAAACAAAAAACTCAAGAGAGGTGAAGCTGGTAGTAACTTTACCGAGCAGGGAGTCTGTGTTACTAAATGGAAGGATAAAAGAGAACTGACAGATACAACCAATCTATTCGGAAAATAGTACATAAAACCTAACATGATTATCAATTATAATAAATATATGAGTGGTATTGATTTTCATGATCAAATGATGGCATACTACACATGTCAACGGAAGACACTCAGATGGTACAAAAAAACTCGGGATTCATTTATTTCAAACCATGTTTCTAAATGCTTATTATTTATTTATGTAAAGAAAATTGTTATAAATAAAATACATTTTATAAATTTAGGTTAGATTTTATAAAAAAACTGCTTGGTTTTAATTCACAGCAGACTTTTCCTCTGACATGTAAAATACATTAACCCATATTTTTAGAAAAGGGGAGTAACGGGAAAACAAAAAGAAAACGGTGCAAATATTGCTTGGACACTCTTCAAAAACAAACCGATTCTATTTTTTGCTGCCCAGATTGTCCCGGAAAGCCTGGATTTTGTATTCAATCTTGTTTTAGATTATTTCATAAGTATAAATAAGTAGTGTGGCTAGAATAACATGTGTGGATGATAATGATTGACTTTTCTAAAGTTTTATGTGATATAATATGTTGTTTTTTATTACTTGAAACTCTATTTTACAACAATAATTATATAATAATAATAATAATAATGTAATAATCATAATAATATCTTGTATGCAGAAACAACATCATGAAAAATAAATGTGTATAGATAAAATAACGATAGAATTAAACCTCACATATGGACTCTCCTTTAAGCATTTCAAAAGTCATTGTTTGAACACTTGCATTCGGTCATTGATCCCGTATTCAAGATCGCGGACACTAGGCATGCATTTGGTAAGTAAACAACTGACATTTTCAAAAACTATTTTTTTGATAAGGTTTTAAGGTTTCGAAAATTTGAGTTTTTTCAGTATCTCTACACCGTCATACGTATATATCTCGCAGTGAATGTGTTAAAGTTTAAAGCTACGTCATCTGTATAGGAAGGAATATTCTAAACAAATATTTAAAACAATATTTATTTTCGTTTTTTTTCTGTTATTTTAAATGAGCATATACTAACATGTTCAGTTCTATTTTGTAAAAAAAAATGCTGTTTTATTAAATTTTTCAAAAAGCAATAAGCTGTCCAAATACTTAAAAATAAAAAAACAAAATAAGTATTATGCATAGTAATTTATTATGAATATTTAATTTTGCAAAAAATATTCACAATATCAGTAAAAAAAATGAAGAAAGATTATTAGTTTGGTGATCACTCTCTATACCAAGTTTTTAGAATCAGATAAAAGATCATGAAAATCAGGTATGCCATAAACCTATTGAAAGATTCATATGTAAAAGAGAATTTGAATATTTGTAATAAAGTAAACTACATAAATTTAGAGTTAAAGAAGAAGTTTATTACACATATTTAAAATATTTACAAATATACAATATAAAAAAAACTTACAGCTGATAACTACACTAAAGGTAGGATACAATATTTGTGTTGAGTTATTCTTATGTTCATTATGGTTCTGGTATAGCGCATTCAATGTTCCCTCTAAGACAAAAGGTTATCTGCGCAGAAAATTTATAGACTGCGTGGGTCAATCCAAAAAATACGCAGCCTGACTTGTCATATTTGATATGAAAATAGTGTTTTTTTTTTGTTTTGATTTGCATAATATTATTACTATTTGATAATTTATAAATAAGTTTTTACTAATAACTATATTGAATAAAGCATAGGAAAAAACAGGACCCATTTTATTTTGATACAATGCACAACGAAACAAATAATCAGTCTATAATTTAGAATTTCGACTGAAGATGCTTGATGGAAATTTAACTTTAAATTAGAATTATTTTCATAATGTACATTTCCATAAAAATCTTGGTCGAACACGACCCGGGTTTCGCCTCTCGGCATCTTCCGGTGTTACTCAGTGCGCGAATGCACTCGAACTGACTGAAGATTTTTATGGAAACGTACATTATGAAAATAATTCTAATTTAAATAATCAGTCGCTAATAAATTTACTAACATATTATTAACACTTTTTACAACGTTCCTTATAACTAATTCTTATATTACCTACTCCATTTAGATCGATTTCTTGTTCTGATAAAAGATAAGAACTTAATTCTTATTGAATTATCTAAATCTTAGATGCGTTATAATATTCAACATATCTAAAAATTATCGCAACAGTGAAGTGAGCTTAAAGGTGGCCATTCACTTGGAAACAAATGTCTCGCGACATGACACTGAACATTTACGTTATGTTTCAGGAACAATGTCCTAGAACATTT
Organism: Himalopsyche anomala; assembly: GCA_031772345.1. NCBI lineage: Eukaryota > Metazoa > Arthropoda > Insecta > Trichoptera > Rhyacophilidae > Himalopsyche > Himalopsyche anomala. The sequence continues at coordinate 1,134,556 of CM062823.1, read as the reverse complement.
TCTTGAACACACGAGGGGTCACAGAAACGTCACCCGTTGAAGTTATGTCGGTTAATGTTGCGTCCGAACGAATGTCTTTTGATTTTATTGGATGCAAACAAAGTTAATTACTAATGTTTATAATACTAAATGTTCGGGAACAATTTGTACCCAAATAAGCGGTATAATAAAAACAAACTGTGATAGTGTTATCTCCTTAAAATAAAAATATACAATCCGCCAAAACACCGAGTAAAAATAAGATTGTATTTAAAAGTCAAGTAGAAAAGTTTTACTATTTAACTACTCTGCTCACTTCACTTCTTATCATTTACATATTTTATACAACACTCGATTTCAAGTTTTATTAGACTTAAGCGAAAACCTTTTAACGAAAACGAATTAATCACGTAAGTCAATATCACTTTTAGGGTGTTCACTGTCAATACTTGGTGGAAAGGCATTATATTAGTAAAAACACAATATTCCTTTGTACTTTATTCCACTTTATTTAATATGTCAGGACCGGTTTCAGTCAGTTGACGATGCTCGTAATGAGCGAAACCGGTCTTGACATATTAAATAAAGTGGAATGAAGTACAAAGGAATATTGTGTTTTTACTAATAAGTCAATATCATTATCATAAACAGGTAATTTTCTAAAAATAACTTACGGTTTCTTAAAATAATTTTACATCATTGATAGGCTTATTAATTCAGAAAGCTATCACTATTGGATACAGATTCAAAATAGTTTGATTCATCGGAGACAATTTTATCAAAATATGTGGTAACTGATTCTTTACATATCTTTCAAATTCGATGTTGGTTGATCCCAGTTTTGGTAATACCGGTATTGAAATCCCTAGTTAAAATAAATTGATTTTGGTAAATGTATTGAAGTTAGTTAGCTTTGAATATAAATCAACAAACCATATTTTTTAAACCACATATGACTGCACACGAAATTTTAAGCCATAGAGTTAATCGTAATATCTAAGATCAAGTGTTTACGAATATTGAATGTTAGCTATGCATATACTGTTGAATCATGTAAATATATCCAAGCTCAAATGCTTCAATAAATTTAATGATTTTGTGATAGGATTAAAGACAATACAATAGGTAATGTTAGCCTTCAGTGGCGGTTCTAGGTACTGGGCTAGGTGGGCTAAGCCCGACCTGCATTTTTCACCCAAAACATTAGATGGCTGAATAAAAATGAACAGCAATTCGGCCGCTGAACAAAATAAATACATTTATAAGCTTAACTAACCATTCCCAAATAAATATGATATTTTTGTTTTAATTTTCCTCCGTCAATATAAGACAATGTTACGTCTACCTACAATCATATTTTTGATTGTGTTTTGTATTACAATTTTAAGCTGAGCCGGCATAAAAAAAACAATAACCCTATAAATACTTCACAGGGAACAGGAACGTCACGTCACTCTGGCAACACCACTCAAGGGCTAGCGATGTTTAGCCCGTAACCACAGACAATATTTCTTTACACTGGGGCGCAATCAAGCATGATTAGATTTTTTTTTTGTATTTGTATGTACAGAAACGTCATCAATCACAAACGATTGTGTTTCAATCTGTCAAGCTTCTGTTGATCGTTGGGGGCTAAATAGAATCTGCCCATTACGCATACTTATGCATTGAAACACAAAACCAATATCGTTGTATTGTATGAAAGTGACAGGTATTGACTTTCAGTGACAGCAAGTGACAGTTCTATACTGCTTTTAGTAGGTACTTGTTATTTCACTTTGAAAGAGACGAATTTAAGGATTCCGTGTTATTATTCTATTATTTCTTAGTTACATTAGCATTGATTTTATTATATAAAAATTTATGCATTGCAGTAGTGTCGTAGTATTTGTTAATTTGCTTGTAGATTAATGTATAAGGTGAAGTGGAAATATGCTTTTCTCTAGCCCACCCAAGATTTTAGGTCAGGAACCGCCACTGTTAGCCTTCGGTAATTGTCAACAATCTACTATGAAATTTAAGAACAATGAGAGTGAAAACAATGCTTGTTTCATCAATTTTCAATTTTATAAGAAAAGTGGATTGACAAAAAAATGTAATATATGTGTAACGGGTGTGTAAATAAATTCTAATCGTGTGTTTTTGTTTGAATTGCGACTATTTGTGTTATTCGACCGCTCCAGATACTTCATGTCTTCTTGTGATGGGTATGTTTGTAAGCATTTAAAAATACATATTCTCTGATACAACAATCGGTTCCACCTTCCTCGTAATAACTATGTTCGACTGTATACGTAAATAACATAATATAAGAAAAAACCTAATTTAGTAAAAATTAACTCACTCCTTAAAGGGTTAAACATTGAAACTTTTTATAGCACAGTAGACTCGTATTTCATTTTCTGATCACAAATGTCTGCACTATTACAAAAATGTCTCAGATCTTGTACATTTTCATTAACTGAGTCAACGTGAGGAGTATTGTAGAAAATTGTGGAGTTGTCTGCTATTTGCTGTTTCAGCTTTATTGATAAAAAGATTAAAACTGTACAAACAGTTACCATAGATAATACTACACCAATAATAAAAAAAATAATACTCGTAGACCGCAAGATTGTTTTTTGGCCGAATTCATTGTAAAACTCTAAAGTCGTGAACACATTAGAGTCCTTGGAGTTATGATAAATACACAGCACCTCGTCGCTATTCTTCGGTAAGTTAGACACCATCTTCAGGAATGTTTCTGAATCTTTGCACCACACATTTACTTTCAGCTGCACTAATAATAGTTTGAAACTGTGACTCGTTTTAAAGGAACCCTTTTCAAAACTCGTCACAATGTTATTTTTAAATAACACGTATAAAATACTTTCTTTTTCATCTTTGGCCTGTATTTCGCTAAACGCATCTTTTTCAATTTTATCAATGACATTATTTCTAATAAAAACATTCCCTCTGGTGATGACGTTGAACGCTTTCTGTTCTATTATTCCAATTTTGCAGTTTTCTATTCGCATCGTTTCAGAATTATTGGAAAGTATTGCTCCGCTTTTAAGACTCTGTATGCTGGAATTGAGAAGCTGAAAGTCCTTGATGGGTACATTTGATATAAATCTATTTAGAAGTTTAGAAAATTTTCCTTCGACTATTCTAAAACTTTTGATAGATATATCTTTTATAGCGTGTCTCTCAATGTTATAAAAAGTGGTGTTGAGTATTTCAAATTTTTTCAAAATCATTTGGCTTTTGAAAGCGAACTGTCTGGTGTTAATAACAAACGACGAGTTTATCACTATTTCCTGGATGTAACCGGCAAAGGAATACGAGGGAAATTCAGGAACGTTCGTATTTTGAATTTCAATTCGTACACCTTGATGCGAAGCAAAATAATCAAACGAACCCGCACTTAAGATCAGATTTTCAGCGCGCGATATTTTCACCAATTCCAAATTCTTAAGATTTTTTATGGCACCGGGTAAGAAATACACCATTTTACATCTTCTAATGATGATTTGTTTCGCCGTCGGTATCACGTTATATGACCCTTCGTTGCGTATCACCACGATTGCGGAACTGAACGCACAGTCGCAGACCACTCTTCCTGAATCGTCGCATGTGCACACGTCATCGTCACAGATCGTAGGGAAAAGTTCCGAGTGAACGGATACGCACAAAAACATTAAAATATTCACACACACAGTTTGTATAACCCACAGTGTCATATTGTTGCTTATATGATAGCAAATGAAAATATACTCATCTTAGTGCTGAAATTATCATGTCTTCGAAATTTGCCAATTTTAAAAAATATCTAATCTTATCTTTATCTAAACTAACCCAGTGACATTACAAATAATATTTACCAATGATTTATTATGAACTACTTAAACCTGGTAAAATAATCACAACTGCTCTGATATTCCACGCATCCTCTGGCCATCTATGATGATCACACATTGTAGTCTTGAAGACATTAATGACATTCTAATTATCATGTTATAGGTGATCATTTGTTATTACAATTAAATTTATTTACATGTTGTACATTTAATGTACACCACTGCAACGGACAAATAATATGATAAGTAAAATAAAAATTATTGCACAAAATTAATAAAAGAGCCATGACATGTGAACAAATATTGTTCAAATTATCAATCAAATTGATAGCACTATCTTGAGTTTTTCTCTCTACTTATTTTTTGTCTTCTATTACACTTAATTCTTTTTTTATACAATACAGTGGAACTCCGATCTACCGTTCTCACATTGTTCGTTTTCCCGCATGGATAGTTTATTTTTCATCCGGCCAAACACCCATAAGAACAATGTAAAAGAATCCCACATTAATCGTCCCCCGATTTACCGTTTTTCTCGATCTATCGTTTAAATATTTTGGTCCCGTCACGAATATTATCCCGATTGACTGTTATCGTTGAATATTTTTCATAGTTTTGCCTCGCATTTCGTTTCGCGTTTTTTTCAGTGGAACTCTGATCTACCGTTCTCGCTATCTTCGTATTTTTTGCATGGATCGTTTATTTTTTACTCAACCAAGACCTCGTCATAACAATATTTAATAATTTCCCGTTTATCATTCCCCGATTTACTGATTTCCTCGATCTATCATCTAAATATTATCGTCCTGTCCCAATTATTATCCCGATTAACCGTTTTTGTAGAATATTTTTTTTTCGCTAAAATAGTTTTACATCGCATTTATTTACATGAATAATTAATAAAATTTGAAAATTAAACATTTTTTTGGTATTATTTGAAGATTTCTCGCACTATCGGCTTCCCGCATTATTCGTCCATTTATTACGGTCCCTTGAAAAACGTAAAATCGAGGTTCCACTGTACATTGGTTCCAGAAAGTAGCATGTAAAAAAAACCTAACTTTCATATACAGTCAATCCTCTTTATATGCAATTTCAAAAGACGATGGTTCCTTATGCATGGAATAAGTGTTAATCACACTATCGTACTGTGTTCTTTTCTTTCTTACAATGAAATAAGTGATCAGAGTTTGTTCGGATTTTCTTTTTTCGGTATTAATTATTTATGCAGTTTGTTATACCCATAAACACAATTTTTAAGCTCTCTATCACAGTGGAACCTCTCATAACGAGTTCAATTCATTCCAGAATCTTACTCGTTATGTGAAACACTCGTTAAGTGAAACAATTTTTCCCATATAAATCAATGTAAAATAAAATAATGCGTTCCATGCCAAAAAAAAAATCATTTTTTATATTTTCAACGTGTGTTTATTCAAATAAAATTACATGCTTATAAATTTTTGAGGAACGTAAAAACCTGGAATGCTTTTTAGATTTGCAAAAAACAATATAAAAATCGAGTAGCTTATTATTTATAATAAATAAGTAATTCTTTTTTACTAGAAAGCTGTCTAGAGACATTTGTTTTTGCCGACAATTCAAAATGTTTATCGTAATATCTAAGATCTAGTGTTGAGGAATATTGAATGTTAGCTATGCATATACTGTTAATTCATATGCTTCAATAAATTTAATGTTTTTTTACTGTGTTAGTGGGTGATAGGATTGAAGGCAACGCAATATGTTATGTTAGCCTTCGATAATTGTAAACAATCTACTATTTCATTTATTTGATGTAACTCAATCAAACTCGCGCATTAAAAAAAATATCTCGTTTAACACATTTAATGCAAACTAAAATGGCTTTTGCATTGTAGCATGCTAATTTTTATAATATCATTCTGGTTTGCAAATTTTAGGAATGTGTATCTGTCTCGACATTTTATGACACTTTGGAATAAGCTTGCGCCTGCATAAACTGACATTCACAATCCATGTTTCCAAAATTTTTGTATATAAATAAATTGCATGTTCGCTTGATGATTTATATATTATTGTATACATACATAGATAGCAAACAATAGATACATTTATCAATATTGAAAAATAGCATACAATTACTTTCATTTACGTGAATAAAATTAAATCTTTTGTAAATATATTAACAGTAAAAAATAGTTTTAAAAATAACATACACTAAACAATATTATTCTACTAAACATTTGTTGGTAGCAAAACCAAAAAAATGGATCCAGACACAAACCCGGCTCATTTAGGCATTCCGGACAAAAAGACAGGCTTTTCTCTTCTTTTTTTCATTCCTACAATATTTGCACCGTTCTTTTTTTTGGTTTTTCTATGTGGGGTTTTTTTGCAGAATGATGGACTCTTTTAGTTTTATATTTTGGAGAGGGGCCAACTAATTTTTCATTAACTTGTAGCCTGTAATCATCTTATGATATTTTAATTTAGTAAAAATTAGCTCACTCCTCAAGGGGTTAAACATTGAAACTTTTCATAACACAGTAATCTCGTATTGCATTTTCTGATCACAGCTGTCTGTACTATTACAAAAATGTCTCAGATCCTGTACATTTTCATAAACTACTGAGTCAAAGTGAGTATTGTTGAAAATTGTAGGGTTGTCTGCTATTTGCTGTTTCAGCTTTATTGAAAAAAAGGTCAAAACAGTATAAACAGCTACCACAGTCAATACTACACCAATAATAACAAAAATAATACTCGTAGACAGCAAGGTTGTTTTTTGGCCGAATTCATTATAAAACTCTAAAGTCGTGAACACAATAGAGCCCTTGAAGTTATGATAAATACACAGCACCTCGTCGCTATTCTTCAGAAAGTTAGACTGCATCTTCAGGTATGTTTCTGAATCTTTGCACCACACATTTGCTTTCAGCTGCACTAATAGTAGTTTGAAACTGTGACTCATTTTAAAGGAATCCTTTTCAAAACTCGTCACAATGTTGTTCTTAAATAACACAAATGAAATATCTTCATTTTCATCTTTGACCTGTATTTCGCTAAACGCATCTCTTTCAATTTTATCAATGACATTATTTATAATAAAAACATTTCCCCTTGTGATGACGTTGAATGCTTTCTGTTCTATTATTCCAATTTTGCAGTTTTCTATTCGCATAGTTTCAAAATAACTGGAAAGTATTGCTCCGCTTTTAAGACTCTGTATGCTGGAATTGAGAAGCTGAAAGTCCTCGATGAATACATTTGATATAAATCTATTTGGAAGTTTAGAAAATCTTCCTTCGACTATTCTAAAACTTTTGATGGATATATCTTTTATAGCGTATCTCTCAATGTTATAAAAAACCGTTTTGAATATTTCAAATTTTTCCATAACCACTTGGCTTTTGAAAGCGAACTGTCTGGTGTTAATGACAAACGACGAGTTTATCACTATTTCTTGGATGTAACCGGCGAATGAATACGAGGGAAATTCAGGAATGTTCGTATTTTGAATTTCGATTCGGACACCCAGATTTGAAGCAAAATAATGAAACGAACCCCCGCTTAAGATCAGATTTTCGGTGTGCGATATTTTCACCAATTCCAAATTTTTAAGATTTTTTATGGCGTCGGGTAAGAAATACACCTTTTGACATCTTCTAATGATGATTCGTTTCGCCGTCGGTATCATGCCATATGACCCTTCGGCGCATATCACCACGATTGCGGAACTGAACGCACAGTCGCAGACCACTCTTCCTGAATTGTCGCACGTGCACACGTCATCGTCACAGATCGTAGGGAAAAGTTCCGAGTGAACGGATACACACAAAAATATTAAAATATTCACGCACACAGTTTTTATAATCCACAGTGTCATATTGTTGCTTATATGATAGCAAATAAAAATAAACTCATCCTGGTGCTGAAATTATCATGTACTCGAAATTTGCCAATTTTAAAAAATATCTAATCTTATCTACATCTAAACTAACCCAGTGACATTACAAATTATATTTACCAAAGGCAAAAGCCCTTCAGAAAATTGTTGTCTTGAAGCTTCGTAGATGAAAAAGCTTGAAAACGTAGACTTGAAAGTATTGGACACAAAAAGGTTTTAAGTTTTCCGAATGATTTTTAAAGCACCAATTTCAAGGTAGCAAAAAAGAATAAGTCATATTTAAAAAGGAAAATAGTCTCCTCGTGCCAGTACGGTGAAGTGATCTATTGCCACTCTTATATTTCTTATATCCATCGGCTGTCTATGGTCAACCGTAAAAGATCATTTAAAACTGTTGGGAAAGAAGCATAGACAAGGAGTTTGGATGCCTCATGATTTATCGCATACGGCCTTTGATCAGCGCGTGATCAGCTTGAAAAAAGTAGTTTCGGGAAAAACGCATTTAAAGTTTTGAGTTTCGATTTGTTCTGGTTGGACCAGCTTAGTATCTGCGTCACCAAAATCGCTGTAACTTGGTAAATAATTAAAATTTTGAAAAATTCCTTTGAGAACATACTCTCAAATGTCTATACTTTAGAAAAATATTAAAAAGAAAGAATCGATTTTCAATCCAATTGGCAACTCTCAATATTTATTATTTAATTTTCTATGTGAGATAGATATCTTCTGGTTTTTGAAATAAAAAATAAATAATTATTACAATTAATTACAATCAATTTTGAACAGGAGTTCCATTTGTCTTCTGATGTGCATGGTTACATATTGCATATTGCCTTTTCAAGCTCGTAATTATTCGTAGCCTGCTCTGATGAACCTGATGCATCCTCTGGCCATCTATGATGAACACACATTGTAGTCTTGAAGACATTAATGGCATTCTAATTATCATGTAACAGGTCGTTCTTAAGAAAGTTCTGAACATGGTGCCCAATTCAAAGGCTTTCAATGAAGCTATCAGTATATATTTTTGTCAGAACATAACAAAGTCATGTCAAAACATACAATCATTCAAAAGTGGAAAACGACCATTACAAATATTACAATAAAATTTATTTACATGTACATTTAATCAGTGGCGGCTCGTTCATATACACTGTGGAGCTGCAGCACCCTCAATAAAATTTGATAGAAATGTAATTTTATTTACTTTTATTGTATCTATAATATTATACGATTAACTATTTAAAAGTGTGGCACGTATTTGCTGAGCGGACGCCGATCGCTCCTCAGATGCATTACTGTATATTGTGCTGACAGAGTGTACAGTAATACATCGAAGGAGCGACGCGAGAACTGCGCAGCGGCGTTGCTCCTTGAATTTGGTGTGTCACTGTATGGCGTGAAGTGTATAGACTGGAGGGGGGGGTCTCGCCGTTTAGTCAGTGTTGCTCTGCAGCTCGGAGCAGCGTCTTTGGGTGAATTGGCTGATTTAGCGAATTTGCGTCCACGCAGTCATGATCAATTTACATTTTTACATACTCTTAACACCTCTTTGTAAGTGTTTTACGCCCTTAGTTTGCATGCCAAGCCTCTTCTTTTTTACATATAACATTTGCCCCTATTACAGGATAAAAATCATGGATCTAACCAAGCCATTAACTGTAACAGAAATAATAAATGCTAATAATTTATGCGATGTTCTTGGAGAATTGACGAAGCTCTTAAAAATTTTGATTACTACTCCAATAACAACTGCAGAACCTGAGCGTTGCTTTTCTACATTAAAAAGAATTTAAACTTATCTTAGGAACACTAGTCATTAGAGAAAGATATGATTGGAAAAATACCAAACTTTTAACGAAAAAGTTATAGAAAAATTTGTCAAAAACAAAAATAGACGAATGGACTTTATTTGCAAATAGCTTTTTCTTTTAATTGTTATTATTTTTGATATTTTAAATAAAATATAAGTAATATGGTCTTTTACTGAATTTTAATCTACCCACAGCACCCCCAAATATCATACCAACGTGCCGCAACTGCATTTAATGTACACCACTGCAATTGACAAATAATATATGTAAAATAAAAATTATTGGACAAAATGAATGAAAGAGCATTTGATTGATATCAATACGTTGACAAATATTGATATCAATCAAATTGATATCTATAATCTTCAGTTTTTCTATCTACTTATTACACCTAATCCTTTTTTTATATGATACATTAGTTCCAGAAAGTAACGTGTAAAAAAAAACCTAACTTTCATATAGTTTCATAAATTGGTTCCAAAAATCAAAATATTGCGTAAAAAAGTATCAAAAATGTACAATTTTTCTTTAAAAAAAACTAATAAAATTGAATTTCCTAATTGATTATAAAAATACAATGAGACACAGATACATAATATGTATGCATGCATAATTGTATTCACTTTTATGAGTTATTCGCTGCTGTCACTATGGGTTGCAAAATATAATCGATTTTTTGAATGAATATATTGAACTTAAACCCAGAATCGCACAAAAAAAGACTTGATTTTCATAGAAAAAGTGGGTATACATTCCATAAAGTTTTAAACCCGCATAACTTTAAAACAGGGAGTTAAAATATACTCAGAAAAGAAGAAAAAATAAAGGGAAAAACACAGCGTAAAACTTGTGTACTTAAAAATATTTTTTATTAAAAATGAAATTGTTGCTTATTGTTTTACTTCAGTAAAATTTTACACAGACAATGGTTCCTTACGCATGGAATTAGTGTTAATCACACTATCGTACTGTGTTCTTTTCTTTCTTACAATGAAATGAGTGATCAGAGTTTGTTCGGATTTTCTTTTTTCGATGATTAATTATTTATGCAGTTTGTTATGGCAACAAAATAAATGGTCAGAATTTAAATCAATTTCTGGTCAGAATTTAAATCAACTTTTGGTCATAATAAAATTCAATTTTTGGTCAGAATAAAAATGTTAACGGTCAGAATAAAAATACTAACGGTCAGAATAAAAATAATAAACGGTCAGAATAAAATTAATAAACGGTCAGAATAAAATTAATAAACGGTCAGAATAAAATTAATATACGGTCAGAATAAAAAAAAAATGAAATTAATAATCCTTTTTTTTTCAACATTCATGTTATGTGTGGAAAAGCAGACTCTTATAATGAGTCATTATTATTACAAATAACGCATCATCTGATTACATACCACTCGGTTTGTTTATATAAAGGTAGGGATCCACCGAAGTGCAGTGGATGTAGGATTCCAAGAGGAAACAAGGCTTTATGATGAATGTTGTTAGTTTTCACTTTTTTAAATTCAAATAAAAAATACTCACCTCTTTCAATTAAAAAAAAAATAGTGTTTTCCTTACAATAAGTGTATTATATCGACTGTATAAAGGAAAAAGGACGTAACCCACACATATCAAAATTTATAAAGGGCGCAAAAACGTGTTTTGATGATTTTGGGCCATATGCAAATTAATAATTATACACAACCTTGAAGTGCACGGAGACTTCTAAACTGGTGTTTAATTGACATAATCTAATATTAATTAAGAAATTATCTAGGAAAAACCTTTATTTCAGTATTTTTTCTTCGTTTTAATTTTTTACAAGGTCATCTTTTTCAAACATAAAAGTTAAATTTAGATACTAATTCGGCATTTTCAGCTTCCATCCTTTTGATAGAATGTGTGTCAAGTTGTATACATTGTGATTATCGAAAAAAAAGCTGTTTTGGAAAATTGAGGGTTACGTCCTTTTTTCTTTCCACAGTCGCTATGAAATGTACCATAGCAATTATTTATCTAAATGTTCTTTCCAAAAATATTATCCTTTCCTTTACTCTCTTTAGAGCAGATCACAATGTATCGAATTGTACAAATAATAAAAAATAGTTGCAACTTTTAGATTATTTAAAATTATTTAATAACCAAAAGAATATCGGTTAGGCGGAAATACCGTGAACATTTTTTAAAATAAAAACTTTTTTTGACACGAAACATGCAAATGCCTGGATGTGGGAAGCTAGTCTATGAAAACTGTCAATTCTTCCTTTGGGCGCGCAATAATAGTGATTCATTCAATGACCGTGGCGCTAGTAGCAACGCTCGTCCAATCGCCCATTGGACGATTTGCCGTAAGCAACTTCACTTTGCACCAATAGCAACGCAATACGATGACATCATATCATCAAAAAAAATCAGACCATCTGTCAAAATAAATATGACCGATTCCATTTAAATTCTGACCGATCCCATTTATATTCTGACCATTTAATATAAATTCTGACCATTTAATATTTATTCTGACCACTTAATATAAATTCTGACCATAAATTATTTATTCTGCCCTCTGTAATTCTGACCGATACATTATGACCATTTAATATAAATTCTGACCAGTGTAATATAAATTCTGACCGATGTATTAAAAATTCTGACCGAAACTGAATTAAAATTCTGACCGTTTAAATACGAGCCGTTTGTTATACCCATAAATACAATTTTTAAGCTCTCGTTAAAACTAAAATGCCCGTTCAGAATTTGAATCATTCATGAATTATTTTCGCGTGTGGGAACTGTAATTTCTTTCACTTTTTTTGTCAATAGTTAAAGTTAAATTAGTGACATCATCGTCACTTATAGCAGTGCTCGGCAACCTTTTATCTTTCAAGGCACACCAACGTGTTCTTCAAAATTTCGCAGCACACCACAAGTAAAAATGTGCATAATATACAGAAATTACATCAGTTTGTGTTTATATATGATACAAACCACAAAAGAACAATATGAATATTTTATAACCATGTCCACTATGTAGAGCACATATACTCCTAATGGAGATTATCTTAAAAGAAAAGTTTCAGATTATTCAGATTTATTTAAAAAAAAAAAAAAAACAGTCAAAATGCTGCACCAAAGTAGAGAAAACTCCGTAGTTTCCCATTTCAGTTGAATTTTCAGCATCGGTTATTAAAATGTTTCTTACATTTAGCGGTTAAAGTTATACTAACAAATAAACATTTTATCGATTTGGGTATACTATGTACGTAAATTTGCGCAAGAATGTTTGGTGCACCTTGCGAAAATTCAGTTTTGTATTTTAAAATGTCTTTAAAGAACACAAATGAATCATATATTGAAGATGTGGGTACATGCTTAGACAAATTTGTAATGATATTTATAAAGAAATAATTCATCTGTACTCTTAAACGACATTTTAAAATACAAAACTGAATTTTCCCTAGGTGCGCGAAAAATTCTTGCGCAGACTGTACATATAACGTATTCTTTCAACCAAAAAATAATTATTTCTGTTTCTCTATGTAAGTGTCTTCAGCCGCCTGTGTGGTCGAGTGGTCAACGTCGTTGGCTTCGGTTACGGAGGTTGCGGGTTCGAATCCCAGTACGGACAGTTTTATAAATTGATTTTTCAATCGATTTATGAATTTTTGTTCGAAGGCATGGATGTATGTGATATCTTGAATTCCCCCTCTCCCATCCTATCCTATGAACGGGGCGTATGGAGAGCGACTAGCTAACCACTAGTTCTGTCCTAGCCCTACCCTTCTATTCCTACTCTCTTTGGAAAAAGAGTGGTTGAACAAATGAGTAACAAGCAGTTCTTGTAGAAACACTTCTGTTGAGATAAACTCCATTAGGAGTCCATATGCTCCACATTGAGAGCGGACATGGTAAAAAAAAAAATTGTACTATCAAAAAATACTTTGTGTTCAACACTTTGCACTCTCGCTAGATTTTCTCAATACCAATAGTCTACTCTGGGTCCAGATTTTACTCATATTACCAACAAAATGAGTACGGTTTTGAACAAAAAGTCAAACGTATTTTTGAAAAAATCTGTGTAGCTCCAATGGTGACCATAATAACGCGTATCATATTTGGGATAATTTTCTTCAAAAACGTAATTAAATTCCACTAATTTGAGCTAAAATATTCACTAAGCTATCACGAATTGTAAAATAAACCATTCTTGTATTATTTAAGGCGATATTTTGAAAAAAAATGGTTTATTATCGATTTACTTTAGAAATATTTTAGTATGAACGTTTTTACGACCACTGTACTTTGTTTGAGTCCAAGGACAAACATGTGCAGTCTTTGGGGTAATTAATTTTACAATGTACCGACATTCGTACCCAATCGCTTTATACTAGCCGTCCTTCATAAAAAATATATTACCTACAGTATACTATTAAGATAAATATCGTTTTCTTGTTTGAAATTGGGGTATTAGCTGTTATGTCAAATATTGAAAAATTTCTACGATTTTTTTTTGCATACCTACATAATCAAAATACATGATATTTCGGTTTAAACCGGTTACCCGGTTTATTTGTCAGAAAAAAACCGAAAACCGGTTAGTGTTTAAGTCCGGTTAATTGGAAGCCCTAGTCACAACACTTGATACAACTCTAACGCCCACAAGATGTGGATACAGCCTTTCCAGATAAAACAACTAACTTATTTATACAAAGCAGGTACAGACTTCAAATGTTATTAAAAACATCATTAAAGGCAGCTCTCTACTATAATGTGCATATTTTAAAATTGTATAGCATATTTTAATCCTTTATTTGCACTATTGCAAAATTTAAACCCCGGAAATATTTCGGGAAATACCAAAAATAAAGCTCCAAAGAGACCGACTACCAATGACAGTATACTGGCTATGAGATCAGACTAGAGGTCGTCCCGATGGCAGTATACTGGCTTACGGAGCGCAAGACGTTAAGGGCAAATAAACAAAAGAATTTAAGCAAGTCGGTAGCCATATCATATTGAGCGTATACTTAGCTAGACCCAAATTTGAAGTAATAGTATCTAGAAAATTATTAAAAAGTAATAATAAATTAGTTTCCGTTACACTTTTCACTATGCATTTTGTCATTCATAAAAAAATATTTATTTCTTGAAATAATGATAAATATTCTTCTCAGATTGATCCGTATCAAAAAAAAATATTTATTTATTTTTGTGTTTGGCGATAATATTAGAAAATCATAATATACATACATCATAGAAATAGTGAGATCTCGGATGTAATGAGGAAACATTCGTTGACATTTTAATTTATGGTTTCCTCCATACATTAATTCACTTATATAATGAGCTACGCCTCAGGCGTACCAAGCAAAAATATCGTCGAAATTCAAACCAGTAACGACAATCTCCAAAGCTCATGATATATTGGACAAACTAGTCGATTTTTTTGCACAGAGCACTGAGACCACCCAAGAGTCTTTTAATGGGGGGGGGGGAATTTAAGAACAATGAGAGTGAAAACAATGAAACAAGCATCAATTTTCAATTTTATAAGAAAAGTGGATTGACAAAAAAATGTAATATCTGTATAATGGGTGTGTAAAAAATTCTAATTCTGTATTTTTGTTTGAATTGCGACTATTTGTGTTATTCGACCGCTCCAGATACTTCATGTCTTCTTGTGATGGGTATGTTTGTAAGCATTTAAAAATACATATTCTCTGATACAACAATCGGTCCCACCTTCCTCGTAATAACTATGTTCGACTGTATACGTAAATAACATAATATAAGAAAAAACCTAATTTAGTAAAAATTAACTCACTCCTTAAAGGGTTAAACATTGAAACTTTTTATAGCACAGTAGTCTCGTATTTTATTTTCTGATCACAGTTGTCTGCACTATTATAAAAATGTCTCAGATCTTGTACATTTTCATTAACTGAGTCAACGTGAGGAGTATTGTAGAAAATTGTGGAGTTGTCTGCTATTTGCTGTTTCAGCTTTATTGATAAAAAGGTCAAAACAGTATAAACAGCTACCACAGTCAATACTACAACAATAATAATAAAAAAAATACTCGTAGACAGCAAGGTTGTTTTTTGGCCGAATTCATTATAAAACTCTAAAGTCGTGAACACATTAGATTCTTTGGAGTTATGATAAATACACAGCACCTCGTCGCTATTCTTCGGTAAGTTAGACACCATCTTGAGGTATGTTTCTGAGTCTTTGCACCACACATTTACTTTCAGCTGCACTAATAGTAGTTTGAAACTGTGACTCATTTTAAAGGAATCCTTTTCAAAACTCGTCACAATGTTGTTTTTAAAAAACACAAATAAAATATCTTCTTTTTCATCTTTGGCCTGTATTTCGCTAAACGCATCTTTTTCAATTTTATCAATGACATTATTTCTAATAAAAATATTTCCTCCGGTGATGACGTTGAACGCTTTCTGTTCTATTATTCCAATTTTGCAGTTTTCTATAAGCATCGTTTCAAAATTACTGGAAAGTATCGCTCCGCTTTTAAGACTCTGTATGCTGGAATTGAGAAGCTGAAAGTCCTCGATGAATACATTTGATATAAATCTATTTGGAAGTTTAGAAAATCTTCCTTCGACTATCCTAAAACTTTTGATGGATATATCTTTTATAGCGTGTCTCTCAATGTTATAAAAAACCGTTTTGAATATTTCAAATTTTTCCATAACCATTTGGCTTTTGAAAGCAAACGGTCTGGTGTTAATAACAAACGACGAGTTTATCACTATTTCCTTGATGTAACCGGCGAATGAATATGAGGGAAATTCAGGAACGTTTGTATTTTGAATTTCGATTCGTACACCTTGATGCGAAGCAAAATAAAGAAACGAACCCGCACTTAAAATCAGATTATCGACGTGTGATATTTTCACCGATTCCAAATGCTTAAGATTGTTTATGGCGCCGAGTAAGAAATACACCATGTGACATCTTCTAATGATGATTCGTTTTGCCGTTGGTATCATGCCATATGACCCTTCGGCGCGTATCACCACATTTGTGAGATTCAATGCGCAATCGCAGACCACTCTTCCTGAGTCATCGCACGTGCACAGGTCATCGTCACAGATCGTAGGGAAGAGTTCCGAGTGAACGGATACGCACAAAAATATTAAAATATTCACGCACACAGTTTGTATAACCCAAAGTGTCATATTGTTGCTTATATGATAGCAAATGAAAATAAACTCATCCTTGTACTGAAATTAACATGTCTTCGAAATTTGCAAATTTTAAAAAATATCTAATCTTATCTATATCTAAACCAGTAGCGGTTCTAGGTACTGGGCTAGGTGGGCTAAGCCTGACCTGAATTTTTCACCCAAAACTTTAGATGGCTGAATAAAAATGAACAGCAATTCGGCCGCTGAACAAAATAAATACATTTATAAGCGTAACTAACCTTTCCCAAATAATACAATATCTTTGTTTTGATTTTCCTCTGTCAATATAAGACAATTTCTTTTGCTGTTACAATAAAATTTATTTACAAGTAATACATTTAATCTACACCACTGCAACTGATAAATAATATAATAATATGTAAAATAAAAATTATTGGACAAAATGAATGAAAGAGTTATCACATGATGACAAATATTGTTATCAATCAAATTGATAGCACTATCTTCAATTTTTCTATATACTTATTTTTAATCTTTTATTACACCTAATCCTTTTCTTATGCGAAACATTGGTTCCAGAAAGTGGCGCTTAAAAAAAAAGTGTGAAAAAAACCTCACTTTCATATAGTTTGATAAATTGGTTTCAAAAATCAAAATATTGCATAAAAAAGTATCAAAAATATATGAAAAAATAAAATTTGTTCTTCAAATAGCGCAAAACATTTTTTTTTTACCATATACAATTTAATTCCTTAATTGATTGTAAAAATACAATGAGACACAGATACATAATATGTATGCATGCATAATTGTATTCACTTTTAGGAGTTATTCGCTATTGTCACTGTCGGTTGCAAAATATAATTGTTGCAAAATATAAATGCTACTTCCCCTACTCACTGTTTGGGATGTCTCACAATATATAATAATTATCTATCAAGGATTGCTGTACTAACCTCTGTAATCAAATGCAATGGTGTGGTAGTCCAACTCCTGGAAGACTTTGTAAAGGGTTATTCTGGCGGTGTGCGCTCGGCTATAAGAATTACCTGAAATGACATATCGTAATTTATTTGCTAGAAGGACAATTTTTTTATTGACAAACAACATGGATAATAATGGTAAAATTACATAAAAAAAAAAGCAATTTTGGAAAATATCTTCGATAGATTCGGCGATAAGTTTAAATTAGATTTGATAAATTTGTTATTACACTTGTTTTGTTACAGTTTGCGACACGTGTTTCGCCTCCCTGAGAAGCATCATCAGACCATCGCAACGTTTACGAATAAACTAAAAATTGATTCAAATCTTAAGTTATAAATTACAAAATAAAGGTTTGTCCTTTTAATGCAGGGAGGGGAGAGGGTAAATACAAACATGTAAAAACTAATTACTGTAAATTTTTTTTATTCATGTCAACTCCCAATGTGGAGCATATGGCCTCCTAATGGAGGTATCTCAACAGAAGTTTTTTTATACGAGAACTGTTTGTTACTCAGTCGCCCAACATCACTTTTTTCAAAGTGAGTAGTAGGGATAGAAGAATAAGGCTTGAACATGACTAGTGGTTAACTAATCGCTATTGCTACACCCAGTTATTAACCCTTTGGCTGCCGAGAGCCGATTAAATCGGCTTTTGCTCACTAGCCAGGATTGCCTCGTACGACGGCTCGCATTCGTAAAATAATAAATGTATGCGATACTTTTTGATCGCTCTGTGCTAGGCATACGCATTGAAGAATTTACGGCGTATTCATATATATGACGTAATATTTAGTAGAGCTGAAAAGTGGAAAACCTATAAATAACTCGTTGCATAATAAAACAAAAAAATGCGTCTGGCAAATAGCAGTGCGAACTGCGAATGTCGATAGCGTCCAAAGGGCGTCTCGTCGCGACTACATATTATTCGAATTTTACCGGTTGACAATACATATATACAATTATTTATTATTTATTCATATTATTATTATGTATTTATTTATATTTATAAATAGATAATAAAATTACATGTATAATCAATCATACGTAAATGTATAAAATAAATGATATAAAATAATATAATGTAGAATGACCTTCTTCATATTTTTTTTGAATTATAATAAATTATAGGTGTAGTCGCCTGTGTGGTCGAGTGGTCAACATCGTTGGCTACCGCTACGGAGGGCACGGGTTCGAATCCCGGTACGGGCAGTTTTATAAATTGATTTTTCAATCGATTTATGAATTTCTGTTCAAAGGCATGGATGTATGTGATGTCTTGAATTCCCCCCTCCCACCCATCCTATCCTATGAACGGGGCGTATGGAGAGCGATTAGCTAACCACTAGTCCTGTCTTTGCCCTTTCCTTCTATTCCTACTCTCTTTGGAAAATGAGAGGTTGAGCAACTGAGTAACAAGCAGTTCTCGTAGAAACATTTCTGTTGAGATAAACTCCATTAGGAGTCCATATGCTCCATATTGGGAGCGGACATGGAAAAAAAAAAAAAAAAATAGGTGTAGAAAACAATATTGTTTTGGTATGGATATTTCATTTTTTTAATATATTTTGGCGCTCCATGTTACCACAGGCAGGTGTAGGAAGGGGTCCTGGCGCCCCCAATATATCCTCTAATTTTGTTTTTAAATCACTTCTACTATTTTTAAACTATGAATTAAGAGTTTTAACTAAAGTTGGCTTATTTTTCTATGTATAAATTTAATTTCTCGAAAATATTGAATTAATTTTTGAAAATGCCACCTGCCGCACGCCACTGGGTGCCGGTGTTCATTCATACACTCAAGAGGTGAGGACTAAATAGAAGTACATATATTCAACGAATGACACACACTGGTTAAAAATTATTGAACACTTTTTATCTAATTATTTTTAATGATAGAATCGCGGCAATTCTGGCTAATTTATCAAAAAAGTCGCGGCAGCCAAAGGGTTAAAGGATCAGAAGAATTGGAGGAGAGGAAATAATGTGAATTGACATCACAAACATCCAGTCTTCGATCACAACTTTGAATTGAATAATTCTCAAATTCCCTGTGATCTTACCGGGAATTGAACCCAGACCTGCGTGATCGATAGAGCAAGCTCTAACCAACATGGCCACAGCAGGCGAAAATTACTGTAATTACGTGTGGTAAATCCAACGGAAATAAATTCAAAAACGGTAATCCACTTATGTTATTTAAAATGCAATTTACTAATGTTTCCTATCTATTAATGACTTTAATTTAATTTCCAAAAACTTGAAGCTACAGTGGAACCCCGATCTACCGTTCTCGCATTGTTCGTTTTCCCGCATGGATCGTTTATTTTTCATAGTCCCGGCCAAACACCCGTAAGAATAATGTAAAAGAATCCCGCATTAACCGTTCCCCGATTTACCGCTTTCCTCGATCTATCGTTTAAATATTTTGGTCCCGTCACGAGTATTATCCCGATTGACCGTTTTCGTTGAATATTTTTCATACATAGTTTTGCCTCGCATTTCGTTCCGCGTTTTTTTCAGTGGAACCCCGATCTACCGTTCTCGCTATCTTCGTATTTTTTTGCATGGATCGTTTATTTTTAACTCGACCAAGACCCCGTCATAACAATATTTAATAATTCCACGTTTATCATTCCCCGATTTACTGATTTCCTCGATCTATCATCTAAATATTATCGTCCCGTCCGAATTATTATCCCGATTGAGCGTTTTTGTAGAATATTTTTTTTTCGCTCGAATAGTTTTACATCGCATTTAGTTACATAAATAAATAAGTTTTTTGAATATTAAATATTTTTTTGGTATTATTTGAAGACTTCCCGCATTATCGGTTTCCCGCATTATTCGTTCATTTATTACGGTCCCTTGAAAAACGTAGAATCGAGGTTCCACTGTATTCATTCTTAACCCTTTACTATTTACTTTATGGTGTATTTCAATATTTTGTCTTTTTTTCAAAATTGTGTAAATATTCGAAAACTTACCGTGGGCATAAACAACAATCGGTTTGTCACTTTGAAGGAGTCCTTCGAAGACATCACCTTTACTAGTGTCAGATGTCGATTGATCAACTTTGTGCTTATATGAAGAAGGCAATATATGCCACACACCTGATGAGAAAAAAGAACTAATTATATTATAAAGTAACCAACTGGGTGATTTGAATCGTCAGTCGTCATCAGTTCAAGTCCATCCATTCTCTTGATCGCTTGAAGATGCCCAAAGGGTAAATCTGAGTCGTTAATTACAAAACTTATACGAATTTAAATAATTTAATTGATTTAAATTTAAGAAAAAACACAATATTCCTTTGTACTGTATTTCCACTCGACACTGATGACAATGATTACTTGACAATGCTTCCCATGAGCGAAACCGCTCCTGACCTTTATAAATAAAGTACAAACCAATATTGTGTTTTTTTAATATGATGCTTTTCCACCGAGTATTGACAGTGAACACCCTAGAAGTGATTTAATCTTAATCCACTTGCAAGCTGTGCGCAAAAGGAGTAGTACACTGCCTGAGCATTTTTTCGCGAAATATTCGCGACAAACGCATCCGTTAAAAAATCTCTAAAATCATCATCTCTAAAATGACTCATCCTGGTTAAGTAGAAAAAAAAGCATTATCAAAATAAACGATTGTTTATTATTTACAAAAGCTTTATTTGTGTCCGAACTGATTTATTACGGTCTGCCTAAAATTACATAACGGACATATTATTTCTTAAGAGTCGGACCTTGTAACGCAGATGTTTATATTACTCGTATGACAAAAGTATTTATCGAAACCGAAAATAAAATTATGGATCAGTATCTCAAAGACATTATTTATGTAACCTAATATTCATATCTTGAATAATATTATCATAAATCAGTATAATCCGATAGCGAAATGAACCATAATCAACGGTCCCATACGGGACCACTGGGCATATAAAGGTTAAATTTAATATTGAAATTCTACCAAGCACCTTCAGTCGAAATCTTAAACTATGTGATATCAAGATTATCTTACGATGGTATAAAATTAAAAACCACTTAAAAAGTCGCAGTAAACATTACCCATGGTTAATAAAATATGTGCCGAGACCTTTACGATATGTTTATTTAAAATATATATATATATCCATGTTCGCTTCCAATGTGTAGCATATGGCCTCCATATTGAGGTATTTCAACAGATTTTTTCTACAAGAACATTTCGACACTCAACCTATCTTTTTCAAAGAGAGTAGTAGGCATAGAAGGATAAGGTTAAGACAGGATTAGTGGTTAACTAATCGCTCTCGCTACATCTAGTTATTGAATGATCGGAAAGGGTGAGAGAATTTTTAGACATCACAAACACCTGTACTAGTATACTTTTTCAAATCCAAAATCAAAAATGATTGATATAATATATATCATAAAGTTTATTTTCATCAATTACTTCTATGTTTTTTAAATATATTACCATTTTCTTATAAATAATAAGATTGCTTTACTATTATAACACAGCAATTTTTTGGATTTGCATAATTCTCAATATTTTTCATTTTATTCAGTTTTAATGCTTCCTAGTAAAGTAGTGAAAATGGTGGTTAGGTTAGGTTAGGTTAGGTTAAGATAGATTGGTGATTACAAATTGTCAACTTTAACAAGAAGATGGGTTACAAGTAGTAAAATTCTTCCAACCATTGTGTTGTCTGCATTGTATCAATTGTCTTTGTGTTGCTCATATTGTTGTCTATGTAATAATGTGATATTTAATCTTTGCGCTTCTTTGGCTTTCATGGTATATCTAGTAATTATGACAGCTCTATAAAATCATTTTTAAATGACATTTGATAAATATTTAGTGGACCTATTTATATGGTAACTGTTGTAAAATCCTCACCTAATGAAATGGACTTCTTCGAGAAGCGTGACGGTGAAGTTATGAAGAAATTTCGTACACCTTCTAGCCCATATTTTTCCGGTGTCTTCAATGTTTCAATCTTCTGAAAGTAAACTAAAGAAAACAAAAAGTAATAAATGATGAATTTGTATTTAGTTTTAAGCTGACAGATTATGTTGCTATTTTTAAGAATATTAACAAAAGTAATAAAATCTGTTTTTTTCAGTTTTAAAAATGAACAATAATATTTTACGGATTTTAAATTAAATTAACAAAACAAAACTATGTTGCCCTGAAGCACCTACAGTGATTCATGAAGATGAAGTTATTTCTCAGGGTGCGGCTACATCTAAAGACAACCGGGAAGATCACATACACGCATATTAAGACGGCCAAGCAGAACTGCAGAATTATTGGGTATACCCTGGAAAACAAAGTAAGTTAGATGAGTACAGAAGAATTTTGATCCAACGACCACGCTTATTCTAGCATTAGGAGATCATATTTCACAATATATGCAGTGAGCTACATGAGGTTTGGAACAATGAGCTGCACTTATTTTAGATACAATCATGATATTATAACAAATTAAATCAACCGAAATTTAAAAAATAGCACAACAGAGGGGCTATTCTCGTGGGCATAAGGATTTAGACAGTTATTTTGGACGGTCTGAAGTATTATGTAGTTGAGAAACACTGGTCTATGGCAGGGATGGCAAACCTAGTACACGTGTGCCCGAATTTGGACTGCACGCTAACGATTTCCAAGTTTAAAAAATTAAAATTATGATTAAATTTGCAAAAATCTCATTGATAAATAACCGATGTGTATTTTTATTGATTATGACTTTATTTTTAAGAAATTTTAATTTTTAAGCTTGTAAGTTTTACTGACTAGATAGCAAGGCAGTTAAATTAATGTGGCTAAGAAATGAAAACGATGACCTTTCATAGCATTCTTGTGAAACTAAATTCATTACTACATTTCTACCAATATAAATATCAATAAAAAGAAATCTTAATTAATTTAGAGGCATACTTACAAATCAGCTGAATACAATCCCATTATAATTGCTGGAGCGATCAGCCACACAAATGTTAAATCAAAGATAGTCTTCAAGCTTTGTTTCACTGTACGAAAAAGCTCTTCCGCAACATCCATTTTATTGCTGAACACCATATTTTGTTTGTCTTTTTAGGGGAGTGTGACCCAATCACAAAATGAACAGATATTTCCCCAGAAATACCCTCACGTCTCTGGAGAGTGTATATGTCAATGAATTTTTTTTTTTTTTTAATATTATAATACCTTTGTAGTATGGTTGTTTGGTTTTAAGGTAATTGTAGAGTATAGCTCATCATGGATTATTACGGCGAAAAACTTCACAAACTAAGCTGAAAACAACGCCACGGTTTAAAATTATTTTTTGAGGGCTTGATAATTTCGTTAAAATCACACATTAAAAAGAAGAACACTGATAAATTATACGAAATATTTCGTATTTCGTATAATTTATCAGTGTTCTTCTTTTTAATGTGTGATTTTAACGCGATTTATCAATGCTTCAATAAATATTTTAAATCGTGGTGTTGTTTTCAACATACTTTGCCGCAATAGTCCATGTGTAAGTAAAGGATAATTTAAAAAGTATGGCGGTGTACAGTGAGAATATGTCATATTTTGGATAATTTATTTGTCAGTGTTCTTCATATTAATGTGTGATTTAATGCGATTATCAAGCCCTCAAAAAATAATTTTAAATCGTGGAGTTGTTTTTAGCTTAGTTTGTGAATTTTTTCGCCGTAATAATCCATGACGAGCTATACTCTACAATTACCCGATTTTTTTACGAGTGGAATAAAAAAGCGGATTCGATGCAATAATGAAATAATCATGTATGTATTATAATAAATAATAATATTACGTGTGTCTATAGAGCTTTCCCGTCTCATGTAAAATATGTTGATTTGTTGTGACAAACATGAAGTGTTAAAAAAAATATTTAAAACTGGTTATTTTTAACTGGCACAAAAAACTACATGAAAAACACCAAAAAAATGAGCAGCTGTATAGAACTTAGGGTTAAATTAATTATTAAAACTTTAACTAAGTTCGTGACTTAATTAAAAAAATGAACAGCATCATGAACTTCAATGAATTACTTTCATAGTCAATCCATGACATACTTTCATACAAAATGATGTATTTTGACAAATGATTGGCAACTTAATAATCTTACAAAGACAACACAACTGACACAAGTGACACTAAAATTTATTCTATAGACAAGACAGTATATTAGTGGCTGACACTGACAGTCCGAACCACAGACAATACTGTCCGTACATGATCTAATAACAAGCTTAATACTTGTGCGCAGTCGTCCGTGATTAGGTGACGTATTTTCTTATGGCTGATGTGCATTAGGAACACACGTCACCAAATCGTGAGCGATTTTGCGCCAATTTAATGTTTGCCATTAGAAGACTATATCGCTTTTAGGGTGTTCACTGTCAGTACTACCAACTGATAATAAAATACAAATTTATGAAATTAAAAAGGTGTGGTATTTTAAAATATGTAATTAAATTGTAACTATTATTTGTTTAAAATATGTATTATTGTAACTTGCGAAACAATGCAAAATTTTGACCCCAAATAGACAAATGAGTTTTGTCTTAATATTGGGAATTCCCTGCTGTTTGGTTTGTACTGGAATTTGAGCCAATGATCTGCATGTTTTCAAGTCAACAACTTTGACTTTCAAAACTTTGGTAAGCCATATTTCCAAACTACAAATTTATAGTTGTAGCAAAATGTAACTAAGCCATTGACGCTTACATTGTGCTTCACGCATGTCCGTGGAGAGTTAATTCAGTTTGTACATTTAAGGATTTTTACTGAAGGTGCTTGATGGAATCTCAATATCAAATTTTGTACATTTCCATGTGCCACTAACGACACAGGTTTCAGCATCTTCGGGTATTTAAGTTCACAGATGATGTTAATAAGAATATTTGTAGATGTAAAAAGGCAGTGCCTGGGTCGTTTTTACAGTTATATAAATATGAACTCTAGGATAGACTAATGTTCAAAAATGTGACTTACACTACTGTAGCTTTAACCAGTTTATTTGCAGGAATAATAAAAAAACAAAATGTTTTTAAAAGTTCATTTATTTGAAAAATATTATTAACAATTGCCTATTAAATATAATAACAGTTTATATAACAGCGTCACTTCTCCTAATGGGAACATACAGTGGCGGATTACCCTATACGCGAAGGTGCACACTTGAGACGCTCAAATTTTAAGTGCCTCAAAAATAGCTTATTATATAAAACCCATATAGTTTTTGTTCAATTTTTATTTTGTTCAGGGATAATCTGCAAACCGGATAACTTGCACTTGGACAATCGGAAGATTAGGATCCTACTGTGTCAAAAAAAATATACAAAAATGAATCATCATACTTTCTGAAAACTAATTTGTATACATTTATTGAGCAATGCCTTGTTTAATTGTATGGAATTGAAAACACAATAATTTAAAAATTTACATTGATATTGATTTAGTTAATTATCGATTTAAGTTTTTTCCTAAAATCAAGTGTGATAATTATGCTACTTAGTGAAGCTATGCCGGCGCGAGGTTATTGAGCGCCTTAGGCAACGGTTATTGGCACACCCCCTTTTAAAAAATCGTCCCATTATTTATTCAAAATAAAAAAAAAACAAATCGTAATCATTAGCAACATATTTTTTTAAATTTATCCATGTCCGCTAACAAAGTAGAACATATGGCCTCAGCAGAAGTTTTTCTTTGTGGACTGTTAGTCAGTCGTTCAATCTCTCTTTTTCGAATCATATAGAAAAAATACATAATTACAACGAACAATAAAAATAAAATAAAATGGACTATTATTATGGTAAACTAAATATTGTTGCATATTATAAGTGTACTAGCTGTAAGTCCGTTGATCTCAACGGGGGGATTTTTGTTGCATTTTTAAGAAGTCAGAAAATTACAAACCTATTTATTGAATAAGCCAGAAATTCTAAAAATAAAATAAATATATCTCGGGGCATATATCGACAGCATGCCCTGTAGTATTTAAATTGTAAATTATTTAATTTTTGGAATAATGTTGAGTTTGCTAACAATTATTTTTCCTATTAGCAGAAATATACCTCGTAAATTACCTAATTTTTGGAATAATGTTTAAGTTTGCTAACAACTATTTTTCGTAGTAGCATAAATCGACCTCGGCACATATATCGACAGCCTTGCAGTTTTAAATTGTAAATTACTTAATTTTTGAAATAATGTTTAAGTTTGCTAATAATCATTTTTTCACATGCAAAATGGTATAAATTAATTGCACATTTTATCAAAACAAAATTATCAAAATGTTGACTGATTCTCCAAACAGAAATTGTTTTTTTAAAATATATATAATGATTTTTACTGAAGTTATTTTATTACACATTATGCTTTCGCCAACAACTAACTATACCACATATGTACCTAGATTAAAAACAAATCTTGAAATAATTGCGTCTTATATTTATTTTTTGAAAAACATATTTCGCTAGTCAATCGGATTTTGTTATTTTGGTAGCATTTATTTTCATACGATCAAGATGTACTGTGATTTAAAAAGAAAGTTTTCAAAAAAAAAAATTGTTATAAACCCAAAAAAAAGCGCTCTAGGCTAGATTCGAACCAGCTTCCTACAGGTTACCAGCCGGGCGCTCTATCAAACTATTTCGCTTACTTTATTTATATTTGTATTTGAGCATAAATTTACCTTGTCCAAAGCATAGACTCGTTTACTCGTTATTTAAAACAAAAGATACAAAACTTTTAAATTATCGGGATAAATTCTAAATACCCTCTGTTAAAAAGTAAAATATTTAATAGCCGTCAGCATATGACACACATGGAATATTTGCATTTAACTGTCGAAACTATATTATGTAAAATATACCACATTCATTATTTGACAGGTGTCATATTGATTCCATTTTTGAATCTTGAATACAAACAATCGAAGTCAGTTTGTGAATCACAAATATCGTTCCATTTTCAAATTTTAATTTATATACACTATTTTTATCGCCTTGATAATTATGACGTTAGCTCAGTTGATAGAGAGCTCGACTGGTAATCCAGAGATCTGAGTTCGATCCACGATCGCGGCGTTTTTTTGTATGAGAATTTTCAGCGATATGATTTGTTTCGTCAAATAATAAACCAGTGTATTGGGAAAATATGTCTTTAGTATGAATAAAAATATTGCGTCAGCGGAGCTGGTGAGGAGGGAGGGGGAAGGGGCAGGGGGAGGGGAAATCGCGGACAATCATGCAATCATTCGGACATTATCGAGTATTAATATATAGATTAAATAAAAATCGTTTGCTTATTTAGGTATTGCATATGAGTAATAAATTACTTTGAAATTGAGCTAGCCCATTGTTAACGTATTGGCAGCCCACCGCTGATTTTAGTAATCATCAAACATGACCCATGGGCTTGATTAAAAGTTTGCTTCTTTACTCGTAATTATTTTATTCACAAACCTTAAACCTCGCTCAACTTCTATGGTACACTGATAAAGAATTAACAATATTTTTTCAACCCAAGAGATTGTTTGGGGCTTTGACAAACGTAGACTCTATTCAAAATATGAACGAAGAAAATTCTATAAATCTACAAAAGATTTCAGTAGGCTTAATAATCTAAATACATTTAATTGTTTTCGATTTCTATGTACGGTGTTTAATATATTTGTGTACTTCCAAGAAGAATACCATAAAACATCTACAAAGAAATATTGGGACCTTGTTCATAAAATTATTGAGCATTGGTGGATTTTTTTAACCCCGTTAAAGTCAAACCGCCTAAACTAGGGTTTTGGTGTATATGTTACAAGTCAATGTATAAATTAAATAATCAATACACATACTGGAAAATAATAGTCTGTTAAATCATTAAATTATGTTCTAGAAATTCTGATTTCTACTCCTTTTTGCTTTTGTATTTACCCCCACTTTTGAATTAGCTTCCTTCGCACTTATTGAAGATTTCACAAACTTACTGAAACAAAAAAAGATAATTGTAAGTAATAATACTTCACGCCCACAACCGCATAGGCTGAGTGAGACGCAGGCGACGTAGCGCAGGGCAGCATAGATTCTATATTACACGAAAAAGCACTCAGAAGCGTATGCTGCAGTGCAAAAATATACGACGCAGATATGCGTCTGTTTAGAGCCGGCACAGAAACCTGCGTGACGCTAGCATATTAAGTGTCCTTTTGTGCAAATAAATTGACTTTTATTTTCATAAATCGATTTTAAATATTGATTAGTTAAGTCTTAATGTGACTTAAATTCAGTGGCGGATTAACCCATAAGCGCAAGAGGCGCGCGCTTGGGGCCTCCAACCTGAAGGGCCTCAAAATAAAATATATTCTATAAAACCCATATAATATTTCTAATTCGAAAAAGAGGGCCTACAAATTTGATTACGCTTCAGGCCTCGCAACTGTTTAATTACTTCCACTTTTATTTTCCAAGATCAGAACTTACAGGATTTACCGATCCTGATCTTAGTAAATGGAAATAAGAACAAAGGGATATTGTGTTTTTCTTAATACAATGCCTATCCACCAAATATTGACAGTGAACACCATTAAAGTAACAATACAGTGGAACCCCCAATTACACTACCTCGAATTACACTGTCCCGACTTTAGTGTAAATGTGGGTTTTACTGTACATAAATTTGAACGATTCAAATTTAATATTGAAATCCTGAAAATTATAGCAATTCAATAAAACCCCCATTTACACAAAGTCGGGACAGTGTAGTTCGGGATAGTGTAATCGGGGGAGTGAATCTCTTACAAAATTAGGGATTTGATTTTTTCCACAAAAAATGCAAAACTAAGTTTTCCCTTAGTTTGGCAAAAAAATATATGAACGAAATATTTAGCTACTAAGTGATAAAATGCAAAGCGCACCAAAATTCAACACATAGACAGTCGTCCGGCTATGCGTGTATAGCCTGGCACGTGTTGAATACACAGAAGCTAGCCAACATTTGACTTTATGCACCGCACAGACGACCGTCTCGTAGCAACGACAATAGAATGCGACCGATCAATTGGGGGATTTGCGGCGAATATTTCAAGCCAGCGCATAATTCAGGGTAGTTTCATTGGGGGTTCCACTGTACTAACATGCTCAATTCAATTAAAAATTTAGACTAAAATTCAAGAATGTGACTTATACTAGTGTAGCTTTAACCAGTTCATTTGCGGGAATAATAGAAAAACAAAACGTTTTTAAAATTACATTTATTTAAAAAAAAACATTAGAAACAATTGACTATTAAATATAAAAAAATCTTTATTGTTAATACTAATATTTATTTCTAAAAATTCTAAGCTAATGATTTTTAAATCTTTTTTATTATTAAATAATATCTTAAATAGGAAAGGTTGCTCGCCACTGCTAAATTTATTTCCGATGGCTTAACCCATGGGTGTCCAACTGGTAGATCGCGATCGATCAGTCGATCCCAAAGCAAAATTTGATCAATCCCGAAAGTTTTCGTGAATTTCGAAAAAATATATAATTCAAATATAAAATATATAAAAATACTAAAATTGAATTATTTTGTAACCACATACCTATATAATGATACGTATTTTGCATTTAAAATAAACATTTCTATGTTTGCAGATGGGAAAAACCCTAAATAAATAAATTTCTTATAAGAATCATGTTCGAAGTCGATCGTGATTAAACTTAAGATTGAAAAGTTGATCCCAGGGCAAAAAAGGTTGGACACCTTTGGTTTAACCCATCCTAATTGATGCAACTCATTAGTTAATCATTTTGCAATGTAAATATCATTTGCAGTATCATTATTGATTGTTTGTTTTTCTCTCCTCCCCTCATTACTTCCGATTTTTATTTTTATAACATGTCAGAATAGTAAAATTAAAATCACTAGCTTAATTCACAAGCAACTAATTCACAAGCATTATGAAAGTAAGATTGTCTGATGATGTCTCTGAAAGAAGCGAAACACGTGTCACAGTTTGTAGCACAATACGTGGAATTTTATATTAGTCAAAATTACTTCACTCCTCAAGAGTTAAACATTGAAACTTTTCATAACACAGTAGCCTCGTATTGTATTTTCGGATCCCAATTGTCTGCACTGTTATAAAAATATCTTAGATCTTGTACATTTTCATAAACTACCAAGTCAATGCTAGAATTATTGTAATTTGTAGGGTCGTCTGCCAATTGCTGTTTCAGCTTTATTGATAAAATGATAATGACTGTAGAAGCGGCTACTATAGCCAACACTACACCGATAGTAAAAAATATGTTCGCAAACGGCAGGATTGTTTTTTTTCCAAATTCATTATAAAACTCTAAAGTCGTGAACACATTAGAGCCCTTGGAATTATGATAAATACACAGCACCTCTTCGCTATTCTTCGGTAAGTTAGACACCATCTTCAGGTATGTTTCTGAGTCTTTGCACCACACATTTACTTTCAGCCGCACTAATAGTAGTTTGAAACTGTGACTCGTTTTAAATGAATTCTTTTCAAAACTCGTCACAATGTTATTTTTAAATAACACGTATAAAATATTTTCTTTTTCATCTTTGGCCTGTATTTCGCTAAGCGCATTACTTTCAATTTTATCAATGACATTATTTCTAATAAAAACATTTTCCCTTGTAATGACGTTGAACGCTTTCTGTTCTATTATTCCAATTTTGCAGTTTTCTATTCGCATCGTTTCAGAATTACTGGAAAGTATTGCTCCGCTTTTAAAACTCTGTATGCTGGAATTGAGAAGCTGAAAGTCCTTGATGGACACATTTGATATAAATCTATTTGGAAGTTTAGAAAATCTTCCTTCGACTATTCTAAAACTTTTGATGGATATATTTTTTATAGCGTATCTCTCAATGTTATAAAAAATGGTGTTGAGTATTTCAAATTTTTTCAAAACCATTTGGCTTTTGAAAGCGAACGGTCTGGTGTTAATAACAAACGACGAGTTTATCACTATTTCCTGGATGTAACCGGCGAATGAATACGAGGGAAAATCAGGAACGTTCGTATTCTGAATTTCAATTCGTACACCTTGATGCGAAGCAAAATAATCAAACGAACCGGCACTTAAGATCAGATTTTCGGCGTTCGATATTTTCACCAATTCCAAATTCTTAAGATTTTTTATGGCGCCAGGTAAGAAATACACCATTTTGCATCTTCTAATGATGATTCGCTTCGCCGTCGGTATCACGTTATATGACCCTTCGGCGCGTATCACCACGGTTGACGGACTGAACGCACAATCGCAGACCACTCTTCCTGAATCGTCGCACTTGCACACGTCATTGTCACAGATCGTAGGGAAGGGTTCCATGTGAACGGATACGCACAAAAACATTAAAATATTCACGCACACAGTTTGTAAGCCCCACATTGTCATATTGTTGCTTATATAGCTTATTTAAATAACAATAACCTCATCTTAGTGCCGAATTTATCATGTCTGCCAATTTTTTTAAAATTTCCAATATCTAATCTTATCTATATCTGAACATACTCAGTGATATTGCAAATAATATTTACCAAAGGCAAAACGCTCTCATAAATATGAAAGTATTTGATACAAAAATGTTTTTAGTTTTCCGAATGATTTTTAAAGCGCTAATTTCATGATGACAAAAAGGAATAAATGATATTTAAAGGAAACATAGTTTTCTTTTTAACATTCGCCTACTAACCCTTTGAATAGTATCGGCGTGCCGGTACAGCAAAGTATTGTCTTTTCTATTGTATTACCAATAGGGCATTCTCATATTTTTTTATTATATTATTGTTATTTCTTCAGATATGGACACCACACATTTATCGGTATATTTTTAGCAGCCATATTTTTTTTATATCTGTTGCAAATGAACAAAAGTATAATATAGGTATACGTGCACGTATCGTCTAAAATTCTCTAATAGACGGTTATTAATTAATTAAATAACAATTACGTAAACAATTTTAAGCACAAATTTTTCCTAAAAAGCAATGGATGAATGATATCTACTCACAAAAGGCTGACGCTAAGCAAAGGTGATCGTTGTAAGCAGTTGGTATATATAATATTTCAAGTAAAGTATTCATAATAATTAATGGCTCGTATTTTTCTGGTCAGAATTTAAATAAATTTGTTTCCATAATTAACTGTGGCTTTGTATTGCATGCCATGTGTCCCTCAAGCAACCAACAGTATAAAAAAAAAATACATTTCTCGACAACTATGAGAAAATGAGTAAGTTCTGATAGAGGATAGTTCTGAAGAGGATAGTTCTGACGATGGCGAAAGCCGAAATAGCTATCAACGTATAACATATATAAAAAAAATTGGTTGTCTGTAAAGTCGGTTTACGGACGATAGTTTAACGTGACAACGTCATAAGAAAACATTGATGAAATGATTGCATACTTTTATGAATAAAATGGAATCATTTTTATTGAATTATCATTATTTTGTATGGATACGAAGAAGGAGTGAAATGAAATCTACAATTTTTTATTGATATATTTTATTCGCACTCATTAATTCAAATATCTTTATTACTTTGATGAACAGTTTATTTACAAGTAACAATGTGCTTTTAGCAATTTATTTACAACTTTTATACATGTGTGTTATTCTGCTAAAGATAGGTCGGTGATAGGAAAAGTAGGAAATGAATGGGAGTGTTTCAACTGTCAATGTCAACTGTAATGTGTCACAATCCGAACGGTAGGCCGATCGTGCCTCTCTATCGCTTATCCGCGCTCTCGCTCGCACGCTTGCCTTCGGCGTAACGCGACAAACGGGACAATGAGTCATGTTTTTTCGTGCGTGCAGCGGGCGTTCATCGATTTATAAGACGTTGTCACGTCAAAAACTGTAGAACTGAAATACCTTGATATTTGTACCCTATTAAAATGAGTAAGCATAACTCTCCTGTTGCAACCATAAAAGAAGAATCCA
This sequence comes from Himalopsyche anomala, assembly GCA_031772345.1. Taxonomy (NCBI): domain Eukaryota; kingdom Metazoa; phylum Arthropoda; class Insecta; order Trichoptera; family Rhyacophilidae; genus Himalopsyche; species Himalopsyche anomala. The sequence continues at coordinate 1,100,927 of CM062823.1, read as the reverse complement.
TAGAGTTGATGATTGGTTTGTTGACAGAATGACAGATTCATAAGTCCTTATAGTAACAAAATATTTCGTCTAGAAGATATTTTCGACTTTTTTAAAAATGATTTTAGCATTTTTCGAGTAACGTAACGTTCATTTTTGTACGAGTTTCATGTATCGGTGTTCACATAACGCTTAATATTTTTGTTAGGACACAAAACGTACGATCATTCAAATGTGGAAACCATTAGATATATTTTTTTTAAATACATGTAGTACATCAGTGATGCACAACCTTTACCTTCTAGCGGGCCGCATATAAAAAAATATCGTGGGTTCGGGCCGCAAAGAAAAAAAATGATTTAAAGTACGCTCAATCCTTTTTTATACATAAAATATGTACGTTCCATGTAAAACAACCTTAAAACCGTGTAAAAAAGATTAAGTGAATTTAGATAAATTAGTAATACTTAGGTTATATTATATTATTTTGACCGTCTTATTTCGAAAACGTGAACATAAATAAGCCATGCAAAAAAAGGATTATGAGTACCTGCTTATTAAAATTCGTTTAAAATATTTATGTTTCATTGATATGCAATTCATAAGTTAAGAATTTTTAACTATTTTTTTTTAATTTGACACAATATTTGTAAGCCTGTTTCTATGAACCGATTTTTTTCTCCTTCATTGTAGAAAAAGCTTACTTACATTTATTAAATAAATGTTTTACGTGATAAAAATATGTTCGAGAAAAAGATTTAAGGGCCGCCACAAAATTGAAAAAGGGCCGCGGTTTGTGCATCACTGTAGTACATTTAATGAACACCACTGCATCTGACAAATAATATAATATGTAAAATAAAGATTATTGCACAAAATTAATGAAAGAGCTATCACATTTTGACAAATAGTACTATCAATCAAATTGATACCACTATCTGCTTATTTTTAATCTTTTAAATGACCGACCGATAACAGAAGGGAAGTCGCTAGATTATTTCAAGCATTTGGCGATAAAAAAAATCAGATGTGCCATTGGTCAGCCGTATACAAATGGCTAAACCAAAATTCAAGATTACACTTAAGTAATTTTTCTCGACTGTGCTCCGCTATTTGGTGTTACTCATAGATACTGTTTCAAACTCCTCAAAATCACATTCGACAACGCTCTCTGGCCAAAGCTTCTTACAAGCAGAAGTGAGGGTCCTCTTGGTAACCCCTTCCCACGCTTTGTCATTCATCTTGAGGCAAGTAACGATCTGAAAGTGATCTTTCCAAAACTCTGTCACTCATGCGAAATATCGCTCGTTAAGAGAGTATCTGTTTTGCTCGTTATGGGAATTACTCGTTATACGAGGTGCACGTTATGAGAGGTTCCACTGTATTTACTGAATTTAATTTGTTTATTACTTATAAATATTAAAAAATAATTAATAATATTTTTTGTAGATTTAATAAGTTTTATAAACTTTTTGTGAATGTCCGCTCACAATATGAAGCATATGGCCGTCTGATGGAAGTATCTGAACAGAAGCCTTTTTCTACGATAATTGTTTGTAATTCAGTTGCTCAACCCCTCTTTGTCAAAGAGAGTTAGGATAGAAGAATAATGCTAGGACAGGACTGGTGGTTAAAAAATATTAACTTTTATGGCGACTTATCGGCCCTTGATCATTTTTTTGCAAATATATATTTTTTATTTTTGCCGTGGCTTGATATCACCTAAAACGGATTGATTCGCTGTATATTGAATATCTGGTGGTGAGAATAAGTATAGTTTACACATGGCTTCCCAAGCTTTGTTATGCGGAACATCGGTACTACCAGGCAAGAAAGACTTGTGTGCATGGCCGGCTTGTAGCGTGTGCGAAGTGTGTGGCACACAGGCGCACAGGCGGCGCACTTAGATTTTAGCACTATCAACTAATTTAGTTCTATTAAGAGGCGCCTCGTACACAGGTGCAGAAATTCTCGATCCAGCCCTACTTGTGTGTATGTAGTTCAAGGAAAACATCAGGGACTGTTAAACGTAGAAGATCTCGTACTTCGCGTAAGAAGTGTAGAAAGAGCGTCTTCATGGCATTTTTTCCATAACATAAATTCAAATAAAATGTATATTTTTTTTTAATAAAATATGTATTTTTTGTAAAAGGAACCGTAGAGCCCTAACTGTAGCCCTGTAAGTATGATTTATTTTTGTAAGTTAATTTTTATTTTTAAAAGCTGGAAGACATTTCTTTTCCAAAACATAAATGCAAATAAACTATTATTTGTATTTTTAAAGTATCTACATCTGTGAACTACCAATATTCCAATCTCGCGAATGATTTCATAAGTTATCAGCCCGTATGTCATCCTCAAAATCGCTTAAACCATTTTGAAGGGATTATAATTAAAAATATTCAAAATTGTACAAAACGACAGTTTACATCGACGCGTTATTTAAAATTAAATCGTAAGATCGAAATGTAGGGCTGCAAAAATATTCTTTCATCGTGAATAATTATTTACCAAATGCATTTATAAAAAAGGGCAGGCTAAAACGTATACTCAAATAAAATCTTTGGGACTCGATTGACTGGTGTTTATAATGCGGCCACAGTAAAATTTGTAAACAGTAAATGGTAACTGTCGTAAAATTACAATGCTCTACCCATAATTAAATAAATAAAATTTAGTTTCTTGGGTCACGCCTTATGAAATACGCGTTGTTTTGGGGAGCATGTCAGGTTTCATGTTGGTTTCCTACATATAAAAACTCCATTGCCAATTATGATTCTGTATGGATGAATTAATATGGCTTTATTTATGGGTCACTTAAAACAATGTGTGTTTTTCGTAATGTTCGTGTGCCTTAGTATTTTTTGGTTGACTTGCAATATTTAAAAAAAAGGACTACCGAAATTAGGAAGACATGTTAGGGCCTTTTTGCAATAAATATTCTTAATTAAAAGTGTTACATGTAAAAAAAATAAGCAATGAAATTTTAAAAATATTTGGAAACGAAAAGGCATTTGTGAGGCCCCTTAAGGCGACTCAGTAGGAATGCAAAACTTAAATTTGACCTACAGCATAAATATTGCACTGACTTAAATAGGTAACCACCACTATACGTATTTTTACAGTATCAAAACAAGCAAAACATTTTTACATTTCATTACAAAAATAACAATACCACCCAACACACGAATGGGTATTTAGACAGTAATGAGGTATTGCAATGTACATGTAACAGTAAGCTATCGTATTTCATAAAGTAACGGTTTTCGGAGAAGCAAAACAAACCATACAATACAAAATTCTCAAACTTTCTCTAATATATTGAAAGAATTATTTTTAATTTTGTATAACCTATTTTTATGATATTGATTTGATATGATTTTTTATGATATTGATATTGATGAATACAGTTTTGAAAAATAATTTTGTTGCATAAAAAAGATTAAAACATAAAAAAATATTGACATAATAAGATTAAAATAGAAAAGTATTGAGTAAAAGAATTATAAGTTGCAATTGATAGTTATTTTTGGTTCGCGTTTTAGTTCTGACAATTATTTAATCCGAAAATTATCTTAACTGACAATAATTAAAAAACTTCGATATTTTTAAATTATTGTAAGTTAAGTAATCGTTCTATCAAATCGATTGAACATTTCGCACAGTGACTTCTTTACGTTTTTTTATTAATAGCATCTAAAATGTATTGCGGATTCCATATTTCTATTGACCTTTTGAATCTAAGATCAAAAATCTCAGGATGATACATTGGTTCCAGAAAGTGGTGCGTAAAAAAGACTAATTTTTATATAATTTGAAAAATCGATTCCAAATCCGTATAACAAAGTACCAAAAATGTATGAAAAAACGTAACGGTGCCATCCAAAAAAAATCGCATAAAGAAAGGATTGGGTGTACATTTTACTAAATGTAAATATTTTTACTTCAAGATTCTATATAGTCTAACTCGATAAGGAAGAAACTAAATGAATATTAGACCAGATCAAAAGTAGTTATTCAAATAATTTATATCGAATGCATAAATATATTCGTATTTTTTTATGTTTGAGAACCTCCTCTCTGTCGGAGATATATAAGTTCAAAATTTAGGGTTGTGTAAAGAAAACATAATACTAATAATATTAAAAATAATTCAAACCATGCGATTGATTTGAATATTAATGTATTGTAGGTATAACATTGTTACATTGTATATTGTTACATTGTTACATTGTATTGTTACAATGTATTGTAGGTATAACATTGTACAAAACAATGACTTAAATGTATGAATAAAAATATTTCACAAGTTTATTATGTATCCATACATATGTATATATATTTGTCATATATCAATTTCGAATATTTTCTAGCATTCTGTTTTGTTCAATTATAAGTTTAAAAAAACACGTTTGACGGTAGAAAAATGTATTCAATTAAAAAAACTTAACGTTGCAAAAAACATGGTTTACCATCTGTATATTATGTAAAAAATATTTACTATTAACATCTTAGCTTCTCCGATAATTTTGAAGTTTTTTTTCCATTTAGATGACTTTTATTCACTACTGTTACTATTATATTGAATAGAATCTCTTTTTAAAACCATTGCCGAATAATTATTTCAAAATGCTTATCCATAAACTAAAGTAATACTGGTCTTTACAAGTATTTCGACTGAACAAGACATTATTGTATTATAAATAATATTATTTATCAGCGCTTTGCGCAACCCTAACCCCAACCGATATTTAACCGTTTTTTATGGTAGTGTAAAAAATACATTGCTTTGATTCATATCTCTAATGTTCGTTGACCAGTGATTTAAAAATATCTAAAGAAATTTTCGACACGTCCACTCTAGACCAAGCCTCATCTCAAACTGAGCTCAAACTGAAGAATGGTAGGTAAGAAAAAGACATCCCCGAAAAATGGTTACCATTTATTGGTATTATTATTTTTTTTGCTTTTAAATGTAAACAATAAAATGTTTTATCATTCCAATTTTTTGTAGAAGTATTTATGATCCAATTATGCTTTAAAAATCAGTCAGAAAAAGTGGGAGAAATGGTACATTTCAAATGGATGTACAATCATTACAAAACATAAATTGGAAATTCTGCTCAATTCACTTTCTTAAACAAACCTTTATCTGCATTTCTTTCTAAGACATTAAACTTCGGTATCTTATAATAATCTCTAAAAATGATTTCAACGTAAAGCAGTTTTTCAAATTCCGTTTTTTGTGTTTGCCGTGTTTCCTTTAAAATACGACTATTCTCATGAAAAAAAAATGCAATAGTGTAAAAAAGCGTTTGGAAAATGTAATTATTGAAAAAAAAATTTTTTGAGTGAACGGTTCACGAGATTTAGTCGACGGCAAACGATCGATTTACTCTGTTTTCAGGCGCGAAGGTACTGTATCCTCTTAAATTCGAAGGCTCCAAGCGTACGCCTCTCGCACTTGTGGGGTACTCCGCCATTGGTTATGGCATCTTAATAATGAATTGTGAACCAAAAATGAGCCTTATCGCTGAAAAAAATGTAAAACTAAAAAGAGCTCTAGCACTATTTTCAAAATAAATTTACACGAATTGCAAGCGTTGTTGTATCTTTAGTCAATGAATAGTGAAATTACGAACTAAACTGAGCAAAAATCACTTGTCATCTGTCAAATTGCCTATCGTTGAAAAAAGTGTTGCTAATTTGAAATCAAACCTCCAAAAATTTGCGTTCTTCTTATAATATTTCATTACTGATTGCGAAGTCCGGAAAGCAACACACTATTGGTAAAGAATAACATAATAAGAAGAGGGATTGACGGAATGGCTTAGTGTTTTTTCTTCTCCCAAGAATTGTTATTTGTCCAGTGGCGGATTGGTCTATAAGCGCAAGAGGCGCGCGCTTAGAGCCTCAAAAATAGCATAAATTAAATAAAACCTTATATTTTAGTTACAGTTTTCAATATTTATTCTACGAATAGTTTTGTAGCACTTTTATGTTATTCGAAAAACAGGGCCTTCAAAATTTTTTGCGCCTGAGACCTCCAAAGTGCTAAATCTGCCACTGTATTCGTCAAATGCTTAGAAACTAACACGAAGAGGGTAAAAATATGTACATGAATTGAAAAGACTTTTCGATGTAAAAACTATACCCTTAATTAATATTTTATTTGTTGCTACTGACGGTGCTCCACCAATAACAGAACGACACGGAGGTTTGCATACTTAAAATTAGCTATACTGAGTATATTTTGTCATCCATGGGCACCATTTACCATTAGCCAAAAATCTTAATAAACGCTTGCATAGCTCACTAGATCAGAGTTTCTCAACGGAGGGCTTCAAAAGGGGTCTATGAGCATAATAAGTTTGGGAGCCACTGCTCTATTTTATCCAAAATACAACGATACGTGCTCTTAATGTAATATTTTTTACGTTAATGTAATACATTTTTTTGTTATTTACTATTTCTAAAAAAACCGCATAAAAACAGAATTGACTAAACTTGTCTATGACAGGCGCTTTGGTCAGCCCATAGACTATAGATCAGCCATTTTGTGTGCCGGCTGTCGGTATACGTCATTACTTTATTTTTATTGATAAACCTGTATCAATTACATTAAAAAATAATACTTATACTATACCAACATACTCTGTTCGGTAAGTTACTTAAATAATTTTCTATAGTGTATCGCTGTTTTTTAGGACCCATATTAGTCACTATTCTGAAAGATTAATTAGTAGTAGGCAGTACTGAATTTATTTTATTCTTGTAATTATTACGACTTACCAAAACATTGCACAACATACCGTCATCTTTTGGCACCAATTGTCGCGAATGATTAGTAATCCGATGTTTTTTTTTAAAGATAAATATTACTAAGCATTGAAATAGTGTTAGCTATTTCGATACCGTTACCCTTCACAAAATTGGTAAATAAGCTTTATTTATTTTTGAACCTTGAGAGACTAAAAGACTTCTAGTGTAGTTTATCTTAACATAAAAGTTTCGACGAGAACCGCTCGTTAATCTGTTGCTCAACCTCTCTTTTTTTTAAAGTGAATAAGTAGTGAAATAAGGAATGGGATACGACAGGACAAGTTGTTAGCTATTAGCTCTCGCTACGCCTCGTTTTTAAGCATAGAGTGGGTAGGAGTGGAAAATCAAGACATCACATTGATGCCTTCAAATAGAAATCTTTAAATCAATCTATAAAAACTGTCAGTAATTACTGGGATTCCTTAATCACTCGTCGCTAATTTTAATATAGTTAAAGAGTTTCATGTTGTAAAGCATATATACCAATCTTCGGGTGGAAACAGAGTAACATGTTGTAGAACATAATTATGATTTTTACTTGAGTTGCTATTGCCAAATAATTTTATAACATCAATTTTCTTAATCATTCTTTTGTTTATTAAGATACCAAGCTTTAAGATGTTTGACGACAAACTGACTGGGAATTCGATGGGTGAGCGACGGAAAGCCTTCAATAGCTTAGTATCGGCTGCTGAAATCAACGAACTCTCTCCTGAAGATATCAATGGTCTCACGTCCAAAACTCAAGGGGAACAAGTATACATGTCGGCTCTTGCCGGCCGCTTTAAGAATCACCGAGCCGTATGGCAAATTTTAAGATCAGAGAATGAAATGACAATTAAGCGAGTGTTGAAGTATAAATGGTTTTTCGAAAAAAAAACCGATTTCATGAATACCGATTATATTTTCAAGGAAATTTTTCCCAATACATCGTATCGCGTCCGATCAAAAGTTATTTCCCGCTTGGGAATCTTCCTAAAAGACGAAGACATGGCCGATGAATTCTATGAGAGAGCGTTCATAGTTTACGGCAAGGATATGGCTGAAAAGATTCTGCCCGCTTGTTCGTTGTCATTCATCAAAAGCAAACTCTTGACTCCTGGTTTTGAAATTCAATTTTCAACATTAATTAAAATATATAAAAGAGACACCGCCGTCATTATCGAATATATCGATAAATACTTCAGTGCCGACCGAGAAAAACTATTTCCACTTTCGAAGAAATTCTCTCGCATTGACTGTGACACATTTTGGAATATGCTGGTGCAAGATTCTCCAGAAACGTTTCTTCGTCTCTTTGTGGCGTACGGTGACAAATTGTCCGTATCGTTCGGGTACCGTACTAGTATCATATTGCTTAAATGTGACAAGAAAACAATCTTAGAACATAAACGTTTCACTCAAATCTTAAATACCCCAGCATTTCTTCAGATGGTGAAGGGGGAAGATTTAGACAAAGTGTTGATCCGTATGTTGCCAGACAAAAAAGAAAACTTCAATTATTACGAGATTAATACTTTTCTCAAGACGATGAAGCCGAATTGTCGATTGGCATGTATCATCAGGATTTATTCAGCGGCATATCAAGGAGCTTCGCTTTTAGACTCACCGCAGTTTGTCACGATGAATATGTCTGAGCAGCTGAAACTTGAAGATCGCATCGCTTGGGCTGAAAAGAAAATTGCAAACATTAAGCCATCCGATCATCATAAAGAAGATTATTATTTGAAATATCTGCTATGCTCCAAAGCCATTCCTCGCTATATGGAATTGTGCCAGAGCGCTTCGGTACTGTCCCAGAGAATAAGCCTGCTTGAAAAAATGGTGCAATGCTGCAAAATAAACAATGATGACGCCGCTCTGTTGAACATTATGAAGTATGTCGCCAAAAGGCATAGAAACGATGCTGAAGAATTGCGTTACAATTTCTTAAACCAAGTTTATACATGTTTTAAATTACACAAACTCTCACCGGAACATTGGGAAGTCATCGATGAAATGCTTCAAATAATGTACTTGAATGAGGACATACAGCACAATTACCGTCAACACTTTTTGCAGGGGATACTGCAAGAATTGCTCAGATACCGTCTCGATAGAAACGTAGAGATCGAATCGGTCGTCGACACCATGATGAAATTTAATCTGAACAATCTCAATTTACTCTCTGATAATATTGAATATGAAAGAAAAATCATGCATGTATTTTTCGAACGGTGCAGACTGTCCATCGAAGGGAAACCTTTAGACGACGCCTTCGAAGCAAACGTGCTATTGCTGTTGAAATCGTACTCTACATGGAATTCCAATCATAAAGAGCACAAGCGCTCGGTTACAGATTGTCCTTGGCTGTTAGACGAAATAAAAAGGTGGATGAATAAGTCGAGTGAGACTAAAAAAAGCCAAAATTCAATTTTATACCAACTGCAAGATGATAATGCCACTCGTCAAATGTTCGCAGAAGAAATCCTCAAGGGGAGCACCGTAGACGGGTTTTTACACAATCTTTTAGACAACAATATTAAAGTTTTCTCGAATAATATAGACCTCATTGTCAATCGTACCGTACAATATTATTCAGTGCACAATCACGTCCGAATGTTTCATCGGATCCGGGCTTACATGCAAAAGCCGGTAGGTGATTTAATGGATAGCAAAATGAGAGAAATGTTAACTACGCTTGAACATAATAAAACTAAAGCCGGCGTCGTAATGACGCTGTCTTTACTTCTCAATATCAATGATTTTGAAACCTTAGTCGAGGACTACATACCGAAGAAAGAAAAAATTGACATTTTAAATAAAGATCTCAGTGAATATAATGTGGGAGAAATAATCTGTGGGCTCATAAAGAGTGTTGATCCGCCAGTTTCCTTCGGTATATTGTCCCGTTTGGCCAAAGGTGACTACCTCAAATTCGTTCTGGGGTCGGTGCTCTCCATTCCCTATAAGAAGTCTTCCAAAGAAAGTGTCGAGTTTATCAAAAGTCTCGCAAAACAGCCTGTTTCAATCAAAAAACACGCCATACGACTGGCTTATTTCATTTACCCGAGAGACGGTCTACTGAACTTCTACAAGGATATGTGGGAAGGTGAGAAAAATAGTTCTATGCGAGAAGTCATCTTCAGGTGGACATTTAGGTACATGACAGCTGAACCAGAGCTCGTAAAATATAGAGAAATATGGCAACTGTTGAAGTCTTTCTTCAGCGTGTTTGAAGAGAAAGATAAAAATAATTTTGAATATCTCACTAGAGTCACTGATATTCGACCTGAAATAGTAGATGAATACAGTCAGACCGCATGGAGTACCCTGAAAATGCTTAAAGCGGCAAAATTAGACGTCTCTGACGAATTCGGTTCTCTCACTCAGAACTTGGAATCGGTTATTCATTTACTGAGTGATGAATTTTGTGAAACCATCATCCAAGAGTATCTCAGTACAGTAGACGGAGACGGCGACGTCGACGATTCCGCGTACCTCCTCAAGTTCTTTGTATGTTGCATTGTTAAAGTACGCAGTGTAGATGCCCAAGAGAAGCACATAGCCAGCATGCGCAAGGTCTTTGAAAAGTACATAACAGAAAATTGGAACAAGAGGAAAGATGGGGTATTCATATACAGGAAAAGCTTGAAATTGTTTGTCAGCGAATGCTGCATCCAGGCTAGGGAAAATCATGAAGTGAACCCGATCAAGCTTCTCACCAGCATTGGGGACATGCTTAAATCTGTTTTGCCTTTTGAAGCAGCGTTCGATTCAAATGTCTTAATTGAATTATCGACTATTTACAAGAAGCATTCAGACCATCCTGGTTTTGTCAACATTAACTGGAACACATTTAATGATACTCCTCTCGCTAGGGAGTATGCGTCTCAACTCGGCGCCAGTATAGGAGCTTACATGTTATCTCTGTATAAACAGTACGGCCCTGCTACTCACAGAATATTTAATCCCTGTTTCGAAGAGTTTGATTCAGTATTCTTCGGTCACAGTACCGACAACAGAGAATTACTGATGATACCGTTCATCGACAGCATTCTGGCCAACAGCAAGTCTGCTGAGAGTTTAATATTTGCCATTGACCTCCTACCGAGCGTGGTCAACACCAACAATGCGAATATTGATCGTTACAATGCTATTCTTAAGATTATCAGGGAGGAAGGAGATAATCTAGTAAAAATCATCTTGAATTCGAAATATGAGATGTCTTCCGCTGAACTGTTTGGCAAAAATTGATAACTCCTTGTTTTGATTACATTATAATCGTTAAGATAAATGTAATGCTTTCTTTACATTAGGTATAAGGTCACTATCAGATAATTTTTATGTGTCTTGCATTTAACAATTAGTCTTATACTGCGAATAATAATATATAATAAGAAATTTTGTAGCATTTCAAACAGTTATACTTTTTTAACATACATTCTGTCATTCAATACATCATTACAGTATATAATTGAAAATGGTTTCGTTTAATGGTACACATAAAAATTGAAATGTCAAATATACACAATAAAATAATAATAATGCCTGCAATATTGTGATACACTTTTGTGATTTATGGATGTTATCTGAGATATCTTATCCTTAATGCATTTTTTTTATTTAATCTGCTGTAGCCAAGACTGTGATAATATAAAATGCGTATTTTTTCTAAACAATTATATTTAATAACAGATGCTTTATACAAATGTGCTTTATCTTGATGAAATTTTTAAATGTTTACTCAGTGATCCTTTCTATTTACTATATTGTCTATGAATACAAGGAATATATTAATGTTTAGTAATTTTAATCATGTATGAAATAAAAAGAATTGATCCAAAAACAAATGCAGTAAAACTCTGAAATCACATGAACGAAATAATCCTGCCATTTATTTGTAATATTTTACATTTTCTGAAACATTCAAAATGTGTGGCTTTTAAATTGATAACTGAAAAAATTATCAGCCTTTTAAAAGCATAATTTCAAGGTTTTGCTGCAATACAAAATGTTTTATTGTATAATTCTTACTGTATGTATAAGATAATGCTGTGAACTAAATAATGGGTACTTGTCTGTTAGACTAGTTTTCCTATTAAAACACCTAGGTTTATATTATTTATACCTAAGGAGGGGTTATATTGGGATAAAATATACTCATTTACATTTACAAGCATCAGCACGCTATTAATTAAAATTAACATCTAAGCATAACAATACTTCAAAAGAAGTTGTTAAAATTTTGGCTACTATTATATCAAAGTGAAAAAAGGTCTTTTAAACAGATTTGAGTGATAAAGTACAGTAGAACACATACAGTTTCATAGAGAAAAAACCAAAAAAATTGTGTTAAAAAATGCTTTCTGCAAAAACAGCTTTCGTAATTTACATTAACATAAATGATTAAATACTTACTTGCTTCAAAATGCTTTCAGATTTTGTTTGTCTCGGAACTAATGATGTTTCGTCTTTTTAAATGAAATTTTCCGAAAAAATACAAATATAGTTTTTTTTTTATTGTTAAATTGTACTCTAAATGTAGTATTATGATAATAAAATATTTTGCAAATAAATGTTTATTTTATTTAAAAGTTTAATATATGCATACTATTCAATATGTTCAGTTGACAATACTCGTGCTCGCCATGAGCGAAACCAGTCCTGGATCTTGATAAATAAATGTGAAAATTAAGTAAAAAGGAATAATGTGTTTTTTTCTTAACTTTCTAAGGCAGAGTTTTCCAAACTATGTTCCGCAGAACACTGGCGTTCCACAGAACCCGAATAAATGTTCTGCGAAAATTTGGAATGATTTTATAAGCTGCAACACATTTAAAAATCTTCAACTTCATAATGAAAGGTGAGTGATTTTTATTACGATTTATATTATATTTCATTGTCAAGTGTTTTAATAATATATTTATTTTTGCTGTTTGAATTACCCTACCTAAGAAATTAGTTCAGTGTTCCGTTAAAAAAAAAAAAATCTCAAAGTGTTCCATAGCAGAAAAAGTTTGGGAAACCCTGTTCTCAGGCATGTAGGGGGAGGAAGAAACATTGTGCTCATTATGTTAACATGTTACATAATTCAATGGCTTATAGTTAAATGTTATCTACAAAATAATATTTTCTTTTTGCTGATAATGATATTTAACTCTTTGTACTCGACTGGCTCCGTAGCGGCACCACTGTGGGCGACCCGGCAACTCGACAGGCTCCGCAGCGGCACCATCCGAGTTGCCGCCGCAACACGGCATTTAATCCAATACAACGCTATTATTGATGTCTAAAATTTACATAGCGATATCGAACATGAATGATTATAACTATCTTTACAAAAATTTGGTAAAATATTCGAATGTCGAATGTATAAACGATTGATAAATAAGAAAAATATATTTTCAGATTAATCATCGCATTTAATATTTTTTATAGTTTATATTGTCATAAAAAATCATGATGAAGATAGTCTATATTGTCATACAAAATATATTTGATTTAAACAAATGTGTATTTTGAAATTTCGTGAATATTTCGTGAATATCGTATTTTGAAGTTTCGTAAACTTCAGGGGCGGCATAAATCTATATATGTATATAAAAATGAATGTTTGTTTGTTTGTTACCTATGCGCCTATACCGCTCATCCGATTGCGATGAAATTTTGGTGACGTGTTGTGCGGACGCCCGTGAATGTAAATAAATCAGCGGTGGGCTGCCAATAAGTTAATTTGTTGGTTTTTTCCGTATTCGTTTCTATACCGTTCATCCGACTGCAATAAAACTTTGGTGAGTTGTTGTGCGGACGCTCGTGAGTGTATATAAATCAGCGGTGGGCTACCAATACGTTAATTTGGTAATTTGTGTCTTATGCCTTCCTGTTTCTATACCGTTCATTCGATTGCGATAAAACTTTGGTGAGTTGTTGTACGGACGTTCGCAAATGTATACAAATCAGTGGTGGGCTGCCAATACGTAATTATTTTTGTCTTTTCCGTATGCGTTCCTATACCGATCATCTGATTGCGATGAAATTTTGGTGACGTGTTGTGCGGACGCCCGTGAATGTAAATAAATCAGCGGTGGGATGATGTCATAGAAGAACCTACAGAAGAAACAATTAACTCAGATGGCGAGTGGGAAGATGTTACAGAACAAGAATATGTCCCATTTAAAATAGATTTTTAAACTAGTTCGATGACTACAGGACCACAAATTTCGGACGATATAAAAGAACCAATAGAATTTTTAAAATTATTTTTCACCGATGAATTGATACATAACATAATAACAGAAACTAATGAATACGCAAATACAAAAATACAAGGAAAAGAATTATCTAAGAGATCAATTTGGCGCTCGTGGATCGATGTAAATCGTGAAGAATTTTTAGCTTTCATCGGTGTAATATTCAATATGGAGACAATGCCGCTGGCAAATTTGCAAGAATATTGGTCGACAAGATATAATAGCAAAATCCCATTTTATTCAGAGAAATTCACAAGGGATAGATTTTTACAGATATTTTGGATGCTCCATCTAAAAAAACTGCACCCAATGATAATAAATTTTGTTCCCGGGCAAGATATATGCGTTGATGAATCGGTTGTAAAATTTAAAGGAAGAATATGCTTTATAACGTATAATCCATTTAAACCGAACAAATGGGGAATAAGAATTTACGTTTTAGCGGATTCTGATACCGGCTACATTTATTCAATTTTACCATATTATGGGAACTTAACGTCGAAAGAACTAATAAGACCAGACCTTCCCGGGAGCACTAGAACTCCCCTGCATTTATTCAAAACAATATTGGATCAAAATCCTAACGCCGAAGGATATCATATGTACACCGATCGCTATTATACAAGTATTCCTCTTGCAGATGAATTGTTGAAAATGAAATGCCATCTCACCGGTACTATCAAATCTAATCGAAAATATTTACCAATAGCTATACGAAGACCAAGATTTGTTGGAAAAAAAACAATAGCTGTAAGGAAAGATAAAACATTAGTCCTCGCGTGGAATGATAAAAGAGTGGTGAATTTACTGAGTACTAGTGATGTACCAACAGTAAGATCTGTGGATAGATTTATTCGTGGTGGTGCAAGAGTCACAGTTAAAAAACCTAACATTGTGACAAATTATACAAAAAAAATGCGAGGTGTCGATCGTGCAGACCAGTATGCATCTTCTTATTGCTTTCTAAGAAAAAGTCTCAAATGGTGGAGAAAATTATTTTTCTGGGGGTTAGGAATGTGCGTTATTAATTTTTATATAATGTATAAGATCAAAAAAAGTGATAGGAATGTGAAACCAATGACATATTTAAAATTTGTAAAAAAACTGGTTGATCAATTGGTCGGAACATTCAAACAAGGGAATTCTTCTCGAAGACGCACTTCAGGTGCAAATACTTCTTTAGAGAGGTTGGATAATACGTTACACGTTCTTTGTTCTGGAAAAAAGGGTGATTGTATTGTGTGTTCAAAAAGAACTGAACCGAAAGGACGAAAACAAACACACATTTATTGTGATACATTTAAAGAAAAACCACATATGCATATGGGAGAATGTTTTGTAAAATATCATTTTCTTAAAAAATACAAATAGTCTTATTTTTACTTTTATATTTTGTATGTAAAATGTATCATCGATTTACGTAAAAACGGTAAATATAGATGTAATATTTTAATATTTTTTTATTTTTCCAAAACTTATTTACCACACATTTTGTTAGCTTTGAAATGGCATATTCAGTGGGGGCATATTACACTGAATAACAAGGCATAATTGTAAACTTTTCATAATTGTTACTTTAAAATATTTTTTAAGCACTAATTAGATTTTTTTTTTAAATTAACTTATTTTATTCTAAAAAATATATCTTCACCCATATTCATTTAAAATTTCATAAT
Organism: Himalopsyche anomala; assembly: GCA_031772345.1. Taxonomy (NCBI): domain Eukaryota; kingdom Metazoa; phylum Arthropoda; class Insecta; order Trichoptera; family Rhyacophilidae; genus Himalopsyche; species Himalopsyche anomala. Next base: position 1,085,218 of record CM062823.1, on the reverse strand, counting down.
TCTAACTCAAATGTAAAATAAGTTACAGATTTTTTACACGATGAGCCATGAATATGCCCACTGCGCGTCGATTCATTACAGTTCAATCAATTACATGCGCTGTCTCCCGGCTCGATTTATTTTAGGCCATAAAAGAGACGATTTTCGCCCGTTCAATAAATACAAAACATACTTATAAAATACTTTAAATAACTTGAAAAATAAAAAGTAAGATAATCAAACATAAAGGATGAAAATCTTCGCATCTCAAAATTATTTATTTATCAAAAACATGCATTTCTATTTTTTTTTTTAAATCTGTACGAAATTATTATTAGTGATTACAAATGCGTATTAAAAATTTGAACTTGATTAATTGGATAGTTCACTCAAAGCGATAAAAAAAAATATATTATTTTCCTTTTAAAAATGTTGAGAACCACTGTTGGAAATAAAAAAAATATATATTTACGCCATTTTCCAAGATATTTCTCGATGACTTTAAAAAAAAATATGTTTCTAACAATAATGGTGTAGATTTGCAAGCGTTGGGAAAATCATCAAAAACCTGCGGAAAAAGGGAAAATTCCGTCGAGTTGCTGGTACATCATGGGGAAAAACCTCTCGAGCGCAAAGAACATGCATTTCTATTTTTTTTTTAATCTGTACGAAATTATTATTAGTGACTACAAATTTGGACTTTATTAATTGGATAGTTCACTCAAAGCGATAAAAAAGTTAAATTATTTTCCTTTTAAAAATGTTGAGAACCACTGTTTGAAATAAAAAATATATATTTACGCCATATTCCAAGATATTTTTCGATGACTTTAAAAAAACAATATGTTTCTAACACTAATGGTGTAGATTTGCAAGCGTTGGGAAAATCATCAAAAACCTGCGGGAAGAGGGAAAATTCCGTCGAGTTGCTGGTACATCATGGGGAATAATCTCTCGAGCGCAAAAAGCATGCATTTTTTTTTTAAATCTGTACGAAATTATTATTAGAATTTACAAATTTGGACTTTATTAATTGGATAGTCACTCAAAGCGATAAAAAAAGTAGTATAATTTTCCTTTTAAAAATGTTGAGAACCACTGTTGGAAATAAAAAAAATGTTTACGCCATATTCCAAGATATTTCTCGATGACTTGAAAAAAAAATATGTTTCTAACACTAATGGTGATGATTTGCAAGCGTTGGGAAAATCATCAAAAACCTGCGGAAAAGGGGAAAATTCCATCGAGTTGCTGGTGGAAAACCTCTCGAGCGCAAAGAGCATGCATTTCTATTTTTTTTTAAATCTGTACGAAATTATTATTAGTGATTACAAATTTGGACTTTATTAATTGGATAGTTCAGTCAAAGCGATAAAAAAAGTAGTATTATTTTCCTTTTAAAAATGTTGAGAACCACTGTTGGAAATAAAATAAAATATTTACGCCATATTCCAAGACATTTCTCGATGACTTTAAAAAAAAATATATGTTTCTAACACTAATGGTGTAGATTTGCAAGCGTTGGGAAAATCATCAAAAACCTGCGGAAAAGAGGAAAATTCCGTCGAGTTGCTGGTACATCATAGGGAAAAACCTCTCGAGTGCAAAGAGTTAATATATAGATTAATAAAAACACAATATTCTTTTGTACTTCATTCCACTTTATTTAATAGGTCAGGACCGGTTTCGCTCATTGCGAGCATTGTCAACAGATAAGAAATATAATTTAACAATGCTATTACTACACAAATGAAAAGTTGTTAACAACAATTGGCATTGAAAAGAAATTACCAATTACATTTTAAGTGATTCTAAAATAGCACAAAATTAAAATTTTTAACACATCTAACATATAATTAAAAAGTCATCAAAAATTAATAAATTTAGAGTGGTGACTGAAAATAATTTAAGCCCATTCACTTTATTAATGTAGCATTTTATCACTTTGTCAAAAAAATCCAAATTTTAATTATGTTTGTAGAGGGCTTTGCTATTATAATACATTATTATTATGGCCTATGTCAAAAACGGTTGGGTATAAACCAAAACATTTTTTTTTGCTGATACTTTAAAGGCAAAGACAGTGATCTAGGTATAAAGTTTCTGTGACTTAAAACGTAAAAAGCAATCACAAGAAGATGCTGGTGACATATTAGATCCAATTCTCAAGATGTTATCTGCACGGCCGCTGCGACAAGATTTATGAGTTTGAGAGCCAGAGTTTGAATCTACGCGATTGCCTTTTGCGCTCCGGCCAATGCGCCATCCAGTCGGGGTCATGGCTTCGAGAGCCGTTCGCGGACCTTCCAATGCGCCGCTTCCATTTTATTTTTAACACAATACAATTCCTACTAAATCCCTGACAAATGCAGCGGCTTACAACCGATAGCATGCGAATAAAGCGGCGAAAAGTCTAACAAGAGATTAAATGTCATTCTGAATTCCATATGATTTCATTGAATCTATTTCACATCGTGATTTTATATCTTTAATCATTGAAATAGAATAATATAAAAACCAAAATCTTTTATTAAATTATTATTCTACAAACTAACTATAAATTTAAGACTTTTAGTTGATTATTTAAAAAAGAACTACATGTGAAGTAATAGATTTATTTTGTAAACACCCTACCCCTACTTTTGTAATATGACTTGGTCAATTTCCAAAACGTATATGATTTTTTTCATCCATGTATTAAAAAGTTTTAAAATACATTTTTATATGATGTTTTCAACTACTGAAAATAAGGAAGTAGTGTGTGACAAACGACCAGTCTTTATAAAACCATTATATTATAATTTTTTTAATTCTGTAAATTCGTTAACGCACAATTATTCAAAGAGGAAATATTGTAAATGTAAATTTATAATAGTGTTATTCAACTGCTGGTGTTACTAAATTTTCTTAACTAAAAAGGTTTTTCACAGCTGTTTTATAAAATACAAGCAATGTATAACTATCCTTAACCATTCCAAGTTTGCCACACTACTGACACAAGTCTCAGTGCCGGGGGCAAAGTGAACGATATTATTTTTTTTCGACAGGCTGGTCCATAAAAGCATTGTCAGCCATTATTATTGATTGAATGTGAAAAAACAAGATTAATGATTCTTACTTAAATTAGATAATCTATATATGGTACAATATTGATTATTTTACAAACAAACCATTTTCTTCCCAGTATTTGGCAGATAGTAAGATACTATCTACCCAGTATTTATTAATAGTTAACGGAACCCTGATAAAAACCATTGAGACATTGTCGCCAAAAATAAGTCGCCTGGCACAGTGCTCGTAGACAAAACCACCGGTAAAAAAATAAATGGTTTTGGGAATAGCTTATTAATTGAAATATACATACTCACGATAATCGGACGAATTTGAAATTTAATCCGTTTTTATATAACGTCAAACTTAAAATATCTTATTCAAAATGAAATAGAAGATTGCAATATTTAATTAATGCCTTTGTATAACTAGTATTTACAATTTAGAATATATCATAACGTTAGCACACACTTTTGAAATAACTTTATATTAAATTATTTTAACGTATCTTAATTGATATGTATTTTTTTTATTTCAGCATCTAAAACATAATATTGTGTTGGTGGTGGGAAGATTTGTTTTGGCGGCAATGTCTTGGCGGTAATGTCCCGGCAGCTTTGTCGGTTCCCCGTAGTAGACATGTAAAATTATTAATTAACTTTTTAACGTGAGGTCTATTCTATACAATGCGATGAAAGCGCGGCATTAACGTCAGTCAAACAAGGCAACAGGCATGACCGATCAAACGGTGATATGATGATTGATATCTGCCGATTACAGGAAGATCAGTTGATAAAAAAAATATGGTACTCACAAAGATATCACAAGGAGATAATGAAAAGAGCTGCGAGTCAACTACTTCTACAATGACTTTTCAAAAGCACCTGATATACTTTTAAAAATGCTCTAATTAGATTGTAGAGTAGTAAGTTTTATGAAACACACGAATTATATTCAAAGCAGAAATCAATGCGTATAGCATTATTTCTATGAAAACACCTGATCTGATGGGTTCTGGTGGGTTATAGCGCTATAATAGAAATGCTGTGTTGAGACAACCCGAGAATAAATTACCGAGACATCGTCGCTTTTTACCAATCTCGGATCTTGGGACATTTGAATTAAATAACCCGGGTATTAAGGCTTGTGATTATATTCATTCAAGACAAATATTTAAAGTGCGTGTAGTTTTTCCGATATTGAATTTTTCGCAACAACAACATTGCTGGCTATAAATCCCATTTTTATTTGTTTAATTTATTCTTCTTCATTTCCATCTTTATTTCTTATATAGGCGAGTAGGCGGCTGCCTAGGGGCGGCAAGTCCTGGGGAGCGGCAAATGGTCACAGTTTTTTTTAAACGACTAAATATTTTTGATACACGAATTTGGTTTACAATAAATATGATGCCTTTGATAAAAAAAAATGTCGACAAAAAACATCGTCAATGGTAATATTATTATGACCGATGGGTAAACAGTAGTTTAATTTATCACAAAAATCGTCTTTAAATATGAAATTTACAAAACTCAGTATCATAGATGGCAGATAAGATATTTTTTAAAAAAATAGTAAAAGCGATATTTTAAACATTGCATAGGGGTGGCACATATCCTAGGAACGTCACTGTACAAGATACACTTATTTACTAATAGTCAGTTCAAGTACATATTATGTGCACTTGAACGCCTAAAGATACCGAAAGATGATACCCGAGTCGGTGGTTATGAAACTTGTGTGAATGTACACAATTTGAACGATTCAAATTTAATATTAAAATTTCACCAAGCACCTTAAATTATATTTATATAACTCTACTCTAGTGCAAGATAAACGAATCACCCAAATATTTACAGCATCTAAATTGAAAGGCACACATTTTTTTTGGTTCACCGTTCTAGTGTAGCAACGGATAAACTCGTGGGTTGAGAAGATAATAATAGATAGATGACTAAATTAATAAAACAAAAACTCGTTTTACAGTTATTTATTGTTCTTTCTAGTCACCCTGTTTGTACTCTACAACAAGTCACGACTTTCCTTAAAACGGACAGCGGAACTCTAGAAGTCTATGTAAGCAGTGGTGCCTAACACAGGGCATCTGATTATCGGTACTGTCTCAGATATAGCCATGAGCATACTTATCTGTCACTATTGGCTTGAGTAACCTTGACTTATTTGAAATGGGGAGTGACTTATGTATACTTTTATATTTTAGACGTTAAACTTTAAGTAAATCCTTGACGTAGATAAACACAGCACTTAATTTAATATAGAATAACATTAAGTGTATTAAAAGTTTTTGTAATATCATTTTTATCAAATTTGTCAATCTTTGAGCGGACGACGGTTATTGGACGTTCGAATTACATTGATTCATATTACGTGAATACGTAACTCAAATGGTTTACAGACAAAAGTAATTTCTTATTTAGCTGATTATAATTAAAATTGTTAAATCATGCCCGCCTAAAAAGGAGCATGATTTCAATGGAAAAAAAGTACTGCAAAAGCAAAAGGTCGAACAAATTTATAAATAATGGCAACATTCATTTGAAAAGAAGTCATACACCCAACACTGTAAGTAACTAACGCTGAATCTATTTCAAATATGGATTCTTCAATAAAAGTATTTTAAGAACACGGAATTTTGTTTGATAGCGGCGTTGCCGGTAAAATTACTCAACACAAAATAATTGGCAACACACATAAATATTTTGTTTTCGGGGTGATGATGTTATGGACCACTGCACGTGATGGTACCTAGAGTTGGCATCACAATTCACAACGGTTTCCTAGAACAATCGTAACATTTACGATTTAAGATTGGAGTGCATCGATTTATTATTGGTTTCTTGACAACGGTAAAATATAAGTGCTTACGGATTATTATTTACATATTGTAAAAAAATGTTTTTTTTTGATTTAGCGAAAATGGTTGTTTGTAAGAAAAAAATGCCGTATTATAACAATGTCCAGTCAGAGCACGGGTCATTTCGTTGACGAATTAGGTATTTCAAGAGGTGGTGTGTAAAGAGGTAGTTGTTAGTGAATCGCCTCAATAGCAATTTTCTCAATCTCAAATCCCATTATATACACGATTTTATGTTGAGTGTTCAAACTGGGATCCCGGGATTGAAAATTTGTCAATCCTTAAATCCCGGGATCACAAAAGGGGTCTGGGATTAGATAACCTAAATGTGACTCATATGAATACCTTACATTACAATTAAGGAGGTTTTAGTTTAGCAAATAAAGACTAGTTGTGAGTGTAACTAAACTTCATTTTCATAAACAGTTATAAACCCCGAACTATTTTTATCATGAACCGCCCCTGCAGAAAATCTATGAATTTCAAAAATAAAATAATTATCGATTGTAAATTTTATGTATGAAATTTTCCGTTCTGAATTTGAACCAATGATGTGAAGTCGGGTAAAAAGAGACGACTCCGACTCCAAAATATTTTTTAAATCATTTAATTTTAACTTATATACATGTGTATGTGTAAAACATCAGATCATCTTAAGTCAGTCTAGCATGCAGTGGCAATACTATGAACTCTTGTGGTTTGAATACACATACTCCGAACATAACCTCCGACTCCACGACTCCCGAATCCGACTCCGACACAGTCCCGATTTGAAAATGTGGCCACGTTAATTGGAGATAAAGAGCGCCCAAGAGAGATGAACTCTCCGGTAGAATAATTATTGTAGAAACAAATTTTTGAGGACAATATAACTGTAAATTAAATAATTATTGCTCAAACCAAACTTAGTAATAGCGCAATATCGATCTGCGCCCATTGTTATTGTTAACGTAATTATTACATAGTAAGCGGTCAAGTTGTTTACAGGACCACGGGGGCCAGGCACCAGAATCGCCAAATAGAGTAATCCAATCCGATAATTATTGTTAGTTATGTATGTGGGCGAACAGTGTGGGAAGGACTGGTTTAACATAGAAACAATATCGTAAAAGTTGTAGTTATCGTGTCTTTGATCTTCAGTGTCACATATAATATTATTTATTTCCCATTGTGTGGACCAGTGCTTCTCAAAATGCAATAAAATCAGATCGTGTTTAAATATTAAAACAATTCTCAACACAATTACAAATAACCTGCACATGTTTTTATTTATTTATCAAATGTAGCAAAACTGATAAAAAATGATGTTATTCAAATATTTTTTTTCTCCAAAAATCTTGATTTTTATATCAAATTTAATTCAAAACAATATTAAGGAGTCGTGCACAAATGACGTAAGATGATTTTAACATTTAGCAACCCCTTTGCGGCTCTTTACAAAAACTCTTTAAAAAGCTCAGTGTGTGTTAACGGTTTTTTGAAATCTATGTCCGCTCCAAATTTGGATCATATGGCCTTCTAATTGCTTGTCACTCAGTTGCTTACACTTTTTTAAAGACAGTATTGGTATAATAATAGAGTTAGAAGGGTAGAAAAGGAATTTTAAACATTGAAAACACATAAGCCTTCAAAGTCGGTTGAAAAAATTATCCTCGTACTCTAACCTGACAGCTTTATTACGGAAAACAACAACGTTTACCATTAAGCCACAAACCGAGCCAATTATAAGTGGCAAAACGTTTGTTTAATATTTACAAATATTATACTATTTTCACATTTTTAATTCAATGATCAAGACTGTAAAGAAATAAATTTAGCACTGGTGAACCGCCTGTCCTATATAAAATGTTATTTACTAATGTTGTAGTTTTTTTGAAGATGTCTTTTAAAAGTAAAACAACTCGTGAAATAACAAAGTTATCAAATTAAATTTATATTAATATGGAATGAACTTCAACTTCAGATGGAGTTTTTCCAATTGTAATGATAATTCATTATTGATTTGGCATTTACTTTGTAGAACTCCATTATAATTAGGGTAAAAATAGCAACGTATTTAGTTCTACAGTTTTTTTTATACTTATTAGTTGATAGCTATTCCGGTTTTTGCCATCGTCAGAACTAGTTCTAAATACGTTGCTATTCTTAGCCTATTATTCACTATTGAGGTCAAAAATTAAAACTTAAATAATCAAGAGGTTCACTGGTGTCAAAAATGGCTGATGAATTATTACGCTTTTAAAATAAATGGAAAGCACTTGTATAAATTATTAGTCATTGAGAGATAATGATTATAATATTATGCAAAGTGGAGAAGATACAATGGAGAATCGGTCGTTAGAGTTTAAATGATTCATTTTGGCGCCCTCAGGGAGCAGTAATTTTTGACTGCTAACTATCACGAAGAATGACCATCGTAAAATATTTTATTATCGTATTATTTCCGTGTATTAAATTAGTATATTTATCTTTGAATAATTAAAGTCAGTTCATGGCTTCCGTGCCGGATCTCACAGGTTCGAGTCCCACTACGAACATAATTTTTTCAATCGATTTCTTTGTGAAAACATGTGTGTTTGTAATGTCTAAAAATTCCTTTCTGATCCTTTAATAACCGGGTTTTTAATAACTTAATATTTAACCATTCATACTTTTGTAGCCTGATCCTTCTATCACTACTACTCTCTTTAAAAAATGAAAAGTTTACCGACTAAATAACGACTAGTTCTCGTATAATAAAATAAGTTGAGATATCTTTATTATGAGGCCGTATGCTTCACATTGGGAGTGGACTCGGATTAAAAACCATATATATTTATATTATTCGTTTCTTCAAAACGGAATATTGTGAGTTAACAAATAAATCGTTTTTAGGGTCCTTGAAACAAAGGAAATAAATGCCTGCAGGATAATTTTGTCGGCGGAAATGATAATATCAGATTTCTTACAACTAAATTCGAAAAGCACCATTTTGTATTACATAAAACATAAAATTTTCTATCAGGTATTATAGACAACATATTTAAAAAGTGTATTAACATATTGAAAAACCCTTCCGGTTCCTCGTAATATTACTTTAAGCTGTTGATTATATTATATTTGGGCCCATTGGAGGTGAAGTGAGCCAAGTGGTATTTTAGATAGAAAAAGTTAGTTAGTCTTAGTGTATCGTAAAAGTGAAGTAACCTCTGTTACACATTGCAATAGTGTTTATTTATTTATTGTTTAAAAATTAAAAGTACAGTACATGAAATTACACCTGACTCCAAATACCATAATGAGAAAAAATAAAAAACACTACATAATACATCAAAATCAAAGTCCTAGCCAAGGGATGGCGAACCTTTTTGGGCATGCGTGCCAAAAATCCTCAAATATTATTTCTCGATTGTTTGTCGTGACCAAGCAGTAAAAACAACAAAATAGAAAAAATAAAAAATGTTTTTTTTTTCTAAATTTTATTTACAAGATTAAAAATTACAATTACAACAACATTTGAAAATTAATAAAACAGAATAAAATAATAATTCAAAGATTATTTATTATTATAAATTTTAATTTTTTAAACTTAAAAAATATTTTTTTTGAACATGGAAATCGTTCGCTTGCCACGCCAGGCACGTGTGCCATAGGTTCGCCATCCCCAGCCTAGGCAATGCTACTCCGTAAAATAAAAATGTGCAATCCACCAAAACACTAAGAAAAAACGTGATTGTACTTAGGGAGAAGAACTCCAAGAAAAAAGTTTTACCATTTTACTAGTTGGCTCACTTCACCCCTCGAGGGCATATTAATAGAACTAATTTTTTTTTGGATTTTATCACGATGTAAAGTGTCTTGCGCATGGCACTTTGCTATAACAGGCCGTGGCAAATTCAATGGTTATCTGTTTGGGTAGAGCAAATTAGAAACATATATAAAAAGAGTGATTTAAATATACACCACATCCTTTTTTTTCCGCAATACATACATTGATTCAAGAAAGTGGCGCGTAAGAAAACCTCATTTTCATATAATCTGATAAACCGGTTCCAAATCCGAGTAAAAAAATATTAAAAATGTATGGAAAAACGTAACGGTGCCGTCCAAAAATATCGCGTGAAAAAAGTGTTGGGTGTATGTAGAATTCAAAGAAAAAAATTCTTGGCCGTACTTTGCAAAAGAAATATAGTTACAATTAAATTTTTCTTTTTTACTTTCTTCTCTAAGCAGATGAAATGAAGAAAATACCCTTAATGTATCTATCTATCTCTCGCAAAAGAATTTCGAGGGTTAAAAAAAATGCTGAATTTAAAGGTGTCCTCGTAAAAAAGCCAACGGCAAACACGTCTTGATTATTATTATTATTTTTTAATTCCGGAGGAGAAGCACTTGAAAAGAGATTTCGTGGTGATAATAAAAAAGAATTTTCGCGCACTTTTTGAGATCTCTTTCTTTATTTCAAATGTTTGAACGAGTGACTTCTTTCGCGCTTTTAATTTTTCACACCACAAAGATTTTTCATTTCAAGTTTTCGGATTAATATTAATTCAGAAACCGAGAGATAGGACGCTGAATCTTTGAGCGATGCCTTCTTACTGTATAATTTCTAATGCACCTTTTGAAAGAATTATTTATAATAATAAATTATTATGTCTCCATGCAAAATTAATAGAAAAATCGTTGTCTTTTTTTTAAGCTCTAAGCTCAAGCCACATAATATAATATTTTGAAAATTTTTCTTCACTGTCAATACTTGGTAGAAAGGAATTATATTAAGAAGAACGCAATATTACTTTGTACTAAATTTCACGTTTATTTACCAAGATCATGACCGGTTTCGCTCATGGTGAGAGTTATCAACTGACAATCAGTACAAAGGAATATTGTATTTTATTAATATAACTCTTATAGCTTGATTGGACTTCATTCATTTGAATAATCTAAAATATAAAAATGAATGTTTGTTTATTCGTACTTTATGCGTTGCCAAAAACTTTGACAAACTTTTTGCTTGCACGTTTGGAAAGGTTATAGGCATAGTAAAATTAACTAAAAGTGGGTCTTATATATAAAAAAATCAATGTTTGTATGTCTGCCATACCATGCCGTGTTTTACCACAGACAATCGGCAGCAAACGTCAAACAGATAAGAAAAGGAAACGTGCACTTCAATAAACAAAATTAAAACACAAACACTGTCTTTCTTTGAGTGGCATTGCAAATTGCAACGCTTGCCAAGAACCGGCAAGTATATAATAAATGTGAGAAAAGATATAGGTTGTGTGATTTCGATGGAGACAAGTCAAAGAGGGGATAGACAAATTCGCATGTTTGAAAAGAACACCCTAAGCGTTTCAGTAAAACTGAGATATCTTATATCTGCAAAAGTATCGATTGGCCCGTATTTAATCGAGAATGTGAATTGCTCGTATAAATAGTATCTGATGGTATCTGAAAAAGTAAATCCCATAGAGAGTTATGTGAAAATTATTCATATTAATTTTACTACTCTATAGAAAAAGTTATCTAAAAGTCTCTATACGATACATTTGATATATATATTACATTAGTTTTTATTCAGGGGTGGGCTGAAAGGGGCTCGGAGGGGTTTAACCGAGCCCCTTGATAAATTATACTACGGCCGGCAAGCCCCTTGTTAATTTAAAAGAAAACAATATTCTCAGATCAATGTAGTATATAATTGCAATTTATGAATTATATATTATCTACGACAGATTCAGTATACACAGTAGTACATGCTTAGCCATTTAGATTGATAAGTTTACCGTAAATTTCATATTATTACATATTATAAGTGTATTAAGTAACAATCGATTGCTTATTTACCTAAGTATTGCATGTCAATGTGTAGGAGTGATAAAAAAATCGCTTTTTTTGATTTCTCAAAACACCGAGAATTGATTTGAGATTAAACGAGCCCTTGTTAACGTACTGCCAGCCCACTGCTGATTTTATTCGTGTAAAAATAAGTATTTTTTAAAAAGCACACGGAGGCTAAGAAAAACTACGAAAAACAAAATTTTGAAAGTGACTACATATTGAATATTTATCAATCAATATTTTGTGTAAATATGTATCCATTTTATCTATTTGTTTCTTCATATGTGTTACAATAAAAGTAAGTAATAAAAGCTCTCCCTTTGTTTCTTCTAAAAAAAAATCGGTTTGATATTACATTTTGTTTATTTTTAAAATCGGAATCTTGTCACAGATTCGTTATATCGTCAATCCACCACAGGTAAACGCAATATTTATCTAAGTAAAGAAAAATATTTATACTTGACAGTTGATGTCAAAGCAATATGTCTCACCGAGATCCAATTTCCAATTTATTACACGGTGACTTTCCGAGCATCAATAAAACTGATAAAAATATGAAAAAATCTCACGCCTATATTGAAATGAAAGCCTAGTTTAACTTTTCCACTTAGTTCAAGTGACGGGGATTTGGTTTTATCGTAAAATTGAAAGAATATTTAGATAGAAGAATCACTTGTTTGTGATTCTTAAAAAATCTAAAATAATATACTACCAAAACGTCATTCGATATCGTTGGATAAGTGTTTAACCTAAATATGATTATTAAATAACATTTAAAGTTAAAATAATGTCATGTCAAAAGTAGTGTAGTTTTTCAACCCTTAAATTGGATCTCCATTACATTTAGGGACTCATGAGAAGGTAACACTGTAATCATTTTAATGAAAAAATATTTAAACGAATATTATCCATGACAACTGTCGGAACTGCGAACAATTCTAAACATTTTAAAGAACATATAAGTTGTCTAATAGGCAATAATTTTTCAGAGTTTGCCAATCATCTAATAGAAAAATAGCATAATTTTAATCAGAATAGTAACGTAGAAATACTCCATCGAGTAAATAAAACAGGTTTAAAATTAATAGTTTAGAATTTTTAGAAATAAATAAAAGTATTAACAATAAATAAATATTATTGAATAATATCTTAAATAAAACAGGTGGTTCGCCACTGCTAAATTTATTTTCCAACGGTTTCACCCTTCTTAATTGATGCAACTCATTAGTTAATCATTTCTTAACGTAAATGTCATTTGTATTACCATTATTGTTTGTTTGTTTTTCTATCATCTCCTCCTAGTCTCTTGCCTTCCGTTTTTATTATATTTTTATTTTAATAATGTATCAGAATAGTTAAATAAAAGTCATCGTACACAAGCATTTGTCAAATGATAAGACTGTCTGAGGATGCCTTTAAAAGAGGTGAAACACGTTTCACAGTTTGTAGCACAATACGTAGAACAATCTATGTTATTTTATATTAGATTGATTTTATATCACTTTATTTAATAAATTTCTGTACACGCAATTGTAACAAAGTGACAGACGTTTAAATTACCTACTTTTAAACACCGTCGATAAACATAATTTCCAACCTTGTATTATTCATATTAAAGCCCATCAAACTATGAGTATTATCGTGAAAAATGATGGTTTTGTAGCTAATGAATACTATACAAATAAAAACACATTTATCTAATTGACCAAATGTACGATAGATTTTCATTTTATCAAATAGGTACAAAATCAATAACATTAACCTAAATGTGGAAAAAGTCAATATTTTTTTTACTATGATGTTACATGGTAATATTAATATTATTATACTTATATTGAAAGCTGATTCAATAGTGGCATCATTATTCCAACGACAGCCAATTCCAAAAGGCTTATTATCCAAGGCAATAAAATAAAAAGTGTGATTTAAAACAAATTATATTTTATCTTATATAATGTAGCTTTTTTTACATTACTGTATCATTACTGTCTTAATATATCGGTCAGAATAAATACTCATAATTTAAATGAAATTAAAAAAAACCTTACCTAACGAAAATGGTTATAAAATAATCTGACCGTATAATATTTTTATTCTGAACAAAAATTGATTTAAATTCTGACCATTTAATTTGCACAAGTTTATAAATGTTTCAGAAGACTTTTTATAACATTTCTCTGAATATTACGTTCGCACTGGCAGAATTTGATAAGTAAAAGAAATTACCAAAATGAAATAAAACAATTAAGGAGTAGATAAAATTAACATATTATATAAAATTAAATAAAATATTACAAAAGTAAATGCTTTGTTATGTTAGTATTTATAATTAAAAATATTTTAAATGGTTAGCACTAGGGCTTGTCGGTTTTCAAAAACTGGTTTTTCACCTTTCGTAACCGGTTGTGCCGAATTTCCTATAAACGAGTCTTTAAACAAAAGGACAGAAAATTTGGATTTTTTTATTTGATGGCTTAATAACATATGCATCACATCATTACCCAGTAAAACGGTATTTTCGATATCAGAAAATTTTGTTACAAAACGATCAATGGACGCTTTGTGTTTTCTTAAATCATATTTTCTGAAAAGTAACACCAAATAATTTCTTGTTGTGTATTATTTGTTATGTATATAAATAAACAACATAAAAAAATTGAAGTTTTTCTCACTATTTAAATTGGATTTTCCACTTTTTGTAAAACTTCGAAAACCGGATAAAACCGGTTTTAAAACAATATTGACATTCGAAGACCGGTTTTTTCAAATGTCGGGTTTTATATAAGCCCTAATTAGCACACAATATAACATTTTGATTTTTAAGAATTTATATTAAGATGAGCTTTACTTTTTTAATGTTTTTTCTTTATTTGTATATCTAAAATATAACATTATGTAAAATACAAAATATATTTTTTCTAATTTGTATTGGTCGTGGGCAGATTTGTTTTGGCGGTAATGTTCTGGCGGTTTTGGTTCTGGCTGTCCTGTCAAGCAGAGGATTACTTATGATTTTGGGTCGTTTTCATTTATGACGTTGGAATAATAGTCAGTGTAAAAAATGTGAAGATATGATCAAAAATAGTACAAGGCCATAGTTACACGATGAAGAAAGGAGTGATAAAATCACAGACGGGCATATCATTTGAAAAATAAATATCCGTGAACGTCCATTTTGATATTTAAATCCTTAATTGCGGAAAACAATTGGGACGTTACTGAATAGCAACGCAATTTGGCCACAGCAGTTTCTAACTATTGATAAATTAATCGAATGTTTTATTGGTTCAACAGATGTAATTTATTCACTATGCCCACAATGACTTATTACAAATGTTTTCCGTAGATTCAGCTGTAACTTTGTGGAAATTCATTTTGAATAGAAAAATAAATTAATGAGCCATCGAGAGGTGAAATAAGCCTACTAGTAAAATGGTAAAACATTTTTCTTGGTACAATCACTTCTTTATTTGGTGTTTTGATGGATTGCATATTTTTATTTTACTTAGATAACACTATTGCAATTGTATTGTATTAACCAAGGTTACTTTACTTTTACGATACTTAAATATTACAAAGCATCCAACTTTTTTCTTCTTAAATACCACTTAGCTCACTTCACCTCAAATGGGCCCATTTAATAAGTTTGTTATTTCACTAAATTTGTACGCCTCTTTGAGAAGCATTTTACAAATTAATATCACCTTAATGATAAGAATTAAGCTAACTACTTACCAAAATATCAGCTTAAGCATTTTATGTATTGAAATCGATCATACCTGTAACAAAGAAACATTTAAATTTTAAAAAAAATGATCATTGACGTATATACATATATCGACTGTGAAAAGGTATTCAAATCACAATGTATTCATGTTGAAACACGTTATATCAAAAGGACGTAAGCTGCAAATGCTGAGTTATTATTTTAATTTTCGCTTTTAAGTTTGAAAAAAAGAAGGGGATGTAAAAATTGCGACCAGTAAAAAAGACTTAAAAATGACTTATTAAATTGATATGTAAATATGTCGGGTCCTATGGCGCAGTTGTGGGCTTCCGTTCCAGACCTAACGGGCTCGAGTCCCAGTAAGAACAGCATTTTTTTCGATCGATTTTGAACAAATGCGCGTAGCGAGAGCGATTAGTTAAACACTAGTTCTGTCCTAGCCTTATCGTTCTATGCCTACTACTCTATTTTTGAAAGAGAGATTGAGCGACTAAGTGATAAACAGTTCTCGTAGAAGAAATATTGGAAGCGCACATGGATAAATAATAAATGTATATTATGTACATTCTCAGAGATTTTGTCACTAACGACCCGGGTGTCGCCTTTCGGCATCTTCAGGCGTTCAAGTGCACAGATGAACTTGAACTTGAACGGATGATGAACTTGAACAGTTCAAGTTCATTCGTGCACTTCAACGACTGAAGATGCCGAAAGGCAAAACCCGGGTCGTTAGTGAAAAAATCTGTGAGAATGTACATAATTTGAACGATTCAAATTTAATATTGAAATTCCACCAACTGTATATTAAGTTAAGTCAATTAGTCAATTAGCTTAAAAGCCTCGATGCAGTTTAAGGTTATGTACATTTCATAATTTGTCTTTTGCCAAAAATTATCAAAAAACGTTTTTTGTGCCTCATGTGAATTTTTTGTGTGTGTTATGTACTTTTTTCTTTCCACTGTCAATATATTGTGTTATACCAAAGCCCCCTATACTGCTGTGGTTATACTGTTTATGAAATTATGTAAACAGCCTCTGAACGAAATGAAAAATGAATGAATTCAAATAAGCAAATAAAATGAACGGTGACTACATTTTTCTTTCGGGGTTTGTTTATTTTATATTCAAACTATTCGATTCAAGAAAGCTTTCTGTTTTTCTAAGATACGAATCTCAAATTGACTGATACCCTTTGAGGAATTTTAGTAACGACGTCTTTGCTTCGGGTGAAAACGAGAAAAACATTTCTATACAAGGTTGAAATAATATTTTTACGAGGAATGCTGCGAAAACTTGAAGATTTACATTTAATATAGTTTCCAGTAAAACTGTTTTACGATTATTTCTTATTTCAGTCAACCGCACTCAAATCTTTACAGTCGCATTCCAATTTTGGAAGATATCAGCTTTATTATAATAATAAAAAAATTCGTCTCTTCAACCAAACTTATTTTTTTTAAAAAGCATGTGTCTCTAAGTCAAGCGAATAGCCAAGATGATTTAATTGGGTAATCATTTTTTTGCTAGGATATGTTTTAGGGTGAGTTTAATAAGAATATGTTCCTCTTTGCACGATCTTGGAAAAACTATGGCGTGATTCTAGTCTGGTCCTATGGCGCAGCGGTTAGCGTTGTGGGCTTTCGTGCCGGATTTCCCTTCCTTTCTTAAATAATTGGGTGTAGTGAGAACCATTTGCTAACCACAAGTCCTGTTCTAGCCTGATTCTTATATCCCTACTATTCTTTGAATAAGAGAGGTTAAGCGACACAACAAGTTAACAAAAAGTTCTTGTAGAAAAAGTCTGTTGAGATACCTCCATTAAGAAGCCATATGCTACACATTAGGAAAGGACATGGATTAAAAAAAAAGTTAAGCTTTTATTGTTGATTAAATATACACTTACTTGGTAAAACTTAAATATTTAGTCTTAAAATTATAACATGAGTTAATTGATAGTTATTTTAGCTTCACGCCATATTTAAACTATGTTTATGTTTAATTTAGTTTTTTGATGGATTTGGCGATAGCTTTATGAAAATTCAATTTTAATATAAAATTAATTTTTCACCAAATCCATCAAGAACTGACAGTGAACACCTTAAGTTGACACATGCATTATTATTTAGCTTTTGTTTTTGTGAATAAGAATTCCTCGTTTACTTCGTTAGTTATATTAAAAAAAAATATTCCATTTTTATTTACTGAGATCAGGACCGGTTTCGCTCATGACGAGCGTTATTAACTCATAAGAGAATTGAAAATGACAGTGTTATTAATGCAAAACAAAATAAAAATTATTACGACGTAACAAACGTTTGGTTATATTGGAATCGCCACAATGAGAAAACAAATTAATTACTCGCGGATAATCCAATTACAATAGACTTATACCGTGATTAATTTGTTTACATTACGCTGTGATGCGAATTGTAGAGAGCAATTGTCTCAAAGTATTCAATTACTTTTTCAGATACTTATTTTCTTTATCTAAAAAGACACTTTCAAAAGGTCTTGTTTTGGTAGCACTTTATTTGATGTCGTCATAAAACTTTGATTTTAATACGAGGATCTATCGCTGATTTGTACGTCAATGTGCACACAATAATATTTATCACCTTTCCTATAGCTGCCTACAACCTGTCAGTCAATATATGTGTATGAGTTACACGGCCAGACTCAAATACAAGTCCTCTACTTACGCGGTTTCGTAGTTACGCTATTGAAAAGAAGTTTAGCCGCAAAAGCCGAACAAGTATCCAAATTTAGTTTTTAATTTTTGAAAAAAGAGGGGCCTGTAAAAATAGCAATCACGAAAAAGGACAGTCGGAAAGGTTTTCTTAAACAACTTAACAATTTAATTTATATTATATTGAGTTAAAGAAACACAGGTTTATAAGTCTTTTTGCACTTTATGTGCTTGTTTATTTAACAATTTAACTTTGGTCCAAAATTGTTAAAAAAACGTTTATCGTCCCTCCTGTTAAATTTGTTCTGTGTGGGTTAATAATTTTTGACTAAACAAAGTCGATTTGTATTAAAATCAAAATAGTTTCATCGTATAAATAGTTTTAAACATCTTTCTTTTTGACATGGTATAAACGCATGTTATAAACGCATGACACATCAAACATACGTCAAAATTGATGTATTCTTCGATTTACGTAGAAACCCTGAAGAACGCATTACCCTCGTAAGTAGAGCAACTGTTTTTACTTAATTAGATACAATCACACCACGAGACTGTATTGAATTGTTACACCCCGTTATAATATTGCTGATTTTAATGTTTATTAATATATTATACATATATTCCGCAACAGAAGTTTATGTCGTACGGCTGATGTCTCAAGTTCAGAGATGCACAACCCACGGCCCGTTTGACTTAATACTTAACTTAAAATTAAAATAAAATACATTTTCGATAATTGAATTCAACAAATATGAGCAAGCTCTTTCATTGACGAAGCAAAATAAGTCGGTTCATAGAAATAGGCTTCCTGTAGAAAATGTGAATTGGATTATTCAGTTTAATACTGTAAATATCAGGTAAAATTCTAACAAATTAATTTAAATTAAGCAAATACCACAATAAATTTTTAACTATAAATACAACATGTACAGGTAAATAAATAATTCACAATAAAAATATGGTTTGTAAATTAGCACACCTAATCCTCTTTTTGGACAGCTTCAAAATAACACGGTCAAATTTACGTATCTTTTATTAATCTAAATTCACCTTTTTTTTGTTCTGCTGTATGTATACGTTGTCCCATATCCCATGTGTAAAAAAAAAATAAGCGTAATTATTTTTTGTGGCCCGAAACCATTCTTATTAGTTTTAAGTAAGAAAAAGGTTGTGTATGCCTGCTCAATTTGGTAGCACATTTTCCATGAACCCTAAAATGGCAACTGCAAACTTTTGCTACAGTAGTGACATAACTATAACTTGTATTATGCAAATTTTTCAGCGTGGGAATCCAATACCAGATCGCAACATAGTAGCATTAGAAACCACACTTGACAAAGTTGACTTACATATACTAAAAGTTACAAATAATATCACTAAATAATATCTGAGTCAAAAACCAACTGTTTTGAATTTGAGTGCAGATAGATAGATTTTAGCATGATGTGTTTAGAAAAAATGTTCAGTCATATGCTGCTTTTTTTTCATATTATATCACCTATGGCGCAGCGGTACGTGTTCGAGTCCCAGTATGACCAGCATTTTTTCAATCCCTCCCATCATTTCCGATCTTTCAATAACTGGGCGTAGTGAGAGCGATTAGTTAACTACTAGTCCTGAGCCTGACATAGCCTTATCCTTGTATTCCTACTACTTTCTTTGGAAACGAGAGATTGAGCGACTTGGTAACGGACAGTTCTCGTAAAAAAACTTCTGTTCCTCCATGAGAGGCCATATACTCTAGATTTTGAAATTTTTAATTACCAAACGTTTTTGAATATCTGGATCAAATTCTTTATTTATTATTGAATTTCATGAAGTAATAAATAATAATAGTCATAGTGCATAAAAATTTCGTGATTATCGAAAATGACAATCTCAAAAGAAGGTTTTGACAATTTAACAAAAACGGCGCTTAACATATAATTGGTTGTCATTGTTTCATTGTTGTTAGTCATAATTTATAGAATTATGGTGCAAGTTGAGATATATATTCATAATCAATACTTATGATAGAAAATAAACCATGTTATTAGGGATAGCTGTTAACTAATTGATATGCCTTTTTAAGAGTAAGTATAATTTAAAATATTACGAACATAAATTGAATAAACAAGACATAACTATTTGGCGTAAAATCCATTCGGACCAGCTATTATAACAAACTTCGAAATTGAATGAAAATATTAAAAAAATTTTGTTTTACCCTCAGACAATATTATAAAATAGCCGCTTCGGAATTTATATTTGTATAAGCGATATTAATCGCAAGATTAAAATACTTGACGAAAATTAGGGAAAATTACCCTCTCAAAAATACTTTTCCTAAGGGTAGCTAGTAATCAAAATATTTCAAGTCTAAGAATTTTCGTTAAACGTCTTAATATTTCTTGATTTTTATATAAAAAAAGGAGAAAATTCATTGAAAAATATTTTTTAAGTAAACTTAATGTAGATAATTCTTAACGAATGAAATATAAAACCGTGCACAAATAAAGTAATAACCGTAGAGTCATAATGGCGTTAGATTATTAATTATATAATTGTACAGGTTTTATTTTTGATTTTCTACTTTAACAACAATATTAGATTGTTACTATTTTGTTATTTTTTAATAATCTTGAAAAGGTTCAGTTAATTGCTTAACGTATTTTAGCGTAAAAAAATACAATGTTCATGAAAAAAACATAAGCCGACCGCTATAGTCTAAGAGCTTGCCTATACTGATCAGGAGGGTCTGGGTTAAATTTCGGGTTAGGTCAATGTCATATTTAGATTTTTTCAATTTAGAATCTAAGACGTGGGTGTTTGTGTTAGAAGTTAATCTCAAGTAAAATTTGTCATAGAGTTTATCTTTTAACTTAAAAATATACAACAAAAAAAAAATATTCTTTTGTAGTACATCCAATTTATTTTAGCAAGATCAGGGCCAGTTCCGCTCATGACGAGCATTTTTAACTTAAAAGAAATGAAATTTAGCAGAGTTATTTATGCAAAACAATATGAAATAAAAGGGTGTGATAAACAATTGGTATTGAAAACAATTCACAAATTGAAATAAATTCTTATGATATAACATTAAATTCTTTAGAATACTAATGGCCTTATTATACCTTATTATTTCATTTGGTTTTGTATAAATAACACTGCTAAATTTTATTTCTTATCAGTTGATAATGCTCATCATGAGCAAAGTCGGTTCTGATCTTGCTAAAATAAAAGTGAAAGTAGTACAAAAGAATATTGAGTTTTTTTGATATAATGCCTTTCCACCTAGTATTGATAGTACAGCTCGAGTACAGCTGTTCACTTGTACTCGTGATTTTTCTTACAGCTCCTATGCAATTATGTGCAATACTTAAATAAGCAATCGATTGTTACTTAATACATGTAAAATGTGTAACAATATGCAATTTACAGTAAACTTATCAATGTAAATAGCTAAAAATATACTAATGTGTATACTAACGTTGTCGTATTAATATTATATAAATTAGAAAATACAGTTATATACTAATTTGATCTGAGAATATGATTTTCTCCTAAGTTAACAAGGGGCTCGCCGGCCTCAGTAAAATCTAGCAAGGGGCTCGCGCGAGCCCCTCCGAGCCCACTCCAGCCCACCCCTGGCTCCACATTGGGAGTGGACATGGATATATAAAAAATGAAATGATCCTCAATTGCTTTTTTTTGTTCATTATTTCGTTTCAGAACGATTTGTTAAAAAGGGGGCCCACCAATAAGCGTTGCCTAGGGCGCAAAATAGCCTCGCGCCGGCACTGGACTGCTATATGAGAATAAGTTACATGATTTTGGTATGAAGAATATTGACGAGTATGTGTTTATAATGTTCATAGTACGTATTTAATGTAATATGATACGCGGAAGTTTAAAATAAATACTTGCGAAATAAATACTGTTGAAGTGAAATACTAAATTTAATCTACAGATACTCTTCGAAGCAGCGAAACGCGTGCTACACTTACCAGTGGAATTACAGCGATATCGATTTTATTGAAAATTAATTTCCGCACAGCAAACGTACATAGAACCCAAACGTGTTTGCCATATTCAATTTTATCATAGTATCGTTTATCATTATTTATGATTAATGGTCTTATTGGTATTATATAATGTTATATCGACTTTGAGAAGGCAAAAAAGAGTAACAGACACATGACAAATTTTAAAGAAGACACAAAAAACGTTTTTTAATGATTTTGATGAGGCAAATTATGAAATATAAGGCCAGCAACAAATCAAAAATATATTTTAGCACCGTAGGGAAAAAGTTCTTTCTTGATGTCGCAATTTTTGTAGGCCTTAATTTTTTCAAACGAAAAATCTAAATTTATATACTGATTCGGCATTCGAAGCTTACATCCTTTTGAATTTGGTAAGAATTTATGGCTAATAATTTATAAAATTTCCTGAATTATTAATTTTATCGATTTGTTTGTTACACCCTTATAATTTTACATTGTTTTGTATAAATATCACTGTAATATTGTATTTTCCCATCAATTGATAACGTTCGTCGTCAACGAAACCGGTCCTGATCATTAAAAATAAAAGTGGAATCAGTACAAATAAGTGTTTTATTTTTTTAATATAACGCCTTCCCACCGAGTATTGACGGTGAATACATTAAAAAAGAGTAATAAATTTTATCATACATTATTATGGATAATATTTTGCTGAGATATAATTGACCAATAAGCAATCATTTACAGTAAAAAATGAATATATGCGGTGGGGAATTATCCTCAAAGCAAATGAGGCGCGCCCTTGGGGCCTCAAAAATAGCTTATATAATATTCTTTTAGTTCAGATTATTATATATTTTACTTGGAATTTTTTGATGTTTTTGTTTTATCCGAAAAACAGAACCTCCAATTTTTATTACGCACGGGGCCTCTCATATGCTTAATCCACCACTGAATATGTGGCATGAATTTCTTTCGAAGATTTAACATTCATACACATTTTCAGGAACCAATTACGGCCAATAGTCGATGGCCGCCTCTATATACAAAATCAAATTAGAAATTATTAATATCCGATATTTGAAGACATTTCGAATGAACGAAAGGATTTCTAACAGGTAGCAGGTACTCTCTCATATATTACATTACCTTGAATTATGTCAATTTTTTGACAAATCAAATTGTCGTTTTACTTTGAAATTACATTGTCTGTTCTGCTTTTTAGGAAGTAAATTGAATCATGCTAAGACGTTGCTTCTCAATTTTATTTTAAAATATATACATACGTAACAAATTTAGCATTATTATTATCTAGGTGTGTACATAATTCATTTATATCCATCTAGTTAGTGGAGCAAACTAAAAAGTTTCTCAAAATTTAACGTAGTGGGAAAATTTCAATTGTGTTAACTAATCACATTTGAGGTGTTCACTGTCAATAATACTTGGTGGAAAGGCGCCATATTAAAAACACAATATTTCTGTGTAATTCTTCCAGTTTAAATAAAAAAGATCAGGACCCGTTTTGCTCTATAATAATTATCTATCTATCAAGGCTAGAGGGCTTATCATTAGTCCTCAATTTTTTAATTTGCTGTTTGTTCAGAACTATCAATGTGTTATTTACCGAATTCTGCCAGTACACATCATCGAGTACAATATTAAAAACCATATATATATTATGAATCATTTATTTTTTACAGTTCAAGAAACGGCTCTAAGGACTCCAATTTGTTTTGCTGTACGTGTTTAATAGACATGGAAAAAACAAAAAAAAATCTCCAACGAAATGGATTGCTTTGAAAGCCTTTAATATGTCATTCACAGACGGGGTCGATACAACATTTGTTATAAATGTGATTTTCTCCCCCTTAATAAATTATGACAGGGCGTTTTTGGAAATTCACCTACTCTCACGTGATATAACGAAAACGATATATTATCTTGTTTTCATATAATTTCATAATAGTGCTCAATAAATTTTATCCTGCCAATACTTCAGCTTTAAAGTGAGGCCCAAAACAATCATTATGTCACCATATACTTTTTCAAACATCTAGTGTTGTTAATTTTTTTATTTTGGTCAGCACATACGTTTAAATAAAATAAATTAAAATATAAAAAAATAGTACATAATTCGGTGTATTAACTATTATTATGTGGCCTCATGAAGTGTGGCAATATTTAAACAAAGTTAAGAACCATTTTATACAAAGCGATAGTATTTTTTTAAAACTTATCAATGTACACAAATCCTAATAGGTCAAAAAATATGAGCTTGATCTTACACAAAAATGACATTTGAATATCGTCGTATTAAGATATCGTCAGTCTTCTAGAAATAGACGTAGTGAAAAAAAAGTACAGGATCTGAATTTAATCCATGGACATAGAATTCTTTAAATTAAATGATGTATTGAAATAAATTTTGAATTAATACGAGATAGCTCTATACAATGGATTGACAAATTTGATATCTGAAAAAGGTAAAGTTTTAAAAATAAAGTTTAATTGCTACTGCAATTGAGTCACTGAATGACATAAAAAAATATTTTTTATAAAAATAACTAAGGGGTATTATCTAGTTCACATAGACGACAACTAAATTGACATTCATCATCACGATGTTATTTTTAAAATATTATAACTTACTTATACACTGCCTATTTAAATAATAAAAAATACAGCAAACGTAAATAACCTATTCTAAGAATTTCAGTCATACTATACAACAAATCACACAATTTTACTGCTTGATTCGATTAAAGATAATTTCACTAACTAAAGCAACCCATAAAATTTTGTTACCCAAGAATAAAGTAAATATTTAAACTCATTACTTACATTACATTATGCCGTCAGTCGATAATCGTTATTTAGCAGTGTTGCTATCAGCAAATCCCTTTTTGCATAAAAGTTTTACTTATATATACGGATTCCTATCGAATATTCGAACATGTTGGCTATTTTTTGATATTCGGACATTCGAATATTTAATATATATTGTTTGCTAATGATATTAATGGATTTTTAGAATTTTTTTTTTACCAAACTACACGAAATAATCTAAAATTATATAGTTTGTATTATATCACTATTTTGAGCCACCTATTTATGAAAAAATATACATTATATACATGATAAAATTTTATTTATACAATATTATTTAAATACTTAAATACTAAAAGGTTGTAATATTCAAAATTCGAATAATTGTTTTTGGTGAATATTTGGAATAATTACAAACACAATTTACTATTTTATGTATAATGTACCACATTACATAAGAAACATTTTTAGAGAACTCATGGCGTTGGACAGGAAAAATAGTTGATGCTATTACAGTAATTGTTTTCAATGCGTCTTGGAAGGCGCCCGTGAAGCAGCGGCTCCATTCTTACAACGTCTGCTGGTGGGACAAAAAATAAGAATTATTTTGTAAAAACTTTTTAACAAATTATTACTAAATTTAACTTAAATTTAATTTTATCGTTAAAGACCTCTGTTTCTTAATTTTCTTTTTTTTTTGCGATTTTAAATAAGAAGTATTTATTATTTAAAGGTCCTACCAATTTTAATTAAAATCATTTTTGTGTTACTTTGTATCATTTTAAATAAATTATTTTTATATTTATATTACAGATATGTATATAATATTTATATTATTACAAACTGATTATTACACCATTATTAATCGTACTTGGTTTACTATAAATAATCTATTTGAATATTTATTATGACGAGAGAAATCGCTCCTGATCTTTGATGTGGAATGAGTACAAAAAAGTGTTTTATTTTTAACTAAATCTTGATGAAGAACTGAATAACAAATAGTTCTGGTAAAAAATAATGCTCCACTTTGTAAGCGGATATTGTAGGAAAATAGTTATGTTTTGTAGAAATAGATGGTGTCAAATAATTTACTTAAACATAATATATATGTGACACCAGAATATGTATTTGGACACCTGCAATAACTTCACGACGTGCTCAAAAGATCCGCTAAACTAACGCTTCTCACTAAAAGATCTATTTGACGCAGTTTTTGTGTCATTTTGCCTGAGTTTGCCCCAGTTTTAGACGCGCAGACAATTTCGCATTAACAAACTCACGGATTACACCATAATATATTTACAGCAATTTAACGTTCAATTCAGCCATAAACGCTGTGTTCAATTTCCGATAAGTCTTTTCATTTCCGACCGAAAAACCATTTATTATTTTTTTATCTGCACGTCATACAAAAAAAAATGTATTATGGCATATTCTGACATTCATTACAATTTGATGACGAGATTGGAAATTTTTGATAACGCTTTTGAATCATTTATATCGTAATTAGGGCATTCAATCCCGGACCATTTCTGCGATCCCGGTATTCCGGGATTAAGCATCAGTTGATAATGCTCCTCAATAGCAAAACCGGTTTTGATCTTATTAAATAAAAGTGGTAATTAGTACAAATGAGTATTTTTTTTTGAAGATTAAGTATCCTTCAATCCCGGGATTGATCATTTACTATAATTTTATGTTTTTATTGTTTTATATATCCTTAATAATAATACAAAAACTTGTCTGGAATGACAGCTAACGGAATACATAACAAGTTTTTTGTTTAATTTTAAGCCTCAATTGATTGAGATTAATTCGAGAAGAAGTGATATCACAAACTTAAATGTTCAAAATCTAAAATTGGAAAAAATATAAATTGATGTTAAGCTTCTCGGGAGATGAACCTAACCCACCATATCGCTATCTTTCCGTTTGACGACATACGCTCATAAAACTTTTTTTATTAAAAAAATCATTATTTTTTAATTGAGTTATTGAATCTGTGTTTCTTGAAAGTTTATGTTTGAATGTTTGGTTATTGTATCGTGTGAATAAGTTAAAGTTTGTTTCTAAAATTTGAAGCACAGAATTCAGAATAATTGTGTTTCCACGTACAAAGCTTTCATTTTAATTACCACATGTTATAACAAGGAACGACATAAGTAACTTTATAATAAGAAACCAAGAGTAATTTCAGTAGTTAACGCATGTGGACAGAAACTGAATTCCAAAATAACGTCCATTGTTTTAGTATATTAGACATTAGGGTACCAAACTTCGAGTAGGTAGTACTAATATTTAATTCTCTACTCGTGTCAGATACAAGACTTAAGGTGTTTGCTATATAATTGAATTGCAAACAATAGAACTGGTTTGTCATGCGTAGAAAGATATAGTACATATATGACTTAGTGGAAAAAAAATATAGTAAAAATATAGATAGTATTAATACCCAATAAATTACTTACATTAGGTATGGTAAATCACAATTGAAATAAATTTAAAAATCCAGTAGAAAAGGAAAAAACCTCGTCATTTATTTTGTAATTTGTAACTTAAGAATAAGGATTATTTTTCTATTTATTTGTAAATCTTGCGATGTTCTTTCTGTCTGGTGATGCTTCTCAAAGATGCGAAACACGTGTCAAATTTTGTAAAACAATAAGTGGAATAACACAATTATCGATGAAGTACTTTTGGAACCGATTTCTTATCGTTGATTTTTAAAAAATATTTTATATGTATAAACTTAGTCATTTTGAAATGAATAAAAAACTAAAGTCATTGCCATACAAAAGAAAGTGCATTTGGACTCGATATTGGACTAGTGAAATATTCAAATTCTTTCGAACGTAATTGGCAGTAGTTGTCTAAAAAAAATGTCCAACATACCTATTTATTTTTACGCATGTGGAAAAATTAATTGTGTAATATAAATGCAATTATGACTGGTTAAAAATAATTAACGATTCGATATTCGAATATATTTGGCTTTTTTAATGTTTGATATTCGAATATTTTTTGAGAATTCGAGTGTAATGTACATACTAGTACATCTGTCAAATGGTTCGGTGATTCTTCCGAAAAATATTCTTTCGAACACAAATTCTCCGAATAGAATACTCCGGATATCGAATTATCCGTACACCGAATTTTCCGAACACAGAACCTTCCGCACATAAAATACTCCGTACACGGATTTTGTATATTAATTACGAAAAATTATTCTGTGTTGTAATAAGGCCGATATTTTTGACTTTTTCGAAAGGAAATATGAAAACAGCTATTGAATATTAAAAATTCACATATACAGTATTTTTATATAATTTTATGACCTTTTTGATGTATTGACAAATGCATTTAAAAAAATACTATTTTCATTGTATCACGGCTTATAACATCAATATATATACATTTATATTAAAACTCTCTGAAATCAATAAAATCACTCAATGGTATTTTTGAATAAAAAACTTTTGGAATAAAATAATAAAGAAGATATGAAATTTTTATTTAGTGTTCGAGTGTGTATGGATTTTGTCTTCATAACCAGAAAGGTTTAATCTTCGTGAAATCGATTTCTTGGTTAAAAGCCACGTAAGTCGTAAATCGCTTATTTGGGTTTCAAAAGACTTATTATTGTTTTAAAATAAACGCTAAAATCTTTGCGAATAAAATAAATTTTATGAAATTTAAAAAATGCGGGAATTGAAAAAGATAAGCTTTGTACTAAGTTGTGCTTAAGAGTAAATATTAAAAGCTTGAAAAACAATATTTTAAATGCGTGAAAAAATGAAAAAAAAGCCGGAATAAAAATAAACAATGATGTGTCTTCATTAAAAAATAAAATTCTTGACAGGTGTGCTTGCGGGTGATATAAACGAGAAAGAACAAAAAAAATGTAACAAAATATTTATATTTCTGTTTAAGAAAAAGCGAGCGACTTTTTTGATAATGACAGTCAAACTGTAAAAAATATACTTTGATTTGATTACTAACATTTATTAGACCAAAACATGAATATTATACAAAATATGAGATAATTTATTTATATATATTAGAATAAGCGAACACTATTTTACAAAACGTTAAATCTTAGGAGAATTTCTGAGAGTCGTAAAACATATCACATCTAGGTGGAAATTAAAAGGTGGAATTAAAAAAATGTGGAAATTAAAAAAAATATCGTTCACGCTGCATTGGTCAACGTAGCAGACGGTCTTCCGTGACGGATTTTCCGGGTTCAAGTCCCAGTAAGAAAAGCATTTTAATTCTTTCGATGTCATGGGTGTTTTATAATGCCTAAAAATTGTCTCCCACCTTTCAATCATTAAATAACAGTGTAGCAAGAGTGATTAGCTTACCATTGGTTCTGTTCTAGCCTAATTATTCTCCATATACTCTTTTCGTAAAAAAGGTTGAGTAAGTTAGTAAAAAGCAGATCTTGTAATAAAACATTGGAAGCGAATATATATAAAAAATTAATATGATGCTTATTGAAAAGAGTCCGAATTGATAAAGGTCTTAAAATATTAACAATCAACACTTCTATCTATCTGATAAAAATGATATTCTTTTATAGAGGCATATATTTCAATTATTGTGTCAAATGACATATGTATGTTACGTCATAGAACCGCCATTTTGAATTCACAATATAAATCATAATGGAAATCGCCCTGTTCATAATGTTCCGTCATATTTTCACATTGTATCCTATTCGATCGTGCTTGAATAAATGTTGTTCTAATTTTGAAAGATCGATCATTTCAAGTCACTTTGACTAAGTTGATATGTATGACATATATGATCGTTATACAAACAAACTTACTATGAAAAAAATGTTAAAAGGTTTTTTCTTACAAGGTACGGCTACAAGCCAAATGCTTTTATCTCAGTTACATAAATAGTACAATAACACAAAAAACTCAAACCAATAAAATCAATTTAAAAGGCGAAATATGTAAGTTAAGTTTTTCTTTTTAATACAAAATACATATATTTTAATTTAAGAACTATTTTCGTGCATTAAGAAAACTGTTTAGAAATTACCCATCCTTGTAGATATAGTCTAAAATGGATTCGATAATTCAAGCTGGTTTAAACAAACATACGGAGTAAAAAAAAACGAAATATAAAAAAAAAGTATTTCGCATTATTATTATTAAATAATTTTAAAGATATTAGCTGTCGATTCTTGGGTGGAATACATTATATTAATAAATTGCTTAATTTCATATGGTTTTATTTTTTTATAATTTGTATAGACTATATATAAATTTTCACCACATTTCTTGTACCAATTGTTTTTGATTATTATTATTATTCACAATCAGTTTATATAACTATCCCTGTTTGAATCTATTCTTTGATAATGACCACGATGAACCGGTTTGTATCATAATTTAAAAATATTGAATATAGGAAGTATTTATTAAAAATATGTAAAAGTTGCTACTGTATTGTGAGTGTCAACTTTTGTCTGTCTGAAATTAGCGAATAACGTCTCTAAAATAGGACTGTTTGCTTGTTATTATATAATATTAGTATATAATATGAGTTCTCTTCCATCTTCATCAATATTTGCCACCTTCTCAGCCCATCGCTCACTTTGTTGAGTAAGAGACAGATCCAGCTAGAGCCTTTTCCTGGAAAGAAGAATATTCGAAAGAAAGAAAAAGATTTTTATTATGTTTTATTACCAAGGCTGTGAACAAACGGCTGAAGTTTTGTCTTTCGAGACTGTAAAGTTTCCTTTTAGAAAGTAAAAAAAAATCAATTTCACGATTGCCTTAGGCATTTATTTATCTATCTACCTATTATATAATATAATAAAATATTTGAAAAATGAATTTTTCAAATAATAAAGAAAACCGCATATTAAGAAAATAGATGATATTGATTGAATTGGAAAGACTTCTTCTCTATTTGACAAAGATCTTGGAAAAATATAAAGTTAACTTATTTACTTTGAAGCTGAATTTTTAATATAAGTAAGGTTGTAAGAATACTTGAGAAGATATAAGGCTTTTCTTAGGCAGTATATAGGCTAGGTAATACCAAAATAACTACCAACTATTGATATATGTATATAAAGTGACGTTTTTTTTTACCATGTAGAACGGCGTTCCGGCACTTTTCTCTTGCTATTTTTAATGTTTAAAATCAATATTCACAAAATTTTATATTTATTTTGCTTTGAAAACTTTATTATATTTCTTGAAAACCATTGGCTGTTTGACATTGTCTTAGGTCCATTTTTAATGTAATATACTGGGTATCGTAACATTACATTTTTGTCATAATACAAAACAACACCAGGTCCATAGACTTACTCTGTGACCAGAGACAGAGGTTTTTCAATCGTTTCATCGCTTTTTGTGCGAAGGCATGGATGTTTGTGATATATAACATATTTCCTCCCATCCTTCGAATTTAAAATTATCGAGGCAAAGTGAAAGCAATTAATCAATCACTAGTCTTGTCCTAGCAATATACTAAACTTAATCTCATAGAAAAAAGAGAAGTTGAGCAGTTGAATAACAAGCAATCATAAAAAAAACTTATACATAAATACATCTATTAGCAAGTCGTATGATGCACATTAGGAACGGACATGGATTTAAAGAAAAATGGTAAAAAGGTTGAGAAGTGAGATCCAACACATTTTTTTTTGTAAAAAATTTAAAACTAAAATACATTAATATTTTTTTTTCTTTATTATAAAATAATATATTTTTAGTGTATGGATTATAAAGCATAATACAATGAATTTTAGTCAAACTTTATTACATGCAGACAGTTTACTATTCGTGACAAAATACATGTTTCCAGTTATGTTGCCCATGTCACGTCGACCTCTACGGGTGACGTTTTGAGAATATTAAGTATTTCGAAAGAGGGTAGTTTTTGCTATTTTTTCCTTCCCTATATTTTATATTAATTTTAGAAAAGCGACATTCATACA
The DNA here is from genome assembly GCA_031772345.1 of Himalopsyche anomala. Lineage (NCBI taxonomy): Eukaryota > Metazoa > Arthropoda > Insecta > Trichoptera > Rhyacophilidae > Himalopsyche > Himalopsyche anomala. Next base: position 1,053,292 of record CM062823.1, on the reverse strand, counting down.
AAAAGAATTTGAGAAAAAGATTATATAATATATTATGATATAGACTGTGGAAAGGAAAATGGATGTAACCTACAGTTTTTTTAAAACAGCTTTTTTCGATAATTACAATGTATCAAACTTAAAACACTTTCTATCAAAATGACGTTAGCTGCAAATGTCGAATCAGTCTCTAAATTTAACTTTTAAGTTTGATAAAAGATGAGCTTGTGAAAATTGAAACCAAGAAGAAAGACTGAAAAAAAGATTTTTCCTAAACAATTTCTTTGGTTAATATTAGATTATGTCAACTAAAAACCAGTTTGGAAGTCTCCGTGCACTTCAAGGTTGTGTATATTTCATAATTTGTGTACGGCATAAAATCATCAAAACACGTTTTTTGTGCCTCCTGTAATTTTTTTTATGTGTGGGTTACGTTCTTTTTTCTCTCTACAATCGATATATAACAAAGTCTCGCGGCGGAATAGTGAAAGCTCTTGGGGATTTATTCTATTCAGTTGTGGGCTTCATGGTCTTGAGTTCAAGTACGAAAAATTCCAATGAATTTGTATTATTAGACATGAATGTAAACGTTCTCAACCACCCATCTGATTTCAAAAACCAAAGTATACCAAGAATGATAAGACTGATAATGAAAATTAAAATTGATAACAATCAGTTCTCGTAAAAATCATTTACATTGAAATGTGCCATATTACAATAGCAGTAAACATGCTCCAAATTCATTCTACATAGCAATGCGAAACAGTCCTTTGATACTTTCTATGGATTCGATGGTAAATTTGTGGAAGTTCATTTTAATATAATATAAAATATAAAATAACTTAGATTATTCCACGTATTGTTCTTTGATGTTTTTTGACAACCATTGTATATATTTTTTAATCCATGTCCGCTCCCAATGTGGAGCATATGGACTCCTAATGGAGTTTATCTCAACAGATGTGTTTCTACGAGAACTGCTTGTTACACAGTTGCTCAACCTCTCATTTTCCAAAGAGAGTAGGAATAGAAGGATAGGGCTAGGACAGAACTAGTGGTTAGCTAATCGCTCTCGATACGCTTTGTTCATAGGATAGGATGGGTGGGAGGGGAGAATTCAAGACATTACATACATCCATGCCTTCGAACAGAAATTCATAAATCGATTAGAAAATCAATTTATAAAACTGTCCGTACCGGGATTTGAACCCGGGACCTCCGTAACCGAAGCCAACGACGTTGACCACTCGACAACACGACCATTATATACATACATATTATATATATAAACAATAAACTATTTCTTTTTTTAGACGAAACCAATATTCACTTTTAATGTTTTCGCTTTCAATTATCTTTGAAAAAAATCTATGTACATATTATAAAATCATAAAACGCCGTTTTCGCCTGATTCCTCGGTTATTTATTAGGATAATGACCAACTTTGATCATCACTGGCATTTTCAACTGAAAATTTGTGGAATTGTAAAAAAAAAAAATAAGTACAAAAAAGTGTTAAATATGAGAGAAAATAAAAATTGAATGGCTAGCTTTTTATTATAATTTAAAAAAGATAATATGGTGAGGTTATACAAGTTGGGTATCTCTGATTTTTATTTGAGATGGCGTTCCACCAACTAAGCATAAACAAAAGGAAATCGTAATATTAAATACATTGTTACTTTTTTTACTTATGTTTTATTGTATGAATAATTCTTTCTTTCCTTTGTTTGTTCTTCTTTTTATTTTTCCTGTTTAACAATTCGCGTGCTCAATTTTTCTTGTTAACAATTTGAATAAAAAAAATCTTGACTGAAAATTTTATATCCTGACAATCAGTAAATAACCCACCATATATCAGCAGTAAAAAAGAGCTGGGTACAAAGTGTATAGTGTAACAAACAGCCTACATAATATAATATATTGTCAATTCGTCTATTTTTGGTTGCTAGTAACTAGAGCTTGAAAAACCGTTTTTTTTTTTATAAAGTTTGCTACAGATAAATCCAGTTTTTTCATTTTTGTAACCCGGTTTCCGAAATAAAATTATGGATATAACGTTAGTATTTTTAAGCTTCCTACCATAGTAACAAAAATAATGTCTCGCTTATATATTTTAAAAATATTTCTGTTGTGCATTTCGTCTCGGATACAATTCACGAGTATCAATCCTAAATCTCAAAAAAATATGGTGAAATGTATAAATAGCACTGTTAAATTATATTTCTTATCATTTGAGAATGCTTGCCATAAGCGAACCCGGTCCTGACCTTTTTGAATAAAGTGGACATAAATTACAAAGGAATATTGTGTTTTTATTAACATTTCAGTATGTATTTAAATCACTATCGACCAAAAGTTTACGAGTCTATATCTTTGGTACAATTATACAACCTCGTATCTCAAAAAGTATTTTTTTTCAGGAGATACATAAATGTACTTTATACTACCGCTATCGCTGTCTATAACGAAAACCACCAATGGAACGGTTTTGTCCTCAATATCTATGAGGAAGTCAACAAGAAAAGAAGAAAAGACGCTTTCTTTCATGGCACCCTCTCTTCATAGCACATGACTATATTATTTGTGAACGTTTCTGTAAAAAGATAAAAAAGCACAACATATATATATTTCTTGAGATACTACTTAAAGGAATATGTGTGTATTGAAATTCTGATTTCATAAAATCCGAAATAAGTTAAGATTTGTTCGACACGCGTTTGTGGAAAATTAACGACGATATGTTCCACAATAGAAACAGACAGTTCTAAGCCATTTATATTCATAAAAAAATCTGTTTTTGCAGTAGGCATAATACATAAGAGAGTAAAAGAAGCAGTCAGCGATGTCAAATTTTATTAAGATCTCAGCGATGCGTAGGTGTCTATGGTAGACATACGATGACTAAATTTCAATTTAAAGTTTTTATTTAAGACCCAAAGCGTGGGTGTTTGTGATGTCTTTCTCTTTGAGTGACATTCATATATTTTCCACGATGCTATCTTAATTATGTTGTTATGTTAAAGTGCTCATTAAAATTAATTTCTGTATCGATAAAAACAGTGAAAACAATATTAGTTGTTAGATCATATTATTCAAAACCTTATACTGCATAGTTAATTTTTAAAGGCTTCCTATTGTTCGTGGTTAAAGAAATAATTGATAAAGAATTAATTAATATACCTAATCTATGTTAAAACTTTTTTAGCTGTTTTATGAGATAGTCTTGAAACTCTTCACTCTTGCAATCTTAAGAAGTCTAGTACATTTCTTTCAGCTATTAATACAAATGTATTGTAACATAAGTTAACACAATTAGTTAATTTTGATTGCTTTAATAATTAGTGCGTAAAATTGTATAGGTGTTATAACAAATTTGCTCCTTTCCATAGTAAGTAACGCGAATAGCTATGAGATTAAGTGGTTAACGTATTGTTAACCCTTGTTAACGTATTGGCAGCCTTTCGCTGCGTTAATGTAATTAAAGTCTTGAAAGTCTAGGAATTTAACATACTTACTACATTTCTTAAGAGTTGCTGTATTGTGAATTAGTAACATTATATTATATGAATGTCTAAAAAAATATGTTTTAAAATTAACGTACACTTTTTAAATTAATTTACAATAGTCACTCACAAGACCAAACTGTACTTTAATATTTATCAAAAAATGATAAAAGATATTTTATTTTTTATGGTTTTTATGTGTTTTCATTGTAATTTTTAAAAATAAAATACATTAAAAATTAAAAGCATTCCGTGTTCTGCTGTGTTTTTCGAAGAAGTGGAAAATTGCAAGAGATCAAAAACAAAACAATTCTTTCGCAAGTACAATGTCATATTTTAAGAGAATTTTTCAGGATTAACTGAACGTTCTAAGGGAAAGAAAATTCATTGTTTTCGTTTTGTTATTCTTGAGATTATTTCGCTCCATGCATTGTCTGCGTGCCTGATCCAGGAATTTTCAATTCATCTTCCGCAATGAAAGCACTAATAAGAACATTGGAAAATAAGAATAGATGTTAATTCGATGATATCAGATTTCAATGGTTTATGGATAGAAATTATACGTCAAAATAATACACAATTTGTAGTACATATTACAACGTTTTCAACAACATCTTCAAAAATACAAATTAATGCAATAATCAACATCAAATTAAAATTGATAGCTTAGTTGTTCCATAGGTAGTGTAACGAATTGTGACATGTGTTTTGTCTATTTGAGAAGCATCTTCAAGAGAACTATCGCAATGCTATTAACGTTAAAACTAAGACTTGATTGTATTTTTTTTAACTTTTAAAATGGTACCAAAAACATATATGAAGACTATTGAAGCTATAAATTACAAAATAAATGTCGGGGTTTTTTCCTTTTTTACTGTAAACCGGGAAGGGGTTAAGATACAAACATCAATATAATAATAATTAAAAATTTACTTATATTAGGTACGGTAAATCTTGAAGGAAATAAATTTAGCAAAATTGAGCCGCCTATCCTATTTAAAATGATATTAACTAATGTTCCACTTCTGTTAATGACTGTTTTTATTTCCAGATCTCTGGCCACTGAGCTGTTCATTTTCAGCTTCAACCCATTATAATTTACTACATAGAGTATTTCAACATTAATAATTCTATTAATCAAAATTATAATCATTTTCTATAAATGATTCGCAAAAAATTGATAAAAATATTATTATTGTGATATCTTACGTGTTCTTAAACTCTTAAACATTAACACCAAACTAAGAAAAAAGTCCAACCATTGCTTATTTTGTTATTAAAAGGTAGAATCCAATTACAGTTTATTCTTAAATAACCTTACAATAATAAAAATAATAAAACATTTTTAGTACGTTTTTTAAATAAAAGGTGTAAATAGAAAAATTTAAATTTGTATAAATAGCACTGTTTATAATTTTTTCTTATCAGTTCCTAATGCTCGCGATGAGGGAAACCGGTCCTGATCAAATAAATTTTATGTGGAAAAAGTACTAAAAATGTTTTATTATTTTTATTATAATGCCACTCCACCAAGTATTGACAGTGAACACCTTAAAAGTAACCTTACAATAGTTTGTCTGAAGATGCTTCTCAAAGAGGTGTCACAATTTGGGTTTCACAACCTGTGTTATAACTATGTTGTGTATTTTAACTTTAAAT